>JBAIAA010000656.1:0-697500 GCA_037893245.1 Crossaster papposus | reverse complement strand
CCACCGGTGCTTCGCACGATTTCCTAAACACTCATTTCAGTTGAAAATACAATATTTAGAAAAATACATGTTAACAAAATTGCACCGGCCGGGAATCGAACCCGGGCCTCCCGCGTGGCAGGCGAGAATGCTACCACTGAACCACCGGTGCTTCGCACGATTTCCTAAACACTCATTTCAGTTGAAAATACAATATTTAGAAAAATACATGTTAACAAAATTGCACCGGCCGGGAATCGAACACGGGCCTCCCGCGTGGCAGGCGAGAATTCTACCACTGAACCACCGGTGCTTCGCACGATTTCCTAAACACTCATTTCAGTTGAAAATACAATATTTAGAAAAATACATGTTAACAAAATTCCTCCGGCCGGGAATCGAACCCGGGCCTCCCGCGTGGCAGGCGAGAATTCTACCACTGAACCACCGGTGCTTCGCACGATTTCCTAAACACTCATTTCAGTTGAAAATACAATATTTAGAAAAATACATGTTAACAAAATTGCACCGGCCGGGAATCGAACCCGGGCCTCCAGCGTGGCAGGCGAGAATTCTACTACTGAACCACCGGTGCTTCGCACGATTTCCTAAACACTCATTTCAGTTGAAAATACAATATTTAGAAAAATACATGTTAACAAAATTGCACCGGCCGGGAATCGAACCCGGGCCTCCCGCGTGGCAGGCGAGAATTCTACCAATGAACCACCGGTGCTTCGCACGATTTCCTAAACACTCATTTCAGTTGAAAATACAATATTTAGAAAAATACATGTTAACAAAATTGCACCGGCCGGGAATCGAACCGGGCCTCCCGCGTGGCAGGCGAGAATTCTACCACTGAACCACCGGTGCTTTGCACGATTTCCTAAACACTCATTTCAGTTGAAAATACAATATTTAGAAAAATACATGTTAACAAAATTGCACCGGCCGGGAATCGAACCCGGGCCTCCCGCGTGGCAGGCGAGAATTCTACCAATGAACCACCGGTGCTTCGCACGATTTCCTAAACACTCATTTCAGTTGAAAATACAATATTTATAAAAATACATGTTAACAAAATTGCACCGGCCGGGAATCGAACCCGGGCCTCCCGCGTGGCAGGCGAGAATTCTACCACTGAACCACCGGTGCTTCGCACGATTTCCTAAACACTCATTTCAGTTGAAAATACAATATTTAGAAAAATACATGTTAACAAAATTGTACCGGCTGGGAATCGAACCCGGGCCTCCCGCGTGGCAGGCGAGAATTCTACCACTGAACCACCGGTGCTTCGCACGATTTCCTAAACACTCATTTCAGTTGAAAATACAATATTTAGAAAAATACATGTTAACAAAATTGCACCGGCCGGGAATCGAACCCGGGCCTCCCGCGTGGCAGGCGAGAATTCTACCACTGAACCACCGGTGCTTCGCACGATTTCCTAAACACTCATTTCAGTTGAAAATACAATATTTAGAAAAATACATGTTAACAAAATTGCACCGGCCGGGAATCGATCCCGGGCCTTCCGCGTGGCAGGCGAGAATTCTACCACTGAACCACCGGTGCTTCGCACGATTTCCTAAACACTCATTTCAGTTGAAAATACAATATTTAGAAAAATACATGTTAACAAAATTGCACCGGCCGGGAATCGAACACGGGCCTCCCGGGTGGCAGGCGAGAATTCTACCACTGAACCACCGGTGCTTCGCACGATTTTCTAAACACTCATTTCAGTTGAAAATACAATATTTAGAAAAATACATGTTAACAAAATTGCACCGGCCGGGAATCGAACCCGGGCCTCCCGCGTGGCAGGCGAGAATTCTACCACTGAACCACCGGTGCTTCGCACGATTTCCTAAACACTCATTTCAGTTGAAAATACAATATTTAGAAAAATACATGTTAACAAAATTGCACCGGCCGGGAATCGAACCCGGGCCTCCCGCGTGGCAGGCGAGAATTCTACCACTAAACCACTGGTGCTTCGCACGATTTCCTAAACACTCATTTCAGTTGAAAATACAATATTTAGAACAATACATGTTAACAAAATTGCACCGGCCGGGAATCGAACCCGGGCCTCCCGCGTGGCAGGCGAGAATTCTACCACTGAACCACCGATGCTTCGCACGATTTCCTAAACACTCATTTCAGTTGAAAATACAATATTTAGAAAAATACATGTTAACAAAATTGCACCGGCCGGGAATCGAACCCGGGCCTCCCGCGTGGCAGGCGAGAATTCTACCACTGAACCACTGGTGCTTCGCACGATTTCCTAAACACTCATTTCAGTTGAAAATACAATATTTAGAACAATACATGTTAACAAAATTGCACCTGGCCGGGAATCGAACCCGGGCCTTCCGCGTGGCAGGCGAGAATTCTACCACTGAACCACCGGTGCTTCGCACGATTTCCTAAACACTCATTTCAGTTGAAAATACAATATTTAGAAAAATACATGTTAACAAAATTGCACCGGCCGGGAATCGAACCCGGGCCTCCCGCGTGGCAGGCGAGAATTCTACCACTGAACCACCGGTGCTTCGCACGATTTCCTAAACACTCATTTCAGTTGAAAATACAATATTTAGAAAAATACATGTTAACAAAATTGCACCGGCCGGGAATCGAACCCGGGCCTCCCGCGTGGCAGGCGAGAATTCTACCACTGAACCACTGGTGCTTCGCACGATTTCCTAAACACTCATTTCAATTGAAAATACAATATTTAGAACAATACATGTTAACAAAATTGCACCGGCCGGGAATCGAACCCGGGCCTCCCGCGTGGCAGGCGAGAATTCTACCACTGAACCACCGATGCTTCGCACGATTTCCTAAACACTCA
The DNA here is from genome assembly GCA_037893245.1 of Crossaster papposus. Lineage (NCBI taxonomy): Eukaryota > Metazoa > Echinodermata > Asteroidea > Velatida > Solasteridae > Crossaster > Crossaster papposus. The sequence continues at coordinate 694,646 of JBAIAA010000656.1, read as the reverse complement.
TTTCAGTTGAAAATACAATATTTAGAAAAATACATGTTAACAAAATTGCACCGGCCGGGAATCGAACCCGGGCCTCCCGCGTGGCAGGCGAGAATTCTACCACTGAACCACCGATGCTTCGCACGATTTCCTAAACACTCATTTCAGTTGAAAATACAATATTTAGAACAATACATGTTAACAAAATTGCACCGGCCGGGAATCGAACCCGGGCCTCCCGCGTGGCAGGCGAGAATTCTACCACTGAACCACCGGTGCTTCGCACGATTTCCTAAACACTCATTTCAGTTGAAAATACAATATTTAGAAAAATACATGTTAACAAAATTGCACCGGCCGGGAATCGAACCCGGGCCTTCCGCGTGGCAGGCGAGAATTCTACCACTGAACCACCGGTGCTTCGCACGATTTCCTAAACACTCATTTCAGTTAAAAATACAATATTTAGAAAAATACATGTTAACAAAATTGCACCGGCCGGGAATCGAACCCGGGCCTCCCGCGTGGCAGGCGAGAATTCTACCACTGAACCACCGGTGCTTCGCACGATTTCCTAAACACTCATTTCAGTTGAAAATACAATATTTAGAACAATACATGTTAACAAAATTGCACCGGCCGGGAATCGAACCCGGGCCTCCCGCGTGGCAGGCGAGAATTCTACCACTGAACCACCGATGCTTCGCACGATTTCCTAAACACTCATTTCAGTTGAAAATACAATATTTAGAAAAATACATGTTAACAAAATTGCACCGGCCGGGAATCGAACCCGGGCCTCCCGCGTGGCAGGCGAGAATTCTACCACTGAACTACCGATGCTTCGCACGATTTCCTAAACACTCATTTCAGTTGAAAATACAATATTTAGAAAAATACATGTTAACAAAATTGCACCGGCCGGGAATCAAACCCGGGCCTCCCGCGTGGCAGGCGAGAATTCTACCACTGAACCACTGGTGCTTCGCACGATTTCCTAAACACTCATTTCAGTTGAAAATACAATATTTAGAACAATACATGTTAACAAAATTGCACCGGCCGGGAATCGAACCCGGGCCTCCCGCGTGGCAGGCGAGAATTCTACCACTGAACCACCGGTGCTTCGCACGATTTCCTAAACACTCATTTCAGTTGAAAATACAATATTTAGAAAAATACATGTTAACAAAATTGCACCGGCCGGGAATCGAACCCGGGCCTTCCGCGTGGCAGGCGAGAATTCTACCACTGAACCACCGGTGCTTCGCACGATTTCCTAAACACTCATTTCAGTTAAAAATACAATATTTAGAAAAATACATGTTAACAAAAGTGCACCGGCCGGGAATCGAACCCGGGCCTCCCGCGTGGCAGGCGAGAATTCTACCACTGAACCACCGGTGCTTCGCACGATTTCCCAAACACTCATTTCAGTTGAAAATACAATATTTAGAAAAATACATGTTAACAAAATTGCACCGGCCGGGAATCGAACCCGGGCCTCCCGCGTGGCAGGCGAGAATTCTACTACTGAACCACCGGTGCTTCGCACGATTTCGTAAACACTCATTTCAGTTGAAAATACAATATTTAGAAAAATACATGTTAACAAAATTGCACCGGCCGGGAATCGAACCCGGGCCTCCCGCGTGGCAGGCGAGAATTCTACCACTGAACCACCGGTGCTTCGCACGATTTCCTAAACACTCATTTCAGTTGAAAATACAATATTTAGAAAAATACATGTTAACAAAATTGCACCGGCCGGGACTCGAACCCGGGCCTCCCGCGTGGCAGGCGAGAATTCTACCACTGAACCACCGGTGCTTCGCACGATTTCCTAAACACTCATTTCAGTTGAAAATACAATATTTAGAAAAATACATGTTAACAAAATTGTACCGGCCGGGAATCGAACCCGGGCCTCCCGCGTGGCAGGCGAGAATTCTACCACTGAACCACCGGTGCTTCGCACGATTTCCTAAACACTCATTTCAGTTGAAAATACAATATTTAGAAAAATACATGTTAACAAAATTGCACCGGCCGGGAATCGAACCCGGGCCTTCCGCGTGGCAGGCGAGAATTCTACCACTGAACCACCGGTGCTTCGCACGATTTCCTAAACACTCATTTCAGTTGAAAATACAATATTTAGAAAAATACATGTTAACAAAATTGCACCGGCCGGGAATCGAACCCGGGCCTCCCGCGTGGCAGGCGAGAATTCTACCACTGAACCACCGGTGCTTCGCACGATTTTCTATGTTAACAAAATTGCACCGGCCGGGAATCGAACCCGGGCCTCCCGCGTGGCAGGCGAGAATTCTACCACTGAACCACCGGTGCTTCGCACGATTTCCTAAACACTCATTTCAGTTGAAAATACAATATTTAGAAAAATGCATGTTAACAAAAGTGCACCGGCCGGGAATCGAACCCGGGCCTCCCGCGTGGCAGGCGAGAATTCTACCACTGAACCACCGGTGCTTCGCACGATTTCCTAAACACTCATTTCAGTTGAAAATACAATATTTAGAAAAATACATGTTAACAAAATTGCACCGGCCGGGACTCGAACCCGGGCCTCCCGCGTGGCAGGCGAGAATTCTACCAATGAACCACCGGTGCTTCGCACGATTTCCTAAACACTCATTTCAGTTGAAAATACAATATTTAGAAAAATACATGTTAACAAAATTGTACCGGCCGGGAATCGAACCCGGGCCTCCCGCGTGGCAGGCGAGAATTCTACCACTGAACCACCGGTGCTTCGCACGATTTCCTAAACACTCATTTCAGTTGAAAATACAATATTTAGAAAAATACATGTTAACAAAATTGCACCGGCCGGGAATCGAACCCGGGCCTTCCGCGTGGCAGGCGAGAATTCTACCACTGAACCACCGGTGCTTCGCACGATTTCCTAAACACTCATTTCAGTTGAAAATACAATATTTAGAAAAATACATGTTAACAAAATTGCACCGGCCGGGAATCGAACCCGGGCCTCCCGCGTGGCAGGCGAGAATTCTACCACTGAACCACCGGTGCTTCGCACGATTTTCTAGGTTAACAAAATTGCACCGGCCGGGAATCGAACCCGGGCCTCCCGCGTGGCAGGCGAGAATTCTACCACTGAACCACCGGTGCTTCGCACGATTTCCTAAACACTCATTTCAGTTGAAAATACAATATTTAGAAAAATGCATGTTAACAAAAGTGCACCGGCCGGGAATCGAACCCGGGCCTCCAGCGTGGCAGGCGAGAATTCTACCAATGAACCACCGGTGCTTCGCACGATTTCCTAAACACTCATTTCAGTTGAAAATACAATATTTAGAAAAATACATGTTAACAAAATTGTACCGGCCGGGAATCGAACCCGGGCCTCCCGCGTGGCAGGCGAGAATTCTACCACTGAACCACCGGTGCTTCGCACGATTTCCTAAACACTCATTTCAGTTGAAAATACAATATTTAGAAAAATACATGTTAACAAAATTGCACCGGCCGGGAATCGAACCCGGGCCTTCCGCGTGGCAGGCGAGAATTCTACCACTGAACCACCGGTGCTTCGCACGATTTCCTAAACACTCATTTCAGTTGAAAATACAATATTTAGAAAAATACATGTTAACAAAATTGCACCGGCCGGGAATCGAACCCGGGCCTCCCGCGTGGCAGGCGAGAATTCTACCACTGAACCACCGGTGCTTCGCACGATTTTCTAGGTTAACAAAATTGCACCGGCCGGGAATCGAACCCGGGCCTCCCGCGTGGCAGGCGAGAATTCTACCACTGAACCACCGGTGCTTCGCACGATTTCCTAAACACTCATTTCAGTTGAAAATACAATATTTAGAAAAATGCATGTTAACAAAAGTGCACCGGCCGGGAATCGAACCCGGGCCTCCAGCGTGGCAGGCGAGAATTCTACTACTGAACAACCAGTGCTTCGCACGATTTCCTAAACACTCATTTCAGTTGAAAATACAATATTTAGAAAAATACATGTTAACAAAATTGCACCGGCCGGGAATCGAACCCGGGCCTCCCGCGTGGCAGGCGAGAATTCTACCAATGAACCACCGGTGCTTCGCACGATTTCCTAAACACTCATTTCAGTTGAAAATACAATATTTAGAAAAATACATGTTAACAAAATTGCACCGGCCGGGAATCGAACCCGGGCCTCCCGCGTGGCAGGCGAGAATTCTACCACTGAACCACCGGTGCTTCGCACGATTTCCTAAACACTCATTTCAGTTGAAAATACAATATTTAGAAAAATACATGTTAACAAAATTGCACCGGCCGGGAATCGAACCCGGGCCTCCCGCGTGGCAGGCGAGAATTCTACCACTGAACCACCGGTGCTTCGCACGATTTCCTAAACACTCATTTCAGTTGAAAATACAATATTTAGAAAAATACATGTTAACAAAATTGCACCGGCCGGGAATCGAACCCGGGCCTCCCGCGTGGCAGGCGAGAATTCTACCACTGAACCACTGGTGCTTCGCACGATTTCCTAAACACTCATTTCAATTGAAAATACAATATTTAGAACAATACATGTTAACAAAATTGCACCGGCCGGGAATCGAACCCGGGCCTCCCGCGTGGCAGGCGAGAATTCTACCACTGAACCACCGATGCTTCGCACGATTTCCTAAACACTCATTTCAGTTGAAAATACAATATTTAGAAAAATACATGTTAACAAAATTGCACCGGCCGGGAATCGAACCCGGGCCTCCCGCGTGGCAGGCGAGAATTCTACCACTGAACCACCGATGCTTCGCACGATTTCCTAAACACTCATTTCAGTTGAAAATACAATATTTAGAACAATACATGTTAACAAAATTGCACCGGCCGGGAATCGAACCCGGGCCTCCCGCGTGGCAGGCGAGAATTCTACCACTGAACCACCGGTGCTTCGCACGATTTCCTAAACACTCATTTCAGTTGAAAATACAATATTTAGAACAATACATGTTAACAAAATTGCACCGGCCGGGAATCGAACCCGGGCCTCCCGCGTGGCAGGCGAGAATTCTACCACTGAACCACCGATGCTTCGCAGGATTTCCTAAACACTCATTTCAGTTGAAAATACAATATTTAGAAAAATACATGTTAACAAAATTGCACCGGCCGGGAATCGAACCCGGGCCTCCCGCGTGGCAGGCGAGAATTCTACCACTGAACTACCGATGCTTCGCACGATTTCCTAAACACTCATTTCAGTTGAAAATACAATATTTAGAAAAATACATGTTAACAAAATTGCACCGGCCGGGACTCGAACCCGGGCCTCCCGCGTGGCAGGCGAGAATTCTACCAATGAACCACCGGTGCTTCGCACGATTTCCTAAACACTCATTTCAGTTGAAAATACAATATTTAGAAAAATACATGTTAACAAAATTGTACCGGCCGGGAATCGAACCCGGGCCTCCCGCGTGGCAGGCGAGAATTCTACCACTGAACCACCGGTGCTTCGCACGATTTCCTAAACACTCATTTCAGTTGAAAATACAATATTTAGAAAAATACATGTTAACAAAATTGCACCGGCCGGGAATCGAACCCGGGCCTTCCGCGTGGCAGGCGAGAATTCTACCACTGAACCACCGGTGCTTCGCACGATTTCCTAAACACTCATTTCAGTTGAAAATACAATATTTAGAAAAATACATGTTAACAAAATTGCACCGGCCGGGAATCGAACCCGGGCCTCCCGCGTGGCAGGCGAGAATTCTACCACTGAACCACCGGTGCTTCGTACGATTTTCTAGGTTAACAAAATTGCACCGGCCGGGAATCGAACCCGGGCCTCCCGCGTGGCAGGCGAGAATTCTACCACTGAACCACCGGTGCTTCGCACGATTTTCTAAACACTCATTTCAGTTGAAAATACAATATTTAGAAAAATGCATGTTAACAAAAGTGCACCGGCCGGGAATCGAACCCGGGCCTCCAGCGTGGCAGGCGAGAATTCTACTACTGAACAACCGGTGCTTCGCACGATTTCCTAAACACTCATTTCAGTTGAAAATACAATATTTAGAAAAATACATGTTAACAAAATTGCACCGGCCGGGAATCGAACCCGGGCCTCCCGCGTGGCAGGCGAGAATTCTACCAATGAACCACCGGTGCTTCGCACGATTTCCTAAACACTCATTTCAGTTGAAAATACAATATTTAGAAAAATACATGTTAACAAAATTGCACCGGCCGGGAATCGAACCCGGGCCTCCCGCGTGGCAGGCGAGAATTCTACCACTGAACCACCGGTGCTTCGCACGATTTCCTAAACACTCATTTCAGTTGAAAATACAATATTTAGAAAAATACATGTTAACAAAATTGTACCGGCCGGGAATCGAACCCGGGCCTCCCGCGTGGCAGGCGAGGATTCTACCACTGAACCACCGGTGCTTCGCACGATTTCCTAAACACTCATTTCAGTTGAAAATACAATATTTAGAAAAATACATGTTAACAAAATTGCACCGGCCGGGAATCGAACCCGGGCCTCCCGCGTGGCAGGCGAGAATTCTACCACTGAACCACCGCTGCTTCGCACGATTTCCTAAACACTCATTTCAGTTGAAAATACAATATTTAGAAAAATACATGTTAACAAAATTGCACCGGCCGGGAATCGAACCCGGGCCTTCCGCGTGACAGGCGAGAATTCTACCACTGAACCACCGGTGCTTCGCACGATTTCCTAAACACTCATTTCAGTTGAAAATACAATATTTAGAAGAATACATGTTAACAAAATTGCACCGGCCGGGAATCGAACCCAGGCCTCCCGCGTGGCAGGCGAGAATTCTACCACTGAACCACCGGTGCTTCGCACGATTTTCTAAACACTCATTTCAGTTGAAAATACAATATTTAGAAAAATACATGTTAACAAAATTGCACCGGCCGGGAATCGAACCCGGGCCTCCCGCGTGGCAGGCGAGAATTCTACCACTGAACCACCGGTGCTTCGCACGATTTCCTAAACACTCATTTCAGTTGAAAATACAATATTTAGAAAAATACATGTTAACAAAATTGCACCGGACGGGAATCGAACCCGGGCCTCCCGCGTGGCAGGCGAGAATTCTACCACTGAACCACTGGTGCTTCGCACGATTTCCTAAACACTCATTTCAGTTGAAAATACAATATTTAGAACAATACATGTTAACAAAATTGCACCGGCCGGGAATCGAACCCGGGCCTCCCGCGTGGCAGGCGAGAATTCTACCACTGAACCACCGGTGCTTCGCACGATTTCCTAAACACTCATTTCAGTTGAAAATACAATATTTAGAAAAATGCATGTTAACAAAAGTGCACCGGCCGGGAATCGAACCCGGGCCTCCCGCGTGGCAGGCGAAAATTCTACCACTGAACCACCGATGCTTCGCACGATTTCCTAAACACTCATTTCAGTTGAAAATACAATATTTAGAAAAATACATGTTAACAAAATTGCACCGGCCGGGAATCGAACCCGGGCCTCCCGCGTGGCAGACGAGAATTCTACCACTGAACCACCGATGCTTCGCACGATTTCCTAAACACTCATTTCAGTCGAAAATACAATATTTAGAAATATACATGTTAACAAAATTGCACCGGCCGGGAATCGAACCCGGGCCTTCCGCCTGGCAGGCGAGAATTCTACCACTGAACCACCGATGCTTCGCACGATTTCCTAAACACTCATTTCAGTTGAAAATACAATATTTAGAAAAATACATGTTAACAAAATTGCACCGGCCGGGAATCGAACCCGGGCCTCCCGCGTGGCAGGCGAGAATTCTACCACCGAACCACCGATGCTTCGCACGATTTCCTAAACACTCATTTCAGTTGAAAATACAATATTTAGAAAAATACATGTTAACAAAATTGCACCGGCCGGGAATCGAACCCGGGCCTTCCGCGTGGCAGGCGAGAATTCTACCACTGAACCACCGGTGCTTCGCACGATTTTCTAAACACTCATTTCAGTTGAAAATACAAATTCAAAAGTTTATGGTTGTATAATAGGACAAACTAGACACATCAGGACAAACTGCTGTTGATCAATCACAGCGGAAGGAGTCTGCAGCAAATTACGAGTGATGAGTCTATATAGCAGATTTCACGTTTTATAAATTATAAGAGTTAACTTGATAATTCAGTATGACCATTGACATTAACAAAGCAATTGTAAAAGAACTGACAATCATACCAGAGATAGGGGTAAAATTCGCCCAAACCATGATTGAAAAATGCAATAGAAGGTGTTGGTAAATATTTATATTTTATTAATTGTATTTCTATATATTTCGACAAAACCTCAAAAAAGGAGAGAATAAAACACATTACATGTATATATAAATATTCACGTGTAAAACATAATTATAAGCTAAAATAGAGAAAAATGACACCTTGACAGTATAATGATCATTATATTATTGCCATGGATGACTGAACAAACAAGACAGTTATAAAAGGAACATACAATTGTAAATCAGCACTGTGACAAGTTATGGTGATATAAAGGCGGGTAGTAAGTAGACTTGATGACAAGTCGTTAGATAGTCGTGTTTTATCCGTGTATTTCAGACTAAATTCATCGGCACGGCTGGTTTAAGACTAGTAACGTGCCGAGTTGCGACAGATCTAATGGCCCTGTCACACCAGACCATTTTAGGCCAACGCGTGAGTAACGTGTTGTAATTTTGGCAACACGCTGGCAAACGCTGACCAACGCTAGGTCAGCGTTAGCAACACGCTGAGCGCGTTACTCACGCGCTGGGACATGCTGTCACACGCTGAGGAAAACATATTTTTTTCAACATACATACAATTTCCAGCGTTTGCCAGCGTGTGACTGCACACGCTGGCGGAGCGTTGGAGGTTTGTTACTCACGCGTCGAACACGCTAGACGATCGTTGTCAACCCGCTACTCACACGCTGGCGCACGCTGGCGTACGCTGGCGTACTCTGGCGATACGCTGGTTATGGCCCTGTCACGCGTTAAAAATAGTTGATACGCTGGCAATCGCTGAACTTTCACAGAAAAAGTCAAGTGGAACCGTGATTTCAGCGTGTCCATACAGGTTGATAACGGGTTCATAGCGTATGCCAGCGCGTGAGTATCGTGTGAGGAACGCGCTCAGCGTGTGAGGAACGTATCACTGATTTATAGTAAAAATACGACAGCGGGTCGCCAGCGTGTGAGTAGTGGGTTGGTAACGATCGTCTAGCGCGTTCGACGCGTGAGTAACGACCATCCTGCGCGCCGCCAGCGTGTGCAGTCACACGCTGGCAAACGCTGAAAATTGTAGGTATGTTAAAAAAAGTATTTTTGCCTCAGCGTGTGACAGCGTGTTCCAGCGTGTGGGTAACGCGCTTAGCGTGTTGTGAACGCTGGCCTAGCGTTGGTCAACGTTTACCCGCGTGTTACCGAAATTCCAACACGTTGGCCTAAAACGTTCTGGTGTGACAGGGCCATTAGTGTAGTAGCGCGTCGGCTTTTTATACAACTAACCATGTGGTCGTTGTGATACACTTGATTTATTTGAGTTGTGTATGCTCTATTATTACTTTTGTAATGTTACACAATACAAAGTACGAACCCTTGAAGTAATGAGAATGATCTACCTAGAAAAAGAATAGTAGCTAAACACCTCTTGTAACCGCATGTGTTGTACGAGATCTGTAAAGGTGGTTTAAAAACACTGCAGGCGTACACATGTTCGTATAGCGCACGACCGAGAAAACGAATTTAATATCACAGGAAACGAAGTTAATATCACAAAAACAATTAAGTTAATTATAAAAACACCCAAGAATGACGCCAAGTTTGAATGTTAAATAGACCTATTTTCGGGAAAAGATACGAGACATTCGTGTGAGACGATGCAATGCAGTGCAAGTATTTTCAAGATGTTCAATTTTTTGAGGGGGAAAAGTGGTTTTGGGGGAAAGAATTCCACATCATAATCTTATGCACAAACCATAAAAAAACGAGATTTTTGGATTAAGAACATTTTTGAAATTGTTGATATAATTTTATATCCAGACAATAAAAAGTGCCAGTTTTATGATAAAATTTAAAAGAGAAAATGTCTGTGTTTCAGGAAAATTTAATTGGCACATTAATTGGTTTGTTCGTGGGGTTTTAAGGCAGTTCCCAGATTTGGAATCAACCTAATGTTTAATAAATATTTTAGGAAGGGTCCCAACAATTCTTGCTGAACAAGTGGACAGAAAAAAATAAATTATGTGGTTTGAGCTTAAACCATAGAGCTGTATAATAAAGATACAGCTCTATGGATTAAACTATGAACTTGAGAAACTTGAAATAAATCACAACTAAAAATACCAATCACACGTGTAAATAATAACATATAAGTTACACAATGGATTAAATTTGGTTGCTTTTATTTCGCATTGATACACTACAGATAACATGTAATAACTACTGCCATAGTAATATTATTCTTATTACGTATTGTTTACTGATGTTATAAAACCAAAATAATAAAACAAAACAATTAACCCCAGACTTTCTATGAATTAAAAAAAAATAAAAAAATTGCGATGTCATTTTAGAATAATAATTGTTCATACTATGCAAAGATACATTTGGCAGCGTTCTTTGCAGGCCAAATTTGGATAGGACACCCTGTACGGCTTTAACTTTAACTAGATATTTGTGCGATATGAACACAATATTAAAGATTTGTACAACACAATTTCTGTTTTCTATAAAACCGTGATTAAAATGCAAAATTTGACAGGCCGGCAAAACATTTCAACAGGGCGGCATAAAAATATGACAGAACAGCGTAACATTTACACAGGGCGGGCTACCCTGCTAAAATTGATTATGGACAACACTGACTGGGTAAATCCATGTCATTTTAACATCTGTATAATTTGCTTTGAATATTAACAATATAATTTTAACAAGGTTTGTCAGTTTTCATGAAACACATATTCACTATACAAAAGCTTAAAAGAATATTATGTATACTTCCATGTTTCCAAGATAATTTTGTGACTGTTGCGACTGTTTTATTTTCTTTACTTATATTGTTGAAACATGAAATGTCAAGATGCAGAGTTCTGCGATATTTTTACAGCACATCTAAGAAATGTGGAACACCGAGATAGCTTATCTTGGAAAATGTAGTTGGTCAATTAAGCTTCCGTAGTTTACTGATGGTTAAACAAAATAAGTTTTAACATTCGCTGTCATCTGTTATCCCTCTGTCATATTAATGGGAGCAGTTCGTCCTGTGACTTGTGCAGCCGTATTAATAAGCTGTACAGTCTGACATCTTATAGGCCAAGAATTTTTGTTATAACCTGGAAATAGCCCATAACAAGCTGAATTATTCAGGATCGGTTCAGGAGTGTGTGTAGATTAACATATTAAAAGTCCCCGGAAATCCCCCTGGAGCTCTTTCCAAAATCCAAGATGGCGTCAAAAATGGCCGCCATTTGCCGTTTTCATCATAACTTTGCCACCAAACATGGCAGAAATACAAATGTATGCTTAAATATATGCTTTAAAGCACAAGGAATCGAATAAAATCATTATTTGGGGAGTTTAAAACTCATAAGTATCCGAAACTAAGATGGCGTCCAAAATGGCGTCCAAAATGGTTGCGATTTGTTTGTTATCATAATTTTGCAACCAGACCAGTTAGAAATACATATTAAGTGTGTAAACATAATAGTTAGCCAGAACCAAGGTGGCTTAAACCTTTTCTACCCTAATATGCTATCATAATAACATTCTCTCATATTTAATTTCACCTTTATCCTCTAGTGCAGCATCTTCATTATCTGGTGCAGTATATCTTTAACACTGATGTTAGCACAATTTCGGTGCAGTGTTGTTGCAAGTTTGACCGCTGCATTTACCGTACATTGAGGTGCAGAAGAGTCTAAGTTACTTGCAACTATACAGGTCTTGTTGTACCGACAGATTTGCACCCACATGATACCATATTGAGCAAAGTCGTAATGGAGAATCAGGGCTTGATTCCGAAAAAGGGAGCTTGAGAAACAGCTACCAATAAAGGCATCATATTATTTATTATTATTTATTTATTATTTACCCTGGGGTAACCTCTCAGTGAAACACTGTTTTTCAGAGGGCCCCAGCAGTTATACAATTACAATAAAATAAATATAACAGGTTTAAGATAAAAACAGCAACATAACACATTTATAAAATTCGTTAAAAATACCAAAAACTTTAAAAGCACACCAAAAGGACAAAAATAATATAAGACACCAAGAAAACAGACATGTTCATTTCTTAAAAAGCAGGCTTTTGTATGTATTTTTGAAATTGGCTAGAGTAGCAGGCAGTGGGCATTTAAGTATTTTGGGTAAAATGTTGAAAACAGACACTCCGCGAGCCACAAACATACGCTTGCCAGAATTAGATTTACTAAATGGAGGAACTAAGTTACCATGAGAACCAGACCTGGTATTATAAATATGCGCATTACTTGCGAGAGTAAAACAATTGCATAGTTGTGGTGGCAATTTCAAAGTGAGACTTTTATAAACTAATGTGTTTAAATGAAAAATACGTCTATCTTCTAAAATATTCCACTCAAGAGTCGACAAAACCATGCGTGTAGGGGATCTCCGGGGAAGCCCCAAAATGACTCGCCCAGCGCTACTCTGGAGTTTGTCAAGCTTAATAAGGGACGTTTTGGTAGAATTGCCCCATACAGCATCACAATAATCAAAATGAGGCAAGATGAGCGTTTTGTATAACAAATTTAGTGAGCGCTGAGGGAGAACACTCTTGACTCTCCGGAGAACCCCCACACGCTTGTTGACTTTCTTAACTAGTTTGTCGATATGAATATTCCATGTTAGCGATGGATCTAATACTACACCTAAATATTTGAAATCAGTGACATTGTCAATGACCGTATTGTTTATCTCGATGTGCAAGTTGTCTTCCCTACGACTTGATTTAGCACGAGTGCCAAACAACATACTTTTAGTTTTGCTGGTGTTCAAAGTTAGATAATTTACCTGCAGCCACTTTGTGATTTCTGCCATGTCACTGTTAAGAACTCTGTTTATGTCAACAATAGATTTGGCACGGGAAAATATGGCCGTGTCATCAGCATACAAAAACATCATAGAGTCTGAGGAAGCAGTAGTGGTGATGTCATTAACATACAAAGTAAAAAGAAGTGGACCCAGAATTGATCCCTGGGGAACTCCAAAATTTACTCCAGCTAAAGTGGACAAGTTGTCACCAATTTTGGTCACCTGCTTGCGTCCAGATAAGTATGAAGAAAACCAGTCAAGTTCAAGGCCACGCACTCCAATTTTGCACAATTTATCGACGAGTCGGCCGTGATGAACAGTATCGAATGCTTTTTTTAGATCCAAAAACACTGCACCAGTGAAATATCCAGAATTCATATTTTCTAAAATGTAATCAGACACGTTTAAGAGTCAGGTTTGAGTGGAGTGCATTGGCCTGAAGCCCGACTGGTTATCAATTAAAATGTTGTTTTGATCAAAGTAACCCAGCAGCTGCTTGTGGACAAGCTTTTCAAAACTTTTCATACAGGTTGGAAGCACAGATATAGGCCTATAGTTATTAACATCGAGGCGATCCCCTTCCTTAAAAATAGGTGAAATTCTACCAGTCTGGCAGACCAAGGGCACAGAACCACTGGAGAGACTCAAATTCATGATGTGGGCTAGTGGCTTCGCAAGCTGCCTGCAACCAACTTTGAGCAGCCTGGGGGCAATGCCATCAAGCACAGTAGCCTTGAAAATATCAAGGGTACTAAGCAACTTACAAACTTCACCTGAGGTCACACCCACAATATGGAAAGACTCCCCCAGCGGCTCCGTGTCCCGTGTAGTATGTTCATCCATGTGGTCAGCATCATCCTGAAAACTTCCTGAAGCCTTTATAGCGTCAGCTAAGTTCATACCTATGCTAGCAAAGAAATTATAAAATTTGTTAGCAATTGCATGCCCATCAGTCAGTATGCCATTATTTGATCTAACATTTCCTATAGAACCGTGTTTACTCGAGGGCAAAATTGTTTTTATCACCTTCCAAAGTTTTCTTGAATCGGCCCCGGCATTGTTAATAGAAGATTCATAAAATTCACGTTTTAATTTTTTAGCTAAATTATTAACCCTGTTTCTCAGATGATAAAAAGCGTCCCATGCAATTTGAGATTTGTTAGTTTGGGCATGAATTTTAGTTTGTTCAAGTTCTTTTCTAAGAACAAAGTACTCGTCAGAAAACCAGTTAGGAGTCCTATTAGGAATTTGAATTTGTTTCAATGGAGCGTGTTTGTCACAAACTTGATTGAAAACTTTCTCAAAAGCTCTCAAGGCCGTGTCAGGACAACCACAAATTTCAACCTCTGACCAGGCGGCATACTCAAGGTCATAAATAAAATTACCTTCGTTAAAAGTACGATATGACCGAGCCTTGATTTTACGAGCAGGCCCCCTGGGAAACTTCAACACCTTACGAACTGCATAAGTTAAAGAATGATCACTGATGACCAATGGTAAGACACCATTACTAGAGTACATTTTGGGACGAGTGGTCCAGACATGGTTCAAAATGCAGCTTATTTACATCACAAAAATTGTTGTCAGAGTGTGTATATATTGATTGCTTGTTATCGAAGTAGAAATCACAAAAAGCCAATTTCTTGTACACTTTTTTTATGAATCACCCTGTATAAATAATGTATGAATTGCTCTGCCATCTAAAATACCATTTATAATTATCAAAATATGTATCATATATATTATATCTGGTGAAAAAAATCCGAAAAGTGTTCTTAATGCAGCAATAAAACATGACAAAGTATACAATTTCACATATTTTTAGAGCAGAAAACGCCATTTTGGCGGCCATTTTGTTTTTGCTTATATCTCAAATTGCTCAAGGCTGACAGAGCTCCAGTTTTTTGCTTGTTCATAGTGGATACCTAGACAATCAGAATCCATAAAAAAACAAACTTATTTCATCAAAACAAGGTTAGGCCCCAAATCTGGGTTTGGCTGCCGGACTATCAATGAGAGTTTCTGAGATACGCGTAACTCTAGTTGGTTTAGATATAATTTGCGACAATTGTCTTATTGACATTAAATCCTGGAGTTTCTTCCATTTCCAGTCACTGGAGTTCAAAGAATTACAATTAAAGTCCCCAAAACAGATGATTTCTCCCTGAGTTCTATGCGCAGCACTATGTCCCATGATCTCATCGAGCACTGCTTCAAGCTCCTCGAAGAACTCGTTGCACACATTCGGTCCATAGACGATGCCAGCATAGATTGGACGAGTATTCGGGAGGCTCACTTTCATCCATAAGGTTTCAACTTTGACAAGTTGAATATCAGGCAGATGAATTTGTTGGATACATAGTCTGTTGTGCACATAGATTGCTACACATATCTATGTTAGGCTCTTATGAATTGTTACATATTCACGCAGGCGCTTCATTCACCCGTACAGCTCGTTGAACGACACCCCCATTATTAGCGGAAATCCGCAATTGTACCGATACCTAACGGAACCTTTCGTGAATACGGCGTAGCGCAATTATAACGTATCCGTTAGGCCATCCGCAAAGGCTGTTACGGACCCGGTAATAGCGGATGCTTCGTGAATAAGGTCCCTGGTCTGCTATTGTTTAGTTGGCTGCAATTCATTAAAACAATTAAACTTCAACATTAAACTATTAAGCAATAACAACAATAAGAGTCACTAATTCCAACTCTTGCAACTAACGCTAACGCTCAATAAAGATACGCATAGCACCGCTTTACGCATAAATGTGCATAAGCTCTACGCATAAATTTGCATAATTATTATGCATGCTTTGGTTAAGTCTACAGGTCCAATTTAGTTGGTTTATTGACTTGACTGCACGACCAGATCGCGTAATGTAATGTTTTTTGGTTCTTTTGTATGGTAGAAAAATACGAACAACATTGCCAACAAAAATACACAACAATGCAACAGACAAGGATGAGATACGTCAAAGATTCGAAGCTAGACAAGAACAACAAAGGCAACAATATGACAAGAACACCCATTAGTGCTGCTCCGAGGCCTTTCAGTGAGGCATCAACTTGTAGGACGGTTTCTTTCTTCGGGTCGAAGTATGCCAGAGTGACTTCTTCACAAATGGCCTTCTTGATGTTGTCAATTGACATTTGATGTACTGGTAGCCAATCGTAATCACGATCTTGCTTCATCAGCTCTCTAGGTAGTATACACCATTTGCAGATATCGAAAATACTTAATACCGAATTATTAAGAAATATCTTACTCATTTGAAAGTAAATGATGATTCTAGGCATCCAGCAAAATTATTGCGCTAGATATCCTGTAATTACTCTGCAAAATTGAATTTTATAAAGAAAAATTCGCGATAAGAATAACTGCTCGACGCCGGTTGAAAACAAACGCTGTTTTTCGTGCTTTTCTCGGCATCCACGATTGTAAAACTTCGGACAGGTCAGTTAAACGATATTTACTATGAAATACACTGCCCTTATTCTACCCATTTACGATAATTCAAGCAATTACCAATGGTGTATCCTACCTTTAAGGGAGAAGAAAGTGTCGACAAGTTGGGTATAAATGGGGCCATGTATGTGCTCCTTTAGCACTGTAGACGATGCCGAAGAATTTGATCTGTGGTTTCTTGATCTCGCACTTGTCTATGTTGAAGACAAGGCCATATTCTCGTGCAACCTTCATTAGGTTGTGTAGGTTTTTTAATAACTCTGTAAGTCTTTGTTTTAGTTCGTAGTAACAATGCTCAAGGCATAACCTGTATTTAATGATACAACAAAGCATGAGATTACTATCTCTATGTATAACATACTAAACATAATATCCTCTACGCCCTCCCAAGTCTTTGGGTAAATAGTTTACGTACATGTACAGCAAAGACTGACAAAACAATTATGTCAAGTATGACTTTAGACGTGCAGAGCGACGGACAGGTAGGACAGGGTCTGGGGAGGAGGCAGATGGGGGCTTTTCTATCAGACCTGGTGGATTATGAGGCAGTAGTCGTTTGAGTGTACGCAGAGGACGATCAGGTGCATCACAGTGTGGAGGAACTGGGGTTGGGACTGGAGGTGCTGTGTCAGGCTTCCTCATCTCCCTCAGTGTGAGATTGGTCATGGGTGGGTTGCATCGTTCAGACTGTGGTAACGCTTCGGTGTCATGCGATGTGCTCTGGCAAGTTGGGGAAGCTGGCAGGGTTTAAGTCGGTAGCACTGTAGGTTGACTGATGTCAGCCTTGGGTGACGTTTGAGCCATGTTACGCAAGTTGATGGGCCTGGTTGGAGCAGGGGTTACTGGTCTATAAGCCAGGTCTGCGCCAAAATGACTGTTGGGTTGGCAAGTGATAGCTGGGGTATACTTCCTAAGTAACTTTCTGTTGCGTAAGGTCACTCGTCCAGAGCCGTCTACGCGAACCACATATTGGTCAAATTGGCGGACTTCAATAAAAATAACTGTCTTATCCCATTTAGTTGGGTGAGGGCCAGTCTGGTTTTGGATTCGAGCATGGTCTCCTACAACCAGAGGGGGTAGGTGTCTGGTGTGTTCTGTAAGACGTTCTGCCATTTTCATGTGTCTGTTGCGCAGAGCTTCCTCTCTAGCGAGCAGTGTTTCCTTCCATGTCAGGTGTGGTTCATAGCGACCAGGGACCTTATTCACGAAGCATCCGCTATTAGTCAGGTGGCTTAGCAAATTTAACGTTACCGGCCGGACAAAAGTACCAAATTTGGCATGTAGTTTCTTTTAGACCTATCTATTGATTTTATCCGTGGAACCCACTTGATCGGTTCCAATTTTCCAAGATGGTGGCCAAAATCCAAGATGGCCGCCAGAAACAAAGGAAATGTCATATATCTGGCTGTAAAAATCGGAAATGAACAAATGAAGTGTCAATTCAGGTGTTTCCGGGGTCACTGAAACAGATGCTGGTCATGGCATGTTGCTCGGGTCACCCATTTCCAAGATGGCGGCCAAATTTAAAAATGGCCGCCAAAAAAAAGGAAATTACGTATATCTGACTGTGAAAATCGGAAATGAACAAATGAAGTGTCAATTCAGGGGTTTCTGGGGTCATTGAAATAGAAGCTGGCCATGGCATTTTGCTCAGGTCACCCATTTCCAAGATGGCTGCCAAATTTCAAAATGGCCGCCAATACTACATTTAAGATATATGACAGAAATTTGTATATAGAGGTGTAAAATAATTGTTAGATTCAGCACAGCTGAATCTTATAAAGTGGTATGAATATGTTAATGTGATGTAGGATGTGACGGATTAACTCCGACAAAACTGGCGGTCAAAACTGGCGCTTCTTCCTGCACCAGCTTGCCGTCCAAATAGGTGTTCCTTGGTGATGGCTAACCTAATCCCTATATCTGGCGGGAAGCCTATGCTTCCTCTCAGGATAGCTCCTTGCAGGTTTCCTAGAGTGTCACACCGAGGGAGTGGCCCTAGCAAGTCCACAGCAACTTTCTCCATGGGCTCGACCACCAAATACTGTTTGAGCGGGGAAACTCTTTACTTTGCAGGAGATTTCCTCCTCCCACACAGCTCGCAACATCTAGTCTGATAAATGGCCTTGGTCAAAGTATTATTGACCCCTAAATGGCCACTCGTCCGGCCACCATGCAGCTCCTGAAGTACGACCTTTCTAAATATCTCAGGAAATACTAGTCGCAACCTCACGGACTTCCCATCGCCGGACTCCCAATTTCTAGGACACCGTCCTGCACCTCCAACTGATCCCAAGAGAACCAGAGGGTCTTGTGTGCCGAGGAGGCGTACGACTCCTTTGCCCTAATCATCCAACCAATACTTCCGTCACCAAGTTGACCTTCTCTGACTGCATCCTTAGGCAAGTGTGGTTGAGCAAAGATGCCCCTCACCCTCGCCTCTGGGATCGGCACGTCAGAGTCAACCTCATGGCGACCATCGCCAACCTCACTGATCGTTGTCACCTTGGCCTTATTCAAAGCCTCAACGGTCTCTGGCGCTTCATCAGCGTCAGCACGACCACGCTGTTTGCAGGCCTTCCGGGACAACCCATCAGCATTTCCATGCTTTCGCCCAGGTCTGTGTTGAATCGTCAAATCGCACTCGCTGATCACTTCCAGCCACCTGGCAAGCTGTTCCTAGGGGTCCTTAAAATTAAGCAACCATCTAAGAGCAGCATGGTCGGTTCGGAGTAGCACCTTCTGACCATACAGGAACTGTCTAAACTTCCTGAGGTAGACAACTCCCGCCAGAAGTTCTCTCCGGGTAACACAGTAGTTCCTCTCTGCCTTGCTGAGTTTACAGCTCGCAAGGGCGAGTACCTTCTCTTCCCCATTATAGATCTGAGACAAAACTGCCCCAATCCCATCCCCACTAGCATTTGTATCTAAGATGTAGTCGTTATCAGGAACGGGGTTTGCCAACACCGGTGCTGTCTGCAGCCTCTGCTTAAACTCAACAAATGCCTGTTGGAAGGCATCTGTCCACTGGAACTCACGCGACTTTTCAGTCAGCGCATGCAACGGTGAAGCAACCTCTTCAAATCTCCGAACAAACTTCCGATAATAGGAAGCGAGGCCTAAAAAGCTTCGAACTTCCTTAACACACTTAGGTGTTGGCCAATTGGCCACGGCCCGAACCTTCTCAAGGCCCGAACCTTCTCAAGGTCGGTAGCCACACCTTCAGTCAGGCGACACAATATGTCCCAAATATTCCACTGATCTCTGAATCAAGAAGCACCTACTAGGCTTCAACTTTAAACCAGCTCGCCTCAACCTGGAGAAGACGACTCACAGTCGTTCAATCTCCTCTTTCACAGTCTTGCCAAACACAATGTCATCGTCCAGGTATATCAGCAGGATGTCCCACCGAAGACCTGTCATCACCCTCTTCATCAACCTTTCAAATGTCGCAGGGGTGTTGCACAGACCAAAGGGCATGCAGCGCCAGCTGTATAAACCGTTCCGCACTACAAAGGTTGACTTCTGGTTGGCATCCTCATCGAGGTCGACCTGCCAATACCCGGACGCTAAATCGAGAGTGGAAAACCACTCTGCACCCACCAACGCATCTAGTGTCTCGTCGATACGAGGGACAGGGTAAGCATCTTTGATTGTTACCTTATTCAGACCCCGATAGTCGACACAAAATCGCTTAGTGCCGTTCTTTTTCCGGACTAACACAACATTTGCAGCCCAGGGACTATAGGATGGCTCGATAAACTCTTGCTTCTTCAAATCTTAAACCTGCCTCTATATTTCCTCCTGATTACGCAAGGGATGGTGCCGAGGCCTCCCCTTGATAGGCCTCGCATCTCCCGTACTGATGTGGTGCTTCAGAAGAAAATACATCCTGGAATCAGGCATGCCTTCACCTCCTCATGATATTCCTCAGCGAGGTTGATCTTACTACGGTCGTATTATATCATGCAGGTAACTTGGCAAGCCTGCTTAAACCTCACACCCACGACTCTCACCCGGCACCACTACCGAGTCAACCTTAACTGTCGCAATTGTGCCCACAGTAATTCTTTGGGTACTTCAGGTACTTCTTCTAGCATTGACGCCATCTACAGAACTGACTAGAAATGGCACAAAAGGCCCCAGAAGGCCCCAGAAGTCGCGAAAATGCGCTACGGCGATGGGTCACCACGCGCTAATTATCTATGCAGTTACCGGGCAGAAGCTACGTGAACCGGTAATTGGTTGCTTAACCCTGATCATGCAGCCGTGCGTTGATGATTGGCTGCTGCGCCATGTATCAAGCAGTATGAGCGCGTGATCCTACATGAGCAATATATTTTTAGACTAACTAGACGTGCACACGAGCCGGCATATAGGCCCTACCCAGTTCCGTTACAATACATTGAATTGAAAAATTGTAGATAAAATTCCTGAATACTACCAGTATGTACTTAACAGTGACAACGTGTATTTTTTGTTATATTGGCCGCCATCTTGAAAATGGGTGACTCGAGCAAAATGCCATGACCAGCATCTGTTTCAGTGACCCAAGAAACCCCGGAATTGACACCTCATTTGTTCATTTCCGAATTTCAAAGTCAGATATACGTAATTTCCTTTTTTTGAGCGGCCATTTTGAAATTTGGCCGCCATCTTGGAAATGGGTGACCCGAGCAACATGCCATGACCAGCATCTGTTTCAGTGACCCTGAAAACACCTGAATTGACACCTCATTTGTACATTTCCGATTTTTACAGTCAGGAAAAATGTCATTTCTGACACGTACACCTTCGAGCATGCTCTCGTAACCTACCGTCATAGCAATATCAACTTTGCCATAATCTACAGACCTCCATCCTCCTCGATCACTGAATTTCTCTCCGAATTCGATGACTTCGTCAGCGCTTTGGAGCATCTTCCTGGCAGGGGAATCATCCTTGGTGATTTCAACCTTTACTATGACTGTCCATCCAAGCCTGAAATCAGAACCTTCACCACCATCATCAACTCGTTGAACTACCGTCAGCTCGTCCAGGGCCCTACTCATACTGCAGGTCACACGCTCGACCTGGTTCTTGTTAAAGACGCCGATAACCTGATAGAGTCAATCACCTTAAATCAGCCTCACACTTCCGATCATCTCGTCGTTAACTGTATTTTGGACCTCAACAAACCCCGCGACATAAAAATGAAATATGCTTCACGCAAATTCGAATCGATAGACTCTGACGCTTTTGAACACGATCTTGCTGCAAGAATGGAGAATATTCTATCAGTTGACCATGACGAAATTAATGGTCTTGTCGAATGCTATAACTGTACCTGTCGGGAAGTTCTTGATGCACATGCTCCCGTATCTATCCGTTCCCGCATCATCCGTCGCAAGCCCAGGTGGTTCAACAAGTCCGTGGAAGCTGCTCGTCGCGCACGACTTCGTAATGAGCGGAAATGGAGAAAGACACATGCAGACACTGATCACCAAGCTTACATCCAATCTCAACGAGTTGTATCTGATGCTATTACTCAAGCTAAGACTGGTTACTTTAATGAACAGTTCTCCAACTGTAACTCTAAAGACATGTTTAAAACTGTTCATGAATTACTTAATAATAATCAATGTAATTTGCCTGACACAACCTCCCCAGTTAGACTTGCCAACGATTTCTGTGATTTCTTTGCAAGTAAAGTTGACAAGATCCGTTCTGAAGTTGATTGCATGACCTCTAGTATAATTACACCCACTGATAGCAGTGATAATAATCCCTTACATTGTACAATGTCTTGCTTTTATCATGTCACTTCCGATGAATTAACTAGACTTGTCTTGCATTGTCCATCTAAATCCTCTGATCTTGACCCTATGCCCACGTGGTTAGTTAAAAAGCACTTGCCAGTTCTCATCCAGATCATATGCCGCATTGTTAATTGGTCACTGTCTTCAGGCGTGTTTCCAGCTGAACTCCGTAAAGCTAGGATCACTCCCATCTTGAAGAGGTCATCCCTTGACAGTCAACAACTTAAGAGCTACCGACCTATCTCTAATTTACCTTTCCTTGGTAAACTTATAGAAAAGGTGGTATCTTCTCAGGTTGCTTTGTTCGTTCACTCCAATAACTTGTCTGAACCTCTCCAGTCTGCCTACCGTTCTGCACATAGTACTGAAACTGCTCTCCTTACAGTTCAAGATGCTTTTCTCAGAGCTATCGATAAACAACATGGTGTCTTCCTCGTTTTGATCGACTTATCCGCTGCTTTCGACACAGTAGACCACAACATCCTTCTACAGCGCCTCTCCGATGACTTTGGTCTTGATGGAGCTGTCCTTCAATGGTTCCAGTCTTACTTGAGTGATAGAACGAGTCAGGTCCGTGTGAAAGACGCCCTCTCTACTGAAGCCAAGCTCAAACATGGCGTTCCTCAGGGGTCTGTCATCGGTCCGCAAATCTTCACCTACTACACCCACGCCATCGGTCAAATTGTTCGTCATCACTCTATCCAATTCCACATCTAAGCTGATGATGTACAATTGTTCCTTGCATTTGATCCCACGCGGCCAGGTGATGCAGATTGTGCCCTGTTTCGACTGTCACAGTGTGCCAGTGAACTTCAATCCTGGTTAGCCACTAACAAACTTAACATGAATCCGGACAAGACACAGTTCTTTATTGCCTCCTCACCCACTCACTTCAAACGCCTTCAGCACCTCACTTTCAATCTCAATGGAATCGACATTCATCTTTCTCCATCGGTCAGGAACTTAGGTGTTGTTTTTGACCGTGACATGAAAATGTCTGATCACATCACACAACTCAGTCGCTCTCTTAATTGGCATATCCGCAACCTAAGTCGGATTCGCAAGTTTCTTGACCTGAACGCATGCCACAATGCAGTTCGCGCAATGATCCTTTCCAAACTTGACTATGGCTGCTGCCTGCTGAACGGCGTCTCTGTGAAAGACCTATCCCGCCTTCAAAAACTCCAAAATAGATGTGCCAGGCTTATCTTCCAGACGCCCAAACACACCCGCACATCTCCTCTCCTCAAACAGTTACACTGGCTACCGGTTGCTCAACGTATTCAGTTCCGTACACTCGTCCACACCTACAACTCGCTCAATCACTCTGCCCCTGATTATCTTTCTTCTCTACTTACAATCCAGACAAGCTCTTACTCTCTACGTTCTTCAGATGGTAAATCCCTTTCCATCCACAAGACACGCAAACAAGCTGGTGACAAGGCCTTTTCCATTGCTGCCCCCAGGTTATGGAACAGCCTTCCTATCTCTATCAGAAATTCTGACAGTGTTTCAGCCTTCAAAATTGCTCTGAAGACCCATCTTTTCCCTAAAGCATAGCTGGTTGTCCCTCCTTTGTTTGTTATTCGTTTTCTTCCTTCTTCTTGTTTCAGCGTCTTGAATCCTTAGGCAATTTGGCGCTTTATAAATCCAGTTATTATTATTATTATTATTATTATTATTTATGTATGACATTTCCTTTGTTTATGGCGGCCATCTTGGATTTTGGCCGCCATCTTGGAAAATCGGAACCAATCAAGTTGGTTCCACGGATAAAATCAATAGATAGGTCGAAACGAAACTCTATGCCAAATTTGGTACTTTTGTCCGGCCGGTAACGTTAATCCTGAAAATTGTCGCTAAGCCACCTGACTATATGACCGGGTCCGTAACAGCCTTTGCGGATAGCCTAACGGATACGTTAAAATTGCGCTACGCCGTATTCACGAAAGGTTCCGTTAGGTATCGGTAAAATTGCGGAGCTCCGCTAATAAAGGGGGTGTCGTTCAACGAGCTGTACGGGTGAATGAAGCGCCTGCGTGAATATGTAACAATTCATAAGAGCGTAAAATAGAAATGCAGTCGAATTGTTATGAATCCAAAATACATCTGGTAGCTGATTGCGGCCTATTTTTCAAATTCTTGGCGTAAAAAAAGATGAATTTCCACAGTGCACTGGTTATTTTCTCAAACTAAGGAACGATTTCGTGAACTTCTTCTGTGAAAGGCATCATACCAATCTATTCCTTTTTTGGTTAAAAAACATGTGAAATTAAGAAGTTGACTTAAATCACCAAAAAAATAATCTGATGATAAACAGCATTTTACGGGAAGGTCGGTATAATGAACAACAAATTATTAGCAAAACCACATCAATTGTTTTCTTGCCAACGCGGAGCAATTCATATTTTACTTAGACTGTTTATACCATGGCCTATTGTCAAACAGATTCCAAAGGCAGTTTTTTCGAGGGTGGTGTACATCTTACACTATCGGAAACAGTCTTCGATTAACACAATCCGGCATCCAAACGAATTTACAGTCATCACAAACACATTTTCGTGCAATAGTTTATAATCATGAGCTTTATTTGTTACGATACTTTCACTGACGTCGACCACATTATTTTGTAATGTGCATTATAGAAGGTGGTTGTCAGTGAATTATAAAGTACTTGAAAATCTGTCAAGAGACAATTCTACTTTCTGGATGACAGCACCATTTCACCAAGTTTAGAGTTGCATCCAGAAAGATGCGATGGCTCCTGGATGGCAGAGTTCACATACACTTGTAGGCCTTCTATACTGACACCGTAAACACCTACCTTCGCTATGCAGGCTCTGCCACCTCATTTTCCATCTGCCAAATTGAAAAGTTCCTTCGATGTTCTGTCGGGTTCTTCGGTGATGAATATTGTGTCGACGTTCTGCATCATCATCATCAGGTTGTGGTACTGGTGTTAGCAGCCATGATCGAAGGGGGTACGCAGAATCGCTTAGAAGTTGACCATCGTTTGCAAGACCATTGGCTAGTTGGTGGTTGAGGCTTGAGTGGAGTCCACATAAACGAATCATGGGTCGAGCCTGGCCACTTGGCAACAGTATTGGTGAACTTCTTCTGGTGGTCGCAAACCCCCTGGACATTTATAGCCTGGTAGTTATGTCTGCATATGTATAGGCACATTTGTCACGTGCAGGACATTTAATCTGGACAAGTGGCTCATCAAGGCATCCCAAAACGGAATCCGACAATGACGTTCATCGTGGAAACCTTCTTTGATCAGATTCTGACTGGCTATATGTTCCTCGGAAATCGAATTATTTGTGGCGAAATTCTTTGAAGGACAGTTGCGACCCGGGTAACAATTCGAGAAGTTAGACGGCTGACTAATTCAACTTAAATCTCCATTTGTTAATTGGAAAGAACATTCGGCGAAAAATCGGAGGGCTGTTGCATGCGACCTCTGTGTCGGGTGTTCAACTTGATCACGGATTAAATCTTTCACCTCCAACAGTACATGCCTTGGCATTTGATACCTATTTACCAGTTCCACATCGTCGTAAATGTCCAGTGGCTGTAACCTATCACGAAATACTCGCTGGCGGCGAAGAGTACGCCTGTTTTCCTCCTCCAGCAGAACCACAAACACTGCAGCCATTTCATTTCAGCGCTATGCGGAGATCCGTAAGCTTTTACGGGAACGCTGGAGTTCCCGCAAAACAATTGCCCTTTTACGGACGTGTTATGCGGATTCGCTATTATGCGGATACTTCGTGAATATGGCGCAAACCATAACGGAGACTTAACGGATTCGTTAATGCGTGCGGATGCTTTGTGAATAAGGTCCCTGGATGGATGGGAATAAAATTGCGTATGGGGCGACCAAACAGGCATTGAGCGGGTGAGAGCTTCGTCTCCTTGTCTGGTGTGTTTCTGTATTGCAGCATAGCCCGCTGGAACGCGTCTGTGTCCAAGTCGCCATATGGACTGGTGTTGGCGGTTATAAGGCGTTTTACCGTCTTAACTCCCACTTCTGCCCTACAGTTGCTGTGAGGGTAGGCCACTGATGATATGCGATGTCGTACACCCCAGTTTTTGAGGAAGGTTTTGGTTGCCGTTGAAGAAAACTCTGGACCCCCGTCTGATGACAGCTCATCACTTATACCAAACGTAACGAATGTACGTCTAAGGCTAAAGATTAGGCCTTTTGCTCCATCTGCTGCACGTTCCACAATTGGCCAATTGCTATACCGATCCACAATGACCAAGTAATTGTTGCCAGCAAAGTGGAAGAAGTCTGCACATATTGACTGGAATGGGTAAGCTGGCACAGCTGGTGGAGTAGGGGGAGGGTTAGGTTGTGATGGTGCCATGCGATTGCATTGTAAGCATCATGTGCGCATGTTTTGGATGTCAGATGTGATGCCTGGCCAGAAAACTGAGGCCTCGGCGCGTGATGTCATGGATGATATTCCCTGGTGGGCCGAGTGAAGAAAATTCAATACCTCCGGTCTGAGGGATGGCGGTATGATGATGCGGTCGTTGTATAGGACAACCCCATCCAGGGTGTAAAGTCCATCCCTCAGGCTGAAGTAATCCCGCAGGTTTGGTGGCATCTCGTGGCGTGATCCTGGCAGGCCATCATCTATATTTGATAACAGAAGAGACATCATATCATCACTAGCTGTTGCCATGCGCACAGCATCCCAAGTTATGGATTTAAGATAACCCAAAGAGGTTGACACAGACGCTACCATGTCAGGGTCATCATAGCGATGTGAGCACAGATTAGGTGAAGGCTCAGGGGCTCGAATGCAATCAAGTAGTGTGTGGGGTGGGTATGTTATGTCCTGATAGAGGGTGGCGACATCTTCCTGGAGGTGAATGTCTGTAGGCTCACTGACAGGGTGACGTGAGACGCCATCAGCTGCTCTGTGGCGAACTCCTGGCACATGGACTATCCGGAATCGGTAGCGGAAAGATTTTTCCTTAATGTTGCGGAGTCGTGGGTTTGGGATATCCTTCAAGCATCGATCACCAAGAACTTTCAGTAGGGGTTTGTGATCAACAGCAATGATCAGGTCATTACAGTCAAGGACGAAATAAGGTGGCTTGTCTAATGCGTCTACGACTGCCAAAGCCTCACCTTCAACTGGTGCGTAACGAGACTCGGCAGAAGAGGTGAATCGACTTCCAACAAGTGTGACTCTCCAGCCTGTCTTACAGCAGAAGGGATCAGATGTAGCACATTTACAGTGTTTTTGTAGCAGCCAGAATCCAATGCCGGTTTTGCTCCAATCTGTGGCTAGGCATGTTGGGCGAGACTTGTCAAATATCTCAACACCTTTGTTGATTTCATGTATGATAGTCCGCTTTGATTCTTCAAAGAGGTCATTGAGTTCCTCCGTCCATTTGAAGGGGTTTCCAGGGCTGAGCAGAGACCGGAAAGGTAGCATCTTTTCCGCTGAAGCGAATGCATATGATACCTGGTTTACCAGACCATACCAGGACCTGATATCTGTTATGTTGCGTGGTGTAGGAAACTTCGCAATGGCATTAAACAGACTGGGGCAAGGTCTAACTGATGTTGGTGAGATTTCAAATCCTGCAAACTCAACAGTGTCCTTGGCGAAGACAAATTTGTCTGGATTCAAGGTGATTCCATTGCGACCTCCGAGGTCTAGCCAGCTAACAGCTTGGAAGAACGACTCCTCAATGCTTGCGGACCAGAGTATAGGGTGTCATCTACACATTTCGTCTTATTGGGCACATCTGCAACGATCTCGTCGTACCGACGAGTGTAGCCATCCACTGAGGCGAGATATCCTTGAGGGGCAACGCAATACCTGTAGCGGCCCCATGGTGTGATGAACGTTGTTAAGTGTCTGCCACCTACGTGTAGTGGGACGCTGTGGTAGCCGTTCCAGGCATCAAAGACTGTCTTCTTTGTGTCATGAGGGACAGATCTGGCCTGGAGGAAAGGCGATTGGGTGTGGTGGGTTTCACGTGTGGCATGTCTGTTCAGCGGCTGGAAGTCAACAGTGCGACGTGGTTTTCCATTCTTCTTAGGGCAGATCACTATCATGTGGCACCACGTGACCGGCTCTTTGACAGGTACAGGCTCAATGACACCTAGGCGTACATCCTGATCTAGGCCAGCCTTGACGTCTTCCATCCAATGCAAGGGGACAGGGATTGGAGTGTGGTAGGCAACTGGTTTGGCTGCTGTGTCGACCATAAGGTGGAGGGGTGGGCCCTGCATCATCGGTAGTGGTTGGTGGGTGCATGTGTTGAAGGTAGACGACGCGTAGTGCGCAAGCAGGAACTTCTCCAACCTCCCCCGATTCTCCTCCGTGGCCGGAAATGGGAGTGATGTGGGGGGCGGTGGGGGAGCTTGGCGTTTGGGACATACACAAGGGGCTGTGAGGGAAGACCATGAATCAGGGGGCTGGACACCGTTGACTGGCTGGTCTGATGCAGCTATACCTGATGTGCAAGTCTCACCAATCATTGGGAATTTGCCTGATATCAATCCCAGTGCAATGCAAGCTTGTTTGCTCAGATACATCAGTTTGTCACTGTTGTCAGTGAAGTATACTATTTGGCGTGTGTGGAGGGTAGAGCCATCTTGTGATGTATCACTAAAGTTGTCTACCGCCCTCAGTTGCTGATATTAATAAAGGTGACTTCTGTGGGTCACACTGTGTGTTCTCGACTTGAACTGTCGTGTGTGTCGTTTTCTAACTGTCCTAAACTCATAGCAAACATCTGTTGATAGCTGCTTGTCAGCATAGAAACTTTACATGGTGTCAGAAAACGGATCTTAAAAATCACAATGTCAGGCCTTAAACCACCGGGCCAGTTGCAGATGAAAGGGAACTTGGCGAAAAAATGGAAGGAATGGGGCCGTTCATTCGACCTCTATGCCATGGCGACTGAACTGCACAAGAAACCCGAGCCAGTGCAATGTGCAACGTTTCTACATGTAGCAGGCCCAGCGGCACAACGAGTGTACGCTACATTGACGTTTGCGGATGATGAGAAGGACAAACTTGAGGTACTGAAAACCAAGTTCAAGCAGTACTGTGAACCCAAGAGGAATTTGTCTGTACTTCGGTACATGTTCAATTCAAGAAGTCAAAGGGTAGATGAGCCATTTGATACTTACTTGACAACCTTGAAAAGCCTAGTCAGAGAATGTGAGTTTGGTGACATCGAGAATTCCCTACTTCGAGATAGAATTGTGTGTGGTGTAAAAGATACTAAGACACGAGAAAAACTCTTGCAAGAAGAAAACCTGACACAGGAGAAGTGCGTCAACATCTGCCAGGTCAATGAGATAAGCGCCACACATGTCAAAGCATTGCAGACTGAACTGGACTTGGCACAACAAACACATGAGATCAACCGTGTGACATCCAAAGCCAAATATGGCAGTAAACCTGAAAGGCGAAGGGAAACAGCAACCCGTCACTCAGACACTGGAGCAAAATCAGTGTGTGATTTTTGCACCTATGAACACTACATCGACCGTTGTCCTGCGCAGTCTGAAAAGTGCAACTCATGCCATAAAGTTGGACATTTTAGCAAATCGAAAATATGCAAAGCCCGACGCAACTCCCGAGCACAAGTGGTAAGGGAAATCACGAACAGCAGTAGTGATGATGAGGACAGTGTGAAGTATGATGTCGCCGGTGTCAAAATGCAGGAGCAAACAAACCAACTTGAGGACCTGGTAATTGACTACATTACTGGAAAAGAACCGGACGACTGGATCGAAACCTGTCATATTGGGAAAACCGCAGTGAAGTTCAAGCTTGATTCAGGATCCCAAGCGGATGTTCTGCCAGAAGACTGTTTCAAAGACACTGGACTGGCATTGCTCCCCAGTAATGCATCCCTGCATTCCTATTCAGGACACAAGCTGTTGGCATTAGGCAAGACCATAGCCAATTTGAAAGTTGGTAAGACAACACATCAGGTTGTTTTGCAGGTGGTAAGAGGAAATGTAAAACCTATCTTAGGTCTGAAAACATGCCAAAGGCTGGGGTTGATTAAGAGAGTAAGAGTAGATGAAGTGGTTAGTGGTGGTTCATTAAACATGCCGGTACATAGCAAGATTACATTCGCGGATCATGATGATTTGTATGACGCGCTAGGGAGACTACGAAACCATGAATACGATATTGCATTGCATGCAGATGCCACGCCGGTTCATAACCCTCCACGCACCATTCCCTATACCTTGCGTGACAAAGTGAGTTCCGAATTAAAACGCATGGAAAAACTTGGGGTCATTGCGCGCGTTGAAGAACCCACAGACTGGGTCAGTTCCATGACAATTGTTAGTAAACCAGATGGCAGTGTGCGCATTTGCCTTGACCCGAGAGAGCTAAACAATGCAATAAAGAGAGCCCATTACCCTATGCCTACCCTCCAAGATGTTGCTGCGCGTATGCCACATGCTAAAGTTTTTTCAAAGTTTGATGCCACAAGTGGATATTGGCAACTTTCACTCACAAAAAGAAGCTCGTATTTCACAACGTTTAATACACCCTTTGGAAGATTTCGATACTTGGTATTACCATTCGGCATTTCTTCGGCAAGTGAAATCTGGCAGCGCGTCATGATCACTAAATTTGGGTCACTTGAAGGGGTCGAGGTTGTTGTTGATGATATCCTAGTTTGGGGTGAAAACATGGCCCAACATGATGAGCGAGTAGCCAAACTGCTTGAAAAGGTCAAAGAATCTGGGCTCAAGCTCAAAAAAAAAAAATCGGTTCTAGGCACAAACAAAATTGAATATGTGGGGCATGTGATTTCCGCAGAAGGGCTCTCACCAAGTCCAGCGCGGATCCAGTCAGTGTTGGAAATGCCTCTTCCAACAAAGAAAAGCGAGCTAGAGACCTTTCTCGGAATGATTACTTATGTCGGTAGATTCATTCCCAATCTTTCTGAAGTCACTGCGCCGTTGCGACAGCTTACGGAAAAGCAAGTAGCATGGCATTGGGATGAAAAACATACCAAAGCTGTAGAAACACTAAAGGGTATCATAACTTCAGCTCCAGTGCTGATGTTGTATGATGTGGACAAACCAGTCAGTCTTGCAACTGATGCATCCAAACATGGGTTTGGATCAGTATTGATGCAAGATAACAGATCAGTAGCATATGCATCGCGTAGTACAAATACAGCCGAGGAGAAAAATGCGACCATAGAAAAAGAGATGTGTGCCATTCTCTTTGCATGCCACAAATTCCATGATTATATTTTTGGAAAGCAGACAACGGTGATCACAGATCATAAGCCATTAGTAGGAGTGTTTCAAAAACCATTGCATAAGTTAAGCCCAAGATTGCAGCGCATGCGCATGCACCTACTGAGATACTATGACCTCTGTGTACAGTGGCAACCGGGCTGCACAATGTTTGTACCAGATGCTTTAAGCCGCATAATAAAGAGCGGAGTTGACAATGCCTCAGAATTTGATGACAAACGGGAAATCAACATGATAATAAGGCACCTCCCAATTACCGAGTCGCGATTACAACAGTTCAGCGAAGAAACAGATGCTGATCACACACTTGCGAAGGTCAAAGACCATATCGTCAATGGCTGGCCTGCCGACAAACACCACATGACAAGTGATGTTGTTCCATATCATGCAGTTCACAGTGAATTAGTGTCGTGCGATGGTATCATGTTTCTTGGCAACCGGGTCGTGGTTCCGCGAAGTATGCAAAGGAAGATGCTCAAAAATATTCATGAGTCCCACCTTGGTATAGTGAAACTCAAACAGAGAGCACGGGCAATCTTATACTGGCCAGGTATGAATGCTCAAAGCGAAGACATTGTGTCAAAGTGTGCAATTTGTCAGTCGGGCAGGAAAGCCCAACCCGCAGAACCAATGATCCAACATGACTTACCTGATAGACCTTGGTCTAAACTGGCTGCAGATGTGTTCCACCTGGATGGAGTGGACTATTTGCTCGTAGTTTATTATTACTCGAAATTTCCGGAAGTACAGGCCTTGCAAAATCTCACAGCCCATTCAGTCATACATGAGTTGAAAATTATCTTTGCTCGATCTGGTACACCAGATTTGTTAATTACTGACAATGCAAGCCAATTCATATGTGAAGACTTCAGAACATTCCAAAACAAGTGGGAGTTCAAACATGTCACCTCTAGCCCGAGGTATCCACAAAGCAATGGGCAAGCTGAGCGATGTGTTCAAACAGTGAAAACTCTCATGAAAAAAGCCAAGGCATCTGGGCGCGACCCCTATATGGCACTACTAGAATATCGTAACACGCCCATTGATGGCACGGATGGCTATGCACCAGCACAAATACTCAATAGTCGCTTGCTCAAAAGTCGACTTCCCACTTCATCCACTCTCCTCAAACCACAAGTGGTTCCGCCCATGGAAACTAAACTCAAAAAGAGACAAAGTGTACAAAAACACTACTATGACATGACATGTAGCAAACCCCAGAGCACACTACAACCTGGGGAACAGGTTAGATTCCAAGATCCTCACAGTCGATGGGCATTAGGGAAAGTAACAGAAAAACATAACAACCCAAGGAGCTACATGATAGCAACACCATCTGGAAAAGTGTACAGAAGGAACAGACGACACATTTTCCAATACAAAGAGCATACTGATAGTGAAGGGGACATACATGTAATGCCATTGCCCATGCCCAACCCGGTCTCTGTAAGCAGACAAAATGAAAGCACTCGTATCCAACAGCCGGTAGAAGTACCCAGTAAGACAATAGCACAAGGTGTTAAATATGACACTGTTGATGTAGGTCAGGCCACTACAACCAGAAGTGGCAGAGTAGTACAACCCACTCAAAAACTTGACATGTAATTGTTGCGGTACACATATTTTAAAGCTTTTGTAAATCCTCCTGACATGTATTTTGTATCTAGTTAACATGTTGTCGAATACTCTAATGGGGAACATTAGTATATTGCTTGTCTTATTTTAATTTCCTTGTCACAACCGGTGTTTCCCTTTCCTTGATAACATATATCCCAGTGTTTCTGCTTTTAAAAATATCCTCTCAGAAACACTTTTAAAACATTTGTTCTAGCTGGCTATTTTCTTTCAAAAGTTTTCTTTATTGCTCTCTTTGTTTTTTTAAGTTTAAATTGGTATATGGGGGAGATGTGATGTATCACTAAAGTTGTCTACCGCCCTCAGTTGCTGATATTAATAAAGGTGACCTCTGTGGGTCACACTGTGTGTTCTCGACTTGAACTGTCGTGTGTGTCGTTTTCTAACTGTCCTAAACTCATAGCAAACATCTGTTGATAGCTGCTTGTCAGCATAGAAACGTTACACATCTGCTGCCGTGCCAGAGATTCTGAGGACTAGGGCTCCAAGGATGCGTATGCATCTGCTGTTAGCGGCACTCATCTGCATGGTGACTGGTATGAGATGGTGTGTCTGCAATCCCATGCGTTGGAGCAGCTTGGCGCCAGCGAGGCAGGACTGACAGCCCGTGTCAGCCATGGCACGGTATTGGACAGTGTTTGGGGTAAGGGGCATGTCAAGGCCAAGTGCATGGTAATCTGAGGGGAGGGCATGAATGGTAACATTAACGAAGGGTTGGGGGTCAGAGGCCCGTCGCTCCCACGTGTCACACAGGGTGTTATAAACATGGTGATCAAGATTAATTACATGATTACCACCTGCATCTAAACTACACAAATCATCAGAAAAAGAGTCATAGTTAGAGTCATGTGATATGCCACAGAGGGCGTCAAAAAAAGCACTTTCTGAGTCTTTTGTTCCCTTGTTCTGGTTTCCTGAGTCTGTGAAACGAGCACTGCGGCCACCACCACGGCAAACTGCTTCAAAGTGTCCTCGAACGTTACACTTGTTGCACACATGGCCAAAGGCGGGGCAAACTTTGTCACGGTCCTGGCGACGTTTGCCATGAGACTCCTTTCGGCCACAATAACTGCACACAACTTGTTGCTGCGAGCGATAGCTGCTCGTGGCGGAGGTGGCAGAGGTTGAGACAGTGTTATTCAATAGGCGGTTGGCAGATCGTTTGCCGCTCTCTTTTGCCTCGATATAGCGGATGGTGTCTTCCAGAGACATGTCCTGGTTCTGCTCACCGAGGAGGTCCAACTGGATCTCCTGGTCACTGACGCCACGAGTTATAGCATCCCGCACCACCTGGTCGCTGTAGTTGACCGTGTGGTTGTCACAACTTCCGGGATACTTGCAATAAATACAACTTATATCGTTTCTAACATTTAAGAATTAAACAATTTATCAATTAAATCAATTTATTATCCGATTATGGTTACATCAATGGTCTGTTTTTACAGTCTAGAATTATCTCAAGTTACTTTAAAAGCCTAAAAGCGTATCAAAAATATATTTCGAGGCAATTCAATTAGTACGCAATTTCATAATTCCCGATTCTACCTATCTGATGACCATTTCAGTCCTCTGTATATATACACATAGGCCTACATGTAGGCTAACAAATGCTTTGGTTTGCACAGTATCTCCATACATTAAGAACATTAACTGTAAATTCAATACATCTAAATTACAGGTGATTTCGGTAAATCCAAAATACAACCGAATGCGGTACATTCAAAAATACAAGTGGATTCGGTACATCCAAAATACAAGTGCGGTGAATAAATACATCAATAATACAATAACATTTAATACAATACAGAATGTTGCTAGTTCTGTTGGTTAGATAGGATGCGACGCCCGTCGCACAAGCCGAGAATGAGAATATTGGACGATATCAGGCACGGCGTCCGAAATACTGGTTCCTGGTTGCAGGCATTTGATATACGGCATCCAACCCTCAAGGTCCAGTGATTACTCAGTGGGCAGGCATCTGTTATACGGCATCCAATCCTCAAGGTCCAATCACTCGACTAGGATCCAGAACACCATTACTGCCCGCAAACATCAGCTCAAGTAGCCTCATAACGTGACATAGGGACCATCTATATAAATAAAATAATTAATCAATTCGGTGCTACAAAAGCAACCAAACTGAAAAAATTTAAGTGGGCAAAGTTAAATCAAACAATCTTCCACATAAATAACCAAAATAAATTACCAGGAAAACATAACTTACGATTGTAATTGCCACGCTGACCTGCTTGTCCGAGCCACACCCGAGAAACCTCACAGGACTTCAATTTTCCTGTGCCGATGGGTCAAGGGATAGCACAAGCTGCCAAGAAATGGCTCCGCCAGCAGCACTCAAAACCACTGTTCACTTTCATACCAGCTTCTAGTAACAACTGACCTCGCTCAACTGTTATTCCCACCTTTTATACAACTCCAACTAATTTCACAGCATACCTGAAATCCCTCAAGCACGCCAACTGCATTCCAGCCAGCTAAACCACAAATACCTACTTAACAAAATAAGATTAAATATACCGTTAACATAACAATCATGGTCCCACCAATAAATCCCTGAATAATTAAAGAAATATGCACCTGCTCAAATTCAGCTGTGACAATTGGGGCACTGGAGGTCGAGTTTACACACCCCAGCTTGACCACGGAGGCGTGCACCAAAATTGCGAACAGGCTCGTCCCTGTCTTGCTTCATGTTATGGAGCTAGACGCGGGAGACCATTACGTTCTCCACACGGACAGCAAGTCGTTGTATGGCTTATAGGACGTCCTGCTCAGCTTTTCCAGTTAGTGAGCCTCCATTTGTGCGTGTGAGGTCTTTACGGAGAGTCTCGTCGCAGCATTCTAGGAGTTGGATGACAACCTCTGTGCCACTAATCTTGGTAGCAGTTTTATAGTCACTCCATCTGGAGACAAAATATGTCCATTCCTCTGAAGAGCCACCCCGCGATACAGTGGGTCGTTTGACTTTCTCAGTTTTTGCACAAGCCGGCTGCCCTGCTGTCATGTCATGTTCTTTGCTGTGGATCTGCAGGAGCACAATGAGGAGTTCAGGTGTGGCGTCATCTGGCGTGACATATTCGCACGCAGTGATTGGGCACCTCACACCTGGCATTTTGTTTCCTGTATCTACCTTGCTTGCGGGTCTTGATCACAGGTACTTGTATGCCTTGAGCATAAATAACTCTGTAAGTCTTTGTTCTAGTTCGTAGTAATAATGCTCAAGGCATAACCTGTATTTAATGATACAACAAAGCATAAGATTATTATCTCTATGTATAACATACTAAACATAATATCCTCTAGTTTTCATCATGCTCCGGCTCAGTCTTGCCGAAGACTTCAACATCGTCTGCTATATCGACTGTGCCTGGACACTTCTCTAGGATTTGGTCCATCTTCTGTTGAAATATGTCTTGACTGACACATAGCCCAAAGAGAAGCCTAGTGAAGCGAAATCTTCCAAAGGTACTTTTGAATGTCGTGAGCATGCTCGATTCTCGATCAAGGGAAACTGACCAATAACCATGTCTGGCATCAAGTTGTATGTGACCTTCTTTAATGTGGGGGTGTGGTGGTGGCTGCGCTTTATAGCTGCGTTTAAGTATTTTGGGTCTAGACAGACGCGCCATCTACCGTTTGGTTTCTGTGAGTATGCCAAGCTTGAAACCCAATCTGTAGGTTCAGTTACGGGTGTTATTACCCCTAACTTGATCATGTCATCCAATCCTTTCTTTATGTCATCTTTAATTTGGACAGGGCATCTTCTGGCCGCATGGACAACAGGTGGAACTTCTGGGTTAACCACAATATGGTACTCTCCGTCGAAGTTGCCAATACCTTCAAATCTATCTGGATACAGTCGCTGCAGGTCTTGTTTTGAGTTGACCTTTGTCAATGACTGTGTCTGTGTCTCTTGAATGCTGCAATTGAGTGAAACAACTTTCAACTCGAGGCATGATGGTAGGCCCAGTATGGCAGGACCTTGGACATCTGCAATGTAGAATTCTGTATTCTCATTTTTCTCTTTGTGTCCGCATGGTATTTTCATTGTACCATAGTGTGGGATTGTTGTCTCATTGTATGTCGTGAGTACCGTTTTCTGTTTTGTACTTTTGTCTTGTTTTGGAAAACCCGTGCTATCGAGTTTCCTTGGGTACATTCTACGGAATATGCGGAGTGTCGACTTTCACTTTGAGTGTAGCAGGATTAGGTTTGTCATCTAGCTTTATGTCTAGTACTGCATAAGCTTCATCTTGTTTAGTGCTGTTGGTGTGACCAATATGATTTATCTTTATAGACTCGAAACTTAGTTGGTCTAGCGCATCTTGGATCTGAGGTTCATCACCTTGATTGACTGTACTGACATTTTTGCTTTGTGTGAATTTCTGCCTACCCCTACTCCTACTTCGGGATTTTGGACGCGTACCATTATGTTGGTTTGCCCTGTGTTTGCTTGCGAAATCTGCATACGATCTGCCAATGGTTGGTTTTGCCGCAGGACCTGCACGTACTGCCGAGTGCAGGGCATTTTGCTTTCGCACCGAGCCCATCCATCGGCGAAATTTGACAGCTGTTCACTATACCTCCTGGTTGCTTTAAATCAAAGGACATTCTCATCCGAGTCGACCCGCGCCATCCGAATTCCCTCAAATGTAAAATGATACCTTGTACATATAAACTGGACTTGTGT
Source organism: Crossaster papposus (assembly GCA_037893245.1). Taxonomy (NCBI): domain Eukaryota; kingdom Metazoa; phylum Echinodermata; class Asteroidea; order Velatida; family Solasteridae; genus Crossaster; species Crossaster papposus. The sequence continues at coordinate 656,666 of JBAIAA010000656.1, read as the reverse complement.
GGATTTGACTAAACCATCCCATAATCCAACCCCAACCGAATACGAGTGTATCAATTTCAATTTCGGCTGCGCCGACTACCTCCCCTATCTCCGATCGTCTGTTTAACCAAGAAACGTCATACCCCGTTTATTTGCCTGCCGCTGAACATAACTCCTCATGCTGGCGTGACCTCGTGATACCCCGTTTATTTGCCTGCCGCTGAACATAACTCCTCATGCTGGCTCACACCTCGTGCATGTGAACCTGTCCAAAAAACAACAACAACAAAACAAACAAACAACACAACCCTCTAAAAAACATGAGAACGTATATCCTCCGTCGCATAAACCTAAGGAAATCATTTGCCTTTCCTGCCCAGTCGTCGAGGCTCTTCTGCTAGCTTTTATGAATATTTTATCATTTCGAAATTCATACTCCTGGACTCTCCGTCTGAAGCGGTTGAACCATGTGTAGACCAAGCCAGGGAGTTATGGAATAAACGTGTAGACATTTCATTTCCCTGATGTAGACGTGACATGATTTCCACGAAACTTGGACTTCCACACCTAGATTCCATTGAACTTACTGCAGCAGAAGAGATATTGTGACTTAAAAGGATGTGCATTGTCGCTCAAACTTCGTAATACACCCGCCACATGGGACTACGTGTATCACATTCCTTCCTGGCCCTATTTTGTGGTAGACGCTCCGCTGCCAAGACCGCAAACGGTTGTTTGTATTCGACTAATCTGTAAATCACCAGTTGGGGCGTGATATTACTTTTAGTTCCGCCTGCGATTTATTTAATTATTGTTGTTATTTTTTTATATTTTTTTTTTGGGGGGACACGAACTGCCCTAAGCCGATTAAACCTCTTTATATTCTTCACCGATACAAATGTCCGGGAGAAGCGGAACATAGGCAGCGTCTCCGTGTTACTTTATTTCAAACAATACTCACAATCTCCAGTATCTTTCTGGATGTCCCTTCTCCGTCGTTACCTCTTCAATTAGTGCGCCCGACGAGGCCATTGTCTTGAAGAATACCCAATTGAGGTGCCGAAGTTCTAATCCTGACTTGCATCCTTCGCTACAGCATTCTCTCACTTCGATGTACCAGAGTCCTTCCTGTAAAACATTCTTATGCGAAACGGTTAGCTCAGCTAACAATTGAAAATATTTTATCTACTAATGCATGTCAGCACCAAAGTATGTAATTCACGATTTAAATCATTCTTGATGATTGGCCGACAGTGGCCCTTTTCTACAAAAGCGAGGCAAAGCCGGACACAACATCATGGTCAAATCGTAAAAACAACGGAGAAAACAAAATTGTCGATACATAGGGACTCCATTCTCTAATTTTGTATAAATACATTTTCACGCATGTGTTTCTTCCCCGATGCTATTTGCTGCCATCTTTGTATAGAGATATTTATCTCCTGATAATCCGCTCTGCCTAATTCCTTTTGCGGCTTGCTCCCTTTATTTACGGTACTCATTCCAGATTATTATTATTTGTCTCATTTTCCCGAGAGGTTTTATTATCTCATTGTTATAAACGGGGTTCATCTCCTCATTTGTTTGTTTTATTTCTCAAAATGTACTGGTTCGCAAGACAACACAGTGGACATCAAAATGCATAGAGTGGACCACGCCCGTCATAGCAAGTACCTTGTAGCGTGACGTGTACATGTTCAATTACTTGCACAGTGCAATTTAACCTTAGCGTGATTTTATAAAAGCAGGTAACTAAAACCTTAAAGTGCTCAATTTCATTTAACACTCGACCATTACTAAAATCTGGGCCTTTCCCCACATCAATACCTGGCGCTCTCCCCACATCATCTCTGGGGGTTTTACCAATCAGGTTTTCCACCTTCCTTTTCCTTTTGACGTCAAATTTGACGTCAATATTCACGACTTTCCAAAAAAGTCGCTACATGACCCGTTACTACATGACCCGCATTAAAATGTGTCGAGCGGCCATTAAAAAAAACCACATATTTAAACCATTGCTATGACGTCACTCCATTGTTAAAAGTGAGGATTCGTATCTACGAATCGACCTCTTTGGACAAAAAGTGTGGATTCGTATCTACTAATCGACACTTTGGACAAGTAAAGTTAGGAATTCGCGGTTTTCATCTCAACACTAACCCAAAGCTTGATTACGTAAGATCATCGAGAAACCCTGCATGAAAATTAGGCGTCCAATACATATGGCCACACTACCAGAATGCTAGACTTGGTGCCAAGTCGGTAATAGCGGTCCACTCGGTATATACAGGGGGGAGGTTGCGGTTGCCTCGTTCCCAATTTCGAAGTTAAATTACCGACTTGGACGATTCGTTTTCAGTTTTGTACACAACCTATGACAATCGCTAGCGAATTTTCGTTTCCAGCGGGATTTGTTCATATTGTGGTCCTATCTTAGAGAAAAACTTGAATATTTCGAAAGAACAGCAGATTTATTGAATCAGTTGGTCTAGGGTACCCTTTACAAAGAATTGAATTCCACAATACAGGTATTTTCAGACCAATTTTGTACACATTCCACGAAGACTGTCCCGTACGGTTGACTTTAGTTCATGGTGGTAATTTTTGTACACAGCATATTGTGTCCAGAACTATTTTATTTGACGTGCATAAATGTATTATGTACTGTAGAATTATCCAAAAATCGCAATGGTCAGTTTTTTACTCTCACAATTCTGGAAGTGTAGAGCCACCTAATGTTGCAACATTCTTTCCTTTACCCAAGTCCACTTCTTGCTACTGAGATGTCAGGCTGTACAGCTTATTAATACGGTTGCACAAGTCACAGGAAGAATTGCTCCCATTAATATGACCGAGGGCAGGGGGGGGCGGAGGGGGGGGGGGGGGGGGGGGGGGGCCAACAAAGTGCGCCACCAACGTTGAAATGTATCTCATTCATTTTTCCACGCTCATGAGCCACACATCTCACACAGTAAATACGTATAGACCGCTACCTCGAAGCGCACCATTGAAACACGTACAAATTTGCTCCGTGCTCGCTCCCCGAATTCAGTGATTTATACAACGTCCGCAAAGCCAGGTACACAGGCACGATCCACACGAATTTTTTTGGGGCGATGTCATTTTCTGCAATTTTCGTTCGAAAACAACACGATAAAACGCAAGGGGTTCACAGGCAGATTTTTTTTTAAATTCAGTATAATGCTACATCCTTTTTTAACGTATCCATGGAAAAAATGAGTGGGTTCGAAGCACGATTTTTCACAATTTATCGATTATTATTGCCCGTTTTTAGGGGAGGTATTTGCTAACGTCGTTTGAGTATTTGTGCCCAATCTCCACGCGCATCAACGGTACGTGAACGCTTAATTTTTTCGACTGCTTTTTTCATTTTCAATACAATTTTTGTCATTGGATGATAACAATTAAGGTAAATAGCAACCTTTTACAACTACAAAAGACAAGATGTTAAGATTGGATGCCAAAAACTCTTTATTTTTCGCGTGAGAAAATTGTTCCCCCCTATTTTGAGAATGGACGGTACCACAGCGTTTCGCAATCACAGCCTCGAAGGGCCCCCCCTCCGCTCCGCCCCCCCCCCCCCCCCCCCCCCCCCCCCCCCCCCCCCCCCCCCCCCCTGACAGAGGGATAACAGATGACAGCGAATGTCAAAACTTATTTTGTTTAACCATCAGTAAACTACGGAAGCTTAATTGACCAACTACATTATCCAAGATAAGCTATCTCGGTGCTCCACATTTCTTAATTAGATGTGCTGTAAAAATATCGCAGAACTCTGCATCTTGGCATTTCATGTTTCAACAATATAAGTAAAGAAAATAAAACAGTCCCAACAGTCACAAAATTATCTTGGAAACATGGAAGTATACATTAATTTGTTTGTTTTATTATTTTGGTTTTATAACATCAGTAAACAATACATAATAAGAATATTATTACTATGGCAGTAGTTATTACATGTTATCTGTAGTATCAATGCAAAATAAAAGCAAGCAAAATTTAATCCATTGTGTGACTTATTTGTTATTATTTACACGTGTGATTGGTATTTTTAATTGTGATTTATTTCAAGTTTCTCAAGTTCATAGTTTAAGCCATAGAGCTGTATCTTTATTATATAGCTCTATGGTTTAAGCTCAAACCACATAATTTATTTTTCCTGTCCACTTGTCCAGCAAGAGTGGGACCCTTCCTAAAATATTTATTAAACATTAGGTTGATTCCAAATCTGGACACTGCCTTAAAACCCCACGAACAAACCAGTTAATGTACCAATTAGGGCCTACATTTTCCTGAAACACAGACATTTTCTCTTTTTAATTTTATCATAAAACTGGCACTTTTTATTGTCTGGATATTGTCGTTTTTCTATGGTTTGTGCATAAGATTATGATGTGGAATTCTTTCCACCAAAACAACATTTTCTATAAAAGAATTTAGAAAATCTTGTAAATACTTGCACTGCATTGCATCGTCTCACACGAATGTCTGGTATCTTTTTCCGAAAATAGGTATACCTAAAATTCAAACTTGGCGTATACATGTCATTCTTGGGTGTTTTTATGTTTAACTTAATTTTCCTGATCAAACTGGATTGTTTTCGTGATATTAACTTAGTTTCCTGTGATATTAAATTCGTTTTCTCGGTCGTACATGTGTACGCCTGCAGTGTTTTTAAACCAAAGTTTACAGATCTCGTACAACACATGCGGTTAAAAGAGGTGTTTAGCTACTATTTATTTTCTACGTAGATCATTCTCATTACTTCAAGGGTTCGTACTTTGTATTGTGTAACATTAGAAAAGTAATGATATAGCATATAATACACAACTCAAAAAAATCAAGTGTATCACAATGATATATTTTATTGCAACACGCAATTGACCTAGCTGAGTGTGTTGGTCGTTAAACATCACCAGATCTAGAAACATGTTCCTAAAGCCTTGAAATGATCAGAACTCCCCATGAAACGGAATGGATGAGTCTACATTTGCATAGCAGTGCGCCATTGGATCTCACCGCAGAAATACATTGCATATGTATTGCGCTGCACGCATATATGAATAACGGTGCGAGAACGTATTGATCAAGTCGTTAGATCTGTCGCAACTCGGCACGTTACTAGTCTTAAACCAGCCGTGCCAATGAACTTCGATTGAAATACACGGATTAAACCCGACTATCTAACGACTTGTCATCAACTCTACTAGAATGCATGCCTTTTCATGTCCACTCAACTGGATGACAGTTGACGCAATGGTTTAAGCCAGAGAATACACTCGCCTCGTGAATTCGTAATTACGAATCCACATTTTCTCGTGTATTCTCCTATACATATAGACCTACACCACCGCCAACTCTACCTTCTCTATCCTTAGTCTGCAGAATATACCCAGGTATGTTCAATTCATTCATTAAAGAATTTGCATTCAGCCAGGTTTCACTCAATCCTATTACAGAAACCTTATAATTCAAAGAGTGGGGCAACAATTTTAAGTGATCAATATTTTTGGCTAGGCTTCTCATATTTAAATGCAAAAGTCTATAGAGTCGGCGTCAAGAAAATTATTAAATTCGTTTTGTGAATAATAGCACAAATTACTAATACATGTACTAAGTTGAGGGTTATCGGGATCCTCAATGATTGGCAGTTTATCAGAGTTTAAATTCAAGTCCAGCAAGGCCTCCAAATCAATAGGCTCATGTACACATGAATTGAGGTCCAATATTACATTTTATAAATCCATGGCATCTAGACCATTAAATGAGAAAATAGTAACATGACATTGTGGACAAAAGTTTCATCATTTCTAGCTATAGGGATATAGTAATAATCAATGAGGTCAAGATTGGTACATTTAAGATGGATCCATAGTTTACAATAGTCACAAACAAAATCCATTTTGATTCCTTCTTACAGGAACAATACAGACATAACGAAACTTAACAGGCATACATAAAGTATCAGCAAATTACCTTAAAATACAAGAGAATACAAAGAAAAATTACACGCTAACAAAAAATAAACTATATATAGGTGGCTCTAAAAAGTCTATTAATATTCTGCACTCATGCAGATCATCAAGTTAACACCACTATCCATACTGCAGCTCCTTCATGTAGTCAGATACATAAATAAATAAATACACCAACATTGTAAAACATACATACATGTACATACACACACATACACTATCCAATCAGCCCTTGTTTTGACGCGGTTGTCATGGCAATACAGACACGCGTTCCAGGTAGCACTAATCGTGCTTACGGTCAATATCGTTAAACTATGTCGGCATCAGGTCTACCTATCTACGAAATCAACCGTTCGCATACATCATAAATTGACAAGCGTTTGTATAAAGGAAACAGTTTACACAACAAATTTCCACTTTGTGCTAGCAAGACTTAGGTTAACGACGAAGATGTCTGTTTTTCCTCTTCTGACGATGGCTATTGCTTTTTGTATGGCGCGCCGGGCTACCGCGTCCCAGCAAGACGGGTCTCGAAGCGCGCAACAGTTTTTCTACGGCACCAGGAACCAGGTCCTGCTTGGGGAAAGGTATCGTAACCTTACGGGGGCCGAGGAAAGGCATTGCAGCATGAAGTGCCTGTCGGACGACCGCTGCTTCTCGTTCAACTACTGGAACGGGAGTCGGTGCGAGCTGAACGGGGCTTCGGCCACGCGTTTACCGCTGGCTATTAGTGAATGGAATGGTGCCTACTACTATGGGCCGGAAAAGGTAAGAAATGAACACCAGAAAAATATTCTAGAGAAAACCCATGGAATCAGGCAGGGACTATATTGATCTAGACGGAATTCGAACCGGGTCGCAGCGGGGGAAAGCGCGAAAAGAAACGTTAAGCCAACCCGACCCCGTAAAGTTCTAGCTGCAATATATAAATGCCTTGGCTAGTAGCCAAATTGGAACTAATTAGGCAATAAATTAGATACAAAACTACGAACTGGAGTACATAACTCCAACCTATAAATTGCATTTCGTAAATGTAATAATAACATTTGCTTCATGATGATGAATATTATGATTCGACTATGATTTAGGCTGATATCCGTGCTTTGTGAAGTACATTAGCTCTAGTTAATAACTATAACTATTGAACTGAGAGTTTGATTTGAGTGCAAGTCGGTAGGAACCTTAACCAGGATTATACCAACGAACGCCGGCATATGAAGCAAGATATGAGACGGATGAAACCCCAACCCCCCCCCCCCCCCCCCCCCCTCTTATTTGTGGCGATAATTGTGCTTGCGAAAAAATCCAAATTCGTGTTAAAAATGAGATAACCCTGCACTATTTTCGGGCACATCATATTTGTTGTTGTGATTTCAACACTGTCACCCGGGGGAAGTATCACTCTTTGACATTCTTTGACATTTTGTATCATACAACAACAGCCGTACAAGGGAGGGGGGGGGGTCGCTTTTCTGTTACGTCTGTTAACCGTCAGAAAATCCGTTCACGTCACGCGGGGGGGGGGGGGGGGGGGGGACGGCCGGGGTATGCGTCACCACGTTAGGTCGCATCTCATTTTCTGCGGCGCGCAAACATCGCAACGCAAACCCATGCACACTTGGCACGCTATTGGTTGTACAGTACCTCTATTGTTTTACTTTAATTCCCTCTTTTGTTCTTATTTGTTCCCTTGGAAATTTTGAAATACAACGCGTTAGCCTGTCGGGTACTTCCATTTATAAAACCAGAACCTGTGTTGTACCATTTTCTCATTGTTGCCCTTTGTTCTCGGTACCCCATAAGTGTCAATTCGTAAACGCAGCGGTAACGGCTGTAACGCGATGATAGTTCTTCATTCATTTATTCATTAATTTATTATTTATTATTGTTTACACATTTTATATAAAAAATAAAACAGAGAATGCATGGTATTTATAACTAATTAGTTATTAATTGTATACAATAATTATGTACATTTATTTCAATTTTATAGAGACATGTGGAAGGGGTTCCCAAAAAGCAAGGCTTGTCGAGTAGAAATCCCCTTTGACGCATGTTTTGTGAAAAGGAAGGACAGTTAAACTACACATACCATAAGACAATAATAAACATTTAACGCCAAATTAATGTTTCCGATTAATACAGTTGACAGAGATACATAGTGCATGTAGTAACCCATTAGGAAATGTAATCCGAGTTCAAGTAAGTGGGCAATAGATTAGTGTTACATTTACATTTGAATAGTGGAAGAATACAAATACCTTTCGGTGAATTTTATAGACAATTCCCTAGTTTAGAGCCTCCATGTCTAAATAAGGGAATAAATGTGTGTTCGAGAGGTTTTAATCACTCTGTTTAATACCGATTGGAGTCTGGGTGCTGATAATTACCCGAGCCGAAGGCGAGGGTAATTATCAGCACCCAGACTCCAAGAGGATTACCAAGAGGATTACCGGGTAATACCGACCGAACACACATTTATTTCCATTCATAAATACCTTGTTTGTAAAATTCAGCCTAAAAAGCCCCGAAAATCCCGGAAAATTGTCGCAAGTAAATTTCGGTGTTTCGCCATTCTGTCTGTGTCAAATGACATGTTTCCGCCTCTGTCGCTCTCTACACAATACATGCAATAAAGCGTATTTACTGTGAACCAGACTATTACTGCCATTGGCAACCTCGCTCAACACTACCCGCTCTTATTATTGGAGACGAGGTACTGTTCAGGGTTGGAAATAAAGTGAGCCCTGGGGACGGAATGTTGTTTCCATCTATGTTTAAACACTTCCAGGCATGTCTTTATCGTCCGTTTAATACCGGCCACATGACGGGCTCTCGACCAATAGGAAAGCCTAAACTGTCCCAGGTATTTATGAATGTCTGTTTAAAAACGGTTGTCCTTGCAAATGAACAGTGTAAATGTCATTGATCTTAAAAGTTGTATGTTTATAAAAAAGATTTGAAGGTTCAAGCATTCTTGGATATCTTGGATATAATAATCTCCTCTTTTTGCTACCGGTTATCACAAAGATTGTAAATACATCACTATCATCTGGTACATTCTAAGTTAATATCAAACAGTCGATCATAATGATAATAATAATAATAATAATGTTAGTTCTTAATGTTAGTTCTTACCTCCAAATGGGCACTTAGGGAGACAATTCCATAGAGATGTACACAAACTTAAAACAGTCCCAACTTGTTTACCCTAACCCTTTTCTCTAAGATCTTCGAGATTTATGCTATTTAGACCAAAATCTGTCGTTCTAAGACAAAACTAACTCCCAAATATTGTTTTGTAGGGTAGCTAGACACTTAGGGAAACAATAAAATGGCGCTTTAGACTCCCACAATGTGGGTGTATCAAAGCGCTTCACGTTATTACCCCGGTCATTGGGCCCATGAAACATTCCAAATACCATCTTAGCTCCCTGGGGAATATACAGCTCGATGCTGCCATTTCGGCGCAAAGTAGCTAAATTCAACCACAATAACCATCTCATAACGCCTGTTCTTAAGAACAATCCTGCTGATCATAATAATTGTAGGAGTTATCGTCCTGTGGCGAACATCCCATTTCGAAAAGGTTTTTGATAAGGCGTCGACATACCAAGTTATAGACCAAATGAACAGCAACAGTCTCGGTGAGCAATTTCAGTCAGCTTACACAAGATACCTCAGTACGGAGACTGCTCCCCTCAAGGTTAAAGAGGATATTCTTATAGTCAGGTGGCTTAGCAAATTTAACGTTACCGGCCGGACAAAAGTACCAAATTTGGCATGGAGTTTCTTTTCGACCTATCTATTGATTTTATCCGTGGAACCCACTTGATCGGTTCCGATTTTCCAAGATGGCGGCCAAAATCCAAGATGGCCGCCAGAAACAAAGGAAATGTCATATATCTGGCTGTAAAAATCGGAAATGAACAAATGAGGTGTCAATTCAGGTGTTTCCGGGGTCACTGAAACAGATGCTGGTCATGGCATGTTGCTCGGGTCACCCATTTCCAAGATGGCGGCCAAATTTTAAAATGGCCGCCAAAAAAAAGGAAATTACGTATATCTGACTGTGAAAATCGGAAATGAACAAATGAAGTGTCAATTCAGGGGTTCCTGGGGTTACTGAGATGCTGGCCATGGCATTTTGCTCAGGTCACCCATTTCCAAGATGGCTGCCAAATTGCGGAATGGCCGCTAATACTACATTTAAGATATATGACGGAAATTTGTATATAGAGGTGTAAAATCATTTTTAGATTCAGCACAGCTGAATCTTATAAAGTGGTAAGAATATGTTAATGTGATCTAGGATGTGACGGATTAACTCCTACAAAACTGGCGGTCAAAACTGGCGCTTCTTCCTGCACCAGCTTGCCGTCCAAATAGGTGTTCCTTGGTGATGGCTAACCTAATCCCTATATCTGACGGGAAGCCTATGCTTCCTCTCAGGATACCTTCTTGCAGGTTTCCTAAAGTGTCACACCGAGGAAGTGGCCCCAGCAAGTCCACAGCCACTTTCTCCATGGGCTCGACCACCAAATACTGTTTGAGCGGGGAAACTCTTTACCTCCCACACAGCTCGCAACATCTAGTCTGATAAATGACCTCACACCCGCGGTCATTCCGGGCCAATAGTATAGCAACTTGACCTTGGCCAAAGTCTTATTAACCCCTAAATGGCCACTCGTCTGGCCACTCGTCCGGCCACCATGCAGCTCCTGAAATACGACCTCTCTAAATTTCAAAGGAAGTACTAGTCGCAACCTCACGGACTTCCCATCGCCGGACTCCAAATTTCTAGTACACCGTCCTGCACCTCCAACTGATCCCAAGAGGACCAGAGGGTCTTGTGTGCCGAGGAGGCGCCCGACTCCTTTGTCCAGTTGATCCTCCCTGACTGCATCCTTAGGTAAGTGTGGTTGAGCAAAGATGCCCCTCGCCCTCTCCTCTGGGATCGGCACGTCAGAGTCAACCTCATGGCGACATTCGTCAACCGCACTGATCGTTGTCACATTGGCCTTATTCGAAGCCTCAACGGTCTCTGGCGCTTCATCAGCGTCAGCACGACCACATTGTTTGCAGGCCTTCCGGGACAACCCATCAGCATTTCCATGCTTCCGCCCAGGTCTGTGTTGAATCGTCAAATCGTACTCGCTGATCACTTCCAGCCACCTGGCAATTAGCTGATCCTCGGGGTCCTTAAAATTAAGCAACCACCTAAGAGCAGCATGGTTGGTTCGGAGTAGCACCTTCTGACCATACAGGAACTGTATAAACTTCCTGAGGTAGACAACTCCCGCCAGAAGTTCTCTCCGGGTAGCACAGTATTTCCTCTCTGCCTTGCTGAGTTTACAGCTCGCAAAGACGAGGACCTTCTCGTCCCCATCATGGATATGAGACAAAACTGCCCCAATCCCATCCACACTAGCATTTGTATCTAATAAGATGTAGTCGCTATCAGGAACGGGGTATGCCAACACCAGTGCTGTCTGCAGCCTCTGCTTAAACTCAACAAATGCCTGTTGGAAGGAATCTGTCCACTGGAACTCACGCGACTTTTCAGTCAGCGCATGCAACGCTGAATCAACCTCGGACAAATCCCCGGACAAACTTCCGATAATAGGAAGCGAGGCCTAAAAAGCTTCGAACTTTCTTAACACACTTAGCTGTTGGCCAATTGGCCACGGCCCGAACCTTCTCAAGGTCGGTAGCCACACCTTCAGGCGACACAATATGTCCCAAATAGCCCACTGATCTCTGAAACAAGAAGCACTTACTAGGCTTCAACTTTAAACCAGCTCGTCGCCTCAACCTGGAGAAGACGACTCACAGTCGTTCAATCTCCTCTTTCACAGTCTTGCCAAACACAATGACATCGTCCAGGTATATCAGCAGGATGTCCCACTGAAGACCTGTCATCACCCTCGTCATCAACCTTTCAAATGTCGCAGGGGTGTTGCACAGACCAAAGGGCATGCAGCGCCAGCTGTGTAAACCGTTCCGCACTACAAAGGTTGACTATTCTGGTTGGCATCCTCATCGAGGTCGACCTGCCAATACCCGGACGCTAAATCGAGAGTAGAAAACCACTCTGCACCCACCAACGCATCTAGTGTCTCGTCGATACGAGGGACAGGGTTATAAGCATATTTGATTGTTACCTTATTCAGACCCCGATAGTCGACACAAAATCGCTTAGTTCCGTCCTTCTTCCGGACTAACACAACATTTGCAGCCCAGGGACTCGATAAACCCTCGCTTCTTCAAATCTCCAACCTGCCTCTATATTTTCTCCTAATTACACAAGGGATAGCGCCGAGTCCTCTCCTTGAAAGGCCTCGCATCGCCCGTACTGATGTGGTGCTTCAGAAGAAAATACATCCTTGAATTCTATCAGGCATGCCTTTACCTCCTCATGATATTCCTCAGCGAGGTTAATCTTACTACGGTCGTATTATATCATGCAGGTAACTTGGCAAGCCACCTTAAACCTCACACCCACGACTCTCACCCGGCACACTACCGAGTCAACCTCAACTGTTGCAATTGTGCCCACAGTAATTATGTGGGTACTTCAGGTACTTCTTCTAGCATTGACGCCATCCACCGAACTGACTAGAAACGGCGCAAAAGGCCCAAGAAGTCGCGAAAATGCGCTACGGCGATTGGTCACCACGCGCTAACTTATGCAGTCACCGGGCAGAAGCTACGTGAACCGGTAATTGGTTGCTTAACCCTGATCATGCAGCCGTGCGTTGATGATTGGCCGCTGCGCCATGTATCACGCAGTATGAGCGCGTGATCCTATACATGAGCAATATATTTTGAGATTAACTAGACGTGCATACGAGTCGGCATAATAGGCCCTACCCAATTCCGTTACAATACATTGTATTGCAAAATTGTAGATAAAATTCCTGAATACTACTAGTATGTACTTAACAGTGACAATGTAGATTTTTTGTTATATTTGTTATATTTTTTTTTTTTTTTTAACAGTGACAATGTGTATTTTTTGTTATATTGGCCGCCATCTTGGAAATGGGTGACCTGAGCAACATGCCATGACCAGGGGTGCGTTCCACTTACGCGAACTGTTTGCGCGAACGTTCGCCTACGATTTGAGTTGGCGTTAGTTGAAGTGGAACGATATTTTAAAAACTATGTTTTCAAAATGGCGGCGCCCAGTGACAGTGACATTGTTTGGTTGGCTGCTTTTTGTCTAACTCATTATTTTTCTTTAAAAGATCCCTGTGACTGCTCAAAACAACCCACCGTTTATAACGAAAAGTATGAAACGTAAATCAAAACCGTGAAAAGAAAACCACCGGCTGCTAACCGCTTCGCCATCTTTAAAATACGTCACTGGCCAACAGCGAACAGCTCGAAATGTCGTTCGCCGTTTTCGCTAACGTTCGCCAACATAATTGGTGCACATTGCGTTCCACTCAAGCGAACAACGCCAAAGTTGGCCAACGTTGGCAACGTTCACGTGAGTGGAACGCACCCCAGCATCTGTTTCAGTGACCCCGGAAACACCTGAATTGACACCTCATTTGTTCATTTCCGATTTTTACAGCCAGATATATGACATTTCCTTTGTTTCTGGCGGCCATCTTGGATTTTGGCCGCCATCTTGGAAAATCGGAACCGATCAAGTGGGTTCCACGGATAAAATCAATAGATAGGTCGAAAAGAAACTCTATGCCAAATTTGGTACTTTTGTCCGGCCGGTAACGTTAACCCTGAAAATTGTCGCTAAGCCACCTGACTATTAGATCACTTGATCGAAACAAAACTGTCATTGTGGACTTATTAGCTATGTCTGCCGCGTTCGACACTGTTGACCACTGTTAAAAATAAAATAGCGCTCCAGAAGTTTTATAATATTCAGCATTGCCAAATGTTACTCATGTTCTGTAGCGGCCATTTTGAAGAATGGCTGTCCTGGCTGATACAAGTGATAAATGTACAATTGGTTTGATATGTCGGACTATGCCGCTGCACTATAATGTCATATGAAATATCTGCTCTTTACCCTGGTATTGGAGCATTAGAATGTTCAACAATCATGCACATGTATGCCAATTAGGAATAGTCTGGTGCGCTGTGTTTCATATTATACAAAAATTGAGTGGCTAAGAGTGGGATAGGAGGAATACATTCGCAAGGTAACATCTGGACTTTTTCATTTCACGAGGCAAAGTCAAGTAAAATAGAAAATAAATCCAGGCTTTATCTATATTCCCCCCATTCCACAATTCAGAGCCACTCAATATTTGTTTAATGATAACTGATCTTTAAAGTCCTTTAAATCTATTTTTTGAAATGGATGCGAACGTTGGCACAGTCTGTTGACGTCGCCGTTGTGCGTCACAACTTTCCTAGGTGTTGGTCTGCGGCGCTGTGCTGTTACACATTAGTGAGGGTCGACTGTTTAAAAACCTTGGAAACAAAGATGGTCCTAACTGTTGAATAGTAAATCTCAGTCACCATAGAGGAATTTGTGGAGCCCCGGCGGGAATGGAAGTTGCCCCATGAGTTCCAAAACGCTTTTGTTTACGCATAAAACCGCTAGGATCTTATTAAGCCAATATTTAGTATCACGTTACATGATACGAAGGTCGCTACTTTCAACACTTACCCATGTGATGAGGGCAAAAATGTAATGTATTCAGATTTGTTAATATCAACATTACAATTTCTGAAGGTCTTCCTTGGATGCCACAATGAGACGCGAGTCGTTTTTACGACGTATTTCGATCCGGTCATCTAGGGTCCATACCTTGTCGGTCAACAAATGCCGCTTATGGCCCTGTCACACCAAAACGTTTTAAGTCAACGCGTGAGTAGCGCGTTAAAAATAGTTGATACGCTGGCAAACGCTGAACTTCCACAGAAAAAATCAAGTGAAACCGTGATTTCAGCGTGTCCATAACGCGTTGATAACGGGTTCATAGCGTTCACCAGCGCGTGAATAACGCGTTAGTAACGCGCTCGACGACTGATGAACGACTGCCCAGCGCGTGAGTAGCGCGGTCCAACGCGCGCCAGCGTACGGCAACGACCACATGATTAGTTGTACAAAAAGATGACGCGCTACATGGCTCTGTCACACCAGAACGTTTTAGGCCAACGTGTTGGAATTTCGGCAACACGCGGGTAAACGTTGACCAACGCTAGGCCAGCGTTCGCAACGCGCTGAGCGCGTTACCCACACGCTGGAACACGCTCTCACACGCTGAGGCAAAAATACGTTATTCAACATACCTAACAAATTTCAGCGTTTGTGACTGCACACGCTGGCGGCGTGTTACTCACGCGTCAAACGCGCTAGACGATCGTTACCAACCCACTACTCACACGCTGGCGACCCGCTGTCGTATTTTTACTATAAATCAGTGATGCGTTACTCACACGCTGAGCGCGTTCCTCACACGCTACTCACGCGCTGGCATACGCTATGAACCCGTTATCAACTTGTATGGACACGCTGAAATCACGGTTCCACTTGACATTTTCTGTGAAAGTTCAGCAATTGCCAGCGTATCAACTATTTTTAACGCGCTACTCATGCATTGGCCTAAAACGTTCTGGTGTGGCAGGGCCATAACCAGCGTGTCGCAAGCGTACGCCAGCGTGTGAGTAGCGGGTTGATAACGATCGCGCCGCCAGCGTGTGCAGTCACACGCTGGCAAACGCTCGAAATTGTAGGTATGTTGAAACAAACAAATTCCTCAGCGTGTGACAGCGTGTCCCAGCGTGTGAGTAACGCGCCCAGCGTGTTGATAACGCTGGCCTAGCGTTGGTCAGCGTTTGCCAGCGTGTTGCCAAAATTACAACACGCTACTCACGCGTTGGCCTAAAATGTTCTGGTGTGACAGGGTCATAAAGGGTCCGTCACACCATAACGTTCTGGTCAACGTTCTCTAAACGTTTTAATCGTTCAATTTTCGAGCGTTCTAGGGTGAGGTGGACCCATCTGGCGTGTGGCTAACGTGTGACTAACGCATGACTAGCGTGTGACTTACGCATGAGGAGCGTGTAACAGCGACCAAGTAAGACACCCCTGAAAACTATTAGCGTGTGCTGACGTGTCACTGGCGCGCGACGAACGATTAGTCAACGTTAGACGAGCGTGTTGAGCGTGCGAATAACGTGTGAATAACGACAGAATAGCGTTTTGCTGGCGTGTGGGTTTTATAGTCAAACGGGTATAAAACGCGGAAAAATCATAGTGGATTCAGTTATTCTTCTGAGATTGAACAGTGAACATCATGCCGCCAAGACGAAAAAAAGGTGTGAGGGGACCTTCTGCTACTAGCGCTGCAAGTAAGAAGAATGCAAAGCCTCTTTCTCTAGCAATGTCTTCGGAACAACACCACGTGGAAGAGCCCATCCGATGTGTGACACACCATGTGACACCCCCTGGAGACCCTGAAGACACCAATGAGGACGTTCCGACCATGGCAAAGAGAGTGAAGAAGCAGAGAAAGGACTGCAGGATCCAGGACCGGGCGGTGGAGGATAGTCTGGTGGATTTTTTCCGAGAAAACGAACTGCTGTGGAACTCACAGAAGACAGAATACAGGAACAAGGCGAAGAGGCAACGGATACTCGAGACCAAGGCCACAGAGCTGGAGATCGGGGTGGACCACCTGTGGACCTGGTTCAAGTCCCTCAGGGACATGTTCACAAGGCAAGTATTTATGTTTGAAATTATGAAAATGCTTTAAATAATTGCCATGACTTTAATAATAATGGAATTTATATACTTACCATATACTTACCGTGTGCTTATAATATCTACCAGGTTGGACAAGAAGAAGAGTGGGGAAGGCCAGCAACAGTTGACGGAGAGGGAGACATGGATAAAAGCCAAATTTTGCTTTTTCCACCGTGCTGTCAACCACCGCTCGAAGCCCGTCCGGAGTGTAAGTATTGATGTGGATATTGACCGAATCATATAATTATACTACAATATTGAATAATAAGTGAAAGACAAATGTATGTACAATTGTTTATTGTCAATTTCCAAACATGTTGTGTTTACCTGTGTCATTCCGTGTCTTTCTAGTTGAAGGAGATTATAGCCGAAACTCAGGGGGACCTGGATGAGGCTGAGCGGGCAGCGGCGGAGGAGAGGGTTGATGTTGACGAGTTTGCTGAGACCGTCCACGTCTTAGAACGTCAACCCACCCCAGCCCTGTCGGTGTCCTCTGACATGGAGACCCTCCAAAGGAAGGCCAAAGAGAGCGGCGAGATGGTGACGATGCTGCGTGAGCAACTCCTGCCTCCCGAGCCAGTCACCGAGAGGACCACCTACGCCGCCTACGTCAAAAGTGTGCTGCTGGGGCTGAGTGTAAAGGACTTTCGCCGGGCCCGGAAAGGCATCAACAAGGTTCTGAGGCCTTTCTGCGAGTCGGATTCAACCGACGACGACAGTGAGGACCGGTCTAATAGACCCCCGTCCAGACAGCCCTCGATTCAGTCATGGTTAGCTTAATTATTACCATTACTTTCAATTATAACTAGAATTGGTGCGTTGGCCAAGCCAACGCGTGCTATATCCCGACTTGCCTCATTACTGAAATTGACCAATAGCTGGCACGAAAGTTGATCAAAAGTACAATTAGATCTAGTTGGGTCGGTTCAAACATTGATCAAAATAACTCGTCTCCACTCTAGAAAGTCATCTGACCATTTTCCTTATGGTGTATTTTCAGTGTCACTGGTGACACAACCTCGTCGCAACACCCCCAGAACAAGAGGCCGAGTCAGAGTCAGGGCGAGTGCCAGTCACAGCACGGAGGTTGGCAGCCACCTCCCAGTGAGTGGGGACCGCCACCGCCACAAGCCATTTCGGTCTTCAACTCCGCGGACCCTGCCTACATGTCCCTGATTCAAGACCTGGAGCCCTGTGCGTCAAGTTATCAGAAATAGTGACTTATTCATATAATTATACTACGATATTAAATAACAAGTGAAAGACAATTGTTTATTGCTTATTGTTTATTGTTTACCTGTGTAATTCCAGTTGAAGGCGATCATAGCCAAAACTCAGGGGACCAGGATGAGGCCGAGCAGGCTTTAATACTTGTGTGAATGTGTGATTATGATTATTATTTCCTTTAATTGTTTAATCTTATATTGATTTACTGTTATTATTACTGTGATTTACGAAATAACGGGTGTTATTCCTGGGGTTTTATGTTATTAAAATAAATGATTTAAATTTGACACTGAATTTGTCTTTCTTAATATTTATTGTTAGAAAACATCCACACACATTGTCCATGTCACAAGAGTCTTCATATCATATCCATCTGCCATGGAACAGCACCAGCTTCCGAGTTACACCAGTGTTTTAGGAGGTTCCTCTGGCGCTTCCCCTGTCTGTTATCCACGTTGGGCCCTCTGACATTGACGATGTCCTCCAGATTGCGCTGTGTTCTCCATTGTCCAGGAATCACTTGATGATTGTCGTCCTCACAGTCCATGCGAATGTTCTGCTGACGTGGATACCTCATACGCATGAGATTGTGCAAACACATGCACGTGGTAACGATGAGCCTTACGGTTGCGGGAGCATGGTTCATGGTGGTGAGGAGTACCTGGAACCTATTGGCAAGGATGCCAAAGGCATTCTCGACCACACGACGTGCCCTTGACAGCCTGTAGTTGAATATCCTCTCGTCATCGATCATTCCACGGTGCGAGTACGGCTTCATCATGTTAGACCTCAAGGCGAACGCGTCGTCACCGATGAGGTAGTACGGCACATCCTCGTTGTCGTTGGGCAGGGGTTCAGCTGGTGGGAAGCCGATGGAGCCATCATCGATGCAGTCTTTCAGCTCAGACCCGTTGTAGATTTGTGCGTCGGATGCTGCTCCTTTCCCTGAAAAACACAAATTACATCAACATAAACATACAGTACAAAAAGCAACTACAAATAATAACACCAGAAATAACCTAATTCAATCTCATTTAAAGACATTATGTGAAGTTATAGTTACCAACCTACTGGGAGGTGTTCATGGATTTGAAATACCTGAGCACGTGCGATTCGTGACACCGAGAAAGCGCAGCGGGCGAGGTGTTACCGCACGAGCGTATTATTGTAAGAATACAATATAATTTGCACTTGCTCAGGTATCACTTACTTACCAATTACTTACCATACCTCTCCTCGTGCAGCTATTGAATAAGTTGGTTACTAACCTGTATAGAACAAAAGAGTCATGAACACTTACCACCAACATCTCCCCAGATGAACTTGTAATCTGCGTCCACCAGGGCCATCATCACCACAGAGTAGAATCCCTTGTAGTTGTAGTAGGTTGATCCTGAAGAGTTAGGGCATCTACAGGCAACATGTTTTCCGTCTAGAGCACCGCAACAGTGAGAGAAGTTCCACTTTGTCCTGAACTGGTTGGCAATCTCACGCCAGGCTTCAGGAGTGCTTGGAGGGGTCATCACCTCATCCAGATACTCGTCAACGATCGCATGGCACACTTCACGGACGAGGACGGAGATTGTGTTGGATGGAACGCGCCACCCAAACTTCATGTCAGCATATTTAGATCCAGAGGCCAAATGTCGCAGTGTCACCGCCAGTTTCAGGCCAGGTTCGAGGGGCTCTCGGTAGAAGGTGTGCTGCTTCGTCAATCTGCCTCTGACACGCTCAAGGATCTCATCAAACATTTCAGGTGGCATGCGCATAAAGTTCGTGAAGGAACTGGGGTCCTCCCGGCGAAGCTCAACCATGAGTTGGTCGTACATTCCAAACTCTTTGCGCCTCAAGATCCATGATTTAGTCCAGCGCTGTCGTCTTCGGCGGGGTCGTCTTCGGCGGGGTCTTCTTCTCTGCGGGCGAGGTCCCTCGATGTGCTCAGCTATGTTCAAGTTCAGTACATCTACTTCATGCTGGGCTATAGCAAGCATATATACCCTCCTTAGTCTTTCTGGAGCCTCCATAGTGGGCCGGTGTTCTCTACGGTAGCCCAAAATCAACCGAACCCTGCTTAAAAAGCCTCGGTTTATATACCCACGTGCATGGACGTTCGGGAAACGCTCAAATGACGCTCATTGGACGCCATTTGACGTTCGTTTGACGTTAGTCACACGCTGCGTGCGCTAGGGGTCCGTTCAGTGGTCGTTGACAGGTCGCCAGTGAGTCGTTCACTGCAAACCAAACGATTAATAACAACCAAGTAACGCTAGGGTAACGACTGACTAACGATAGCCGAACGCGTACAACGTTCAGCGAACGTTAGTAAAACGTTCCACGAACGTTCTTTAGCGTTCTCCAGCGTTTAAAATTAAACGTTGAAGAACGCTGGTCTCCATGAGAACTTTTGTGCATGTTCAAAACTTTTTTTTCGGACCAGCGTTCTCCGCCGATCACCGACGATCACCGACGATTACCAGCGTTCACCAGCGTTCACACAACGCTCTTCTGGCGCTATACCAGCGACCATGGACGATAACCAACGTTTCCTCAAACGTCATAGAACGCTGACCAGAACGTTATGGTGTGACGGACCCTTTAGCAGTGGCGAGCCAGCGCTGACGTTCCTGGGTAAGGCTCTCATGGACTTAAATGTTAGAACCTTTGAATTTGGCTCTCACATAATAGAATGCAGCCCGTGAGTTGTAGTCAACGAACTTTACAACTATTGGTCTTGCCCGTGGTTTACCCGTTTTATCCAGGCGTGGCTCTATGCGGTGAAATTGATCAATGGCTTCAGGGCGAAGCTCTATACCAAGACGTTGTTTAGCTGCTTTAGTGATTTTCCGGTCAGTATTATCGGGTTGGGGCTTCTCTGGAATCCCGTGAACAATGAGACAGTTACGTCGCGAATATTGTTCTTGTTCAGAAAGCTGTTCAATAAGATGGCGGACTTCTTTCTCAAGACTGGCTATCTTCTTATCTCGGTTGATTATTTCCAATTTCAGAGCCTTGTGGATATCCTGAGTTATAGATTCGGCGATAGCTCCGTCAGTGTAGGGATTAAAATGTCCAGGGTCCTGGACTAGAGCGCTTCGGCGATAGCGACCGTCAGGAAAGCAGGACCATTGTAATGGAATCCCCGGTAGCGGTCGAAGCTGGCTTTCTTGGCATTTTGATCAAGAACCATCAGCTAACAGAAACCACGAAAACACGCGGGAAAGAACTACTTGCAATTGAGCAAATAGATCAGACGATTCAAAGCCTCACATCAAGTGGAAGACTGGTAAATGTGAAGAAAATGTGCAATTTCCGGGAGCCGCCACCAAAACACGTCCGTTCGCTCTGCTTATCTGATCTGATGAAAACCGTTCGCTGGACAAGTGACGTATGTGCAACAGTCGAGTGAAACCATGGCAGTATTCAGGCGGGTTCTACTTTGTAAACAAATATAGTACACCAGGTCGGACTGTGTGCGAGGAGTGCGGCAGGGGCCAGGTATCAGGGCATATAGTCCGTGGGCTGGAATAACCCCCCATGCATCCCCCCCAGATCCCCCGCGAGTGGTATAATTTTGTTGTGGAGACCCGTCTGAGTGATTATTTTGATGTTACCAGTAAAAAAGTTGGGATGCATAAAGATGGCGGCCATTTTTCAAAATGGCCGTCTTCCGAAATTGGTTGTGCCTATATCTCGGTCTGTGAGACTCATAGATACTTGGTTTTGGTGTCTATACTAATGTTTTCAGGGTCAAGGAAGCCAAAAAGACCAATTAAAACAATATTTGATTATTTGGCTCAGGCGGCCATTTTAAATTTCAAAATGGCCGCCAATCAATCAATCTCGTATTTCGGTCTACGAGACTCATAGTGACTTGATGTTGGTGGCTATCATATCCATGTTTTCAGGATCAAGGAACACAAAAAGAACATTAATAATTAACATTGGATCATTTGGTTTTGGCAGCCATCTTGAATTTCAAAATGACCGCCAATCAAATGCGCTTGTGTGTTGTGTTTATTGGGAAGTAGCGTAATCATACATGTTGCTTACGTTTGTTTTAATTTTTAGAACGATTCTCGGTCACCTGGGAAGGACATTAAAGTGAAGGACGTGTAATACTGGGTTATGTGAAATTTTCTTTCTTTTTCTGTGAGACTATTAGGTTTTTTAATTCAAATGGAGTTTATTTGTGTGTGTTTTTTATCAATCCTAGAGTTAGCTGCAGTGAATCAGAACTCATTCTATATGGGAAGGGGAGGGTGTTTAAGAACACTAATAATTAACATTTGATCATTTGGCTTGGATCATTTGACATATCTGAGTTTCTTAACCCCCGCAACCACGACATTAAAACACCTTGCCTTTACCTCCTACCGAAAGTTCACAAAAAATTACCAGAAGGAACACGGTTCGTGGGGAGGCCAATCATTAGTGGTTGCGGAGGACCGACTCAATCCATATCCAAATACATGTGTACATAGACTATTTCTTGCTCTCAATTGTCAAACAACAAAGCCCCAACACACGCGATTTTGGGCATGTGCTTGAAAAAATAAATAACCTGACATTGGAGCAAGATAACTTATTGATAACACTGGATATAGTATCCATGTACACTAACTGCCCACAAGATGAGGCAATTGAATCAGTTTGTGACGCACTTAATGGCCGACGACAGACTATACGCAATACCCAAGCCCATGACAGACCACGCGCGTTGTCTCCTTGAACTTATTATGCATCGAAACACGTTTGAATTCAATGGCAAGTTTTTCAGACAGAAAATTGGCGTGGCCATGGGCAGCGAATGCAGTCCGGAGATTTTTTACATATCCCTATTTAAATACGAACAAGAAACAATTCTCCCTCACAATCCCTCAATTGTGAGCTACATGAAATTAATATAGAGACGATGTTCTTATAATCTTTAACGGAAATGAAAAGCAGGCTGCTGACCTAGTGCAATCACCTAATAAAATTCATCCAACAGTGAAGTTTACGTCTGAGATCTCACACCGCCAAGTCACTTTTCTAGACCTTATTATCTACAAAGGCGAACGATTCATACATGAAGGGATATTGGATACTCGTGTAGCTACCCAAAAAAACTGATACATTTCAGTACCTAGCTCGAGATTCAGCACACCCTAAGTCGGTATTTGGCGGCTTAATCAAGGGCGAAGTGACCAGATACAAACGTATATGTACTCATTCAAAAGACTTTGAGGAGAGGGTTGAATTCTTCAAAGACAAAACTTCAAAAGCGCGGATACACAAACGAAGACCTAACCCTCCTTTCTCAAAGGGCAAGACTCCCGCGGACCCTAAGCGTGAAAAAAACAAAAACAATATCCCACTGGTGTTCGTCCTACCATACTACCCACATGTCGCGCACCCAGCCCTCAAACGGGCTATCCTTAAACACTGGCCCTTGATTAGTGAAAACGAATACCTAAAAAAGATATTTGATACCCAACCCATCCTGGCATACAAACGGCACAAAAACATAAAAGATGAACTTGTTCGATATAGGACTAAAGCATCTCCACAATCCAACCAAGAGGAACAACATCTTGATGATGAGAATCTGCAAATCCTATTGGAACTATTGGAAGAACAAAACAATGATCAAAGAAATGGATCTCAAGACTAAAACAAAATAAATAAGTCAAGAACCCCCCCCCCCCCAAAAAAAAAAAAGAGCCGGTATTTGTCCTTGCCACTTGTCATATAAACCGATACACAAATAAAAACAAGGAAAGGAAAGTGAACTAAAAGAATGGTGACTGATGAAGTGCATAGCACAGAAAATATGACTTGCTCCCCTTCCAAAAAAGGGGAAAAAAGAGGGGACGGCATATTATCACCGGTAATAATCAATCACTGTGTGAGCTAAAAACAAAAGGACTATTGTTGCAATACACAAACCAGTCATCGCGTCGCCAAAACCAGAGACAGGGTTTGAAACTCCCGCTTTTAGGGAATGTCTAAACTGATCATTCCTTGAAGTATGCCTGCATAAACCGGTTTTTCTCTGCTATACACCTTCTTGCAAAAGCACTCCATTTGAATTAAAAAACCCTAATAGTCTCACAGAAAAAGAAAGAAAATTCCACATAACCCAGTATTACACGTCCTTCACTTTAATGTCCTTCCCAGGTGACCGAGAATTGTTCAAATTTTTTTTTTTAAAGTAAGCAACATGTATGATTACGCTACTTCCCAATAAACACAACACATAAGCGCATTTGATTGGTGGCCATTTTGAAATTCAAGATGGCTGCCAAAACCAAATGATCCAATGTTAATTATTAATGTTCTTTTTGTGTTCCTTGATCCTGAAAACATGGGTATATAGCCACCAACATCAAGTCACTGTGAGTCTGGTAGACCGAAATACGAGCAAAAATGCATTTGATTGGCGGCCATTTTGAAATTTAAAATGGCCGCCTGAGCCAAATGATCAAATATTTTTTTAATTGGTCTTATCGGGTTCCTTAACCCTGAAAACATTAGTATAGACACCAAAACCAAGTCTCTATGAGTCTCACAGACCGAGATATAGGCACAACCAATTTCGGAAGGCGGCCATTTTTCAAAATGGCCGCCATCTTTATGCATCCCAACTTTTTTACTGGTAACATCAAAATAATCACTCAGACAGATCTCCACAACAAAATTATACCACTCGCGGAGGATCTGGGGGGGGGGGATGCATGGGGGGTTATTCCAGCCCACGGACTAATATACTTTACCAATGCAAATCGTATGCGTAATGACAGGCCCACACGTTTTGGGTATGTCCGGTGATTTCACGAGCTCTGCCGCTAATGTTCAGCCACTCTTTGGCACAGGAAGTAAATTGATCCTTGTGAGGGTCTTCACTTTTTCACATTTTACGGATTCAACATGCATCAAACACCTTACACTAGTCACATTTCATGCATTTACACCGTCGACTTTGACGCACCGTCTGCACTAAACGTCGCCATGTTTGATGATAAATGTAGGTCATGTCATGACCGTCGACCTTGCACGGACGAGTTCGTGTGAGATTGGACAATTTGTAACACGTAATGCGATTGCGTCATTCGCGAACGGATTTTGTAACGTTGCGCATTACGTCTTTGAACTTCCCTGTAGCCAAAATAGTTCGCTCTTTACAGCAGGAGAACTATTTTTCTAGTAATCTATTTAGTCGGAACTGTTCAGAAAATTTTGACCCACTCTTGCTGGAATGAAACGAACGAATTTGAGCACTCAGCTGACGGCCTATCTTAATACTGCAGTAATTATCCAGCATACTTTAGTCATCATCTGTTGTCAGGTGTACATTGACCCCCGTTTGACCCTGTGTTTTTGTGAGACTTGAGACTAAGTTACCATTAGGCAGATCAGTAAGAGTTAAAAGTTACCACAGAACAGTAAATCTTAATGTCCTTACCTCAGTTCAAGTTTCCACAGAACTATAAATCTGAAATCTTAACTTTGATTGGTAAAATAGGCCTACACAATGTGTACACTACACTGAATTGCTAAAAGTAGGCGATTTTGCAGTAAACTGTATAATAGGCGATGGTATGTCTTTATGCTGTTCACCTTTTGATCGTGATGCCAGTCATTCCCCTTCCCGCTCTGTGATGAGTTCCGCACGGAAGAAAAATAATGAAATACCAAATGCCAAGACAAAAATTACCAAATTTGACTTAAAGAGTCAGAGCAAGTAGCCAGGAAATGCCTCAGATTGCACTACAGAGCATCTAGAATCAAAATTTGCCGTAAAAGGCTTCCTGCTCACTCGGCTCAGAGTCGGCAAATTGTATTCGACACCCCCCAATGAAAATATCCCCGCTACGCCTCTGTCCACATTCCTTGTGGACACCAGTACTGAGTTCAGCATTGTACCTCCAACGCCACAAGACAGACAATATCGTCAAAGTGATTTTGTGCTCGAAGCAGTCAACAAGACACAGATTCACACATACGGTGAGCGTTCAATGACAATTGATTTGGGTCTTAGGCGTGCTTGCAGATGGATTTTCACAATTGCCGATGTACCATGCAGTTGCAATTTTGGGAGCAGATTTCTTACGCCATTTCGGGTTACTGGTGGACATGAAAGACAGGAAACTCATAGATTCCACGACAAGTCTGAGTGTCCGAGGCATTGCAACGAGCACCAATGTTCTCAGCCCAGTTTTTGCTGGCCCATCCCCAAACATTCGATACACGGCCATTTTTGGTCGATTCCCTGCCATTACCCGACCATGCTTCAGAGACGCGAGTCCCCAACACGATATCACCCATCACATCCCAACGAGAGGCCCACCTGTGTCCACTATGCCACGACGCCTCAAACCAGACAAAGTGAAAATCGCCAGGATGATTTTCGACCACATGTTTCA
The DNA here is from genome assembly GCA_037893245.1 of Crossaster papposus. NCBI lineage: Eukaryota > Metazoa > Echinodermata > Asteroidea > Velatida > Solasteridae > Crossaster > Crossaster papposus. The sequence continues at coordinate 630,330 of JBAIAA010000656.1, read as the reverse complement.
ATTGGGCATCTTCCGTCTCTCCAATAGCAGTTGCCTTCAACCAAAGACATGATTTAATGAAAGACAATAATGGAGACAATTTGGGTTGACCTATTACTACCAAAGATTAAACCTATAACAATTGGTGTGTGTTATCGACCTCCCAATGATAATAATGTTCTTGAACATTTGGAAAACACTATGTCATACATTGGGTCATATTGTGAAACAATTATCTTGGGAGATTTTAATATCAATTATCTTCAGCAAAATTGTACCTTATTTAAAGATTACAAAAGTATGTTGGATCTGTTCGACTGTAAGCAACTGATAAAGGATCCCACTCGTATCACAGATTCTTGTTCAACTTTACTTGATCATGTTGTTTGTAATAATGAAGGCAAGATCTGTCAACCAGGAACTGTAAACTTGGGTCTGAGTGATCACCTTCTTATATATTGTACACGTAAGGTGACAACAAGTCCAAGTGGTTTTCGTCATATTACCACTGACATTAGATCTCTCAGGAACTACAATGTGGAGGAATTCTTACTGAGGTTGTCCTCTGCTGACTGGTCTAATGTGTATTGCAGTAGTGTTTACCAGGCATTGGAGAACTTCAAATGTACCTTTTTGAAAATTCTCGACATTGTTGCTCCAATTAAGGAGATCAGATTAAAGACTCGGACGGAGCCATGGTTTAATCATGAGATCCTTAAAAATATCAAGCTTAGAGTTAGAGACCAACCTGTATACATTTGCGAAAGATAGAAGTAACACTGCTCTTTATAAAGCATACTGTCAAATTAGAAATAAGATCCAGAGGGTTGTAAGGTCTGCCAAAGCTAATTGTTTCAGTTGTAAGATCGAAGAAAAAAAAAAAATTTAAAAAAACGTTGGCAGCAGTTTAAATCACATGGGTACAGCAATAAAGCTAACTCTAAGAAACAAAGTGCTAAAAAGTGAGTGCTACGCAATGACCTGCCATTCACGTGCATAAACCAGCACCACTGGAGCAAAATGTGTCCGAAGTGCTAAAAATAAAGTGCTGATGGTGCTGGCAAGCAAATCTGTCTGCTGACAGGGGACCCATCCTTCGGAAGCAAAAAGGTAAGCAAATAAAAATGTGGCATGTGTTCATTGAGATGATATTACATGTAATAATACATAGACCTAGTTAACATTTGAGTAGCTTTGTTGAAGATGATTTAATAATAATACACTAACAAGTCTAACGTGCTATCACTGTCGTCATGGCCGTGTCACGGTGATGCACGCCAACGTCGAGTGTTGCGAATTATTTATCGATCTAGAATAGGCCTAACGACTGGGTTTTTCTTTATATTTGCCAACAAACAGTATTTCTTGCAAATGGAGTACTATTGTAATACATGATTAACTTATATTTGTAGAACACATGGTAATCGTAAAACACAAAGACAGAAGGTCATGTCTCTCAGCATCAAGATGTAGACAAGCAGCTTGTGATTATGAGGTAGGTCCCAACCCTTTTTTAAATTTAAATTGCTGATATGCAATGAAAGGATTACAGCAATAACTGCTGACAGTAAGATTAACTGACAGACAAGAAAGGAACCAGGCAAAAGAAGTCAACATGATTATATGCTTAAGATTTGATGTTTTGCAATCTACCCCCCCCCCCCCCCACCCCCTCCAGTAATTGATTGTGACAATGACAAGTTAACTGAAATATGATAGGTGCAGTTAGAGGTAATGTAGTATAATGTATAAATATCGATCATGCATGGTGATAATATGAGGAAGAGCATGGCACACCCTTGAAGTTTTCAACTCCAAGCTATCATATTATAAGTGTTAAGGTCAGTTTTGGTGATGTATAAATAATGTTTAAAATGTTATTTTTTATTGTAATGATTAACAAAATTCTGTTGTTTTTCTATTCTTCTTAAAAAGTCGGCAGTTCACTCCATCCGGGGTGCATTGAAGAATGAATCCACAAAGCAGCCTGCCCTTCTTGCATTCGGCTCTAGATCACCAGTAAAGCAGATCCTACGTGTTCAACCTTGAGTACTCAACATTCCTGACAAACTTCTTCATCTACCAGAAGTCTCAGGTTTATGGCCTCAAATACATAGGAAAGCTGCCACCTCGAGTAACTGAAGTTACCATGACACTTAAGGCACAGTAAATAATTTGCCCTAAAATCGTGACCAAACAACGCCAGCTATAGATTGGACTCCTTCATTGCAAACGCATACATTTGCTAAAATTGTAAAAAAAGTCTAACACATACAATTAGATAAGCCAAGTGTGTTATTCAGTGACAAGTAATTTCCGATAAAAATAATTTTAAAGATTGCAATTTTGGATGCAAATCACACTGGTTACAATATTTAAAGTTAAATTTTACGGTGTCACTAAGGAAAAAAATACTAAGGAGAATAGTCTAAACCTTGAAACATTGGACCAATTACACTTTTGGAGAGTGGATTTAGTTTTCAGGAGATACCTGTTCTTTTATTTTATTGGTAAAACCTTATTATCCATTAAATAATTAATTAAAAGAATGACTCATTACTAATGAATATGATTTTGGATAAATCAAGTTGTTTCACCTGGTTAATCATTTTTTAATTCTTTTCCGGTAATTTCCCCATTTGTATGTGACTGGTTTACTGCTTAATTTAGGAAAGTAAATCTTGTTTACAAATGTACATGTACATGTACATGTACTTGGAAATCTTGACTATTTTTTAGGTTTCTATAACCACATTTATTCTGCACCGCAAAATGAGTGTAAAATCAGTATTTTCGGGGGAAAACTTAGATAAAAGTTTGGTACTTAATTTGAATAGTATAATTGACAATTTAAGTGGCTACACTTCGTGCTTTGATGCCACATTCTGGATGGAATAAAATAAAACCCAACATCATGCTTCATTGATTGAACTGTTGTGTTTTTCAATTATAGAAAAGTGGCACCTATAGTGTTTATTTTAGCTCCCTGCAAGTGCACATATTGAATCAGCTCATTGCACATAAAGTGTATTATGAGTAGCTATTTTTGAGTGCTGTTGTTGTAGCACTCATAAAGGTGCCGAATCAGCACAGAGCGTGCAGTCACTATACAAGCACCTATAGACAGGGCCCAGACCAGGAAAAACTAAGGGTTTTTCCTGTCAAGGTTTTCTCAACGGTTTCATCATCCTGAACCTCAACCATTTTATATTAGCTTGGGGGCCACCCTGATTTTTCCCCTAATTCAAAATGGCCGCCAAAATCCAAAATGGCCGCTAAAATTTCATAAATTACATTATATACTGCTAATTACGTTTAATATCAACGTTTTTTTTAGTGATTCTCTCATATTGAATGTACCCCCATTTAATTTAGCTCCAGAGCCACCCAGAATTTGGCCTCAAATTCAAGATGGCCGCCAAAATCTAAAATGGCTGCCAAAATTACATAAAATACATATATACTGCTAATTACGTTTAATATCAACGTTTTTTGTGTGATTCTGTCATCTTGAATGTACACCCATTGAATTTAGCTCCAGAGCCACCCAGAATTCGGCCTCAAATCCAAGATGGCCGCCAACATCTAAAATGGCTGTCAAAATTACCCTAATCAGGTTTATACTGATTCTTTTTTTCTGATTCTGTCAGAGTTGTTTTCAGTGATTCCGTCATTCTAAGCCCAAGGCCTTTAGGATTAGTCTGGGAAATACCCAGGATTTATCGTCTAATCCAAGATGGCCGCCAAAATCTAAAATGGCTGCCAAAATTACATAAAATATACTGCTAATTACGTTTAATATCAACGTTTTTTTGTGATTCTGTCATCTCAAGTTGAATGTACACCCATTGAATTTAGCTCCAGAGCCACCCAGAATTTGGCCTCAAATCCAAAATGGCCACCAAAATCTAAAATGGCTGTCAAAATTACCCTAATCAGGTTTATACTGCTTCTTGTTTTTTTTTCTGTCAGAGTTGTTTTCAGTGATTCCGTCATTCTAAGCCCAAGGCCTTTAGGATTAGTCTGGGAAATACTCAGGATTTATCGTCTAATCCAAGATGGCTGTCAAAATGGCTGCCAAAATGGCTGCCAAAATGGCTGCCAAAATGGCTGCCAAAATGGCTGTCAAAATGGCTGCCAAAATGGCTGCCAAAATGGCTGCCAAAATGGCTGCCAAAATGGCTGCCAAAATGGCTGCCAAAATGGCTGCCAAAATGGCTGCCAAAATGGCTGCCAATATGGCTGCCAAAATGGCTGCCAAAATGGCTGCCAAAATGGCTGCCAAAATGGCCATCAAAAGCATCTTACTTAAATTTAAAGTACATCTTCATTTTGTTCTGTTAAAGCTCACTAAAGTTGGTTTCATTGTGGCGTCCTGAACCTAAGCCTTTTGAAATTTGTGGCTACCCAAGATTTGTCCGCCCAAATCCAAAATGGCTACCAAAATGACCTTCATCAGATTTAAACGGTCTCTTATTTATCCCCCATAATTTAGTAAAAGACCTGGCTCACCCATGTATGCACATTATTTAGGAGAGGATAACTCAACTGTTCTAGGCTGATATGACCCCAAGGAACAACTTGGGATTTGTGCCAAAATATCTATCCGGGGCGAACAGCCCGGAAATGACCACGCCCTTTTTAAAATGACCATGGTACTCCATTAACTGTCTTAGACACATAATTACGTTCTGTATAACATTAATATATAACAACAAAGATTGTTTATCTAAGCCAAAACTTGTTTATCTAAGCCAAAGTCGGATCGCTCAGTATGACTTAAGACGCGCATAGACCACAAACACCATGCACTTATTCTCTGTGAGAAAACGAACTAAGAGGACATGAAGTTGATTTGTGATCCAAATATTAATGCACAGTTAAGTATCTGTCCACCTGTCTCGCTAGTTTCGTACGGACCAGTTGGCCAGTTGCTCTCGTTATATTGACGAACCAATAAATGAGCTTTATACAGAGGCGTGTGCAGGATTTTTTCCTGCGGGGGGCTGAATCAAAATCGTTTCGGTAGAGCGAAGCGAGCGGAGAGTCTAACAGCGTTTGGTCCAGGATCAATCTCGAAATGAAGGCCAAGAAAAGTATGCCTTATGTGAAAAATATATCAGACGCTCAACTCTCCAACATTGAACTGGTAGCATTGGGCAGGGGCCTTAACTTCATCCCGAACCCCCAAAAACCAAAAAGGTCGACCATCCTTCGCCATTCCCGATCATTCTTCAGAAAGATGAGATTACGGTTAAGAATGGCAGGGAGAGTCAGACCTATAAGCAAAGCTCACACCCGTTCAAACTACCTTCAACTTGGACTCCCCAACCTACCTTCAATCTAAACCTAGAGTCATATATTGAAGGCACTCTGGAGGAACTGTCCAGACTAAAAATTCAAAATGTCAAACTAAATATAACAAAAGCAGAACGTGTTGCGCTATCTGGCCTTAAGAAAAGACAGGATATTATCATCAAACAATTCGATAAAGGCCGCGGTGTGTGCGTCCTTAACAAACAAGACTACATACGTGAAGGGACACGACAATTAACAGGCCCCCACTATGAAGAAATTAACAGGGACCTGACCGATGAAACCGCGGAATTAGTCTCTCAAGCCATACGCCAACTCTACGTGGACGGAGTCATATCGAAAGACATATCTGAGTTTCTTAACCCCCGCAACCACGACATTAAAACACAAAAAAGTACCGGAAGGAACACGGTTCATGGGGAGGCCCATCATTAGTGGTTGCGGAGGACCGACTCAATCCATATCCAAATACATAGACTATTTCTTGCTCCCAATTGTCAAACAGCAAAGCACATACACACGCGATTCTGGGCATGTGCTTGAAAAACTAAATAACCTGACATTGGAGCAAGATAACTTATTGATAACACTGGATATAGTATCCATGTACACTAACTGCCCACAAGATGAGGCAATTGAATCAGTCTGTGACGCACTTGCAATGGCCGACGACAGACTATACGCAATACCCAAGCCCACAACAGACCACGCGCGACGTCTCCTTGAACTCATTATGCGTCGAAACACGTTTGAATTCAATGGCAAGTTTTTCAGACAAAAAATTGGCGTGGCCATGGGCAGCGAATGCAGTCCGGAGATTTGTGACATAACCCTATTTAAATACGGACAAGACAAAATTCTCCCTCACAATTCCTTAAATTGTAAGCTACATGAGATATAGAGACGATGTTCTTATAATCTTTAACGGAAATGAAAAGCAGGCTGCTGACCTAGTGCAATCACTTAATAGAATTCATCCCACGCTGAAGTTCACGTCTGAGATCTCGCACCGCCAAGTCACTTTTCTCGACCTTATTATCTACAAAGGCGAACGATTCATACATGAAGGGATATTGGATACTCGAGTCGCTACCAAAAAAACTGATACATTTCAGTACCTAGCTCGAGATTCAGCACACCCTAAGTCGGTATTCGGCGGATTAATCAAGGGCGAAGTGACCAGATACAAACGTATATGTACCCATTCAAAAGACTTTGAGGAGAGGGTTGAATTCTTCAAAGACAAACTTCAAAAGCGCGGATACAAAAACGAAGACCTAGCCCTCCTTTCTCAAAGGGGCAAGACTCCCGCGGACCCTAAGCGTGAAAAAAACAATATCCCACTGGTGTTCGTCCTACCATACTACCCACATGTCGCGCACCCAGCCCCAACGGGCTATCCTCAAACACTGGCCCATGATTAGCAAAAACGAATATCTGAATAGGCTATTTGATACCCAACCCATCCTGGCATACAAACGGCACAAAAACATAAAATATGAACTTGTTCGATCTAGAACTAAAGCATCTCCACAATCCAACCAAGAGGAACAAAATCTTGATGAGGAAAATCTGCAAATTCTATTGGAACTATTGAAAGAACAAAACAATGATCAAAGAAATGGATCTCAAGATTAAAACAAAATAAATAAGTCAAACCCCACCCCCCCCCCCCCCCTTGTCCTTGCCATGCGTCATATAAACCGACACACAAATAAAAAACAAGGAAAGCAAAATGAACTATATAAGAGGTTGACTGATGAAGTGCATGATATAGCACAGAAAATATGCCCTGCTCCCCTTCCAAAAAAGGAAAAAAAAGAGGGGACGGCATATTATCACCGGTAATAATCAATCACTGTGTGAACTAAAAACAAAGGGACCACTGTGGCAATACACAAACCAGTCATCGCGTCGCCAAAACCAGAGACAGGGTTTGAAACTCCCGCTTTTAGGGAATGTATAACCCAATTGGCCTGCAGACGTTTGATGTATTTGCCCGTCCATGAACTCCAACCACGGACTGTCATCTAGCAGAGATAATGTGGCTAAAACTGACCCCCAGATGCGTGTCTTACAGAAAAAAAAGGAAAAAAAGAGTTAAGAATGACGCTCTGGAGAGACCAGTCAAACAGCCCCTTTCTAGCATACCTGCACTAGTTAACGTACAATTACAGATTTTTATTTCGGCAGAACAGTCACAAATACAATCCATATGATACTTGTCAGCGGAACCTTTTCCGCGTCTCAAAAAAAATAACGAAAAGCACGGAGGGGTTATCTTGAAACTTGTACACGAAACCCCCCACCTATTTATACAGACTGCAATCTCGCAGAAAAGAATGTGCCCTGAACTGACCTCCCATGAAGCGTATATCACTAGAAAAAAAACTTAAATTAAGAATTACGCTCTGGGCGGGATAGTTACGCAACCACACTGCTGGCATACCAGCACACAATAAATTATACGGATTTATCTCTGCAGACACCTAAAATCCAATGATACTTCACACAGCAGACTGCTTCAGCATCTCCACACAAAAAATAACGAAAACGATGAGAACAGGTTCTGACTTGTGAAAACTCCCTCCCCCTTCCCACATAGAATGAGTTCTGATTCACTGCAGCTTACTGTAGAATTGATCACAAAAAAACCCAAAAACAATTAACTGATCATTCCTTGAAGTATGCCTGCATAAACCGGTTTCTCTGTGCTATACCTTCTTGCAAAAGCACTCCATTAGAATTAAAAAACCTAATAGCCTCACAGAAAAAGAAAGTAAATTCCACAAAACCCAGTATTACACGTCCTTCACGTTAATGTCCTTCCCAGGTGACCAAGAATCGTTCTAAAAATTAAAAAACTTTGAGTGACATGTATGATTACGCTGCTTCCCAATAAGCACGTCGCCAATCAAAACTATCAACCAATTGGATCATTATGTTCAGTCAAAGCCGATTGTTTGATCACCAGTTTCTGCCGATTTAATAATTGTTCTTTCTTTCTCTCTTTCTTTATTTCCTTTTTCGTTTATATATATATATATATATTTTTTTTTTCGTTTTTTCTTTCCTCCTTTCCTTCTTTTTTCTCTTTCATTTTTTTTGGGGGGATCCGCGCGTGCGGGGGGCTTCAGCCCCCAAAGCCCCCCCCCCCTGGACACGCCATAGTTATATTAACAAACGCGGTGACTGTGAAAGTAAAGCAGCCGTGCATAACGCTTTGTATACAATTCGATAAATTTAATTATTTAGGTAGCATGCCCGTCTTATTTCACTCCTTTCCCTCCTTTCCCTGTTCAAGTTGAGTATTTAAAAAACCTTTGTGAAAATGAACCGGGGTAGAGCCTGAAAGTTGACTGGTGGCGTGCGTACAAGACCCCTCAAATAAAATATTAATTTTAACATTATTTTTGGTACAATGATTTCCTAATAAAATCACCCCTGGAAAATTGCTGCTAGCGCTATTATGTGAACGAATCCTTCGAATGAGTCTCAAGGACAGGTTTTTAGGTATTTGCTCTATCACTCAGGTTGACACCTTATAATGTACAGTTGTTATTTGGGTGAAAGGGTTGACTGCTTCCCTTAATTTATCTGGTGTATGACACTGTTAAAAGGTGTATTTAATCAAAAGTAATTCTGGCGACTGTGGTTGGGCCAAATATGGAAACTAAACAATTGCGCGACGCGGAAGAAAAGTATCGCGCCAAATCTTGGCCTCCAAGAGTTCTGGCTCATCCACAACTCAAGAGTGAAAAGATCAATATTACCACTCCACGATATCTGCATAACGCTGGGAGATGAGCTCACAAAGTACTGTACTTGCATCTCAGATGGCTTATCGAGTACTTTTGTGGCCGTTTTAAGGGTGAAATCGTCTTAATTCATTAGTCCCCGAGATTGTGATCTCAAAACCAGAAGGCGAGTTGCTTGGATCCATTGTTGCAAGTACTGAAAATGCAAGGGAGGTGATTGTTGTAAGAACTTATCACTGAATGAACACTGCTCATAATTCTCATACCTGGACTCTGTTGTGTTACTTTATAATAATTAAATGCTTGTTTTCTTTCTTAAAACAAAATACGTTGTATTGTTTAAATTCCGAATTGTCAGTTAAGCTCTAGTAGATGACACAAATGTTGTAACTTTGCTCTAAGTTTGGAAAGTTTAATTAATAAATATATATGGAAATTCCCGGTGTATGTATTTATTTGTATGGTAATAAGTTGACCGAACGGTTTTTAGAAATGTTCTTGTAAAATATCCAATGAACATCTTGAGCACATCAGCAAATGTCTAGCTCCAACGGTTTAGAAGATACAGCTATGTCGGATGTAGCACTTTCGATAAAAAGGGCGTGGTCATATAAAAAGGGCATGGTCATTTTAAAAAGGGCGTGGTCATTTCTTGCCTGTTCGCACCGGATAGAGATTTTGGCACACATCCCAAGTTGTTCATTGGGGTCATATCAGCCCAGAACAGTTGAGTTATCCTCTCCTAAATAATGTGCATACATGTCTGAGCCAGGTCCTTTACTAAATTATGGGGGATAAATAAGAGACCGTTTAAATCTGATTAAGGTCATTTTGGTAGCCATTTTGGATTTGGGCGGACAAATCGTGGGTAGCCACAAGTTAATTAAACCACAAGGTTTAGAAAGCCACAATAAAACCAACTTTAGTGAACTTTAACAGGACAAAACGAAGATGTACTTTAAATTTAAGTAAGGTGCTTTTGATGGCCATTTTGGCAGCCATTTTGGCAGCCCTCTTGGCAGCCCTTTTGACAGCCCTTTTGACAGCCATCTTGGATTAGACGATAAATCTTGGGTATTCCCCAGACTAATCTTAAAGGCCTTGGGCTTAGAATGACGGAATCCGGCACTGAAAAAACTCTGACAGAAAAAAAATAGAAGCAGTATAAACCTGATTAGGGTAATTTTGGCAGCCATCTTGGATTTGAGGCCAAATTCTGGGTGGCTCTGGAGCTAAATTCAATGGGTGTACATTCAAGATGACAGAATCACACACAAAACCGTTGATATTAAACGTAATTAGCAGTATATTTTATGTAGTTTGGCAGCCATTTTAGATTTTGGCGGCCATCTTGGATTTGAGTTCAAATTCTGGGTGGCTCTGGAGCCAAATTTAATGGGTGTACATTCAAGATGACAGAATCACAAAAAAAAACGTTAATATTAAACGTAATTAGCAGTATCTATGTATTTTATGTAATTTTGGCAGCCATTTTAGATTTTGGCGGCCATCTTGGATTTGAGGCCAAATTCTGGGTGGCTCTGGAGCTAAATTCAATGGGTGTACATTCAAGATGACAGAATCACACACAAAACCGTTGATATTAAACGTAATTAGCAGTATATTTTATGTAGTTTTGGCAGCCATTTCAGATTTTGGCGGCCATCTTGGATTTGAGTTCAAATTCTGGGTGGCTCTGGAGCCAAATTTAATGGGTGTACATTCAAAATGACAGAATCACACACAAAAAACGTTGATATTAAACGTAATTAGCAGTATCTATGTATTTTATGTAATTTTGGCAGCCATTTTAGATGTTGGCGGCCATCTTGGATTTGAGGCCAAATTCTGGGTGGCTCTGGAGCTAAATTCAATGGGTGTACATTCAAGATGACAGAATCACTAAAAAAAAACGTTGATATTAAACGTAATTAGCAGTATATACGTAATTTATGTAATTTTAGCGGCCATTTTGGATTTTGGCGGCCATTTTGAATTAGTGGCAAAAATCAGGGTGGCCCCCAAGCTAATATCAAATTGTTGAGGTTCAGGATGAAGAAACCGTTGAGAAAACCTTGACAGGAAAAACCCTTAGTTTTTCCTGGTTTGGGCCCTGTCTACTAGAAGTGCAACTTTTTAGATCTTCAAGAGCTAAATTAGCACTTTGTTTTTTATAGTGTAAGGGTCAAGCTAGAGTGGTTCTTGAGGTTGATGGTGAGCTCTGTTTTGATTCAAATAAAGTGGCGAACTATATCAACAAGTTTTACACTACAGTTGCCTCTGATTTGGTGGAATAAATGCCCTGTGCTAAAAATACTTTTGGTACTGAATCTAGAGCCTTCAAGGAGTACTACGAAAGTAAAGGTGTCACTCCTGATTGCCTCAAGCTTTCTGCTGTAACTACTGATTTTGTGTATAAAGAATTACTCAAATTAAATGCTAATAAGAGAACAGGTTCAGACAATATACCGGCCAAATTTCCAAAAGATGGTGCTAATGTACTAAGAGACCCTGTTTCGTTTATCATTAATATGTCCATCACTAGTAATAACGTTCCAACTGAACTGAAATTTGCTAGAGTTAGGCCATTATTTAAGAAAAACAGTAGGTTTGATGTTGGCAATTACAGGCCGGTCAGTACACTGATTGCAATATCTAAACTTTTGGAAAGAGCAGTGTACAATCAATTGGAAAAATATCTTACTGACAATAACCTCATTTATAACTTACAATCCGGGTTTAGAAGTTCTTCTTGATTCACGTAACTGATTATATTCGATCTCAGATGGCTATATGTATTTATACAGGTATGGTGTTATTGGACTTACAGAAGGCCTTTGACCTTCGAAACAAATCCACTGATCTCTCGTGGCAATCGAGGGCGCCCTCAATAATCCCGTTTTCGGAGTATGGATGATCGATGAACTGCAGTGAAAAACTCGGTCTTGGAGCAATACTAGCCAAAACCTAGCTTGCTGGAAAAATATTCGCGTCAAAATTTATGTCCGGTCGTGAAATTTGACGTCCATATTGACGTCAATATTCGCGACTTTAAGGAAAGTCGTGAATTTTGTCGCGAATATTGACGTCAATTTTCGCGACTTTCGGGGAAGTCGTGAAATTTGACGCGAATATCGACGTCAAATTTGACGTCAAAATTCGCGACTTTGAGGAAAGTCGTGAAATTTGTCGTGAATATTGACGTCAATAATCACGATCTGCGTAGTCCTTTCAGGGCCACCATACACCAGACTACCTCTGTCATAAATTTACGAAGGTTTCAGATATGCATACTTATTCGACCAGGGGTAGCTCTACTAATTTTGTTGTTCCGAGAATAAAAGGGCCAGAGTGCAATACATTTTTCTATACCGGACTTCATGAATTAAATTTACTTCCTAATAGCATCAAATGCTATTTTTAAAAAAAAATCGTATTTGTCCGAAGTGAGATTTAAAAGAAACGGACGTTACCGATAAACGCGTAGTTGCTTTTCGATTGCCTGTTGATGTCTGTGGGCCTTTTTGCGTGAACTATTGCGTTATTTTTGCATTGTCCTTGCCCAGAGTTCGGGCCGAAGCCTTCCCGAAATCGTACTACCGTAACTCGGTTACCAAATTGTTGGCTGTTTGCGATTAAGCGGCGGCTACATGCGTTACACGAAGCCTTCGCAAATTAATTGTATCCGCCTTGCTCGCGCGGTGGCCGAGTTGGTGCCGAGTTTGTTATTCGCCATTGGGCGGCCCCGTCACGTGTTATTTGAGCTTTATACTCCCTTGGTTATTGCGGAGTTTGAGCGCCATCTTCGTTTTTTGGCTTCGAATTTCGTGCGCGTCGACCACATTGCAGTCACAGGCTTGGAACGTTAAAAAATGATTTATTCCTTTCGGGTTGCCTTTGGGGAAAATTTCTTTGCTTCACATTGTCGATACTTAAATATTACAACATTATCTGTCTCAAAACACTCCGAAACATATCGCTATTGCCTCAATTTCAACTTTGATCGTACAAAAATGTCGCGAAACTGTATGGCGATGGTGGATATGAATATGCAATTTAGAAACGTGAACCATTACTTCAGTTGAGGGCGCACTGTCAGATGGCCGGCCTGTTGGGTTTTTTAATCAGGATTTTCACGATGATGTAAACTCAGAAATCCCGAAGTGGTTCGTATTGTTTCCCGTACGATTCCTGTTAAAAAATCACGAGACGCAGGCAGCATGCAAGCAAAGATGAACTGCCTATTGAGTATTATTAGTTCGGAAGTCGGGAAGTATTTTTACAAAGATTGTTTGTTATTCAGAGTCGATGGTATTCTACGGAGCCCCTAAAGGGACATATGACGAATACAAATCACCGTTACGAAATAATTTGAGTATTTTATTTCGTGCACTCAAAATAACTTATTTCGTGAGCTCGAAATGTTTTCGTGGCCACGAAATGACTTCTTGCGCTCCAAGAATATCTGTTCGTGAGCTCGAAATAATTTCGTGCGCTCGAAATACTTTCTAGCTGGTACTCTACTCGCTAAGTTTCGCGATTTGTTTGTCATACAATCCATTATGTTTTTAAGACGTCAACATGCAAGGTGTATCTATAAGTTACGAGTTCACCCAGCTAGCAGGTGCCGCGCGAAGCGCGGCATCCTGCTAGTCTTCTATACTATTAATCCTGAAGATGGGGCATGGTTGGCGCCATCTTGTGGACGGTTCCCCGTGTGCCGTGTACCTGTTTGCGCGCGGAGGGTGGGAGGGAGCCCGTCTATCTGGCCGCGCCATTTTGGGTCCGGTGTCCTGTTTGCCCGCCGCGGTATAGTGTGGGGTAGCGGATGTGGGGGCCCGTCTTTTGCACGGGCCTCCCGTCGGAATTGCGCGGTGGCTGCGCCGGTCCCGCGCCAGTTTGCGGTGGCGACGCAGAGTATGGAAAGGAGCCTGTCTACTGTCGTGCTGGATGATATCGCGTTAGCCACCCTTTTCCAGGTATGTACTACTCTAAATTCCTTGATTTTGAATAACTATATGTGTATATTAAATCTAGAAGTAGGCCAATGACCTTTTGAGTTGACATTATTGTACATATCTAGGCTGTCGTTTAAATAAGTTCTAGACATAGTCAACTGTCAATGTCATAGACACTGGGTGTAAACCACAGCGCAAGCTGAATTGTTTAGTTTGAAACACGAAACGTTTTATACATTATAAATTGATATTTACATGTAATAGTCAAAGGATTTTTTATATCCCATGATAATTTAGATCTTTAACTTGGTCAGTGGTAAGCGAAGTAATTACATTTTAACTTGGAATCAGAACTAGGATTGCATTAGATTCAGGCAATAGGGAATGTAAGTATATTTTCTGCTTTTGTCTTACCAATATTATATTGTAGGAGATAGTTTTGTTGACTATTAAGTTTACAAACCCCCAAAATAATAATTAATATACACTGTGCATGTGTGCTATGATGAGACTAGCTAGAGCATATTAGGCACAGCATAGAGAAAGGAATAGAACTGTTCCTTTCTCTATGGGCACAGCCGGAGCCCAGTCCTGACATTCCGGTAACAGGTGGTCAATCCATTAGCAGGACTTTGGGGTCTAGCCAGTGGCCCTTTTATGACCTAGCCTGGGTTACTGTCTTTGAATCGACTTCTGCTGCAGAAATACTGCTTCAGACCTCGGAGGCTATTCCTCCATGTTTAGACTGACAAAAGTAAGTACATTTCCTATAAACATTTTGTTATATTTTTTTTTAAAGAAAGAAACATCTGAATCTAAGCATGGAGGAATAAGAAGGTAACCAATTCGAGGAACAATTTCGCTACAGTTTCCCCCTAAAAAACAATATTTCTAGGCCTTTCAGTTCCTATAAAAATTTTGCTGTTGTTAGATTGTATTTTGCTGCCTTTTAAAAGTTTTGCTGCCTTTCAGAAAGTGCAGTGACAGTATTCTCTTTAATTCCCCTCCAGCGCAATGTGTTTTTGTGTGGGTTGTTTTAAAGAAAAAAACATCCGAGTCTAACTTTCCTCCCTAAAAAAAAGTATTTGTAGGGAAAACGAAGAGCATTTCCTATAAACATTTTGCTGTTGTTCCAATAAACATTCTATTTCTTCTCCCTTCAGACATCTCGCACAACAATGATTCTGTTCTGGCTGCAGCAGGCTGGTCCGACCGACATCAAAGGTATCTCTACATCTCTCTACTCTTTCCCATCAAATAATAGAATTGATGATTCATTATGTACAATCATGAATTTACCCCTAAACCTTTTCCAGTTCTTTACACTACCACACACATTCCACGCATACACCAAAACCCTAGCTTCTTCAGCTTTCCCTCTTGCACCTATTTTGTTTCCAACCACAAGTCCACTTTTTTTCAGTGCATCTCAACCTACCTATACCGTTTTCCTATAGAATCTTTACCTACCTATCCATATTTTTCTTGACTCTTTGGACAGCACTACCAGATGCCACTTTTACCGAGGAAGACAACGCGCCAACCCACCCCCCCCCCCTACTACCAAACCTGAGGATGACATCTCTGCTGCTTCACAACTAGCCATCGTCGAGTAATTTCCCAACCTTACATTAGGCATTTCAGTGACGTCATGAAACCTGTTGATTTTGCACACACACGGCTCAACACGCAATGTTCAGAACAAACATTTTTTTGTATTAATGATAACTCCGCGGTTCCTTACATCTGACGATCCTGTACATTAATACATTCACTTTAATTGTGCAAAACATTGAATGAGTTAATAATATACTTTCGTAGTAATTTGTTCTCATTATTTATGCAAATGGCTGTGAGTTGATCTTTAGAATCACTGTTCGGTGTATTTGAGAATTACATGTACCTTTTACAAACTAACAAAAAAATAGAAGTTGCAAAATGTGCAAAATCCTTACATTTTTCATTATTTTGGTAATTAATTATGAAAATTAGTAATCAAACATTCAGTTTTTGTTTGAAATTGTAGTAAATGGTAAATAAGGGCATGCATAATGTATGTACATACTTTAAATGATAACAAATAAATAAGTAATAATTTATGACAGAAAAAGGCTCCGATGTTTGCATTTTCTTGGTGTCATTGCCTGTATAAAGAAAAACATAGGAATAGGACAAAGGTCAACATCAAATTTGTCTCCTAATTTGCTTAAATTGAATTGACGTATCTTAAGAACCGCTTTGCCAATTTTGGAAAAAAATAAAAATTTTAGAATGCTGAAGACATGCTCTTTCGCCTCATCTATGTATTGAAGCTCTGTGTAATATATTTCAAGATCACCTGAAATACTTACCAGCCTTTTACATCCTCTTTCTGGATTGATTCAGCCTTCCAAATCAAATCTACACACATTACCCTTCTCCAGTATTAACCACTACCAAAAGGTTTTATTTTAAGTACATTTGCTCTTAATTTCACACTATTTTATTTGTATACTATTAATTTCGGTTCTTTTCATTACCTACCATTTTGGTTCACCTTTCCTTTCCAGAACAGCCACTACCCCGGATCCTCTCAAAACAAAAATTACTTAGCACCCCCAACCGCGCGCCCGACCCACCTACACAACTTCATTTTACCCTTTACTTGCAACACCCCCCCCCCCCCCCCTTCTTTGACAAACACAGTTCCAAACAAAACTCCTACCAGTACAGTCCACGTAGCCCCATCTCCATTTTCTATTTATACTTTTCACCGTATTTGCATACTACTCGGTGCACTCACTAGCGGGTGCCGCGCAGTTACTTTTAATCGAAAACTTTCTGATTTATGTACAACTTTTCAAAACATGAAACAAACATTTTCGTCAGATTTGAAAAGCATCATGGAATGCAAACAAGCAAGTTTATACACACATTTAGCTGGTACTCTTCTCGCTATGTTTCGCGGTTTGTTTGTCATACAATCCATTATGTTTTTAGGACGTCAACAAGGTTTATCTGTAAGTTACAATTTCACCCAGCTAGCGGGTGCCGCGCGAAGCGCGGCATCCCGCTAGTACCATCAAAACCCAATGGAGCCGAGTGACATTTTGAAAACGGCCACCACCACTCCGTTTGACATGTTTGATTTCGTGCGAATGCCTTTCGGGTTGAGGAATGCCGCCCAGACGTTCCAGCGTTTCATCGACCAAATGTTGCGTGGATTGAGTTTTGTGTACGCCTACATCGATGATTTACTTATTGCCAGCCATATCGAAGAGGAGCACGAGTCACATCTTCGTACGCTTTTCGAGCGCCTTGATCAGTATGTTGTTGTCGTGAATTAAACCCCGCCAAATGCGAATTTGGCGTCTCGTCACTACACTTCCTAGGCCACCAAATCGACCAGGATGGAATTCGGCCACCAGATACGAAGGTTGAAGCGATCCAGCGGTTTCCTGTCCTAGGTTCGACTAAAAAGTTGCGAGAGTTTCTAGGGCTGGTCAATTTATATCGCCGCTTTGTATCCCGCTGTGCTGCCTTGACACAACCTCTCACCGACCTGAAGAAGACAATCGAATTGAATGACACGGCGCTCGCAGCCTTCAAAGCCGTCAAGTTGGTTTTGGCTAATGCAACTTGTTTGTCTCATCCCCGACACGATGCAGAGTTGTGCCTGATGTTCGATGCTTCCGATTTCGCAGTGGGTGGAGTCATACAGTAGACGGTACATGGTGACTGGCACCCCATCGCATTCTTCTCAAAAAGCTGCAACCTGCGGATACCAAATATAGCACATTCGGCATCGAACTGTTGGCAAACTATCTCGCCATTCGCCATTTCCGTCATGTCGTCGAGGGTCGCGTTACTCCGTCTTGACTGATCATAAACCGCTGACCCATGCACTCGCTGCAAGTTCGGATCGATATTCCTCCCGCGAGATCAGACAGCTTGACTACGTGTCACGCATTAGCCTGAACACAATCTCTGCTACGTCATCATCTCCGATCGATTTCCAGGCTATGGCCGAGCATCAGCGCAAAGATGAGGACTTACTCCGTCACAAGCAGCATTCGGTTCTTCAGTTACAAGACATTCCACTGGATGCGAGCGAAGACACCATTGCATGTTACATGGCAACCGGGACGCCTCGACCTTTCGTCCCCAGGGTGATTGCGCCGAACAGTATTCAACTCCCTGCATTCACAGTCGCACCCGGGAATCAGAGCCACACTCAAGCTTGTCAGTGCACGCTTTGTTTGGCCCAACATGAATCACGATGTTCGTTTGTGGGCTAAAACCTGCATCAAGTGCCAGAAATCCAAGGTGCACAGACATACTATCACACCTCTGGGCACTTTCATCGCCCCAGACGCCCGGTTCGACCACGTCTATGTTGTCATTGTCGGCCCACTTCATCTAATGGCCAGTCCTACTTCCACACTTGCATTGACCGCTTTACACGGATGCCAGAGGCCATCCCAATCCCGGACATGACTACAAAAACCGTCGTTAGAGCATTTGTCTGCAATTGGGTAGCAAGGTTTGGCACACCATCGCCAATCACAACTGACCGCGGCAGACAGATTGAATCGGCACTGTTCAACGCTTTGATTGCATTACTCGGCAGTAAGCGCATTCGCACAACGATTTACCATCCCATTGCAAACGGTCTGGCTGGGCGTTCCCACAGACAGTTGAAAGCTTCTCTCAAAGCACAGGACGATCCCACCAAGTGGACAGAAACGCATCCTCTTGTACTACTTGGTTTACGAACAGTCGTCAAGCGAGACATTGGGTGTTCGACAGCGGAACTCGTTTTTGAAACTACCCTGTGCCTTCCAGGGCAGTTTGTTTCACACCGCTGTTTCTGACATTGTGTATAGCGACATACAGTTGTGCGCATGTGCCATTTTCAAATCTAGATTAAATAAAATGCATTATTCATGAGCGGTGACCCGCGACAGAGGGACGATCAAAAAACGGAAATTACCGATGAATACTGACATTAGGGGCTTTTTTTATTTTGATGAGTTCATTCATAAGAATATCCGTGATTTAATAAACTCCCAAAACCAAACAAAATTGGAATGACAAGCGCAAAATTTAAACTTAAATACAGACGCTCCGTTTCGTTAGTCATTAAGGAAAAAATGGTTTTCGGGACAAATTTGACAGTGAAGGTGAGTTTTTCCGAACTCAAAAAATGGTTTGTATAAAAAAGCAGATTGTGATCTCTTTAATTCATGTGTTTTCGAAAGAGCAAACCCAGCAAGTGATAAACAAAACTAGGTTTGAATGTTTAGTTTTTTCCATCTTGAACGGAGTTTTCCGCAACGCGACATTGCGGTTTAGCATGATACCTGTCCAAATGCGAATACGCATATCGTTTGGGAATACGCGGTTCTAGATTTTGAATCCAAGTTGGCAAATTACGGGCCGAATACGCGGCAAATTAAAAATTGTAAACAGTATTCAGCCTGATATTTGAGACTTATGCGAGACTTATTTACACGGGTATCATACTAGGCCGCAACGGTAAGACATGAGCGGTAAGACATTTGATTGGTTTCCTTTTAACCAGAAGTGTAATATATGATGAGTTAACAATCCAAAACATGAAATTGTTCAGGGATTTCAGGACTTAATTAGTGCCCCTTTTAAACCACCAAATACACTTCGCTGTTGCTGTACGAATCTGGATTTCTTGCCATAGGTAAAGATGTTCATGATCCTCTTTTTCTTTGTTTCTTTATACAGCCGCTTGTTGTCAAAAGGCTCCAGTCACTTGCTCAAGGAGACAGAAGTAAGTCTTTAAGTTGTAGGCATTGTTATCGTGGGCCTGAAGATATATTTAAAGTCGCGAATTTATGCGCAGATATTTGCACTGTCGCCAATTTTTATCGCACATTGCGGCTAAGATGTTTGCGATGTCGAACATTTTTAACGAACATTTTCTTGTAGATTTCAGCGCATTCTTGCGATTCCGCACATTTTATTGCACATTTCTTTGCACGTTTTTTCACTTCAGCAAGCTAGGTGTTTCAAGCTTTTTTAGAGGGGTACGTCTTGTGTGTTTTTATGTTTCTTCTTCTGTTGACATATAGGTTATAAAATTAGTTCATAGCAAACATCTTCACCGCCATTGTGGGTGCTATCCTTCTGTTGTACATGTAACTACTGGATCCATCACTGCTGATTTGTAAATCTTATCTGGATAATTTCCCTTCCGAATTCTCATTGATGTTTACTTTCCAATGTGAATTTTTTGGGGGAAGAGCAAGGGCAGTGGTTATGCCAACCAGATCAGAAAAATATTAAGATCTTAGAAATCATCTTTATGCGGTTTTGCGTAACGAAAAAACCGAATGATATTTTCAATACACACATAGCACTAGTTCTTTATTATAGATTTAATATGTATTTCTGAAATTGGAAGTGCCAAAGCAAGGCCTCGGACCGCAAGATGTGCCGTTTTTATCATTCACTTTGAAAATTATCTTATAAAATCACGAAAGGTTTAGAAATTCCTGATAAATTGAGGAAAACAATGCGTAAAAAGAAACCCATATACTTAAATAAGTTGTTAATTTGTTCCTAAAAAAACCTTTCTGATTATTTCCCTCAGATCTACCTGGCCTGACTGACCACATCTATGATACACAAGCATTGGCTTCTGACGACTGCCAAACGGCCGGTCAGCATCTCTGTGAGTTGTGGGAAGTAAACGAGGCCTACGCGGCTGGGTATGCCGACATACTACCGGTAGACGCCGATATCTGGTACGCTGTACCGGACAGTCAAGCTGTGGTGAACGGGAACGAAGTCACTCAACACGGCCTGCCGATGAACACCCCATCCCCTGGTATCTGCTGCTTCGGACCACAGCTCAGCCCCCAATACCCCATTCTCACCCATGAGACCTACAGTCTCCAGGATGTCGCTGGACAAGCCTTGGCCTGCTCCCAACTGTTCTCTCACCCATGCTTGCTACCTGAGTTGAAGGCTGCTTTTCTCCGAGGTTACCGTCAGCCCGTCGATACTTGGCCCTATTTTGCTGTGCCCAACCGCAACACAAAGCTGTATAGTAATGGATGTGGTGTTTATATTGGAGACGAGTGTTACGAAGGTATCGTGGTACACACACCCAGACCACAGGCTTCTTCCACGGTTTGGTGTTGCCCAAATCTTTACCAGTAGCGTTTCCGGTTTTCGAACTAGAAAGCCTGGCCAGAGCATCAATTGGGTTTTTTATGAAAAGGTAGTGGCAGATAGTATGGGAGGTAATGTGGTCTAATCCCATCTTCACTTTTTGTTGTACTCTAACGTTTTTGGATGATCGCCATAGGATGTGTACACGAGTTGAGATCGTGGACGTTGTGTCAATCGTGGACCCAATTGCCTCACAATTCTTTTGTCCGACGACCACGATTGCCGATCAATACAAACGCACCCTTACCCAGTGTTTAAGTTCAAGCTTCACATTCTCCTTAAGCACAGGCCCCTGGCAACAAACTGCAAAAAAGGCTTAACGTCTCCAAGCTGAAAAGCAGCATGATTGCAGAAAAGTTCTGGACAGCAAGCTGCTAGATTCCCCGGTTACCCCCTCTGGCACTGGGGAGCATGTGGATAACTTTCAGAGATGCAGTCTACTCTATTGCTCTGGAATACCTCGGACCAGCTCCTCGTAAGCACCAGAACTGGTTCGACGAGAACTACGTGAAAATACAGTCTCGAAAGCACCGCCCCATTTGCCTGCACCAGAACGACCCACTGTCAGCCTCCAAGAAAGCTGTATTTTTCAACATCCGCGGCATAGTGCAGAAGAGGCTACGTCAGCAACAAAGCTGACAAATTTACGATCCCAATTGGTTGTTCGACTCTCTAAAGGCCATCGTCTGGATTCTTACCCCACCCCAGCTTCTGACAAGAAAGAATCTCATCCCGGATAGGGGGGCCGATCACTTAGACAGCATGGTCAACCTTGCTCCATGTAGAGACTAAGGACCATGCATCATCCCTGATAAGCTGTATAAAGCAGGTGGCCCAATCATGATGCAGCAGCTGACCCAACTTGTTCAGTCTATTTGGAGTGAAGGTCTGGTTCCTCAACAGCTCAAGGACGCCTCTATTGGTCATATCTACAAGCGGAAAGGCAAATGTTAGTCATGTGACACACACATGGGTGTCTCACTTTTATCCACTGCTGGTAAGACATTTGCTCGTGTTCTCCTCAACCGCCTCCTTGATCTTTTCGAGCGTGACCTCCTCTTAGAAAGTCAATGCGGATTCAGTTCTGAGCGAAGAGCTGCAGACATTATCATCGCAGCCAGCCAGCTTCAGGAAAAATGCCAATAGCAACACTGCGACCTTTATATTAGTTTATCTATTTGACCAAGGCCTTCGATACGGTCAGGGACGAAGCATGGAATGTAATGAACTGTTATGTTGCAACCGATGATTGTGCCCTGAACGCCAGTTCAGAGATACAGCATGAAGTAAACTCCCAGTCGGCAAAACTATGTTTCAAACAAGAGTTAATAAGTAAACAAAAACGCGTGCCTTGGCGAGGTGAAATGAAATATCCAAGCACGCGTTTGAAATGTGTTCTAGACGTATTACAATGTAATATGCGTGTCTGAAACTACTGTTAATTGGCTTAATTTACAATTTAATCTAAAGTTACTCCAATTTACAAAAATGGAGACTTTTCTCTTGTCAGTAATTACCGCCTTATATCTGTTTTGCAAACCTTTTTAGAAAAGCTAGTTGCTTACCGCCTTAAAAAAGAAATCCCCAAATTTAACATCCTGTCTCAATCTTAATATGGCTTCAGGGCCAAATTTTCGACTCAACTTGCCTTGATTTATTTAGTTGATAGAATATCAAAGTCTAGACAAACTCCAACATACAATTGGCATCTTTCTGGATCTTTCTAAGGCATTTGATTCGATAGACCATAATATTCTAATTAGTAAACTATAAACTTATGGTATCAGAGGTATAGCACTCGAATGGTTAAAAAATTACGTGAGAAATAGGAAACAATTTGATGTTTGGAAAAATAGACAGTCCAGTTACAAATCAATCACTTGTGGTGTACCCCAGGGCTTAATCCTCGGGCCCATCTTATTCCTTATCTATATTAACGATATTTGTAATTCTACTCGACTTCTGACGCTCATTTTATTGGCAGATGATACAAACATATTTTACAGTGGTAATGCTAGGTTCCCACTATCACGATTCGCGCCATGATTAAAATCGTGGTCTTAATCGTGGAGTAATCGTGGTGATCCTACCAGATATTTTCTGATTTTGAGGTCAGTCGTGGCAATCGTGTTGATTGTAGAAAAAAATCACGGTTCAAACATTTTCCCAGATCAACACGAATAATTTCGAATCGTGATCATCGCATCAGATCGTAATGGATCGTAACAGAGCGCGACAGATCGCATCTAATCGTGCTTCCAAATCGTGGTGATCGGGTTTAACCTTGGACTAGACAAACACCACATCTGTTGAGTTGCGTTGCGATCTGATTGTGGGTTGTAGTCTTCACTCTGTAGAAGTTCAAGAAACAATGAAGTCCATGGTCAGTCGGGCTGTATATTATACCCGCCGGGGTCCAATCGTGGCTCAAATCGTGATCACTCTCGATCCCGATCGTGAAAGACATCGCGACCACAATCGTATATCATCGGTTTGTGATGTGATGATCGTATTGGAACGTATCTGCACGTACCAGTTCGTCCCAAATCGGGAACCCCGATAGTGGACTTAATCGGGACAATCCTATCGGAACGTATCTGATCGTATCTGAACGGGAGACCAGATCGTGACAGATCGTGTCACCTGAAATTGACCAATCGTGACTATATCGCATCCAAGCGCACCAAATCGTACCAGAACGTATCTACTCGCATCGACTCGTACCTAAACGTAAAATTTCAAAAAAGGAAACAACAATTCCACCATCAGCTACGAATGGCCAATCGTGGCGTTCGTAACGGATCGCACGACAGTGGGAACCTAGCATTATCAATTTAAATGACGCTGTTTGAATGGTTTGTGTGTAATAAATTATCTTTGAATTACACAAAAAAAACACTCAAAAACACATACGATGGTTTTTAGTAATCGAACTGTAGATAAAAACACTAAGATTCATTTTAACAATAATTGTATTGAAAAGGTTGATTCCTGTAAATTGTTGGGTGTCATTATTGATGATAAGTTAACGTGGAGAAATCATTGTCATAAAGGCATACACTTATTTCTCGCAACCTCGGCATTCTTAGAAAACTTTGACATTTGTCCCATCCCGTATTCTATTTTCTATTTATAATACGTTATCATTGCTTCACCTTCAATATGGTATACTTGCCTTGGGGAATACCCATAAAACCTACCTTGATAGCTTGCTCGTTATTCAAAAGAAGTCCCTAAGACTGATCAACGGTTCTAGCTTTAAAGATCACTCTCTAGATCAATCTCTATAAATATCCTTTGTGTACTCTAATGTATAATTAAAAAAAGAAACACAATGCCTCTGAATGTAACATTGTTTTTTGCGAGGAACGCTGATATTCATAATTACGACACTAGGTCATCAAACAAGCCTCATCTTAATCAAGTTATATATCTACACCTCTCAACCGTTAGGCACCAAGGACCCCTTCACTGGAACAAAATTCGATCTTCCTGCCCATTGATGTCAATTAGAGCGTGTACAAAATATTATACAAAAAAAACCACTTTTGCTGTCAATGTAAATTGTGATTATTAGCAAATTCTTATTGTTAAAGGAAGTTATTATTAACACATTCAAAGCTAAGAATGGTAATTTTAGTGCCTGTGATGTGATAATTGTTATTGGGTCATAAATTAATGAAATTAATGTATTAATATCTATTGTTTTTTATTATTATCTACATACTTAGTTAATCATAAATTGTATAATTACATGTATTCCTTGTGATGGGGGGCAGACCTAGTACTTCGGCTTCTTGTCTGACCTCCCTATTGTTATGGCCCAGACGGATCAGTCATTAATACATTCTTAAGTGTTGTAATCTTGTGTTAAACCTTTGTACAGTATTCAAGTCTGATGCCAAGAATGTGCTATAACTATTTAAATGTGTTTTTCTGTAAACTTTTGTAACGTATTGGGGCGAGCGCACCTATCTAAACGGGCGAGCACGCACACATTGTATTATTATGAATCGATAATCGATCACCGATCACCGATCACCGATCACCAGGGTATGCTGTGCAAAAATGCAGTTTTGTAATTCGCTGGATGTCGAGAATTCGGGATTCACTATATAAGTGGGATTGCCGTAATACTCGGCCCCTCACTTTTTGTTTGTTCTTCAGTTGGGGCGGAGGTCTGCAGAGTGGCAGCGTGGGTCGAGAAGTCTCGATGGGCCCACGTTGGGGAGCGGCATATATGTTATATTATACCCGCCGTTCCTGCACGGATTTTTGTCCGTGAAACCAAGTGAAGTCGTCGCTGTGGAAACCACGCAATAGGCCGCCACACCTACCGTGGTTCCTTTTACCTGGGAGTTTGCCCGCTGACGAGGCGAAGCTGAGACTCCGGGGTGCGTCAGACATTCACAACGCGCAGTGACTCATGACTTGAGTCACTGCGCATGTCCCCTGATGTCGCCTGACCTGTGTGTACCGGTCGCATGAAGCGACGACGGTACGAGAGCACCGCGGCCGACCGAACTGTATCCAGTGGAGTTGCGTCTGACCTTTGTCCTCCACTGCCCTTCAAGTCACGCGCGTCCAATCGAACAATCCACGGAAACTATTCGCGGGACATTCGTCTCTTTCGAAGGGAGACTGAGGTATTTTCGGTTGTGTTGTGGCTGCTCGCCCCACCCATAAGTAAAATTTCAATCATTATTATTAGTAATTTCATCACAACTAGTAATTTAATTGGTAATTGTAATTTCCTGTTTCTAATTATTATATTTATTAAATTTATAGAACATAATTTAACTGGCTTGTGTTCATCCATCTGTTCTAGAACTTTTGTTCCTCATTTTTCATGAGGCGTGGGTTACTTTTGAACCTCTGGCGTTTTTTTGAATTTGGGTCGTAACACTATGCTATTATTTTAGTTATGTTAAAGTGTTTCTCATTGCATAAGTTACTTTATAGTGTGACAATAAACCTGAACCTGAACTGCTATCCGCGAATATTTCGTCAAAAATGTCTGAAGGATCCGCCATAACTGTTGCTGGACTCGCGCGTGGTGTCTCACTAATAAGAGACCGATCTCCAAAGTGAGAGCGCTGTTTACATTTCAGTTAAATCCTTTGGGATCACAAACAAAATAACCTATAGACAAATCCAACGACGGCAATTTTGTATTTATCATTGGCGGCGCTGTTTCACTATCGGGGGGCCTCGCGACGTTATTTTCCTATAGTAATAGGGCTACTGCCCCCACCCCCACCCAACCCCCATAATGTCCGTGTATGCGCGCTCCACCGTATGTGTGATTTGATTTGTCTATAGACAGACAGCGCCTATATAAATCAACGTCCAGGCACCGTAGTTTCTAAGTATGAAATCGTACATATGAAGCACGATATGTGGCAGAGAAACCCCCCCCCCCCCCCCCCCCCACCCTTTTGTGTTAACCATTGTGTTCCCAGAATCTCAGGAATTTCTTTTAGGTTTCAAGGGGGGATGGGTTAGGTTACAATAGTGTTGAGTGTGTATAAGGTATAGGAATAAGAGGGGGGTACCTCTATGCCACATTTCGTGCTGGGTATAAAATCGTGGGCGGAAGTTATATACAAATGTCCACCACTTTATGGAAAAACTTCGGGAGGACGGACACAAATCGGTAATTTCGGTTGAAAACGCAGCTGATGTCGACTGAAAACTCTTTTAGCTGTTAACTTTATAATGCTGAATTGTTTTCACATCGAGTACTTGCGTGAGAACGAAATCAAAAATGGCGTGAACTTCATACCTACATCCTAACCCATGATCTACTTAGCTACTGTAAGAAGTTGTTTTTCGAAGCACTTTAATGTACCTCTGTGCCTACGTGTAACTAGTTAACTGAGCAATAACAATATATTTTAGCGTTATTACCATAATTATGACGCGAGATGTGAAGAAACGCTCATTTACCCTTACCATGCTGGGGAAAAAACTACGCATCCCGGCCGTGATTTGTTTCCCGTACAACTCACGAGCTGGGGTTGTATAGTTAAGCACATGCGAGTTGCAATTCAAGTACTCCTCGAAAAAATTTATAAGAACCACAAAATGTTGCAAATGGCTAACAAATCTTAAAACAATTTTTTGTTTATTAAAACATTTAAAATAATGGGTTTCCATGGGATTCGAGCTCCCGCGTCTTCAGATTAATAACCCTGTGCATTATTCACTACAGTACAGCAACGTCTCGCTCAGTTGCTTGGTTTTATTAATTATATTATTATATCACAAGTGCCCTCCAGCGTAATTATATATGTAATAGCCACTGACCTCTACACATGGGCAGATCATCATTGTTTCACACTTGAAGTCGGCACGAAATGGAAGTGCAACATGGCGGACCCACGACATCACTCTGTGAGCCAATGAAATGTCCAGGTGTAAGGTTAAGTGGGTACGTTACGTATGACGTAATGTTTATCAATAAAAATGTATAGAGTAAATCCACTGACTTCTACACCTGGACATTTCATTGGCTCACAGAAGTGACGTCTTGGGTCCGCCATGTTGCACTTCCAGTTCGCGCCAACTTCAAGCGTTAGCACAGCAGAATATGGACAATGGTCCGTCCAGGTGTACAATATTTAGAAAAATACATGTTAACAAAATTGCACCGGCCGGGAATCGACCCGGGCCTCCCGCGTGGCAGGCGAGAATTCTACCACTGAACCACCGATGCTTCGCACGATTTCCTAAACACTCATTTCAGTGGAAAATACAATATTTAGAAAAATACATGTTAACAAAATTGCACCGGCCGGGAATCGAACCCGGGCCTCCCGCGTGGCAGGCGAGAATTCTACCACTGAACCACCGATGCTTCGCACGATTTCCTAAACACTCATTTCAGTTGAAAATACAATATTTAGAAAAATACATGTTAACAAATTTGCACCGACCGGGAATCGAATCCGGGCCTCCCGCGTGGAAGCCGAGAATTCTACCACTGCACCACCGGTGCTTCGCACGATTTCCTAAACACTAATTTCAGTTGAAAATACAATATTTAGAAAAATACATGTTAATAAAATTGCACCGGCCGGGAATCGAACCCGGGCCTCCCGCGTGGCAGGCGAGAATTCTACCACTGAACCACTGGTGCTTCGCACGATTTTCTAAACACTCATTTCAGTTGAAAATACAATATTTAGAAAAATACATGTTAACAAAATTGCACCGGCCTGGAATCGAACCCGGGCCTCCCGCATGGCAGGCGAGAATTCTACCAGTGAACCACCGATGCATCGCACGATTTCCTAAACACTAATTTCAGTTGAAAATACAATATTTAGAAAAATACATGTTAACAAAATTGCACCGGCCGGGAATCGAACCCGGGCCTCCCGCGTGGCAGGCGAGAATTCTACCACTGAACCACTGGTGCTTCGCACGATTTTCTAAACACTCATTTCAGTTGAAAATACAATATTTAGAAAAATACATGTTAACAAAATTGCACCGGCCTGGAATCGAACCCGGGCCTCCCGCATGGCAGGCGAGAATTCTACCAGTGAACCACCGATGCATCGCACGATTTCCTAAACACTAATTTCAGTTGAAAATACAATATTTAGAAAAATACATGTTAACAAAATTGCACCGGCCGGGAATCGAACCCGGGCCTCCCGCGTGGCAGGCGAAAATTCTACCACTGAACCACCGGTGCTTCGCACGATTTCCTAAACACTCATTTCAGTTGAAAATACAATATTTAGAAAAATACATGTTAACAAAATTGCACCGGCCGGGAATCGAACCCGGGCCTCACGCGTGGCAGGCGAGAATTCTACCACCGAACCACCGATGCTTCGCACGATTTCCTAAACACTCATTTCAGTTGAAAAAACAATATTTAGAAAAATACATGTTAACAAAATTGCACCGGCCGGGAATCGAACCCGGGCCTCCCGCGTGGCAGGCGAGAATTCTACCACTGAACCACCGGTGCTTCGCTCGATTTCCTAAACACTCATTTCAGTTGAAAATACAATATTTAGAAAAATACATGTTAACAAAATTGCACCGGCCGGGAATCGAACCCGGGCCTCGCGCGTGGCAGGCGAGAATTCTACCACCGAACCACCGATGCTTCGCACGATTTCCTAAACACTCATTTCAGTTGAAAAAACAATATTTAGAAAAATACATGTTAACAAAATTGCACCGGCCGGGAATCGAACCCGGGCCTCCCGCGTGGCAGGCGAGAATTCTACCACTGAACCACTGGTGCTTCGCACGATTTCCTAAACACTCATTTCAGTTGAAAATACAATATTTAGAAAAAAACATGTTAACAAAATTGCACCGGCCGGGAATCGAACCCGGGCCTCCCGCGTGACAGGCGAGAATTCTACCACTGAACCACCGATGCTTCGCACGATTTCCTAAACACTCATTTCCGTTGAAAATACAATATTTAGAAAAATACATGTTAACAAAATTGCACAGGCCGGGAATCGAACCCGGGCCTCCCGCGTGGCAGGCGAGAATTCTACCACTGAACCACCGATGCTTCGCACGATTTCCTAAACACTCATTTCAGTTGAAAATACAATATTTAGAAAAATACATGTTAACAAAATTGCACCGGCCGGGAATCGAACCCGGGCCTCGCGCGTGGCAGGCGAGAATTCTACCACCGAACCACCGATGCTTCGCACGATTTCCTAAACACTCATTTCAGTTGAAAAAACAATATTTAGAAAAATACATGTTAACAAAATTGCACCGGCCGGGAATCGAACCCGGGCCTCCCGCGTGGCAGGCGAGAATTCTACCACTGAACCACCGGTGCTTCGCTCGATTTCCTAAACACTCATTTCAGTTGAAAATACAATATTTAGAAAAATACATGTTAACAAAATTGCACCGGCCGGGAATCGAACCCGGGCCTCGCGCGTGGCAGGCGAGAATTCTACCACCGAACCACCGATGCTTCGCACGACTTCCTAAACACTCATTTCAGTTGAAAAAACAATATTTAGAAAAATACATGTTAACAAAATTGCACCGGCCGGGAATCGAACCCGGGCCTCCCGCGTGGCAGGCGAGAATTCTACCACTGAACCACTGGTGCTTCGCACGATTTCCTAAACACTCATTTCAGTTGAAAATACAATATTTAGAAAAAAACATGTTAACAAAATTGCACCGGCCGGGAATCGAACCCGGGCCTCCCGCGTGACAGGCGAGAATTCTACCACTGAACCACCGATGCTTCGCACGATTTCCTAAACACTCATTTCCGTTGAAAATACAATATTTAGAAAAATACATGTTAACAAAATTGCACAGGCCGGGAATCGAACCCGGGCCTCCCGCGTGGCAGGCGAGAATTCTACCACTGAACCACCGATGCTTCGCACGATTTCCTAAACACTCATTTCAGTTGAAAATACAATATTTAGAAAAATACATGTTAACAAAATTGCACCGGCCGGGAATCGAACCCGGGCCTCCCGCGTGGCAGGCGAGAATTCTACCACTGAACCACCGATGCTTCGCACGATTTCCTAAACACTCATTTCAGTTGAAAATACAATATTTAGAAAAATACATGTTAACAAAATTGGACCGACCGGGAATCGAATCCGGGCCTCCCGCGTGGCAGGCGAGAATTCTACCACTGAACCACCGGTGCTTCGCACGATTTCCTAAACACTCATGCCAGTTGAAAATACAATATTTAGAAAAATACATGTTAACAAAATTGCACCGGCCGGGAATCGAACCCGGGCCTCCCGCGTGGAAGCCGAGAATTCTACTACTGAACCACCGGTGCTTCGCACGATTTCCTAAACACTAATTTCAGTTGAAAATACAATATTTAGAAAAATACATGTTAACAAAATTGCACCGGCCGGGAATCGAACCCGGGCCTCCCGCGTGGCAGGCGAGAATTCTACCACTGAACCACCGTTGCTTCGCACGATTTCCTAAACACTCATTTCAGTTGAAAATACAATATTTAGAAAAATACATGTTAACAAAATTGCACCGGCCTGGAATCGAACCCGGGCCTCCCGCGTGGCAGGCGAGAATTCTACCAGTGAACCACCGATGCATCGCACGATTTCCTAAACACTAATTTCAGTTGAAAATACAATATTTTGAAAAATACATGTTAACAAAATTGCACCGGCCGGGAATCGAACCCGGGACTCCCGCGTGACAGGCGAGAATTCTACCACTGAACCACCGATGCTTCGCACGATTTCCTAAACACTCATTTCAGTTGAAAATACAATATTTAGAAAAATACATGTTAACAAAATTGCACCGGCCGGGAATCGAACCCGGGCCTCCCGCGTGGCAGGCGAGAATTCTACCACTGAACCACCGGTGCTTCGCACGATTTCCTAAAGACTCATTTCAGTTGAAAATACAATATTTAGAAAAATACATGTTAACAAAATTGCACCGGCCGGGAATCGAACCCGGGCCTCCCGCGTGGCAGGCGAGAATTCTATCACTGAACCACCGATGCTTCGCACGATTTCCTAAACACTCATTTCAGTTGAAAATACAATATTTAGAAAAATACATGTTAACAAAATTGCATCGGCCGGGAATCGAACTCGAGCCTCCCGCGTGGCAGGCGAGAATTCTACCACTGAACCACCGATGCTTCGCACGATTTCCTAAACACTCATTTCAGTTGAAAATACAATATTTAGAAAAATACATGTTAACAAAATTGCACCGACCGGGAATCGAACCCGGGCCTCCCGCGTGGAAGCCGAGAATTCTACCACTGAACCACCGGTGCTTCGCACGATTTCCTAAACACTCATTTCAGTTGAAAATACAATATTTAGAAAAATACATGTTAACAAAATTGCACCGGCCGGGAATCGAACCCGGGCCTCCCGCGTGGCAGGCGAGAATTCTACCACTGAACCACCGGTGCTTCGCACGATTTCCTAAACACTCATTTCAGTTGAAAATACAATATTTAGAAAAATACATGTTAACAAAATTGCACCGGCCGGGAATCGAACCCGGGCCTCCCGCGTGGCAGGCGAGAATTCTACCACTGAACCACCGATGCTTCGCACGATTTCCTAAACACTCATTTCAGTTGAAAATACAATATTTAGAAAAATGCATGTTAACAAAATTGCACCGGCCGGGAATCGAACCCGGGCCTCCCGCGTGGCAGGCGAGAATTCTACCACTGAACCACCGATGCTTCGCACGATTTCCTAAACACTCATTTCAGTTGAAAATACAATATTTAGAAAAATGCATGTTAACAAAATTGCACCGGCCGGGAATCGAACCCGGGCCTCCCGCGTGGCAGGCGAGAATTCTACCACTGAACCACCGATGCTTCGCACGATTTCCTAAACACTCATTTCAGTTGAAAATACAATAATTAGAAAAATACATGTTAACAAAATTGCACCGGCCGGGAATCGAACACGGGCCTCCCGCGTGGCAGGCGAGAATTCTACCACTGAACCACCGATGCTTCGCACGATTTCCTAAACACTCATTTCAGTTGAAAATACAATAATTAGAAAAATACATGTTAACAAAATTGCACCGGCCGGGAATCGAATCCGGGCATCCCGCGTGGCAGGCGAGAATTCTACCACATAAACAAGTTAAGTTGTCTCCAAGGTCAAAAACTATTTGCGGCTTCGAGTGGGCAGGTTTTTATTTTGTGGATACCCCGCTTCCATTCGGGTTTAAGAATAGCGCATTTATTTACACCAATATCGGGTTTTGTCTCTCAAAATGGTTGAAGAACAGAGGCGTTCACACGGAAATATGGATAGATGATCGATTCATTGGACAGTGTAGCAGCATGGTTGGAAAAGCGCACGATAGTTTATAGAATTCCATTTCATATTTTCAGACTGCCAATGCACACGAGATGGCCTACATGAACGCATCAACGGCCTTGTATGCAGTCTGCTACATGCAAATGCAGCTAGGGTATTGTAACGCGACAGAGGGCGCTAGCACGGCGCGACACGGTGAGTACAGTTTAGGGTTGCGCGCGTTAGCATGGCAGCGATAATGTATTATACAGCGATCATGCTCCGCCCAGCGTACACTGATTGGACAGTGTGGGTCACTGCTTCGCTCACGTATAGCGCGCACAGCGCAAGCGCAAGGCTGCCGCGAGGCTATAAAAGGCGCTTGCACAGACAGCAGAAGGGCTTTTGGACCTTACTCGTTAGGCCCACAGGAAGAATCTGACAGATTCTCGGTAAGTACCCGCTACCTTGCTTGATAGGTGGTAGGGGCCGTAATCAGCCAGTCCGCAGTGCATGTGAAAGTGCTTCCTTTTCTTTGCTACGTATTCATAAATTTCCGTGCGTGACCTCGCCTTGCATATTTAATAAGCTGGAATAGCCTGTGGAATGTGGGAAAATACTCGGCTTTTTTGGCATGTATGATCACTTTGTTGAAATAAAATCACAGATGAAGAGTATATCTTTCAAACTGTTGAAGTTTGAATAAGATTTTGTATCGATTAAAATAAGAAATTTTGGGACGAAATTTAGTTCAAAAAAGAAAATAATCGCGATAGAAAATACGTTAAAATCTCTCTTTTTTGTGTGTGCCCACAGCCCAAATTTTCACTAGACAAACAGGTTACTTCATATTCTACATGAAAATGTACCTTTATACTCACAATTTTGTCTAGCTGGGTCAGGGCGCAAGGTTTTCGCCACAAACTACCGGCAGACTGAAACGGTACAACCGCCATGGATTTCTAGGCTTGTGATTGGTGGATGGCGAGTATTGCACATACCCGGATGTACTTGTAAACAAGCCGGTGCGTACACACATGTATGTACACACAAACGTAAACGTACACGTACATGTACATATGCATAGCGCATGCGCAAATGTGGAAACTCCCTTTAAAATCCGCCGAAAAAGCGAAATCTCGCTTGGAAAAGTGGCTCAGGAAAACAAAACTCGATGTCGCCACAAGCTAAACTTTGTACCATACGAAAGATCATCGCTTTTTCTTTCGATTTGCAGTGGTCTTTTTCTCTAATATTTTCTAGCTGGGTCAGGGCGCAGCAAATAAAATCACAACTCAAACCGTCTACAAAATCATACCTCGACTTACAAGTGAAAAAAAACAGCAACAAAACTTCCAAAACTTGACAAATTGTATATCATTCGACTCGGAAAAACGTGCACCGTCTACTTACCACGCCATCTTGGAAGCCCACTGCTTCTTTTAGAAGGTGTAGTTTGTTTCATGAGATCGGTCGAACTCCCGCAAAAACGCGTGCAAATCTCGCGGCCGATTCGTGACGTAGGCCGTGCATGCAAAGAAACTTCGGGATTTGACCTCATTATCGCGTGCACTGCGGACTGGCTGTAATAGGTTGTGTGGAGACATTAGGACCCTCTGAGGGGCCTTGGTGGTGCGATCGGTCGAAGTAGGGGCTAGTCGCCGTGACTCTTGCAGCATTAGTTGCGAGGGGCAGCTGTCCCTGAGAATTGTCTCCTGTACATCCTGAACGGACCCGCACCTTATGCGTGGCTTGAGGTACTGGTGCATTGCTGTCTTGATTTGTGTGCTGTTATTGTAGGCGGGTTTTGGGTCAAAGGGCTATACCAGTGTTGTGCGGTCGGTGCGTGATAAGGGCTTGTTGCCGGAACCCACACAGCATTAGCTGAGTGGGGCGACATCCCTAGTCTGGTTGTGGCCCTAGACTTATTACAAGCTATCGAGCAATAGTGCATGAATGGGGTCATACGCCGCAACTGTGTATTGGTCTTTAGTCCCCTATTGGAAAGCGCCCTCTATCGTCAGGATTAATTAAGTGGTCTTAGGTTGTTCCTTGTCGTATTCATACAAGGCGGAGGGATCTGAGAAAGACGCCCTCTGTTGATAATTGTGAGTTGAGTTGATTGGACCTGGAATAAACCAGTATCAAGTATTCGTTGTACATGTAAACTCTGTGTCAACCTGCTATCTGATTGATGTCTTCTGAGTCTTCATTAGGGATTGGGTTACAGATAATCAAGTCCGATAATAAGCCATAGCCAGTACCAAATAGGCTGCCGATGCTGGGACGGTATATTTCCATCCCAACGGACTCGTCTCTAGCCGCTCAGAGACTTTCCGGTACGTGCCGTCCGCGTCTCACTCTGCGGAGGGGGCGCCCTTGCAGCATCCCTTCTGCCCAGAGGGGTGAGACGTCACAGTATTTTGTGAATCTCGGCAAAAGCCAGCTTCAGCCAACGTCAAGTATGGTCCACCTGGGTTTGGGATTTGCTCAAAATCCATGTCCTTTTGGATTCCCGAAAAGAAAAAGGTGTCCTTTGCGGAATTGAGGGAGGGAATCTTAACAGACAACACTGTCTTACTGAAGACAATGCAGCGTTTTGTTGGCAAGTGTCAGAGCTTTGTTTTAGTTTTCCTGGCAGCATCATTGTATATCAGGGAGTGCTGCTCCGTTATGTGCCAGCTTGATGACGTCACCACCCTTACTCTTGCAGAGTCGGTTCGGGAAGAAATACTCTTCTGGCGTTTTGTAGACTCCTTCTCTGAGCCCATTCCTTGGAGGCAAGAGCGGCATGTAAATGTACATCTCAGCTCAGACGCATCCGGCTACAGATGGGGAGGCGTGTCGAAATATGGAGGCAAAATATCCTTTGGCGATTATTGGCCGCCGGACGTACAGTGCATAGCGGACATATGCTATAAGGAGGCCCTTGCTTTTTATTTTGTTTTGTTGTCTGTCATTGACCACCTGTGGGACCGGAGAGTCAACGTCAAAGTTGATTCTCAGAGTTTGTATCATGCATGGTTTGAGGGCAAGATCTGTAGCTCTAGTGTAAGTCCTAAAGCTCATATTTGCTTTGACCCTGGAGGCTAACTTTGCGTTGCAACTCGAATGGATACCTTCCAGTGACAACATGGCCGACGACCCATCTAGGGAGATTTCTTTTGCCGATGCCAGGCTGCCGTCGTCCATCTGGCTTTTTCTCCAGAAGGAGCTCGCTGGACCAGCGGGTTTTACATTTGATCTTATGGCCTTGCCTTCCAACGTGCCAAAAGGATATGATGGGAATCCATTCAGGTTCTTTTCTCGATACCCAGTCCCAGGTTCGGCTGGTGTTAATGTATTTGCACAAGAGTGCCCGCGAGGAGAACAGCTGTATGTTTTTACCCCGTTTGTTTTGATTCCTGCTCTCATCAGGTTTTTCTGCGAATGGGGAAATGTTACAGTGGCTATGGTGGTGCCAAAGCATTCTCATCCGAGGTCTTGGTGGCCTAAATTGAAGTCCTTCGCGGTACGGTCTGTCTGTTTGGCCGAACGGGGGCAAGTTGGGGCCCTGGAGTACCCTTCGAGACGAGGCTACGAGAGAGCCGCCACTGGCATTCCCCTTGAGTTGTGGGCATTCAAGTGTATCTTCCCTGGCGACGGCACCATGATCAGGGAAGTAAAATTTCCGGAGCGACAGTCAGTCCTAATTATTGCGGACTCTATGTTTAAGGGGCTAAACGGTTTTGGTTGCCCGTCATCCTTGCAGGTTAGTATGAAGGTGGCAGGGGGCGCAAAGATGGACATTTTGTGCCGAAATTTGGCATCAGCTTGCAGATCTCAGGTCCCAAGTGTTGCAGTTTTACACGGAGGCATAAATGACTTCAGCAGACTGGATATTTGCGCGCCTGGGGTGTCCGATCCATTGAGGGTATTCGGGACAGCCTCTCACAATGCTTATAATCCCGCCTCAAATTTGTTAATTTATGTGGCACTGGCTGGGCGTTTTGTCGTGGATTCCCTGACCTTCGAGATCCTCAAACATTTGAAAAAAATCTCGGGGTTGGAACCGGTTCCAACCCCGAGATTTTGGACAGTGTGAAAGCGCCTTTAGATTGCAGATAATGCCATCTGTTATGTCTAGTTTAGAACCTTGCCTTGGGGGTTGAGCAGCTCCCTGACCATTTTCAGATGTTGGTTCCACTCCTGGCCTCGATAATGTGTCTGAGATACTGGCTGCCGTCGTTGATTGAGGTGGGTTTGGTGCCGTTTCTGATGGGGGTACGGGTAATACTAGTTGGCCATTAGAAAACCCGTCGGAACATCACAGGTCGCTGTAGTCCGCTTCATCAGGACATCAGAGAACAAACTCTGACCGAAAGGGGTTCTCTGATGTGGGATGCATGTGTAATTAAACTCATTAGAATAGTACCCGGTCACGTGAGAATAGTGACCGGTCAAGAAACAGAGCAATTTATAGAAGCCTCGAAAATCCCAGGTTAGAAAATTAGACTAGTTGGGTTGCACCAATTTACGAATGTGTAGCCATTGCAAATACTACAAATGGGGACCAACTAAATTTAACCAATTGACCATTTGCGTGTGGAATTTAAATAATATCTGGTACACTGACTTGTTCATGTAGCTTGGCACAGTTTGACTTTAAATTATCCAGACCAAAATTAATACACTGTTGCTATATCACGTGATTCGGGGCAAGCTCTTGCATAGTTACGTTAGAGACGCTCAGCACCAATACATTGTTCACAATGGTTGAGAATAGTAAAAAGACACCAGACCATTCCAGAGCCGGGGGTTGCTAGCGTAAGGCTTGCCCCGAATCACGTAATATAGCAACAGTGTCTTTGGTCTGGAGAATTTAAATGTAAACTGTGCCAAGCGCAGTGAACAAGTCAGTGTACCAGATATTATTCAAATTCAACACGCAAACGGTCAATTGGGGGAAGTGTTTGAATATAGCTAGGTTTGTTTGAACGGTTTCCAGCTGGCAATCGTTGGAAATTGATGCAAAATTCTTTTCTTGAAAACCAAGGCACAATGGTGCCTCGATTTCGCAGGATGCTTGAGACTGTTTTTCACTTATAAGATATTTCTTCATAATTCAGCCGTTTTGTTTTTTATATTTGCAAATGATGTAGGTTCTACCTTTAAATACCAGACAACTGTGATGAATCGTGAACGTTTATATGTACAACTCACTTCATCGGATTAGTTCTGGCAATGGAACGATGATTGAACAGAACAATAAGAAACTCACTCGCTTTTTATTGACCAAAAGAAATACAAGCGTCAGGAATGAACCACCATGAAAGAATGCATTCACGAAAACCATTTAACAAGCGAGGATGTTTCCACGCAAATGCTAGTTTTTATTTATACCACCAAATATAGCCGGCACTTCACCTTAACAATATGTGGTTGTTTTTCTGAATTAACAGAGGAGAAAATTTATGATCCTTCAATCTTTGGAACCCCATAGCAAAATTGTCACCATGGAAACGCGCATACGACGCACAGTACGTTATGGTGACCGGGCCGCGATTTTTTTTTACCAAAACGACATCGCCATAAAACTGTTTTTTTTAGCGCATCTGATTGGCTATCTGTTACGTCATGGTAGTACATTTTTACTCTCAATTTATTGACCCTAGGATTCTCAACTTAATGACCCTAGGACTCTGGGTTTTATTGACCCTAGGACTCTTAACTTATTGACCCTAATCCTAACTCTAACCTTTTTTTGACCGTAGGACTCTG
Organism: Crossaster papposus; assembly: GCA_037893245.1. Taxonomy (NCBI): domain Eukaryota; kingdom Metazoa; phylum Echinodermata; class Asteroidea; order Velatida; family Solasteridae; genus Crossaster; species Crossaster papposus. Next base: position 591,561 of record JBAIAA010000656.1, on the reverse strand, counting down.
GGCTTTTTTGTTATCCTAGTACACGTCATGTAATGCGACACATGGATGAATGGATGACGTAGATGTTAAACAACCAATCAGAAGCGCTAAAACCAGTTCTATGGCGATGTCGTTTTGAGAAAAAAAATCGCGACCGGGCCTTTACCCACATTGGACCTGTACTTTGGAATAAATTGCCAGATTATATCCGGAACATCGAGTCTTTCCAAACTTTCAACAAAAACCTCAGGACACTGTTTTTTAAACAGGCATACTGTATCCAACTTGTTTTGATGCCATTTTTCATCAGGTTTTTTTATTTCTGCTGTAGCGCCATAAAATGTCTATTAGAATTTTGCTTTTTGGTGTATTTGCAAATATTAACCACATGACGTCACTACAACTAGTTTCATTATTTAGACAGCAGTATTGTACGTACTCCTAATCATTTTGTTGTTGTCAAGAACGAACATATATTAAAGAGATATGAATGGCATATGCAAAACTAATTATTCAGTGATCTTAATAACGAAACATAAAAAAACAGTTTTGTGTGTGAAAGATCTACAATATATTTTGTTTGTATCCACCGTGTATGCCAAAATAGTTTTTAAATGGTTTCCATTATCCCTGCAAACATTACAAATTATTAAATGATGTAAAATTCACAATGGAAAAGTGTATTGAGAAAATAACTACGAACACAGATACTTGAAATTAAAACTATATACACAAAGTAAATGATATACTCAAGTTCATTTTTAACATTACAGTATAAGGCATGAATTGCAGTACAAATATTAGCAAAAACACTGGGGGAAACCTTTTTTGAAAAAAAACCACGGGGAAATTCCCTCTCCGGCTATAAATAAAACCTTGGCAAGCTTATCATTAGGTTTATAAAATAAAACAAATATGATTTATAATTTCATTACTTTAGAAAGTACAATGAAGTTCCATTTGACTGAGGACGAAGATTTATACAAAATATTAGAGTAATACTTTTGTGTCTATAATAATTGTATGTTGCGAGATCCTGCCTACCCTACCACAACCAAGCGTTTATTTTAACCGTATAAACCTATTACACACCACTCGACTGAATATCGGTGTTTGGAATTAGCGCCCTCTATTAATACAAATATTAGTTATTTTCTGGGTGCAAGATGATATAGGGCGCGGCTGTAACTACTTGTCGTAGACGTGTGTACAATTTCGAGGCACAGCCTAGCCTTGGTCAAGGCGCGTTCGTCGTTATCCGTCTGTCGTTATCCGTCCAGAAATACACGCCACGCGCGCTCCCCGTGCAAAGATCAGAGATACAGCGCGAACAGCGACCTCATACGGCCACTATTTATGCAAATCAACTGAAGCTACTTTTTCGCCTTGGATCAACGGTTTTTGAAATCTTATGTTTTTCCTATATTTTGCGCCACATTTCTAGCGCATGACCTCGTATGCGAATACAGATAAGTATAGGCGGGGCTGAGATTCAGAGTGTCCAATCACAACGCGGTTGAATCCCGACGTCATCAAATTTGATGCAGTTAGTTATTTGCAGCATGACATTTTAAGACAACATGGCGGATATTCAGCGTCGTCTGTCGTCCGAAGATCTGTCGTGTTGTTTGAATTCTGCAGCGAAAATATTATCCCTCGAAGATTTTAGACCCGAAAGGCCTTAGAATCCTTTCTTCGTGGTCACGATGTTTTTGTGAATTTGCCGACAGGTTGTGGGAAATCCGTCATTTTTCAGGCAGCCCCATTTTGCTCGGAGCTCGCACGTACGGCCAGGTACTCAGCGTTTCTTATCGCCGCATAATCGGCATTATACCAATGCATGCTGGTCTGTGCGTTTTGGTAACATTGTATGGTCCAAGCATGGTCCAACGCTGTGGGGAGGGGGCATGTTTACGGCTGCAGAACCAACCTTCAAAATTATCGCAATATCGTAATTTAAACAGGGACAAGTGTCTTATATCCTCAATAACTCCTCTCATTATTTTGTTGGCAAAATTCAGCCGGCAAGGCATTTAATTATCAGAGTTCCGCGTTTTACCGAGGCAAGTTTTTTTAGCTGGATTAGATGCGTGCGATATAATGTAGGGCCGAGTTCGACACGTTTCAATAGAGTCGCGGCCTTCTCAAAAATAAGCAGCTAAACACAACTAGTTTTGACCATAACATTGTCAACATTCAAGCAAATACCCAGCAAAACGAGCGAAAATAACTGCGACCCTCACCAATCAAGCAAGACAGTACAAATCTTCATGTGTAATTCCTACAAAGTACAAGCCTTCGTAAAAATCACTCAACTTTCTCCGATAAAATCAACGATGGCGGTGTTCGTAAACACTAACTTGCGAGCTAGCTATGACCTTTCACCGCTAGCTCAAATTATGCAGTTTCCACTCAACGATCAACCAATAAGAAAACGATTATAAAGGTCAGCTTAACTATAATGAGCACCGCCCCCAAAACCTCAACTTAACCATTGATCCAAGGCGTTTAAGTATCTTCAGTTAATTTGCATATAATAGTTGTCGCGTGAGGTTGTTGTTTGAGCTCCGATTACCGCTGCGCTGTACGTACGGACGGGTAACGATGAACGCCTTGACCAAGGCTAGGCACAGCCTAGTAATTTGGACACGGCCATAGTTTCACCGATTGCTCGATGTAGTACGAGGTGGTGCAAAACATGATACACACCGGAGCGAATGTAGAACTATTAACATCGTGAGTAGTATTGAGCATGCCGTGTGGGGTTTCAACCAATAAAATGCGACACTGGAATTTGATGTGACACCGGTAAAGCGTTTAAAACTGGCGGGGCTATTTATATTTTATCGGCTGTTTAATATATATATATTAATTGTTATTCTATATTTTATCGTCCGTTTTTTATAGGCACGTGGCGGTCTTTCGACCAATAATAATGGCTAAATTGTCTCAGGTATATATGAATATGGATTTTAAATTAATAAACGTCATCTCTTTCATTTTTTAACAGTATTGAAAGAACACAAAGTGTGAGGGCGCAATTTGCCAGGACGCTATGCCAACGCGAACGCGAGTCGGTACTCGATTATAGTATGCACCGGCGTCCCACTCCAAGAAAGCCTCCTCCTGTCCTCCTTTACCAACCTTGACCACGCCCTCTTGGTAGTCGATCCAGAAGAAGCGGTATTCCACATCACTGACGATATGATTCTCGTTGTACTCCGCCTGTACTACGTTGCAAACGCCGCCTGTATCTGACTGACATGGTCTGATAACAGATTTGGTATTCCCCCACCCGCCGATATCTAGGGAGAGAAGTCGTAAGAAAACTATACCGGAAAGCCATTTTGGTCGTGTTCCCTGATATTTGAACTGTTGAATGTGATGTGTCAGACTATTTTTGCATTCTAGCCTCACTTTCAATATTTTTTTAATGTGGCTTTGATATGTTATTGTATGGAGTAATCACAAATTTGTAATTATTTAGCAAATAAGACTGGTATTAATTTGTAATTAACTTTAAGTCATTTATATCCTTAAATTCCAAAACTAAAGATTTTACCCCACTTTCAATAATGGCCGACTTGTGAATAAAGCATATTATGTATGTTCCTTGACATAAATAAATATTTATAAAGACATTCATAAAGCGCGCGTTTCCAACAGTGTTGACATCCGTAACTAGGGTTGAATTAGTAGGGAGGCAAACTGGGTGTGCACCGATTTGTCAACGCGGAACTGAATGAAAACTGATATGTGTAGATGAGCGTTGGTGCTCAAGACGCTCATTGGGCCAATAGAACATTCCAAAGACAATCTCAGCTTCATGCAGCTCTAAGCTGCCTTTCACGCACAAATGAGCCTATTAAATAACATGCATCTTAGGCATCTCATTTGGTCAATCTCTTTGCCGAAAAAGATGCCAACTACGTACTTTCCCCCCTTACAAAATGGCGTCCATGCATCCTTGTCACGTGACAAGTGCGCTCTCTAGTTTCTATACTATAACTCTATGGTTTGGACTCACTTATTTCAGCAAAGATGGAGCCCTCTGTTGTGTCCTCCGCCAGTGCTACAAAGGGCTCGCGAGCAGATTTCACTTTGAAGTGCAAACGGAATGGCATCGACAGAGGGCGTAAGATGAAGGTGAACCTCTGTGGTACAACAGCAGGAACGAAGAATGAGCAAGCTGACGAGAAATTGACCGGGAAAAATAAAATCAAGTTAATACAATTGTTTTTGGTTTTCAAATGGAATGAGTACATTGCCGACATTGAAGCAGGATATGTGGCAGAACCCCCCCCCCCCCCCCCCCCCCTTTTTGTGTTGCCTATTGTGTTCCCGGAATCTCAAGAATTATGTTCAGGTTGCAAGGGGGGATGTGTTAGGTAACAATAGTGTTGAGTGTATATAAGGTGCCTCATTTCGTGCTTGGTATAAAAAAATCGACTGGAGAATATATAGTCTGGTTCCCTGCCCTGACAATTGTTTATACCTAGACGTCTAAATTGTAGATAAGGTAGCCGCCGGCGACAAAAATAGACCACGACGCACTGCACTGCGAAGCTATAATTTGTAGATGATGCAACAATTCAAATTATAACGGCTTTCCCTCAAAACAAAAAAAACGTCTGCATTGAATTTAAATAGTGATAATATATTTTGTCTGGTGTTGATTTTTGCTAATGCAAGTTTTGATTTTATGCAAACCAAAAAAGATAATCTAGTTCGATGAACTTGATTTTTTTAACGTTGTTTACTCTCGAACATCGCGAACGTTAACAATAATACCCGACCGTCAATAAAACGTTTTTGGAAATCTTTGGAAAAACGCAGCATTCCTCTTTTCGTGACAGTGGAGGCTACCTAGACGCGTAGTTTGTTTCCAGTTTAGTAAAGAATAAATGGGCGTTTCTACACCGCGTCATGATTATTCAGTAGTTTCAACAATTCTTCCAAATAGGCACTTGGGTAGACGTAAGTTTTTAGGTAATAAGGAGACAGTGGCACTTAGGGAAACATTTCAGTGTCTCCCTAAGTGTCTAGCTACCCTAAAAAACGATATTTGTGAGTTATTTTTGTCCTAGAACGACAGATATTTGTCTAAATAGCATAAATCTCGAAGATCTTAGAGAAAAGTGTTAGGGTAAACAAGTTAGGACTGTTTTAAGTTTGTGTACATCTCTATGGGATTGTCTCCCCAAGTGCCTATTTGGAGGTAATAACGCTAAAATATATTGTTATTTGTCAGTTAGCTAGTTACACGTCTTGGCCCAGAGAAAAACAGCTTGTTTCGACCTCTCATAGTAGCCAAGTAGATATTGGGTTAGGTTATAGATCGTTTACGATCTAAAAGATGCGAGTTCGGATGATGGTAATTTTTCATTGACATTTTTGGACTCGAAGTTTATTGTCGGGATGAGTTTAATTTAAGGAAAAGCAAGGTTCCGAGAACCTAAGTATCTTCCATTCAGTGTTGTCTAGATACGCCCAGTTATGATAATTGGTCCTTACCTAACAATTCATCTGAAATAGTCAGAATTATTTAGTCTGATAACCAGACTGTATTTTTTCTTCCAATGTACCCAACGAGCGAAGGCGCTTTTAGGATGACTATATACTTAATACGCGTGGTAATATTTGTATATTATTCATGACGCTACGTAAATTCTGAGATTAAGACTACGTATCAGTACGTTCTCGATTTGCGTGATCGCTTAGAACAAACGTGCCAAATTGCTCAAGAGCACTTACAGAAAGCAACAAATACCTATAAGCACTACTACAACTCGAAGGCTAGAGCAAAAAACCTGAATCCTGGTGATTTAGTACTGTTGCTTTTACCTACGGATCGCAACAAACTGCTTCTTCAGTGGAAAGGCCCCTTTCCTGTACTGGCTAAGTTAGGCTTAGTAGATTACCGCATTGATCTAGGTGAAGGTAGAACGAAAACCTTTTATGCGAATCTACTAAAGAAATATCTGACAGAACCAACACTCGGAGAGCAGTCCTCGAAAGTGACAAAGTACAATCCGAGGTCGTAAGCATCCTCGATTGCGCGTGCGTAGGTATAATTGAGTGCGAACAAGAACGTGAAAAACATGAGCCACTCGCCGAAACCAAAGTTGACAACGAAGATCTAATACAGTTGCCGTCGCTAGGTGCTAAAGAAACGATAGACAATGTAGAAATCAGTCGCGAAATAAACGACGAGCAAACCAAGCAAGTCAAACGACTTCTTGGAAATTATCGCAAAGTTTTGACTGATGCCCCCGGGCACACCAATTTAACACATCATGACATAAAAACTACTTCGGCTGAACCTATCCGAAACAAACCATATCCTCTGCCGTATGCACTTCGCGAAACTGTGAATAAAGAAATTGATGATATGCTACGCATGGGCATTATAGAACGATCCGATTCGCCCTATGCATCGCCAATCGTACTCGTCAAGAAACGCGATGGCAGCAATCGTTTTTGCGTTGACTTCAGAAAGCTTAACAAGATCACAATATTTGATGCTGAACCAATACCCAGCCAAGAAGAAATCTTTGCGCGACTAGCCAGTGATCACTACTTCACCAAACTTGATTTGAGTAAGGGCTACTGGCAAATTCCTGTCACACCAAGCGCAAGAGACAAAACTGCATTTATTTCTCCCAGCGGACTGTATCACTTTAGGATGATGCCATTCGGTCTAGTAAACGCGCCCGCTACATTCAGTAGAATGATGCGATCTTTGTTAAAGGGCCTGAGCAATATTGATAATTACATAGACGATATTCTCGTACACACCGTTTCGTGGGAAACGCATATGACAGTTTTAGCGGAACTCTTGCGTAAACTTAAAGATGCTAATCTTACAGCGAAACCAAGTAAATGTGTGATTGCAATGCACAAGGTTGAATACCTTGGTCACATTGTAGGTCAAGGACAACTCGCGCCACAACCAGACAAGATGCTGAAAATTCAGAACGCGCCCGTTCCCAAAACTAAGAAACAGCTCCGTTCCTTTCTAGGACTGTCTGGGTATTACCGGAAATTCATTCGGAATTATGCAACACTAGCAGCACCTCTCACCTCGAAGACCAAGTCTAAAGAACCGAAGATTGAGTTTGACGATATCGAACTGCAGGCGTTTGATACACTGAGAAATTGTTTAAACTCGCATCCCATTCTCCATCTTCCAAACTGTAGTCAGCCATTTATTCTGCGCACCGATGCATCAGACGTAGGTGTAGGAGCGGTACTCCTGCAAGATAAAAACGATGACGTTTTTCCCGTCGCGTACGCCAGCAGAAAGCTATTAGACAGAGAACGAGCATATTCCATAATGGAAAAGGAATGCCTAGCTTTGGTTTGGGCAATTAATAAATTTCAATGTTATCTGTACGGCAAACCGTTTGTCTTAGAAACCGACCACCAACCGTTGATGTACATGCAAAAGTCCAAAGTAGCTAACCCGAGAATTATGCGCTGGGCGCTATCACTTCAACCTTACCGTTTCAGGATTGAAGCGATAAAAGGCACAGATAATGTAGGCGCAGACTATTTGAGTCGAATTTGAGATGAATTAGGCTTGCTCAGAAATCTGCAAACCATTCGATTTTGAGTAAAAATGCAAGGCATTTTCTCATTTAATAGAAGGGAAGTGAAATGTCAAATCGTTTTCATTTTTATGCCTGATTTTATGACTGTTTATGGTTTTCGTGTGTAATTTTCTATTCCTCTTATACATAATTATTGTATTTGTTTAACCCCGCACATATCGACCTAACTTATCGTACTTTGCTCGTTACGTAATACGTTCACCTCCTAAGTTTGTTTATTATGTTCGTAACCTTTATTTGACAATACGTAACAATACACCCTTGTGAACAATGGTTATGGTAATTTGCGGTTCTATTTGTTATGTTAATTTATTTGTAGGACGCTTTTGAAAATGTGGAACACAGATGTGAAATGTGTATGCTAAGTAGTTTTGACAGTATAAGTTGGACATGTACGTATGGGTGATGGGTTAGTCAAGAATTGTGCGTCCTGAGAGAGAAAGAGAAAGGTGTCCGAGTTTGTGACATGCTGTTGCGTTGCCGCCGCCCCTAACCAACAGGCGTGTGGGTACAACTACCGCAGGTACAGGGCCGGCCAACCAAAACGTTGAGGCCGCGAGCCACTGTTCGTACTGTACCAAGATAACCATTTTCCTCTGGTTTGAACACCCCCCCAATTCCCCGTGAAACTGCGTCCAGTCGACGGCAGGGGTGCCCACAACCCATCGGACAATGACGGCGTCAAGGACGACCGTCGGTTGATGTACGCGAGCCGATCAAATGAGGGCAGGTTGCGAAGGTCCTAGCTGACTATTCCTAGTTGCTTTAAAGCCATGGTCTGATATAGTTTGCTGTGGCTTTTAAAAAGTTGATTTTATTTTGCTGAAAAGTCGTTGACTTTTAATTTACTTTGCTTTCATTTTCCAGTTTGGTCATATTTAAAGATTTGATTTGTATAATTCATTTGCTGGTGTAAGGGCTTGCTTGCTTGCTAATTATTTGGCTAATTAACCTGTTTACTTGTATTTGATTCGAGAAGTTATCTCCAATATAATTTATCTGAGTTAAATTCTGTTACATTTCATATAGTTTCACTTAAGTCGTTTTTTTGGGGGGAAATACTGATTTAATTGAATCATTTTTTTAAAGTGCGTGTTCACTTATTACTTTGAGCATATCCCTCCGTTTAACCTTGCCTAATGTTGTACATGTTGTAAATAATTTAATTCCTTACAATTAAATTTAACTATTCTCTTTAATTAAATATATATATTTTGTTACCGAATTTGAAACTGTTTACCCTTTGCTTTATTTATTGGGTTCACGACAGACCTATCGGTGCAATTTGTTTGTTGGGAAAATTAGTTGACAGTGTGACACTGAAGAATAGCGGTTCTGAAGATCACACTCGCCCATACCATTACCAACCATCCAACATTTTGTGCTCGATGTCCTAATTAAACCTCGCTGGGCTCTTGGTCTATGTCCTATTATAGACAGGGCCCAGACCAGGAAAAACTAAGGGTTTTTCCTGTCAAGGTTTTCTCAACGGTTTCACTCATCCTGAACCTCAACCATTTTATATTAGCTTGGGGGCCACCCTGATTTTTGCCCCTAATTCAAAATGGCCGCCAAAATCCAAAATGGCCGCTAAAATTACATAAATTACATATATACTGCTTACATATATACTTATCTAAGCCAAAAATTGTTTATCTAAGCCAAAGTCGGATCGCTCAGTATGACTTAAGACGCGCATAGACCACAAACACCATGCACTTATTCTCAGTTATTGCCAGTTGCTCTCGTTATTTTGACGAACCAATAAATGAGCTTTATATTAACAAACGCGGTGACTGTGAATGTAAAGCAGCCGTGCATAGCGTTTTGTATAAAATTCGATAAATTTAATTATTTATGTGGCCTGCCCGTCTTATTTCACTCCTTTCCCTCCTTTCCCTGTTCAAGTTGAGTATTTAACAAACCTTTGTGAAAATGAACTGGGGTAAAGCCTGAAAGTTTACTGGTGGCGTGCTTCCAGACCCCTCAAATAAAATATTGATTTTAACATTATCTTTGGTACAATGATTTCCTAATAAAATCACCCCCGGAAAATTGCTGCTAGCGCTATTAATGTGACCGAATCCCTCGAATGAGTCTCAAGGACAGGTTTTTAGGTATTTGCTCTATCACACAGGTTGACACCTTATAATGTACAGTTGTTATTTGGGTGAAAGGGTTGACTGCTTCCCTTAATTTATCTAGTGTATGACACTGTTAAAAGGTGTATTTAATCAAAAGTAATTCTGGCGACTGTGGTTGGGCCAAATATGGAAACTAAACAATTGCGCGACGCGGTAGAAAAATATCGCGCCAAAACGTGACCTATCAATTTCGAAAATCTAAAATACATGTGGAATCGAAGCACTCGTACAAAGAGGACAATTTATTAAATAATTTTGTGGCGATCATTGGATAAAAACTTATCCCGTCTTTTGGGACACAATATTTCTTTCTCATAATCTTGAAGGACTTATTTTCATTTACAAACGAATCTAAAACGACCGTTGATTGTTGAAAGAGTGCAAGCGCGGATCCACGAATTTTTTAGACGGGGGCACACCCAAAACTGTAAAATGCGAGCGCGAAGCTCGCATGTTACAGTAAACAAACAAACAGTTTTGTCCCCATTTCTTTTTTAATCGAAAGTAAAGAATGATTGTAGGCATCCAGCAAAATGATTGCGCTAGATATCCTGTATTTGTTCCGAAAAAATACATTTCATAATTCCGGAAGGCGATCGCGTAGAAAACCCCCAGAACATTATAAATAAGAGCCACTGCCGACGCCAGTTGAAAAATAAATTACAACCACCCACCCCCCCCCCCCCCCCCCCCCTCCCTCAAATTCACCCATTCATAATAATTCAAGCAATTACCGATGGTGTATACTACCTTTAAATTATTATTAATAGAGGTATAAACGAACGCGAATGGCTGCCAAAATGGCTGCCAAAATGGCCATCAAAAGCATCTTACTTAAATTTAAAGTACATCTTTATTTTGTCCTGTTAAAGTTCACTAAAGTTGGTTTCATTGTGGCGTCCTGAACCTAAGCCTTTTGAAATTAACCTGTGGCTACCCAAGATTTGTCCGCCCAAATCCAAAATGGCTACCAAAATGACCTTAATCAGATTTAAACGGTCTCTTATTTATCCCCCATAATTTAGTAAAAGACCTGGCTCACCCATGTATGCACATTATTTAGGAGAGGATAACTCAAATGTTCTAGGCTGATATGACCCCAAGGAACAACTTGGGATGTGTGCCAAAATCTCTATCCGGGGCGAACAGCCCGGAATTGACCACGCCCTTTTTAAAATGACCATGCCCTTTTAAAAATGACCACGCCCTTTTTATAGGAAGTGCTACTTACGACATAGCTGTATCTTCTAAACCGTTGGAGCTAGACATTTTCTGATGTGCTCAAGATGTTCATTGGATATTTTACAAGAACATTTCTAAAAACCATTCGGTCAACTTATTACCAAATACATACACCGGGAATTTCCATATATATTTATTAATTAAACTTTCCAAACTTAGAGCAAAGTCAGAACATTTGTGTCATCTACTAGAGTTTAACTGACAATTCGGAATTTAAACAATACAAGGATTTTTAGAGAAAGAAAACAAGCATTTAATTATTATAAAGTAACACACCAGAGTCCAGGTATGAGAATTATGAGCAGTGTTCATTCAGTGATGGGTTCTTACAACAATCAACTCCCTTGCATTTGCAGTACTTGCAACAATGGATCCAAGCAATTCGCCTTCTTGTTTTGAGATCACAAAACTAGAAGCAGTATAAACCTGATTAGGGTAATTTTGGCAGCCATTTTAGATTTTGGCGGCCATCTTGGATTTGAGGCCAAATTCTGGGTGGCTCTGGAGCTAAATTCAATGGGTGTACATTCAAGATGACAGAATCACACACAAAACCGTTGATATTAAACGTAATTAGCAGTATATATATATTTTATGTAATTTTGGCAGCCATTTTAGATTTTGGCGGCCATCTTGGATTTGAGGCCAAATTCTGGGTGGCTCTGGAGCTAAATTCAATGGGTGTACATTCAAGATGACAGAATCACTAAAAAAACACGTTGATATTAAACGTAATTAGCAGTATATACGTAATTTATGTAATTTTAGCGGCCATTTTGGATTTTGGCGGCCATTTTGAATTAGGGGCAAAAATCAGGGTGGCCCCCAAGCTAATATCAAATGGTTGAGGTTCAGGATGATGAAACCGTTGAGAAAACCTTGACAGGAAAAACCCTTAGTTTTTCCTGGTCTGGGGATGTTGTGTATGGCGAATTCCATGGAAACCGACCAATACATCGTACGCGTAAGGTCAACCCATAGATATTATTTTAATTATATATCTATGGGTCAACCCCGAAAAGGGCTCGCGCGTGACAATCGCGTAACGCGACTCAGAAAGGCTGTCACCTGGGGCCAATTTCATAGAGCTGCTAAGCACAAAAATGTGCTTAGCATGGAAATTTGTCCTTGGCAAAAGGAAGGTTATACAGACCAAATTTTCACGTGGTCTTTATTGTTTTGATTGATAATCAGCTGGTTTTTTGCTTAGCATGAAAAACACGTAGAATTTTGCCTGGTAACCTGATTTTAATGAGCAAGACATTTTTGTGCTAAGCAAATTTTTGTGCTTAGCAGCTTTATGAAATTGGCCCCAGAAGATCAGCTGCGAGCTGCGCTGAGGCGTGTATTTCAGACAGGAAAGTGTGCAATTTTGCAAATATTTCGCATCAAAATAAAAAGCACTGGTTCAACCGGCATAGATGTGAATTACTTAGATTCTTGGAAAAAATACAACACAAAAAGGGGGTTCCCTCCGTTTATCTTGCTTTATCTTGTTATCTTGCTTCAGGTGTATGTTGTACCTTTAGCGGAGATTGTGTTGGCTCCCGGAAAAGGAAGGAGGTGGGGTTCAGACAATTATTATACACAGTTTTCAGGATAGCCTCATTAGTACTACCCCTGCTGGCCGTGTATCAGCAGAAACTAGATAACACAAATTATAATATAAAATCACTGACAACCCATGACAAATTACACCCTAAAAACAGATTGGTTGAAAATAACCAATTAATTGGTAGATGTGTGTCCAACCAATAATGGCAACATTTATCCATAATATTGGTTATTTTTACCAATATTTTTGTTAAAACCAAAAACTTCTGCGTCGTTTACTTTTTACACAAGGGTCTTAATAACTGTTGAAAATATTTTGTTTTTCTCAATAATGAAAAACTAATCACCTTAAATGTGTTTTTTTTCAGATAAAGGAAACGTTATTCAAATTGCATCGCAAAAGCGGCACTAAATAAAAATCCGGCGTACAAGCACATTTATTTAAAAACATGTAATTTTACAGATTAACTATATAAGGGAAATTGCAGTTTAACCTTTCTCTGTTTTAAATAAATTAGATACATTGTAGTAAGTACAAGAAGAACTCATAAACACCCAATTAGAAAAAACACACACCTAATTTCACTTTTCACTTTGCCTAAAATCTTGTAAAGCAGACTTGAAACCATATTTTATAGAAAACGAAAGACGGCAGAATAAAATAAGGAACAATTCTGTGACAAGTTTGATTATTAAATTAACTTATCTTCAAAACTAACGTTTACTTAAAGATCCGAAACAGTCAGGTTCACTAAAATTCAAGAGCATTTTAAATGTTTTGGATGGCGTTCTGAAATAACGTTTATTGCATGAGTGCATTGCTCAACCACGAAACGGGCTCGCGTGTGACAATCAAGTTACGCGACTCTGAAAGGCCGTCACCATGGAGATCAGCTGCGAGCTGAGCTGAGGCTAGGCGTGCCCGTCGTTCGTCGACGCATGCGCGTCATAGACGAAAACGTACACACAATGGATCTAGGCCGCGAAATACATATTATACACATACACACGTGTATTTCAGACAGGAAAGTGTGCAATTTTGCAAATATTTCGAATCAAAATAAAAAGCACTGATTTAATATGTGCACTCACAGAGATCTAAAATAAACACTATAAGTGCTACTTTTCTATAATTCCAAAACACAATAATTCAATCAATGAAGCATGATGTTGGGTTTTTTTCTCTCGCAAAATGTATTTTATTCCATCCAGAATGTGGCATCAAAGAGCGAAGTGTAGACACTTAAATTGTCAATATACTATTCAAATTAAGTACCAAACTTTAAAATAAGTTTCCCCTAAAAAATACTGATTTTGCACTCATTTTGCGGTGCAGAATAAATGTGGTTATAGAAACCTAAAAAATAGTCAAGATTTCAAATAAAAGTACATGTACATTTGTAAACAAATTTACTTTCCTAAATTAGACAGGGAACCATTCACATACAAATTGAAACATTTTAGGAAAGAATTTAAAAATAAAATAACCAGCTGATTCGAATCCACAAACACACTCTTTTTAAGAGGCACCAAACTACCAAACTTGCTGGATAGACTGTAGTAGTTACAGCGTAAATTGTTTGATGCTAATTTTATTTTATTTACGAACTTCCCTATATTTGTATTGGTCTTTATTCTTAGACCCGTTTAATGTTTATACATACATTTTTTAAAATAATGTGTAAATTTTGATGTAATTCAGCCCCTGGGCTGCCATGTCGATTTTTGTATCAATAAACCATTTATAATAATAATAATAAATTAAACAACTTGATTTATCAAAAATCATATTCATTAGTAATAAGTCATTCTTTTAAATAATTATTTAATGGATATTCATAAATACCTGGGACAGTTTAGGCATTCCTATTGGTCGAGAGCCCGTCACGTGGCCGGTATTAAACGGACGATAAAGACATGGCTGGAAGTGTTTAAACCCAGCTGGAAACAACATTCCGTCCCCAGGGCTCAGTTTATTTCCAACCCTGAACCGTACCTCGTCTCCAATAATAAGAGCGGGTAGTGTTGGGCGCGTACAGCTCGACACCTTGGGAACGAGGTTGCCAATGGCAGTAATAGTCTGGTTCACAGTAAATACGCTTTATTGCATGTATTGTGTAGAGAGCGACAGAGGCGGAAACATGTCATTTGACACAGACAGAATGGCGAAACACCGAAATTTACTTGCGACAATTTTCCGGGATTTTCGGGGCTTTTTGGGCTGAATTAAAAAAAAAAGGTATTTATGAATGAGAATAAATGTGTGTTCGGTCGGTATTAATCACTCTGTTTAATACCGCTTGGAGTCTGGGTGCTGATAATTACCCTCGCCTTCGGCTCGGGTAATTATCAGCACCCAGACTCCAATCGGTATTAAACAGAGTGATTAAAACCTATCGAACACACATTTATTCCCTTAATAAGGTTTTACCATAAAAATAAAAGAACAGGAATCTTCTGAAAACTAAATCCACTCTCCAAAAGTGTAATTGGTCCAATGTGTAAAGGTTTAGACTATTCTCCTTAGTGATTTTGTTCCTTAGTGACACCAGAAATTCAACTTTTAATATTGTTACCAGTAAGATTTACATCAAAAATTGCAATCTTCAATGGTTTTCATCAGAAATTACTTATCACTGAATAACACATTTGGCTTATCTAATTGTATGTGTTTATAGCCCGGGTTAGACTTCTCCACCATTTTAGCCAATTTATGCTTTGGCAGGGAACATTTATATACCATATGCAACGAAGGAGTCCAGCCTAGCTGGCGTTGTTTGGTCATGGTTTTAGGGCAAATTATTTACTGTGCCTTAAGTGTCATGGCAACTTCAGTTACTCGAGGTGGCAGCTTTCCTGTGTATTTGAGGCCATATACCTGTGACTTCAGGTAGATGAAGAAGTTCGTCAGGAATGTTGAGTACTCCAGGTTAAACACGTAGGATCTGCTTTACTGGTGATCTAGAGCCGAATGCAAAAAGGGCAGGCTGCTTTGTGGATTCATTCTTCAATGCACCCCAGATGGAGTTAACTGCCGACTTTTTAAGAAGAAAAGAAAAAAGAACAGAATTTTGCTAATCATTACAATAAAAATAACATTTAAACAATTATTTATACATCAACAGAACTGACCTTAACACTTATAATAAAATAGCTTGGAGTTGAAAACTTCAAGGGTATGCCATGCTCTTTCTCATATTATCACCATGTATGATCGAGATTTATGCATATACTACATGTACCTCTAACAGCACTTATCATATTTCAGTTAACTTGCCAATCAACTTTAAAAAAGTGTTGGGACCTACCTCATAATCACAAGCTGCTTGTCCACATCTTGATGCTGAGAGACATGACCTTCTGTCTTTGTGTTGTACGATAGCAACCATGGCAACAGCTAATTCATGAAGCCGTAGAGTGCCGGCCGTGTGTTCTACAAAAAGAAGTTAACCATGTATTAAAATAGTACTACATTTGCAAGAAATACCGTTTGTTGGCAAATATGAAGAAAAAACCCAGTCGCTAGGCCTATTCTAGATCGGTAAATAAGTCGCACACTCGACGTTGACGTGCATCACAGTGACACGGCCATGATGACAGTGAATGCACGTCAGACTTGTTAGTGTATTACATCATCAACAAAGCTACCAAATGTTAACTAGGTCTATGTAATATTAATATCATCTCAATGAACAAATGCATCATTTTTATTTGCTTACCTTTTCGATTCCAAAGGATGGGTCCCCTGTCAGCAGACACCAGCACACCCACGATGACAACAAACATGTAAACGCAAACAAGCCCAGACTTGTCGAAAAATCACATGACGCAATAGACCAATCAAAATAGTTTTGCTTGCCAGCACCTATTTTTAGCACTTCATTTTTAGCACTTCGGACTCATTTTGCTCCAGTAGTGCTGGTTTATGTACGTGAAGGGCAGGTCATTGCGTAGCACTTACTTTATTTCTTAGAGTGTAAAATCACTGACAACCCATGAAAGATTACACCCTAAAAACAGATTGGTTGAAAAGGTTTTTTTTTTGGCACAACATTTTTCTTACACGTCATGTGGTTTAAAAGTGTTTAATAATTGCTATTATAACTAGAACTACGTCTGTTCGAGGAACAGAACATAGGGCTTTTTCGCATTTGCAAATTTTAGATTACATTTTTCAAAAATTGATCTTTTATACCATCAAAACAATTTAAAATCATTGAAAACGAATGTAAGTTAATTTAAACAGATTTATACTTTTATACCATCAAAACAATTTAAAATTATTGAAAACGAATGTAAATTAATTTAAACAGATTTAAAAAAAATCCAAACTGATTAAAACGATGACGTCACACGTTTGTGAACTTTGTGGGCAACTATCTATCACCTAACAATACAAACAGATGTCTTATATTAGCACGTTCCGTTGCTGAGATACGGCTTAAAGGTCTAAAAACGTAATAACTCTAATTTAATCGTAATATGGCGTAACATTTGTCAACATGCCGCTGAAAGGGCGCTATAACATTTTATGAAGTCACCGTTACTTTTTGTTAATTACAACCTAGCCAGCGCCTAACATCGTTGAAAGTAAGTTCACATCGTTTTCCACTTTTAAATTATAAGGCTCTTCTGGTTTGGACCGGAAGGAAGGGTCAGGTCCTTTTGCATGTAATACAAATTATGAAGACCATGGATTAATCTATCAATTCCCTTAAAAATCTAAATCAGATCTCTTACAGTTGATTTGATATTGATTTTCAAAGAGTAAATCTAGAAATATTTGGTTGCTTGTAATCTGACACTTGATGACGTCATCGTGACGTAATTAACAGAAAGCTCGAGAGCTGTCTTAACTTTGCTATTTGAAGCAAACATCTTGATTATATCTATCGCGGTTGATCTTTAAAGATGGACAACAACGAAAACTCACACATTAAATTTATTATCGGACCTTGTTTATGTTGTGTTCAGGTAACACTTTATTGTTACGGTCATGTTTTTCTCTAAATAATTTTGTTGCAATTTGACCGACAAAATTAGACCTCGATTCTTCGATTTTGAAATTTCCCGCCCTGTACTGGTTACCGGCAAAGATCCACTGAAAACCACAATGAAATCCACGATATAGTACCAGCGGACTTGTAAACCAGCGAAAAGTGATGACGTACTACCCATGAAAACGCATACATGGTGGCCCTGAAGGGACTCCGCAGATCGCGAATATCGACGTCAAATTTGACGTCAATATTCACGACTTTCCCAAAAAGTCGCGAATATTGACGTCAAATTTGACGTCGATATTCACGACTTTCCCCAAAAGTCGCAAATATTGACGTCAAATTTGACGTCAATATTCGCGATCTGCTGAGTCCCTTCAGGGCCACCATATGTATGCGTTTTCATGGGTAGTACGTCACACACAAAGTATGAATTATTCATGAGTTAAGGGCTTTTGCTGAAACTGAGTTTATCTGGGTCGTAGAACGCCGATCAATTTTGTGTTTTTTTTGCATGAAGGAACAAGATTTATTGAATACTAATGATATATTAGTAATCATTATACATTTCTCGAACAAAAAACAGCAACACAGCCTTTATCATTATTCCGTTGTAGTCCATCTTTAAGCGATTTTTTTAAGGTTTAAGGGATTCTTCATTGTAACTTCCGGTTTGGTGACGTCATAAATATTTCTCCTTCCCAATATGGTCTTAGCAGGAAACTGATCATATACACCCGTTATAAAGTTGTTTCAGCAAACTTCGCCACACACATCAACAGATTATTCATTTTAACCATTTTAAACCTGCCGCTAGAGGGCGCTATAACATGTTATGACGTCGCCGGTATTTTTTTTTGAAAAATACATTCTAGCCAGACACTAACATCGTTGAAAGTAAGTTCATATCATTTTTCACTTTTAAAATATAAGGCACTTCCGGTTTGGACCGAAAGGAAGGGCCACGTGATTTCAAGCACACGACATAAAATGAAGATCCTGGATTATTCTATCCATTGCCACAAAATTCAAGTTTCGGTCTTTTGCGGTTGATTTGTTATTGATTTTCAAAGATTAAATCAATTATACATTTAAGATGACGTCACGTGACCCTGATGACTTCTTCATCATGGCGTCTGTCGGCGAGACTGGAGTTCACTATAGGGTCTTCACCTGGGTCAAGTTTTATGGGAATACGACTTTGTTTTTCCGTTAAAAGTGCTTGGAATTGTGCAAGCAACGTTTACAAAGTCTATGTGATTGGATTCTGCGTAGCCGAAAGCGTGTTTACCCACCTGTCGTACGCCGCGCCCTTCCCCGTGGGCAATTTGATGACGTCATCCTGTTTCACAGGTTGGCGGCTAGTGTCCTCTCTAGTGAGCGTACATGTGCATGTACGTACAATGTCAGTAGTGATACATTCGCTCAATACATAATACACTATCACGGTATATGTACATGTACATGTACATCCACGTGTACACACACACATAGGGGGGCAATGCTTTATGCACCTAAGCCAAAACGATTACATTTCAAGGGTGCCGCAGGGTATGTCCAAGATCGTTTTTTGCCAAAAAACGCAGGGAAGTTCGAGAACTACTTTTACACTAACCTTTAGAGCGAAAATCAAGATTATATCTGTCAGGTTTAATTTCTTAGGAATTTTCCAAGGGAAATAAGTCTTTTCATTGTAACTTCCGGTCTGGTGACCTCATCATTTTTTCTTGTCGTCGACTTGTTCCTAGCATGAAGCTGATTAAATACACCGGTTATAAAGTGATTGCAGCAAACTTCGCCACACACATCAACAGATTATTCATTTTAACCATTTTTCAACCTGCCGCTAGAGGGCGCTATAACATGTTATGGCGTCGCCGGTATTTTTTTTGTTAAATACAATCTAGCCAGACACTAACATCGTTGAAAGTAAGTTCATATCATTTTTCACTTTTAAATTATAAGGCACTTCCGGTTTGGACCGGAAAGAAGGGTCACGTGATTTCACGCTCATGAGATAAAGTGAAGATCTTGAATTATTCTATCAATCCCCACAAACTTCAAGATCCGGTCTTTTGCGGTTGAATTGTTATTGATTTTCAAAGGTTACACCTATTGCACCTTTAATATTACGCCACGTGACCCCCGATGACGTCACCGTGACGTATGTCACCATAAGGGGTTCACTTGGGTAAAGTTTTGTTTGGATACGACTTTGTTTTCTATGAAAAGTGCTTGTGCAAAAAAACGTGTACAAAGTCAATGGGGTTTAGGTTACTAAAAAAAAAAAAAAAAAAAAAAAATCAGAATAAAAACAAAGGCTTTTTCGCTTCAAGCGAAAAAGCCAATAATAATAATTGCCAAACTGATAGCGCAATTATCCCGCTCATCAGGCCGATATCAGTGATTAGTCAGCCTCGACCCTCTCGGGTACCAATTTATGGAGAGAGACAATTCTGTGCATAGCTTTTTTTGTAATTAATCGTCAAATCATGGGATCAACATTAGCGCAGTGTCACAATTACGGCGTCAATTGACTCAAATTCGGTTGTGTGTGCTCTGTAATATTAATCACACTTTTTTTACCTCGCTGATACAATAGTGTACTTGGGGGTTGATGGCAAGAGCAGGCCAATTCGTTATCCAATTGTGGTAATTACGAATCGAGAACTGACCTCGAACTGCTTCCCATCAGTGTAATGGCTGTCTGTTGTATTAAAATGTTAATAATCATCGGCCCAACTGCGAAGGCCTGTGCCAATAATTGATACTAAGTGTGTGTGTCATGTCTAGGCTATTTACACCGCATGGCTGGCTATCTCATCTCTCCAACTTGCTCGAGCCGGTCCGTGCACATTTTTCTTTCTTTTTCCAGAGTGGGGTTGAGATTAAATAATAAAAGGATGGTACGTGGATTCGAACCCTGCTGTTTGTGCCCTTGGGAAAAGACAGGTAAATATTTCATATAAGTGTCCTCGGCGAGGGCGGGGGGGGGGGGGGGGAGGGGGGGAGGGGGGGGGGGAGGGGGGAGGGGGGGGGAGTCAGTATCAAATGAGGGAATAATGCTCATAGTATACAAATATTGACTGCTTTGAGTGGTATAGTAAAACTAGCCTCCCGAGGTGATCCATGGAGACTCGAGGGAAAATAGAATGCTCCATGGATCACCGAGGGAGGCTAGTTTTACTATACCGCGAAATAAAGCAGTCAATATTTGTTTTATAACACCTCACACACAGATTCTGCACAATTTAAGCTTCCTGAAAGTATAATAATGACAAAAAATCTCCGAATTATACGTCTCTCGATCATACGTGTACTTTGTTGCCTTGATGAACGGGTGCGAAGGTGATAGAGCAATGTTTACGCAATGCACCAAAACACACGTCTGGGTTTCAGTCACGCTTTCGTTGCTATGCGCATAGTTCAAGTGTTGCTATGCGCATAGTTCGTGTGTTGCTATGCGCATAGTCCTTTTTGCGTGGTATAGTCTTTTTGGATAGCGCAAGTAAAAAATAGTAAAAATAGCAAGTGACACGTGACGCGCTCTCGGCCAATCAAGACACAGAATCTGTGAGTGAGGTGTTATAATATCAATTATTGACACAGGCCTTCGCAGTTGGGCCGATGATTATTAATATTTTAATACAACCAAGCAGCTATTACACTAATTGGAAGCAGTTCGAGGTCAGTTTGTATGTTCACGTGATAACACGAGAAAGAAAAGCCTTGATCGAAGAAACAAATGCAACAATCATCATGTACTTTGCAACAGCGGCACTTTGCTATGGAGGACGCCATGATTGTTGATGTTGGATACCAACTATAGGTCACGTGACTTAGAGGGCGCAATCGGTCTATTAGTGTCGGAAACTGACAAGGATCGTTCGCAATAGAGCGTGGAAGTATATACGTTCACGCTCACGTTTTCTGTATCTTCAAGTTAGTATACCAAACACTGACTAGTCTAGTAACGGACTCCCGTGTTTAAATTTACCCAACTGTTATCTGCGTGACCGATTGAAAGAAGGTTGAGATCGACAAATTAAATATTATAAGTCACACATTTGCAGTATTTTCAATATGTTGTAAATTGGAATGCTCTATTTTCTTTCAAAATACCTATTTATTGCCCTTGATCGGATGGACCGAATCACTTGATGAAAAGAAAATGCAAACAATAGGATGTTTGACACGTTGTAGATCCTGCCCAGATGTGGTGTATTCTCGTAAAATCTCGAGGTCCCAACGCCCCTGAAGGTATACCCAGCATGATACGAGCCCGAGTGACCCTTAGCCACCCCCCCCCCCCCCCTCCCCCCCCCCCTGTCTATAGCTCGGTTCATATTTCACGAGAAAGCGAATGCGAACCGAATTTTCTCCCCTATTGTAGTTTCATTGTGATGTTCTCTGTTACCTTAGCGAATTCGCTTCACAATGACATTCTCGTGAAGTATTAACCAACCTTAAAACGTATCATGTCACAGAGGACGCTACTCTTACTTTGTCTGATGTAGTAAGTGCAATTGTCGGCTTTGGTCGGCCCGTCAGGTGGAGCCGAGACAAAGAAGGCCTCCTCCAACACACACAGCCCCGTGGTCTTCCCGTAACCGAACCGCCAGCACCGCTCTGTCTTCAGGCACCTCGCCACGCAACGACTCAGGGATCCCGGGACCGAGGAGGCGATGACACGGTGCGGTACCGTCTCATATTCGCCGCGTTTGTCTTGGACAAATGTTTCCGAAGAAATGACGGCTGCCGATCCATCTGACATAGCTACCTTAGCACAACAGATCACGGCAATCAGAGTCAAGTGTAATATCTTCATATTTGACGATAAAGAGTTGTATTATGTATCTAGCATGGACCGGTACGTATATAACGCAAGTCCGTATGGAATGATACCTTTATACCTTACCTATACCCCCAACTTGGCATCTGATTGGCTTTCCTGTAAATTGCCCGATAACAAAGGAAACACGCGTGGAGGGGCAATCTTGGACACGAACACGTTCCCCGAACACTTACAATTATGCACGAGACAAACACCATAACCACTAGATGCATGGCGATGGTTTCATGTCACTACTATAGTAAACTATTTGCATCGCCACCATCGACCAGTGCTCAAGATTCTACATTGTCTTAGGTATGGGGGTAAGAGATTTGAAAGTAGAATCCGAGCCCTGTACAGCGACGTGGGAGGGAGGGCGGGGGAACATATTATCTTCTAGGCCAAACTGAAATGAACATACTTACATTTCATGAAGCTAAAGCGCGTATCCCGACTACTGTCCTGCTCATCCCCGGACCGGCCAACATCGCGACTGATATAAAATCATTCGCCCATGTAGTAAACTATTTGCATCGCCACCATCGACCAGTGCTCAAGATTCTACATTGTCTTAGGTATGGGGGTAAGAGATTTTTCTCTCCGAGCTCCCGATACTTACGAGAAACTCAACTTAAACGCACCTTTCCCCATATGTCACCCACCCCTCACTCATTTAAAACTTAGAGTTTGCTGCAGACAAATACGATGAGCACTGCCTAAACAAAGCTCAGTGCTGATAATCTAATGAATCGAAGCGTCGTACTTCCTTTTCATAGGTATGTATTGTATGGGCCTACAATTTCGCGTTACTCTTTGTGTAAAACATTTGGCTGGCAATTAACTTACAGCGGAGCTCTCGACTGGAGCATGCATTTGCGATACAAATTACATACTCTAGCATAAATTAAATGGTCAGTGACCCCTATTAGGGCGTGTCTCGTATACGGATTAACATGTGGTTGCCAGGCCATTCCTGCACTCTAAATCCTAAAGCCCCTGCGCTTACGCGCCTAAAGAACAGCTAAAAAAGGTTTAAAAAAAGAAAGAAAGATGGATGCGTCCATAGAACTATTCCACACTGTTGACTTATTCCCGGAAAC
This sequence comes from Crossaster papposus, assembly GCA_037893245.1. NCBI lineage: Eukaryota > Metazoa > Echinodermata > Asteroidea > Velatida > Solasteridae > Crossaster > Crossaster papposus. The sequence continues at coordinate 568,095 of JBAIAA010000656.1, read as the reverse complement.
GCCTTCTCGGCCCTAAAATTTGAGTTCAGGACACGGTAGAAACTGCCCGCCAGATCAGCGGTAGGGCGGTCTTTGTCTTTCCCCTCTACCGCGTCCCGGAGCATTTGAACTGTGCCCTGCATCCTTAAAACCTTCTCGACCTCGGTGTAGTGCTTGAAGGTCTTCCGCGTCGCCCATTTACAATGATCCATGACCTGCTGCTCGGTTGCGCCAAGGATCCGAAGAGTAGCTGCCACCCCAGCCCTATTGCCGTGTGCTCAGAGACTTAGGTCGCCTGTGTCTTTGGAAGCTGCGAAGTAGTTCTTTAGGCGGCTGTTTGGGTTGCCTCCGATGAAAGGCTGATTGACTAAAGACTTCCGGTCCGGAGAGGTGGGCCTGAAAAGATACCCGTCTGAAAGATCGACGCCCGATGCCGTCTCTAAATCCACCATTTCTTCGACTGCCCTCGCAGGGTCCATCTCCTCTTCATCCAACTTTAGTGGCTTTTCTGATTGACAGGGGGGCTAGGGGCAGAACCCAAGTTCATATACTTGGTTGCAAGAATTTCGGGAAGCATGGGTTCTTCGATTGTGGATATCAGCGGTGTCTTGCGGCTGGAACGGTTGACTCCTACGTAGGACAGCTTAGAGGGTACTTCAATTCTGTAGGTAGGACTCAGCCTTGGCGGCAGGGCACATCCTGGGGCAATCCCTGCATTTTTTTTAGAGTTCGTAAATACGTAAAGGCTATCAGAGTAGAGCAGGCAGAAGCGCATGTTACACCGCATCAGGCCGTCCCTATATTTTCGAAACAAAATAAGGTGGTTGGCCAATGAGATAAGGAAGCGTCTAGCTTATCTGAACAGCGTAAGCTCTTGCTTTGTCTACCGTTATATTCTTCTCCGTGATCTGGCCTTTTTTCTTTGTCTATGGTGGGCTGGCGACAGAGCGGCTGACCTCGGTCGTAGTAAAACTTGTGAAGTCACCAAAGTCGATGGCGGGGATCTTCTGTTCAATCACACAATTGGCAAGACTATCCGGGAGAGCAGCTCCTTGCTCATAATAATTCCAAAATATCGTTCCACTTCAACTAACGCCAACTCAAAACGTTGGCGAACGTTCGCGCAAACAGTTCGCGTAAGTGGAACGCACCCCGGGTTATCAAATGAAATAGCCCCCGCTCCGCGGTCAACAGCAGTAACATTTTATCGGAACTTCAACGCCCGAACGACGGCCCAAAACTTCCCTTATCATCATTTGCAGTTTCCGGTGCAGCTTTAGCTTGCCCCAGACGGTCAGGTGAACATCATCCGCCAAGTCTTGCTGTGTGATGTAGTCGTTTGACAAAAAGTGCCAACCCGTTGCTTGGCACCGCCGCCTTAATTCGACATTAACAACAGCTACCGACCGGTTGACAGAACTCAACCTGGTTTGACAAACTGACGACATAACAAACCGGCACTCTGGGAACACGGTTCGAAATTGAGATAGTGTGAAAACGCCTAAAGTTCCTGGGGTTTCTCATTCGCCCATCTCAATGTGAGGAGCCTCATAAACAAATGTGAACATTGTAAGACTGTAATGTCTAGAAATCCATTCGACATCATCTGTCTTAACAAAACTTTTGGCGACGCCTCAATCTTGGATGATGAGATAACTCTACCAAATTAATCTATTGTCAGAAAAGACAGGAACCGACATGGTGGCGGGGTTGCAATTTACCTACGAGATACCCTAATGTTCTCTCGCGTGCGAGGCGTAAATTCTACCACTGAACCACTGATGCTTTGATGTTATAAACGCTCATTTCAGTTCGAAATACAATATTTACATAAACACATGTTTAAAAATTGGATTGGCCAGAAATCAAACCCGGGCCTCCCCTTGTTAAGGGCGAGTAATGCATAACAAACCAGGGTCCGGAAAGTATGCTAACTTAATATTTTGTCAAGTATCACAATTTTTTCGAAATATACTAAACTATTTTATTTGAAGGTGCATGATGGTCCTATAATTTTCTGCGATTCATTCATATCACAGGGAAACAGACTCGTTGTATTGTTAGGGCAAACTGTGTACTTTTTTTCTTAACAACATAATTGTAGTCGTTTTGTGTTGGTTAGATATTCACGAATCCTTTGCCCCCCCCACCCCTTGTTTTAAAAAAAAGGTAGTGTACACCAGTTGCAAACTTTAAAAAACAAAACTACTTAATTATTATAAATTACATGTACCTTACTTCACTGTCAGTGAACATTGTAGAACATCCTGTGAAATCACAGCATCAGGTGTGATGTGTTTCTCAAGAAAAGTTGAATTTGTTTTTAATTTGTAATGATTGCTGCCCAGCAATTATTGTAAATACCTATTTTCAAACACTTTCCTCAATTTGGTAAATTTAGTTAGTCCACATTATAATTATTTGCAATATGTTTTACATCCGTGGATAGGTCTGGCTTCCTGGCGTGATAATTCCCTCACATCTATATATTGCTACATGTATGTTTTGTTTAAAGGAAGTCACGGAACCAGACTAAAACAACAGCATTAATGTTCTTGGTCCGTTTTCCAGGACCAATTAACACAAATCTTTAAAAAAAGGATATTGTAACAATATTTACTCTAAATGTGAACCGCCTAAACCCATCAAATGAAAAAATAAATACACAACAAAAACCATGGTGTATTCTACATGTACATACACCTTAAACTCCTTGATGAGAAGAAATTTCATAAGACTGTGTAACCAGGATTTGTTCTGAACACCATTATGTTTTTATGTACCAGTAAGTACATGTCTGCATGTACATATGTCTTAGTTAATTTATTTATTCCACGGTGCAATTATCATATCTACTATAGCAGTTACATGAAACCAGCGCCATGCATCTAGTGGTTGTGGTGTTTGTCTCGTGTATGATTGTAAGTGTTCGGGGAACGTGTTTGTGACCTTGGGCAAGACCTCCACGCGTGCTTCCTTTGTTATCGGGCAATTTACAGGAAAGCCAATCAGATGCCAAGTTGGGGGTATAGGTAAGGTATAAAGGTATCATTCCATACGGACTTGCGTTATATACGTACCGGTCCATGCTAGATACATAATACAACTCTGTAACGTCAAATATGAAGGTATTACACTTGACTCTGATTGCCGTGATATGTTGTGCTAAGGTAGCTATGTCAGATGGATCGGCAGCCGTCATTTCTTCGGAAACATTTGTCCAAGACAAACGCGGCGAATACGAGACGGTACCGCACCGTGTCATCGCCTCCTCGGTCCCGGGATCCCTGAGTCGTTGCGTGGCGAGGTGCCTGAAGACAGAGCGGTGCTGGCGGTTCGGTTACGGGAAGACCACGGGGCTGTGTGTGTTGGAGGAGGCCTTCTTTGTCTCAGCTCCACCTGACGGGCCGACCAAAGCCGACAATTGCACTTACTACATCAGACAAAGTAAGAGTAGCGTCCTCTGTGACATGATACGTTTTAAGGTTGGTTAATACTTCACGAGAATGTCATTGTGAAGCGAATTCGTTAAGGTAACAGAGAACATCACAATGAAACTACAATACGTCAGAAAATTCGGTTCACATTCGCTTTCTCGAGAAATATAAACCGAGCTTTAGACAGGGTTTGAATAGGTTTGAACAGGTTCAAGTCCCGCCTTGCCGATTTCTTTTTTCACTTTGAAATTTATGTAAATTTACCTAGTCAGTTTCCCTTGTTGTTTATTTGCGTAATAAAATTGTATTTATTCTTAGTACATTTTGTTTATTATGAAAAATCCCCCCCGAAAGGCCTTTGTAAAATAGTTACCTAAAAACTACAATTGCCTCTCTCCATAAATTGGTACCCGAGAGGGTCGAGGCTGACTAATCACTGATATCGGCTGCCGCGTGGTTCGTGGCCCGATGAGCGGGATAATTGCTCTATCAGTTTGGCAATTATTATTATTATAATAGCAATTATTAAACACTTTTAAACCACATGACGTGAAAGAAAAATGTTGTGCAAAAAAAATAACCTTATCAACCAATCTGTTTTTAGGGTGTAATCTTTCATGGGTTGTCAGTGATTTTACACTCTAAGAAATAAAGTAAGTGCTACGCAATGACCTGCCCTTCACGTACATAAACCAGCACTACTGGAGCAAAATGAGTCCGAAGTGCTAAAAATGAAGTGCTGAAAATAAGTGCTGGCAAGCAAAACTATTTTGATTGGTCTATTAGACAGGGCCCAGACCAGGAAAAACTAAGGGTTTTTCCTGTCAAGGTTTTCTCAACGGTTTCATCATCCTGAACCTCATTCATTTGATATTAGCTTGGGGCCACCCTGATTTTTGTCCCTAATTCAAAATGGCCGCCAAAATCCAAAATGGCCGCTAAAATTACATAAATTACATATATACTGCTAATTACGTTTAATATCAACGGGTTTATCTAAGCCAAAAATTGTTTATCTATAAGCCAAAGTCGGATCGCTCAGTATGACTTAAGACGCGCATAGACCACAAACACCATGCACTTATTCTCAGTTATTGCCAGTTGCTCTCGTTATTTTGACGAACCAATAAATGAGCTTTATATTAACAAACGCGGTGACTGTGAATGTAAAGCAGCCGTGCATAACGCTTTGTATAAAATTCGATAAATTTAATTATTTAGGTGGCCTGCCCGTCTTATTTCACTCCTTTTCCTCCTTTTCCTGTTTAAGTTGAGTATTTAACAAACCTTTGTGAAAATGAACTGAGGTAGAGCCTGAAAGTTGACTGATGGCGTGCTTCCAGACCCATCAAATAAAATATTGATTTTAACATTATTTTTGGTACAATGATTTCCTAATAAAATCACCCCTGGAAAATTGCTGCTAGCGCTATTATGTGACCGAATCCCTCGAATGAGTCTCAAGGACAGGTTTTAGGTATTTGCTCTATCACTCAGGTTGACACCTTATAATGTACAGTTGTTTGGGTGAAAGGGTTGACTGCTTCCCTTAATTTCTCTAGTGTATGACACTGTTAAAAGGTGTATTTAATCAAAAGTAATTTTGGCGACTGTGGTTGGGCCAAATATGGAAACTAAACAATTGCGCGACGCGGAAGAAAAATATCGCACCAAAACGTGACCTATCAATTTCGAAAATCTAAAATACATGTGGAATCGAAACACTCGTAAAAAGAGGAAAATTTATTAATTAATTTTGTGGCGATCATTGGATAAAACTTATCCAGTCTTTTTGGACACAATATTTCTTTCTCATAAACTGGAAGGACTTATTTTCATTTACAAACGAATCTAAAACGACCGTTGATTGTTGAAAGAGTGCAAGCGCGGATCCACGATTTTTTTAGACGGGGGGCACACCCAAAACTGTAAAATGCGAGCGCGAAGCTCGCATGTTACAGTAAACAAACAAACAGTTTTGTCCCCATTTCTTCTATTATTTGAAAGTAAAGAATTATTGTAGGCATCCAGCAAAATGATTGCGCTAGATATCCTGTATTTGTTCCAAAAAAAATACCTTTCATAATTCCGGAAGGCGATCGCGTAGAAAAAACCCAGAACATTATAAATAAGAGCCACTGCCGACGCCAGTTGAAAAATAAATTACAACCACCCCCCCCCCCCCCCCCCCCCCCCCCAAATTCACCCATTCATAATAATTCAAGCAATTACCGATGGTGTATACTACCTTTAAATTATTATTAATAGAGGTATAAACGAACGCGAATGGCTGCCAAAATGGCTGCTAAAATGGCCATCAAAAGCATCTTACTTAAATTTAAAGTACATCTTCATTTAGTCCTGTTAAAGCTCACTAAAGTTGGTTTCATTGTGGCGTCCTGAACCTAAGCCTTTTGATATTAAATTGTGGCTACCCACGATTTGTCCGCCCAAATCCAAAATGGCTACCAAAATGACCTTAATCAGATTTAAACGGTCTCTTATTATCCCCCATAATTTAGTAAAAGACCTGGCTCACCCATGTATGCACATTATTTAGGAGAGGATAACTCAACTGTTCTGGGCTGATATGACCCCAAGGAACAACTTGGGATGTGTGCCAAAATATCTATCCGGGGCGAACAGCCCGGAAATGACCACGCCCTTTTTTAAATGACCATGCCCTTTTTAAAATGACCACGCCCTTTTTATCGGAAGTGCTACTTCCGACATAGCTGTATCTTCTAAACCGTTGGAGCTAGACATTTTCTGATGTGCTCAAGATGTTCATTGGATATTTTACAAGAACATTTCTAAAAAACATTCGGTCAACTTATTACCAAATACATACACCGGGAATTTCCATATATATTTATTAATTTTAACTTTCCAAACTTAGAGCAAAGTTAGAACATTTGTGTCATCTACTAGAGTTTAACTGACAATTCGGAATTTAAACAATACAAGGATTTTTAGAGAAAGAAAACAAGCATTTAATTATTATAAAGTAAGACAACAGAGTCCAGGTATGAGAATTATGAGCAGTGTTCATTCAGTGATGGGTTCTTACAACAATCAACTCCCTGCATTTGCATTACTTGCAACAATGGATCCAAGCAACTCGCCTTCTTGTTTTGAGATCACAATCTCGGGGACTAATGTATTACACCTTCTTACAAAACCATAAGACGCGGCATTCAAAATCAAGGTTCACTTTCCTCTTCTTCCCCTCTCTCCATTCTTGATGCTGTCCTCTCTTTAAGTGTCAAAAGACATGGTGACTTTCGGTCATCTTCCATCAGCAAAACTTCTTTCCAGGCATTCTATGTTTAGTGGCTCACCACCAGATAACAAGACACCAAACATCTATACCTTGGTATATCACCAAAGGCATGGATTGTGTCAGCTATGTGTGCTTCTCCATTCCTTCGGCTCAACTGCACACACGAGGAAGCTGATGGCAGGATTATGTTCCATGTGCAGGACATTCTAAGTCACCGGACAGGCCCTACATCCCTGACGCTGTCATCAGGTGACACAGATGTGTCATCAGGTCAATTTGAGAGATCTTGGCCTCCAAGAGTTCTGGCTCATCCACAACTCAAGAGTGAAAAGATCAATATTACCACTCCACAATATCTGCATAACGCTGGGAGATGAGCTCACAAAGTACTGTACTTGCATCTCAGATGGTTTATCGAGTACTTTTGTGGCCGTTTTAAGGGTGAAATCGTCTTAATTCATTAGTCCCCGAGATTGTGATCTCAAAACCAGAAGGAGAGTTGCTTGGATCCATTGTTGCAAGTACTGCAAATGCAAGGGAGTTGATTGTTGTAAGAACCCATCACTGAATGAACACTGCTCATAATTCTCATACCTGGACTCTGTTGTCTTACTTTATAATAATTAAATGCTTGATTTCTTTCTCTGAAAATCCTTGTATTGTGTAAATTCCGAATTGTCAGTTAAACTCTAGTAGATGACACAAATGTTCTAACTTTGCTCTAAGTTTGGAAAGTTTAATTAATAAATATATATGGAAATTCCCGGTGTATGTATTTGGTAATAAGTTGACCGAATGGTTTTTAGAAATGTTCTTGTAAACTATCCAATGAACATCTTGAGCACATCAGAAAATGTCTAGCTCCAACGGTTTAGAAGATACAGCTATGTCGGAAGTAGCACTTCCGATAAAAAGGGCGTGGTCATTTTAAAAAGGGCATGGTCATTTTAAAAAGGGCGTGGTCATTTCCGGGCTGTTCCCCCCGGATAGAGATTTTGGCACACATCCCAAGTTGTTCCTTGGGGTCATATCAGCCTAGAACAGTTGAGTTATCCTCTCCTAAATAATGTGCATACATGGGTGAGCCAGGTCTTTTACTAAATTATGGGGGATAAATAAGAGACCGTTTAAATCTGATTAAGGTCATTTTGGTAGCCATTTTGGATTTGGGCGGAAAAATCGTGGGTAGCCACAAGTTAATTTCAAAAGGCTTAGGTTCAGAACGCCACAATGAAACCAACTTTAGTGAACTTTAACAGGACAAAACGAAGATGTACTTTAAATTTAGGTAAGATGCTTTTGATGGCCATTTTAGCAGCCATTTTGGCAGCCATTCTCGTTTGTTTATACCTCTATTAATAATAATTTAAAAGTAGTATACACCATCGGTAATTGCTTGAATTATTATGAATAGGTGAATTTGGGGGAGGGGGGGGGTGGTTGTAATTTATTTTTCAACTGGCGTCGGCAGTGGCTCTTATTTATAATGTTCTGGGGTTTTTCTACGCGATCGCCTTCCGGAATTATGAAAGGTATTTTTTTTTGGAACAAATACAGGATAACTAGCGCAATCATTTTGCTGGATGCCTACAATCATTCTTTACTTTCAAATAATACAAGAAATGGGGACAAAACTGTTTGTTTGTTTACTGTAACATGCGAGCTTCGCGCTCGCATTTTACAGTTTTGGGTGTGCCCCCGTCTAAAAAATTCGTGGATCCGCGCTTGCACTCTTTCAACAATCAACGGTCGTTTTAGATTCGTTTGTAAATGAAAATAAGTCCTTCAAGATTATGAGAAAGAAATATTGTGTCCCAAAAGACGGGATAAGTTTTTATCCAATGATCGCCACAAAATTATTTAATAAATTGTCCTCTTTGTACGAGTGCTTCGATTCCACATGTATTTTAGATTTTCGAAATTGATAGGTCACGTTTTGGCGCGATATTTTTCTTCCGCGTCGCGCAATTGTTTAGTTTCCATATTTGGCCCAAGCACAGTCGCCAGAATTACTTTTGATTAAATACACCTTTTAACAGTGTCATACACTAGAGAAATTAAGGGAAGCAGTCAACCCTTTCACCCAAATAACAACTGTACATTATAAGGTGTCAACCTGAGTGATAGAGCAAATACCTAAAACCTGTCCTTGAGACTCATTCGAGGGATTCGGTCACATAATAGCGCTAGCAGCAATTTTCCAGGGGTGATTTTATTAGGAAATCATTGTACCAAAGATAATGTTAAAATCAATATTTTATTTGATGGGTCTGGAAGCACGCCATCAGTCAACTTTCAGGCTCTACCTCAGTTTATTTTCACAAAGGTTTGTTAAATACTCAACTTGAACAGGGAAAGGAGGGAAAGGAGTGAAATAAGACGGGCAGGCCACATAAATAATTAAATTTATCGAATTTTATACAAAGCGTTATGCACGGCTGCTTTACATTCACAGTCACCGCGTTTGTTAATATAAAGCTCATTTATTGGTTCGTCAAAATAACGAGAGCAACTGGCAATAACTGAGAATAAGTGCATGGTGTTTGTGGTCTATGCGCGTCTTAAGTCATACTGAGCGATCCGACTTTGGCTTAGATAAACAATTTTTGGCTTAGATAAACCCGTTGATATTAAACGTAATTAGCAGTATATATGTAATTTATGTACTTTTAGCGGCCATTTTGGATTTTGGCGGCCATTTTGAATTAGGGGCAAAAATCAGGGTGGCCCCCAAGCTAATATCAAATGGTTGAGGTTCAGGATGATGAAACCGTTGAGAAAACCTTGACAGGAAAAACCCTTAGTTTTTCCTGGTCTGGGCCCTGTATTAGTGATTTTGCGGAGGGAAGGGAGACTGGGGTGAAAGGTAGTCACCAGGGGGATCATGGGTTTGGCATTAGCCTGGGGGGCCTTTACTTTTAGAGCCAAAATTCTGGGTATAGCTTTGGCTTTGGCAATGGCACGTTGAACTTGGCGGGAGCTGTGACCCCTGGCAACCAAGTTATTCTTCAGTATCTGTGAGTGGCGGGAGAAATCATAGTCGTTAGAACAAATCCTTTTGAGTCTGAGGGCCTGACTAAATGCTATACCAGTCTTACAATGTCTAGGGTGACAGCTGGAGGAGTGGAGATACTGGTGTGTGTCTGTGGGTTTAGAATACAGATCATGTGGTTAGTGAAAGTTAGCAGACTGTCCTCATCACTGGTCCAGATAAAAAATACATCATCAATGTATCTCCACCAGATCCAGGGACTGCACGGTGCCGAGGCAAGCATGCGTTCCTCGAGGTCGCCCATGAAGAGGCATGCAAAGGAGGGTGCCATGCGAGTACCCATTGCAGTGCCATGTACCTGTAGATAGTGCTTATCTAGGAAGAAAAAAATTATCCTTCACCGACCTTTTACCCCAATTTACAGACATCTCATTGTTGCCTGTTTTTGTTTGCTGGGCTAAATATAAAAATGTTATCATTTTTCATATAATTGTCCATAAGGGTTTAATACTTGGTGTTTTTAAAGCTCATCAAGACTGAAGTTTGGCAAGACTACTTGATTATATACATTGTATGGAGACAAGGTAAATGCGCGCAACTTTAGGATATAATAAATAGCCATTGTGTATCTTTACAAATGATACGTCGTCTTTTCAAATGATACGTCGTCTATACAAATGTAATGTAAAGACGTACCTAAAGGATTGGGAGTCTTTTCAAATGATACGTCGTCTATGCAAATGTAAGCTCTTGGCCAATGAAAAGCTTTGCTTTGCAGGCTCCACCCCAAGCGTCACTCCCTTCGACTGTCCACGTCCTTAGATTTCCACAATGAGCCCTATTGTTCGTTTTCTTTCACTCTGTTGATTTGCAACGAAGGTCGTAAAGAGGACAATGCAACTCTATACTTCATGGAGTTGTTCACGGCTCGGAGATTATAGGACTCTTTGGGGCGATAGTGCAGGCCCGTACGGTACACAGGGGGTGCGACGGGTGCATACGCACCCCCACCCCTTTTTTCCAAAAGGTCCACATTTTCCAGGGTAAATAATGGTAATTTGATGTAGAAATAACGGTACTGTACCACACAAATACTAACATGACATTGGGATCCATACTTCTCGTAGGTTAGACCTATACCGTGTATACAGTTGGCGGCTTCAAGAGTGTTCTTTATACCCACCCAGCACGATATGTGGCAGAGGGGTACCCCCCTCTTATCCATATACACAGTCCACACTATTGTTACCTATCACATCTCGCTTGAAACCTAAAAGAAGATACACTGACAAACAACAATACATTTTAGCGTTATTGTTGAAACTACTGAATAATCATGAAGCGGTGTAGAAACGCCCATTTATTCTTTACTAAACTGGAAACAAACTACGCGTCTAGGTAGCCTTCCACTGTCACGAAAAGAGGAATGCTGCGTTTTTGACGGTCGGGTATTAGGCCTATGGTTAACGTTCGCGATGTTCGAGTGTAAACAACATTAACAAAATCAAGTTCATCGAACTAGATTATCTCTTTTGGTTTGCATAAAATCGAACTTGCATTAGCAAAATTGAACACCAGACGAAATATATTATCACTATTTAAATTCAATGCAGACGTTGTTTTTTTGGGAGGAAAAGCCGTTATAATTTGAATTGTTGCATCATTTTACATCATCTACAAATACAGCTACGCAGTGCAGTGCGTCACGATCTATTTTTGTCGCCGGCGGCTACCTTATCTACAATTTAGACGTCTAGGTATAAACAATTGTCAGGGCAGGGGCAGACTATATATTCTCTAGCCGATTTGTTTTATACCCAGTACGAAATGTGGCAACGGTCAACACAAAAGAGGGGGGGGGGGGGGGGTTCTCTGCCACATATCGTGCTTCATAATGTCGGCAATGTACTCATTCCATTTGAAATCCAAAAAATTATTATATTAACTTGATTTTATTTTTCCGGTCATTTTCTCGTCAGCTTGCTCATTCTTCGTTCCTGCTATAGTACCGTATAGCTTCACCTTCATATTACGCCCTCTCTTGATGCCATTCCGTTTGCACTTCAAAGTGAAATCTGCTCGCGAGCCCTTTGTAGCACTGGCGGAGGACACAACAGAGAGCTCCATCTTTGCTGAAATAAGTGAGTCCAAACCATAGAGTTATAGTATAGAAACTAGAGAGCGCACTTATCACGTGACTCCGTTCCGACAAGGATGTAGTACGTAGTTCGCATCTTTTTCGGCGAAGAGATTGACCAAATGAGATGCCTAAGATGCATGTTATTTAATAGGCTGATTTGTGCGTGAAATGGCAGGTTAGAGCTGTATGAAGCTGAGATTGTCTTTGGAATGTTCTATTGGCCCAATGAGCGTCTTGAGCACCAACGCTCATCTACACATATCAGTTTCCATTCAGTTCCCCGTTGACAAATCGGTGCACACCCAGGTTGCCTCCCTACTAATTCAACCCTAGTTACGGATGTCAACACTGGTGGAAACGCGCGCTTTATGAATGTAAAGGCTATGAACATACATAATCTGCTTTATTTACAAGTCGGCCATATCTGTCACCACAATATGAGAGTAAAGTCGCACGAGTTGATTTTGAGATTTGGCCATCCAAAGTCATAATATGAAGGGGTGGTCAATTTTGTGAATTTGCTTAATTTGGAAAGCCTCAGTCCTCCTCTACATATTCCCATTTTTTGGGTGAGATCAGATGATTGAAAACCTCTTAAATTACGCGATTTTGTGTATTGTTTGCGTAGTTAGTGTTTGAATTAAAGTTCATTAGTGGTCGAATTAACACGCTAATTAAATATGCAAATTAGGTCCTCGTAACTATCCTACGTTTTTTGAAATTTTGATATTTTATTGTTTGTACAATAGTTGTTATGTGTGGAAAGTTTCAAGAAGAAATTATGATTAGAACATAGCCGTTGCTGTGCCGAACCTTACTTGTCCTGTTTTGCAATCTTGTTTTGTTTAATCCTGTTTTGTTTAAGATGTTTATTATGTAAGTTTTCTCACAAACACGTTTTGTGAAATCCATGACATTCTGGAGCGCTGTAAAATGTATTTATCGCACAACCCCCAAGTGTTATGTACCATTAGAAAGCTCTCTTTCTCAAGAATTTGAAAATACCAATAGGCCTATCTCATTTTTCTATTTTTCCGACTTTACTCTCATATGAGAGTAAAGTCGGAAAATAAAAAAATGAGAATTATTGTGGTAACAGGTCGCATATTAAATTGAAAGTGGGGTAAAATCTTTAGTTCTAGAATTTAAGGATATAAATGACTTAAAGTTAATTACAAATTGATACCAGTCTTATTTGCTAAATAATTACAAATTTGTGATTACTCCATACAATAACATATTAAAGCCACATTAAAAAAAATATTGAAAGTAAGGCAAGAATGCAAAAATAGTCTGACACCATCACATTCAACAGTTCAGATATCAGGGAACACGACCAAAATGTCTTTCTGGTATAGTTTTCTTACGACTTCTCTCCCTAGATATCGGCGGGTGGGGAAATACCAAATCTGGCATCAGACCATGTAAGACAAATACAGGCAGCGTTTGCGGCGTAGTACAGGCGGAGTACTACGAGAATAATATCGTCAATGATGTGGAATACCGCTTCTTCTGGATCGACTACCAAGAGGGCGTGGTCAAGGTTGGTAAAGGAGGACAGGAGGAGGCTTTCTTGGAGTGGGACGCCGGTGCATACTATAATCGAGTACCGACTCGCGTTCGCGTTGGCATAGCGTCCTGGCAAATTGCGCCCTCACACTTTGTGTTCTTTCAATACTGTTAAAAACATTGAAAGAGATACTATCCAATGACTTTTATTAATTTGAAATCCATATTCATATATACCTGAGACAATTTAGCCATTATTATTGGTCGAGAGACCGCCACGTGCCGATAAAAAACGGCCGATAAAATATAGAATACAAATGTATATATATATATATATATATATTAAACGGCCGATACCAGTTTTAAACGCTTTTCCGGTGTCGCATTTTATTGATTGAAACCCCACACGGCATGCTCATTGATACCCACGATGTTAATAGTCCTACATTCGCTCCTGGTGCCGGTGTGTATCTTGTTTTGCAGCAACTCGTACCACATCGAGCAATCGGTGAAACTATAGCCGTGTCCAAATTACTCGCCTGTGGCTCGAAATCGTACACACGTCTACAAGTAGTTACAGCCGCGCCCTATCTAGGGTGACGCGGGAGCGTCACGCCCAACGGGTTCGCCCGGCTGGGAGTGGCAGCGCCAAGGCACCCTTACTTTGCCAGTGCACCGATTTTGCGTTAATTTTATTCTTTCTTTTTTCTTCTTCAGTCCGACTGGAATAACTCGTGATCGCTCCACGGAATCGAAAAGAACCCAATAACGAAAATGATCAGGAGATCAAGGGCATGAGTTCTATTGGGACAGAATTTTGATTTTCGACTTCTCAGAGGGGGTTGTCATACGAATCTGACCATCTGACAATGACCAAAAAAAAAAAATGTGAAAATGAATTTCCTCAGTTCGACGACAGAGGGGGTTGTCATACGAATCTGACCATCTGACCAACCCAGTCTCCTTCTTAAATTGTGTACATATCACAATTGACCAATTGTGTGTATATCACAATTTAAGAAACTGTACATGCGCAGTAATACCGGCAAAACGGAGGTTGGTCTTGAAAGAGTGAATAAACAAGTGTATGATGTTCTTATTACTTGAATTAGTTGGTTTAAGTTCATTACTTTGTTTTGGGGTAGAATAAGGGAAACGTCGGGTTAGGGTACAGAAAGAAAAACAAAACTTGAGATACAATGCAATTAAACTTGCGTCAAATAATAACAATAATAAGAATTGCTGTTAATGCGGTAATATGAATTGTTTTTTTCTTGTACCCTAACCTGACTTTTTCCTTTTCCAATCCCAAACTTAAACAACTACTGCAACTAATAAGAACATCATACACTTGTTTATTCACTCTTTGAGGGCCAACCTCCGTTTTGCCAGCATTACTGCGCATATGTACAGTTTCTTAATTGTGATATACACACAATTGGTCAATTGTGATATGTACACAATTTAAGAAGGAGACTGGGTTGCAACTGACATGTGAATGAATTTCCTCAGTTCGACGACAGAGGGGGTTGTCATACGAATCTGACCATCTGACATGTGAGGGTGACGCGGGAGCGTCACACCCAACGGGTTCGCCCGGCTGGGAGTGGCAGCGCCGCGGCACCCTTACTTTGCCAGTGAACCGATTTTGCGTTAATTTTATTCTTCTTTCTTTCTTCTTCAGTCCGACTGGAATAACTCGCGATCGCTCCACGGAATCGAAAAGAACCCATATAACGAAAATGATCAGGAGATCAAGGGCATGAGTTCTATTGGGACAGAATTTTGATTTTCGACTTCTCAGAGGGGGTTATCATACGAATCTGACCATCTGACATGTGAATTTCCTCAGTTCGACGAAAACAGCACTAAAAGCATATGTGAATGAATGCATTCCTAAGTGAAACTCGGTGCAAGAATGTGTGATATTTCTTGCGTTTTTGTGAGTTTCGGGCGTTTTAGCATTTGCTAGTGTCAGTGCGCATGTACTGCGCAATTGTGCGGCGTTGTTTGCAAGTGTGCGCTGCGCAAATGCCGCCAAAACGCTTGCGCACACAACCACAAATTTCAGCTCTGGTAATAATTTTCGCTGTCTGAATCGCTTCAAATTATCGGCAATTTCGGTCAATTCTGTGTTTCTGTCTAACTTTCTTGCTTCTGCCGCAATTTTGTTTCATTTCCTGCTGAAAATTGTCAAACTATTTCGCTTTTTTGCAGCAGTCACAGTGTGCCCTTTGTAGTGAAGCACAACGGCAACTTGACGCTGGGCAATATCATCACAATCGCAGACGTTCGCCGATGACAACGACGACGCCGACTCGCAGGAGGGGGGGGGGGGAGGTTAAAAAAGTAACAAAACATCCGAAATAACGAAGCTAAAACGTATTTTGGCTTCAAAAGTGACCAATTTAGACAATTAAGACAGAAACAACGAAGTAGCAGCTGCTATTGACTAGTGCTATCTCCTCACAGGGTAGGAGGGTATACGGAGAACAATGTAATGGTGTACAGTACTATATAGTATATACATACTAGTAGCCCGTAGGTCTGTGGCAAGACGCAACACCGTAGGTCTGACGGCAAAGTAGGCTGATTGGTTTATTTAGAGTCGGGTAGGTTAGTGGCTCGACTAACTGTAACGGGTGGTTCTGTTCTGTGTGGGAACAACGTGTACCGAGGTGTCAACTTGCATCTATACTCAACAACCGTTTGCTGTTTGTTCGCACATCGGCAAACTTACATGTGTTTTTTTGCAGGTTTCCTTCGCTCAAACAAAACACAAAACTAAAAAAAATAATGGCGCGCAGTGCGGCCGACAAGCGACGGCCACCCAAGGCGTCGCCGCGTCGCCGACTGCGTCGCAAACCCTACGGGGCGCGGGAGAGTGAGCTGCCACTCGTCGACAGCAGCCAGTCGCAGTACACTAGCGACGCGCACGAGATACAAGCGCACATGCCCAAGTCGCCCTGCGGCGACAACACCGGGCCGCAGGCGGCGCATCGCGCGCGGGCGCACTCGTGCTCGCGCGATAGGGCGCATAAGATCAATCGGCGTCGGCGCAGTCACTCCGCGCAGCCACGCGACGACACGCGTCCGGCCCAGCACGTGCAGCTGCTCGATCTACACGCAGTTCATGCACATATGGCTGGACGCGCGTCGCGACCGCATGGCGCGCATTCCGCATCGAAAGCGACGCCCCAAGTTCCATGCGCCGGCGCCGCTCACCATCACCAAGCGAGAGAGTAAGCTGACACTCTGCAACAACAGCCCGCCGCAGTACAAGGGCACCTCACTGCCGCACAAACAGAAGTGTGCCGGCAAGTGCAGCCAGCTGCCCTCCGAGTAGACTTGATCCAAGTCGGGATTATGTGGTAACATTGCTCATGGTCATCCACACTGTGCGCCTCACGTCACGTCCACGCTTATCAGTAGCGCGCCCTCATGCGCCACCCATGCTCATGTGTGGTTCAGAAATCCCGACTTGACGGATCTGCCACACGTTTGTACACAACCTATGGGCTCATCTACCGAAAACGGTAGCGGCCAATCAAATTGCAGAATTGTATAAATTAGCATATATCTGTAATAATATGAACTTTGACCCAGTTGTGTGACGGACATACGTGGACATTGTGATGTACAATGTACATACACATGTGCATAGTGTACATTATGTGTAAATGTACAAACGGTTTAATAGTCTTGCTATCGTGTACATTGTCCGGCCGTTAAGTTTGCACTATACCATACTCTAACTAAATAAACGAAGTATGGACGCAGTTATTTAATTTGAAAAAGGCATCTAGTGACAGTACTGCCTACCATTCCTCCATAGTCCGTTAGCGGTCTAGCGAGTCCGTACCGATTGGCGGACTTATTTGGCATACATCGCGCATAACCATGTGATGCGTATGCAAATAATTTATGAATAACTACATATCACCGCGGGGGGTTTGATTGGCCGATCCGTCAAGTCGGATTTACTGCACTGACATGATGACATCGCGTTGATGCCGATAGCGGAACGACAACCAGATGACGGCGCCTTTTTTCTAAGGCCAACAAAGCACATAACTATTCGGCCGGATTGACGAAAGCAAATTGGTAGTCTTAACTCCATGGTAAGTCCGACTTGGGTCAAGTCTACCCTCCGAGTACATTTGCGCGCGCCTCTACGAGAAAATGCGCCGACTGCGCACGCACAAGCGGCGTATCGCCCGCCTCTTCAAAGAGGATGCGCAGTGGTGGGCGCACACGGGCGTCAAAGCGCTGCTGCCGCCGTCGCCGGCCACCATCATCGAGCTCCTCTTCAAAGAGGATGCGCAGTGGTGGGCGCAAACGGGCGCAAAAGCGCTGCTGGCGCCGCCCGTGACGGTCGAGCAGACGTCGCTCCAAACGCCTGCCATGCAAATCGTACAGTCGCCCGGCGCCGACATGACGATGCTCGGTCACGTCGCTGGCGCTCGTACGGCGAAAGCCAAAAAGAAGCGCGCGAGCGTTGCAGTGAAAAATCTGCCCAAGCGCGCCGCCACCAGCACATCCGTGCAGCCAAGCAGCGCAGCGCCGCCACCGCAAAAGCGGGCGCAACCGAAGCGCAAAGAGCAGCGCGAGCGTCTGCGGCAGTTGCAGTCGGCCGCTGTCGACGCCGAGTTTGCCGCTTACGACAGTCGCGCCGACAACCGTGACGCGCTCGAAGCGCGCTTGCGTGAGCTTGTTGCCATGGCGGCGGACGGTGACTGCATTCTGTCGGCGCGCGAAAAACTTCTTACTGTTCAAACACAAGCTACTAAATAAAAGGAAGTGGACAAGTCAAAGGTAAAATGCTCTGAGAGCATAATAAAAGGGCCAACGGGTTTCCAGTTAAAGTAAAATGCTGTGCGAGCATTCCAGCTAAAGTAAAATGCTGTCTCAGCACTGCACTCGCGTCAAAAAGGAAGTGGACAAGAGAATGCCAACGGGTTTTACCTCTTACCCCCCCAACAAGCGCAGACCGAGCGAAAGGTCAGCAGGTGTGGGCCACTAGTTCGGTGTGGGCGGGTCGAAACCGTTGCCCTCCCACCGAGCAGTAGATGTTAACTGGTTAGCACCGTACCGTAATCACTGCATTTATTTGCATACACTAATGCTGGTGGGTCATCGTAAGATAGCCATTACGGCTTGGATGGAGTTCAATTTTGGTTTTGCGTTGCTATAAAGAGTACTATCACCAATGTTCGATATACGCTGCGCGCTCTCCTGCACTGACGACACTGTCTGAGAGGTCCTAGGTGCCGCTATGCACGCTCTTCTACTCTGGCGCATACTAGCTACGCCCATAATTCTAACCTACACCCTCCAGCTAGCCCAAGACACTTGACAGCCTTCGCTCCGCTTTGCATGCACATCTGCGCCGGCGTACTTTCAGCATCTGTCACTACACCTAATGCATGAGCGCCTGTGCCTGCATAGGGTTGCACTTCATACACTGCAACAGGTCATCACGTCAGTTGACAATGACAATTCTACTTAGCACCGCCTTCTTTCTCCGCCTTTAGACCACCGTACGTAGCTGTGCCTTGCGCGCATTTGTCTCACAAACGCTCGCAAATACACAGCGAACGCACGCTTTCTCTAATTCATCCGACACGCGTGCCGGATTTAAAAAAAAACGATGTCACCTTGCTTCAATACTCAACAACTTTTGCACGGAAACATGTGAGCGCCAACAGCAGCATACTTACTACTTGATACACAGCGCGCACAGAGCGGGTAAGAAGTGAACTTCACCGTGGGCCCACAGCGCGCGTCGAGATTATCCGTTAATAAGCCCATTATAAGCTTATTTATAAGCTCGTGCTCATCCGCCCTATCGCGCGAGCACGAGTTATTGTTTACGCGCCGTCCATTTCGTGCCAGTTATTCAGCTACGTGACCACCGACCGCGTTACATAGCCGGTGATCGCCTTCCCACTCTCTTGCGTTGCGGCCTTCTCTCTCGCAGAGAGTGCAGCGCTTTCCCCTCCAATGCGTGTGTCTCTCTCTCATTGGCTCATTGAGTCGGTGCTTTAGACTACCCGATTGTGAGTCCATGCTGCTATGGGAGGAGGGGGCGAGGTGGGAGGAGGGGGCGAGGTGGGAGGGCAACGGTTTCGACCCGCCCACACCGAACTAGTGGCCCACACCTGCTGACCTTTCGCTCGGTCTGCGCTTGTTGGGGGGGTAAGAGGTAAAACCCGTTGGCATTCTCTTGTCCACTTCCTTTTTGACGCGAGTGCAGTGCTGAGACAGCATTTTACTTTAGCTGGAATGCTCGCACAGCATTTTACTTTAACTGGAAACCCGTTGGCCCTTTTATTATGCTCTCAGAGCATTTTACCTTTGACTTGTATTATCTTGCCCACATAAAATAACTAATATTTGTTTTAATAGAGGGCGCTAATGCCAAACACCGATATTCAGTCGAGTGGTGTGTAATAAGTTTATACGGTTAAAATAAACGCTTGGTTGTGGTAGGGTAGGCAGGATCTCGCAATATACAATTATTATAGATACATAAGTATCTAACAATATTCTGTACAAATGCTTTGTCCTCAGTCAAATGAAACTTCATTGTACTTTTTAAAGTAATTAAATTATATATTTTTTTTTTTATTTGATAAATCTGATGATAAACTCGTTAACTTAAACGAAAGATTATATTTAAATGAGTGATTTCCAGTATGTAAAAGTTATTATTTTGATAAATAAATATGAGAACAAAAATCCTTAAGTGTTTTGGGGGAAATGGCCCCGCCCATAGAATGGTACCTCATTAGCATAGATAATTTGCATAATCGTGACGTACATTTGGAAACTCGTTGGCCGGCGAGTAGCTGAGCTACTCAGCGGCCGTGCTGAATGCATGCTACGCACATGCACAATCGATACAGAATCATTCATTCCACCGCAGTTCGATCATCGATTAGTTTGTCTTAATTAATCATACAAATGCCAGCCAGATGTGTTGCTGCAGGTTGCGGCAACACAATAAGCTGGTGTGAGCGGGCACACATTCCCAATTGACCGGAGGTATCGGCAGGTTTGGACTTCTGCGGTCCGGACGACCAAAGCAAAGTGGATTATCCGACATAGTCCAGGGAAAATAAGTTTTGACCTCACACAAATTGGAATAGAATATTTTTCAACACAGTGCACTTCTATAAAGTCCCTAGAATGACATACTAAAAAACTTTAAAAATCCAAGTGGTGGAAATATGACCAATTTGCATAAATCTTTAATCCCTGCCGCGTAATATATTTATTCCTATAATTGGGTATAGGCCTATTATAATTATTTTTATTTTGGAAAAGTTAATTTTGGTGATTCTACTTACATATCCTTACTTCAATAACATCTTCTAAAGCATATGAGTGACTGAATAATTATACGAACGTAGTAATTACCAAAAATGACAACTTCGTGAACCCATAAATGTGCGCACATTACACTGTCTCCAGATATCATCAAGTAGTCAGTATTGGAGAGCTTCAAATTCACCAAGTTACTTACTGCCACAGTTATCATATTAAAACCTTATGGACAATCATATGAACAATGATAACATTGTGATATTTAGCCCAGCAAACCAAAACTGGGGAAAATGGTGTGTCCAGAAATTAGGCGGAAAAGTAGTTAAAGGGTTGCCTAAAATGTGAGACGTGAACAAGTTCAGGAAAATCCCCAAATACATTTTAAAGTAGATGTGATTATTGTAAGCAACACAAATCTTTAATTTGGGGGTTTCCTTAAACTTGTTCAAGTCTCTCAACTTATAGGCAACCCTTCACCTATCTTTTAGCCCAATTTATGGACACACCAATTTCCCAAGGTTTTGTTTGCTGGGCTAAATATCACAATGTTATCATTGTTCATATATGATTTTCAATAAGTAAAATATTAAATATTAATATCAGGAATTTAAAGCTCATCAATACTGACTACTTGATGATATCTGGAGACAGTGTAATATGCGCTGATTTATGGGTTCACGAAGTTGTCATTTTGGATAATTACTATGTTCACATAATTATTTAGTCACCTAAATGCTTTAGAAAATGTTATTGAAGTAAGGATATGTATGTAGAATCACCAAAATAAACTTTTAAAAAAAAATTAATAATAATAATATACCCAAAGGAATAAATATATTACGCAGCAGCGATTTATGCAAATTAGTCATATTTCCACCACTTGAATTTTTTGAGGTTTTGAGTATGTCATTCTAGGCGTCTTATAGAAGTGCACTGTGGTGAAAAATATTATATTGCAATTTGTGTGAGGTCAACAAAACAAAATTAGGTATTTTCTGGACTAACTAACACTGAGCTTCATGTGATAGGCAGCGAACACTTCGAGCCAACATGTTTTGAGGCAAATTTGGAAATGTACGGACGTGAACACCAAAAGGTTGTTAGCTGTGCCAACAGTGTTCTTAGGTACTCAAAAAGGCAAGACACCTGCCAAAAAAACTTTCAGAAAACGAGAAAGGAAAGGGGTATAAATCGCCTCCATGTTATAATCGCCTCCGTGGGTATAATACGCACAGATAATGGCGTTTGTGACACAAGGGCCGCGTACGCGTGCAGTTTTTGCGTGCAGTTTTTACATGAACGTACTGACATGACGTACAGTATAGGTGCGCATAATACATAGTACATGTACAGTTCGCTGTACACAAACCACCGTGCCCGCTGTGCTGTCTATTTTGCCGGGTTCCCAAATTTACGTCACTAACAGTGCCACCATTTGTCAGTGTTTGGACAGGTTTACGAGGGGGCTCATTATATTTTTGCTGATAAACACCAACTAATATCATTGTATACCCTTTTCTCACCTCTTGTCATGTTACTTACACATTAAAGCACATTATAAACTATTAAACAGCAATTCCTCTAGAAAGGTCTGCATGAAATCTTAATTTTGTTTTTTTTCAAAAAAAGGTTTTCCCCAAGTTTTTGGCTAATATTTATACTGTAATGTTAAAAATGAACTTATATAGTTTACTTTGTATAGATAGTTTTAATTTAATTCCAAGTATTTGTGTTCGTAGTTATTTTCTCAATACACTTTTCCATTGTGAATTTTACATCATTTAATAATTTGTATTATTGTAATGTTTGCATGGATAATGGAAACCATTTAAAAACTATTTTGGCATACACGGTGTATACAAACAAAATATAATGTTGATTA
Organism: Crossaster papposus; assembly: GCA_037893245.1. NCBI lineage: Eukaryota > Metazoa > Echinodermata > Asteroidea > Velatida > Solasteridae > Crossaster > Crossaster papposus. The sequence goes on along the minus strand of JBAIAA010000656.1, from coordinate 545,544 downwards.
GTTTTACATATGCCATTCATATCTCTTTAATAAATTTGTTCTAGACGAATAACACGTGCAAAGAACGAAACTAGGTGTAGTGTTAATTGTGGCGATTTATTGTCTCTGGTTTCACCTGTTGTGGGTTGTATTAAACAGCCACCAAACAATTTAGAACATTTTAATATATGAATGGAATGAATTTACATTCCTGGTTTCATACATGTTGTTGGTTGTAGTAAATAATTTAGGGAATTTTAATCGGGAATGGGAACGCTTTGTGATCACGGCTTGTCGTTTCTATAGAGCTACCCTAGGGTTCGATATGGCCTGATCATGAGGCCTCTCCTGTATTCAGGATCCTTTAAAAAGGACATCGGATGTGAACACGTCGCACTCCGTGACGGGTCTCAAGCGGGTTCACATCACACAGGGAACATCTACATTATGTAGGGACTGTTGTACATTACAGTAAGGGGACAAGAAGGGTAAGATATTAGAGATGGCAACTAGGGACGTTTCCTGACACGCAGTAAGTAAATAATTGTACATTTTCCGTTAGAATTTAACTTTAATAAAAGTTGTAGTTTAGAAAACAATCCTTTTCAATTCGTGTTATTTTAGTTGTCCATTTGACATTCCGAACTCGGGGAAACCGGTACTGCTCTAACTGCTAATTCCCCAACGCCCGGTCAAATACGAAGTCTCATTTAAACAATAAAGGGCGGTATAACAGTAGTGACGTCATGTGGTTAATATTTGCAAATACACCAAATAGCGAATATCGTTTGGGATAAACAGCGGCTACAAACGACTTCATTATTTCCCACAGGAATGACGGGCTTTGTTGTCAAAACAATATTCATCGCTAAAGGAACGTTTAATCGCTCTAATAGACAATTGCATAGTTTGTGTAAACACAAACACTAAAAAACACACTTAAACTTAATGTAATAATAGTATAGACTTATAAAGCGCACATTCTAATAGACATTACTCATGGCGCTACAGCAGACTAATGAAAAACCTAATGAAAAATGGCATCAAAACAAGTTAAATACAGTATGCCTGTTTAAATAACAGTGTCCTTTTGTTGTTGTTGAAAGTTTGGAAAGACTCGATGTTCCTGATATAATCTGGCAATTTGTTTCCAAAGTACAGGTCCAATGTAGGTAAAGGCCCGGCCACCATAACGTACTGTGCGTCATATGTGCGTTTCCATGGTGATAATTTAGTTATGGGGATCCAAAGGTTGAAGGATCATGAATTGTCTCCTCTGTTAATTTAGAAAAAACGACAACATATTGTTAAGGTGAAGTGCCGGCTATATTTGGTGGTATAAATAAAAACTAGCATTTGCGTGGAAACATCCTCGCTTATTAAATGATTTTCGTGAATGCATTCTTTCATGTAGTAGGAGACCAGCCTGTAGGTCCCGTGACCAAATTCTGGGAACAAAGGTTTGAAAGTGTTTTTATGTTCTCTGATGAATACCGAAGAATTTTGACTTGGGCTGCCCCCTTGAAAATGCCGGGCATTTCCGGGAGGGGTCAACAAAGGTCATACAGGGGTCAAAATTCAAATATATTGCAATCGTGTCGATATGCATATAAAATTACTCGTATAGTCATAAGGATTCCAAAAATGTATAGTTTGCTATACCTCCGACCTTAACAACGTCACTAACAATTCAAACTCTCCACTTTTAAAACAAATAATGATTTTTAATTATTTGTATTTTTCTTTAGAGCACATGTTCGATATAATATTGTATTAAACAGGGATGCCAGTTTTCCGGCAATTATCGGAATTCCGGTATATATCGCAAAACAACTGAATCGCAAACTAGCGAGAGAACACGCACGCTATTCATTGCGCTAGCGATTTGCGATATGCGATTTGCGATCCATGCTATTAATAGGTGTTTTAGTTAAAACTGAAGTGCTCTTGAAAAAAGTAGCAAAGAGAAACCGGTTTATGCAGGCATACTTCAAGGAATGATCAGTTTATTTTGTTGTTTGTTTGATCAATCCTAGAGTTAGCTGCAGTGAATCGGAACTCTTTCTATATGGAAAGGGGAGGGTATGGGAGTTGTCACAAGTCAGAACTATTTCTCATCGTTTTCGTTATTTTTGGGGAGATGCTGAAATAGTTCTGCTGCGTGAAGTATCATAGGATTTTATGTTTGTGGCTGGTCTGCAGAGATAAATCTGTATATTTATGATTTGCTGATTATTTATTATTTATGATTGTCAGCAGTGTGGTTGCGTAACTATACTGTCCAGAGCGTCATTCTTAATTTAATTTGTTCTTCTTGGTGATATATAGGCTTTTGGGCGGTCATTTTGGCCACTTTTTTATGCGAGACTGCAGTCATGGGGGGGGGGGGGGTTACGTGTACAAGTTTCAAGAGAAGCTCTCCATGTTGTACTTTATTTTGTTTGTACGTTATCTAGTGGGTATGCCAAATAGTGGTTGTTTGACTGGCCTCTCCAGAGCGCAATTCGTAACTCTTTTTTTCTCCCTTTTTTGTGTAAGACACGCATCGGGGGGGGGGGGGGGGGGGGGTCAGTTCTATTCACATTATCTCTGTCAGACGACAGTCAGTGGTTGGAGTCCGTGGCCGGGCAAATACATCAAACGTCTGCATTGGGTTAGACATTTCCTAAAAGCGGGAGTTTTAAACTCTGGTTTTCGCGACGCGATGGCTGGTTTGTGTATTGCAACAGTGGTCCTTTGTTTTCAGTTCACTCATTGATTGATTATTACCGGTGAATGAGTAGGATGATGAACAGTGCAACAAAGCAAGAAAAGCATCATTTGACAATGTGTTTAGAAATAACTGTGTTATTGTTGGCCAAAGGTCCTGATTTAAGTCTTTCGGTAGCCCTTTTGCCAGCCATTTTGAATGTTCAGGGTCAAGGTAAGCACTTTTACTTTGGAAAGTTGTATAGTTGAATTTGCCATGTCAGAAAACATATTATTAGGCACTAAAATCATTAGAATTGGACAATGTTAACCGTGTTGGTGAATTTGACCACCAGTCAAAAGTGCGTTGACCTTTCGACGTTTTTGACCACAGCGCCCTCATTTGGTCGGAGGTATAGCAAACTATACATTTTTGAAATCCTTATGACTAGACAAGAAATTTGATATGCATATCGACACGATTGGAATATATTTGGATTTTGACCCCTGTATGACCATTGTTGACCCCTCCCGGAAATGCCCGGCATTTTCAAGGGGGCAGCCCAAGTCAAAATTGTTTGGTATTCATCAGGGAACACAAAAACACTTTCAAACCTTTGTTCCCAGAATTTGGTCACGGGACCTACAGGCTGGTCTCCTACTAATGGTGGTTCATTCCTGACGCTTGTATTTCTTTTGGTCAATGAATAGCGAGTGAGTTTCTTATTGTTCTGTTCAATCATCGTTCCATTGCCAGAACTAATCCGATGAAGTGAGTTGTAAATATAAACGTTCACAATTCATCACAGTTGTCTGGTATTTAAAGGTAGTACCTACATCATTTGCAAACATAAAAAACTAAACGGCTGAATTATGAAGAAATATCTTACTAGACTAAGTGAAAAACAGTCTCAAGCATCCTGCGAAATCGAGGCACCATTGTGCCTTGGTTTTCAAAAAAAGAATTTTGCATCAATTTCCAACGATTGCCAGCTGGAAACCGTTCAAACAAACCTAGCTATATTCAAACACTTCCCCCAATTGATTAAATTTAGTTGGTCCCCATTTGTAGTATTTGCAATGGCTACACATTCGTAAATTGGTGCAACCCAACTAGTCTAATTTTCTAAACTGGGATTTTCGAGGCTTCTATAAATTGCTCTGTTTCTTGACCGGTCACTATTCTCACGTGACCGGGTACTATTCTAATGAGTTTAATTACACATGCATCCCACATCAGAGAACCCCTTTCGGTCAGAGTTTGTTCTCTGATGTCCTGATGAAGCGGACTACAGCGACCTGTGATGTTCCGACGGGTTTTCTAATGGCCAACCAGTATTACCCGCATCCCCATCAGAAACGGCACCAAACCCACCGACGGCAGCCAGTATCTCAGACACATTATCAAGGCCAGGAGTGGAACCAACATCTGAAAATGGTCAGGGAGCTGCTCAACCCCCAAGGCAAGGTTCTAAACTAGACATAACAGATGGCATTATCTGCAATCAAAGTTCCTGGGGTTTCTCATTCGCCCATCTTAATATAAGAAGCCTCATAAACAAATGTGAACATTGTAAGACTGTAATGTCTAGAAATCCATTCGACATCATCTGTCTTAACAAAACTTTTGGCGACGCCTCAATCTCGGATGATGAGATAACTCTACCAAATTAATATATTGTCAGAAAAGACAGCAACCGACATGGTGGCGGGGTTGCAATTTACCTACGAGATACCCTAATGTTCTCTCGCGTGCGAGGCGTAAATTATACCACTGAACCACTGATGCTTTGATGTTATAAACGCTCATTACAGTTCGAAATACAATATTTACATAAACACAAGTTTAAAAATTGCATCTGCCGGAAATCGAAATCGGGCCTCCCGCGTGGCATGGGAGAATTCTACCACTGAACCACCGATGCTCCGCGCAATTTTCAAAAACACTAATTTTGGTTGGAAATACAATATTTACATTAATACATGTTTAACGAAATTCATCGACCAAAAATCGAACCAGGGCCTCCCGCGTGGCAGGCGAGAATTCCACAACTGAACCAACGATGCTTTGCACGATTTTGTAAACACTCATTTCAGTTGAAAATACAATATTTAGAAAAATACTTGTAAACAAAATCGCATCAGCCGGAATCGAACCCGGGCCTCCCGCGTGGCAGGCGATAATTCTACCACTGATTCACCGATGCTTCGCACGATTTGTTAACACTCATTTCAGTTGGGAATACAGTATTTACATAAACACATATTAACAAAATTGCATCGGCCGGGAATCAAACCCGGGCCTCTCGCGTGACAGGCGAGAATTCTACCACTGAACCACCGATGCTTCACACGATTTACTAAACACTCATTTCAGTTGAAAATACAATATTTAGAAAAATACATGTTAACAAAATTGCATCGGCCGGGAATCGAACCCGGGCCTCCCGCGTGGCAGGCAATAATTCTACCACTGAACCACCGATGCTATGCACAACATGCTGGTCATCGGAAATTAAGCAGTTGTCCTGTAAATGAGCTAAGATAGCATCAGACATAATTCTCTCTATAATTTTACACACTTACGACTGGCCTATTATTACTTCATTGACAACGGTCACCTGATTTAAACACCGGATTTACATTTGCGGTCTTCCAACCATTTTAATTCAATTCACTTCACTTTATTTCCATATGCAGAAAGGTACACAGTAAACGAATTATTTTAACAATAAATATAATATGAGTTATAAGTACATGTGCATGAACATGAACATATGGTGGAAACCCACAAAACAAACATGGCTTGTCTAGTGTGGGAATCGCTATAAATGTTTACATTAGTTTTAGATAGGAAATAATATAAAGTGGAATTGCAATTAATTATTATAGATAATAATTATTATAGATTAATTTAGTATTATTGAGAAGTTAGCTATATAGTGGTACATGTACAAAAATTAAATCAATTCAACTGTAACACTTAACATGTAAGCAAATTAACAAGCAATGCAGACGCAGCCATGCAAAATACAAACCACCATTTTGACTGAAACGATAAGTATAGACTCTCAAAATTTACAAACTTTAGTATTTTTCTAGAAGTTGAGATTTAAATTGTTTTTTTGTTTAAATGGTTAATTTATTTAAACATTTTAAATTGGGATGAAGCGAATTCCACAATTTAGGACCATCATAATAATGTCAGTTTTCCCCCGAGTACAGTGCGAATTTCCAGGAGATGGAAATGGCTGGCCTGTCTGGTATGATGGGTATTTACTTGTTTATTTTGCGTGAAAAGTGAAGCAAGACAATTAGGAATGACATTTTTGGTTATCTGGAATATAATTATGGCTACCTGGGATTGATAAATATTGCAAAGTTTTAATAATTCATACTGTTTAAAGAGCGGATCCATGTGGGCCAACAAAATTGAACAAGTTATGATGCGGATAGCTCTTTTCTGAAGAAGGACTAACCTATTAGTCAATCTTTTAGCGCCATTACCCCAAGCTAATATTCTTGATATAAGGCAAAATCAAACTGTTATACAATATAAGGAAAAAACGACCTTATTCTGGCAATTACACCTATGTTTTTTTTAAATAATTTTACATACGTAATTTATGTGTGTTTACCATGAAAGCTTGTTATCAATAATGATTCCCAAAAAATTCACACTGTCAACTTTATTAATTTTATCATTTTCAATACAAATGTCTTTCGGCAACTTACTTACAGAATTACTAAATAACATACAATTTATTTAATACTTAACGATAACTTGTTAGCCTTTATCCAGTTAGATATAAGTTCACTGTTGGCTACATTTATTAGCGTAGAGATATTTGTATGACTGAAAAATAAGTATAAATATAAAATATCTGAAGATTTAGTAAAATCGTTAATATATATTAAAAAAAGAAGTGGTCCGAAGATTGATCTCTGGGGAACGCCGCATATTACCGAACGAGAAGAAGATATGTGTCCATTAATTACAACTCTTTGTTTTCTTTGCGACAGATAGCTTCGGAACCAGTCAAGAGGGACACCTCGTATACCATAATTGGAGAGTTTTTGAAGATGGTTGTCGTGATCTAGAGTATTAAACGCTTTGAAATAGTAGAGAAAAAAACCAGTGTGTGCTTAGAACTTTCAAATGAAGGTGTAATTGTGTTACATAGCTGAAGTATAGCGTGAGTCGTTGAATAAAACCATGAGGCAGGCGAGTACAGGAGATGGAGGTGGTGAATATTCTACAAAGAAGTGGTGAAATTAAATCCACGATGTTACGCAAGAATATGATGCGATAAATATTGCCAACTGAAAAATTAACAAAAGAAAGTTCGTTAATTGGAAATTGACACAATGCAAGACTATTATCAGGAATACCATTTGGTTCTGAAAAAAACTGTCATGAGGGTCATTGAGTAAATCTTCACCATGCTTAAATGTTAAAGGGGTTGGTGATTGTCTCCTACCCCTAACAAATGCCCCCAATATTTTTTGTTGTCACTAGAGAGAAACAAATTGTTGACGTAAGCGTTGTATGCTTTACGAGTAGTAGACTTTAACTGGTTACCTACAGTCTTATACAAGTTCCAGTCCTCAATTGAGCGAGTGCGTCTGGCCTCTTTGAAAAGGCGACGTTTAAGTCTACTGAACTGTTTTAAGTCGGCACTAACCCAATGGCAGTTACTCCGCTTTCTGTATTTCCAAGATTTTCTGGGAAGAGCATCATAGATAGCAGCACTTACTATGTCCAGGAATCCATCCCATGATTGATTGATGTCATTTGAGTCCAGGAACAGATCACATGGAGCATGCATCAGGAGTGAATTAAGCTGAGCTACTGATGCCTGGTCGTAGAAAAGAAACTGTCTGACAATTGGTGGGAGTGGAGGGGAATGACGAGAGCTGAGAGTGAAGTGAGCTGCATGATGGTCACTTGAGACTAGATTCGAAATGGAATTAATTTGAGTAATGATATGAAGGTTACTGCAAAAAACAAGGTCAATAGTAGAGCAAGTAGCAGGTGACATTGGAGTAGGGCGTGGGACATCATTGACCATCTGGATAAAATTCAGAGAGTCATCAAATTTACACAATGATGAGCGATTAGGCGAGTCTGGTAGATCAGGGTTCCAATCAACATTGAAGTCTCCCATCAGGAGTATAGTGTCAAATTTGGACAGGACAGGATCCAAATTAGTTGACATGCACCTGACATGTCATCGAGCTTGTCCCAGTAGGCAGCATTCTCATTTGGTGGGCGATAAAGGGCTCCAATGGGACACTTGAATCTATGACAGGTAACGGATAACCACATAAGCTCTAGGTCAGGTTTCTCAAGTGTCTCAAGACGAACTGGATGCAAGTTCTCTTTAACAGCCACAAGCACACCACCTCTTGGTCCTCGACGGTTCTTTCTAAAGATCACAAAGTCACTTTGGAGACCCAATATTGAGTCAGGGTCATGTTGGTCAAGCCACGTCTCAGTGAGGGCAAGAATGTCTGGTTCTTTATCAACTGAAATTGAAGTAACGATATTAACTCCCTTGTTGCGAATACTACGTGCATTTAGCATCAGGCCAGTAACAAACCTGGAGCTAGGCATGCGTGAACTTGAAGCAGAGGCTTGCAGATCAACATAAGGGGTGCTAGAAACAGCAGGAGTCACACTGTCACTCAACGAAGTATCAAAAATGAGTCGGAAAAATTGAATTCACAATGATGACACGTCCATAAGGTAGTTGAGTCAGCAAGCAGATTGTAAATTGATACACTCATTCCAATACCGTATGTGATACCATGAGCCACACGAGTCGAACTGGATGCCTTTCTGGTTAAAACCAGTTCGCGCCGGATGATGTATATAAACGCAAAGTTTTTTCCAGATTCAAAACGGATGACGTATAAACACGCCACAAGCAAGGCCGAACATTTCTGTCAGCAGTGAGCATCGCCGGAAATAATCCCGCCCCTCGGCTCGGTGATGTTAAAATAATCCCGGCGCGAACTGGTTTCGCACGGCTTTTTCACAGTCGGTACATGGATAACGAATAGGACCAGCACCCGATTTCAGTAAACTTTGCGACGCGTCGCAACTCGAGTTACGAAGAGTAACGCGTCGCATCTCTCGACGCGTCGTACGATCCATTTCACTAAAGTTACGATGCGTTCAATGCGTCGCAAATACCTTGACAACGGCAAGTAACACATTGTAAGTTACGAAGTGTATTTGGGTCGTCTCAAAATAAGATGCGTCTTCCAATAGCCAGTTTTACGCAACAGAAATGAAACAAACGAGACTAGAATACTCTACAATGTGTGGGAAGTTGTAAATGAAACATTCATCGTAGTCATATGAATAAACCTTGAATAGTGCACTTGAAATTTCAAATTAGCTAGAGGTCCACAGCGAGCTTGTTTTTCGTTAAAAATGCATCATACGTCAGCCATTTTTATTGACATTTTTAAAGCTTTCTGAGAAGAGGTTCGACGACTCTTTGCTGAATACCAGACGGCTATTCACTGTGCGTTGAATATGTACACACAACAGTCACTGTTTTGTGCTATAAATACACCTACGACGCGTCGCACTTACGATGTGTTTCGTGAAATGGATTTAGCGACGCATCGCAGCCGCGACGCGTCGTAGAGATACGAGGCGTCGTAAGTTAAGAAGAGTTTAGTGAAATCGGGTGCAGGTCTTGCCCATCAACTCGTTCCTCAATCCGTACATCTACACTCTCACCGCCTTCTCTGAGTATCGCCAAGCAGAAGCTCTGAGGGAAGAAAAGTTGGTGCGAACTACGGCGATGAAAACGAGATCTGTGGAAACGCTGCGTTCCAGTGGCTCGGATACTGTGCCATCTTGAAACAATTAACTGTCTCAAAATGAACAAGCACGATGTACTGGCGATCTTCGTTTATTGGAAACGAGATCTGTTTTGGGGAAGGGAGAGGGATTGACTCCTTTTGTTTGGTGAAACTTTGGTAGATCAACGCCGGTTATAGTTGGCCTTGTTTTTCTGTGGAGAGAACTGTTAAAAGAGAATACGCACAGGACATTATTAATAATCTTTTTCTTAGCATTAGGCTTAGCTCATTATTTGTTGTTTATCAGTCACCAAGTTCAGTTTAATTTCCTTTTTCCTTGTTTGGCTTTTTACTTGCGAGATTGGAACGATCTTTCTCTTGCTTTTTTTGTTTTGTGATTTTTGTTTGGCCTTTGTTGATTCTCCTCGCCACTCTCCATGGTTTTTTTTTTGCGGTCAGTTTTTTGTTCAGTGAGGTGTGTGCAAGAGAACAGGAAGATTTGTTTTGAGTCGCATGTGTGCCCTAACTTGCTATTTATGCCAGAATGCAAGCCTGTTTTTGGGTTTTGTTTTTTTTACACAGCGCATGCGCATACATTCAGGGCTCCAAACAGAGAGATAGTCAGACGGTTTAGGGGGAGGGGAGGAGAGGGGGAGGGGAGGGGGTATGGTAGGGGGTGTTCGCTGATTTATGGATGCATGCTGTGTACAAAAGGGGCATATGATACATACTGTTTAGTGTTAGTGGTGTATTGTTAACGAAAGAATGTTGTTTCCTAATTAATTTTTGTTTATTGGGAAGGGGCGTAGTCATACATGCGGCTTACGGTTTTTTATTATTAAAACGATTCTCGGTCCCATGGGAAGGACATTGAATTGAAGGACGTGTAACGCTGGGTTATGTGGATTTTGTTTTCTTTTCTTTTTCTGTGAGAAAATAGCAAGGAGAAACCGGTTTATGCACCTCTACTAGGAAAGATTATTTTGTTTGTGTTTGTTTGATCAAACCTAGAGTTAGCTGCAGTGAATCAGAACTCATTTAATATGAAAGTTTTCACAAGCCAGAACTGTTTCTCATTTTTATTTTGTTTTAATTGGGGGGGACACTGAAACGTTCTGCTGCGTGAAGTATCATAGGATATTATGTTTGTTGCTGGTCTGCAGAGATAAATCTGTATATTTATGATTTGCTGGTATGCCAGCAGTGTGGTTACGTAAATATACTACCCAGAGCGTAATTCTTAATTTAAGTTTTTTTTCTTTGTGAGATACGCTTTGGGGAGGTCAGTTGGGGGGGGGGGGGGGGGGGGGGGGTCGTGTACGAGTTTCAAGAGAACCCCTTCCGTTTTTTTCTGTTATTTGTTTAGAGACGCGGAAAGGTTCTGCTGACAATTATCATATGGATTGTATTTGTGACTGGTCTGCAGAGATAAATCTGTGATTGTACGTTATCTAGTGGGTATGCCAGAGAGTGGTTGTTTGACTGGACTCTGCAGAGCGTAGTTCTTAACTCTTCTCTACCCCCCTTTTTTGTGTAAGACACGCTTCTGGGGGGTCAGTTCTAGCCACATTATCTCTGCTATATGACAGTCATTTGTTGGAGTTCATGGACGTGCAAATACATCAAGTGTCATGCAGGCCAATTGGGTAAGACACTTCCCGTCTCTGGTTTTAGCGACGCGATGGTTTGTGTATCGCAACAGTAGTCCTTTGTTTTTAGTTCACTCAGTGATTGATTATTGTGTTTATTGGGAAGGAGCATTTTACGGGTCGCTGCTGCATGGTCACTATACGTCATGAATATCTAACCAACACAAAACGACTACAATTATGTTGTTAAGAAAAAAAAAGTACTTAGTTTGCCCTAACAATACAACGAATCTGTTTCCCTGTGATATGAACGAATCGCAGAAAACTATAGGACCACCACCTTCAAACAAAATAGTTTAGCATAGTTTGAAAAATAGCGATACTTGACGAAATAGTTCGAAAAGTTAGCATACTTTCCGGACCCTGGTTTTGTTATGCAGCGAAATGGCACAAACATAATATACAGAGGATGTGTCATCTTAAATCCAAACCAGTTAATATCCCTGGAGCTACATTGAATCCTAGCGGAACAGTTGAAGCTATTAACAATCAATTTGCCGGAATATTCAATCAGCTACCATCTTTAGCGCTTGAAAGTCTTCCTACATATTTGCTGGCAGAAACACCACCGCCAGTAATTTATCAAGGGCAGGTTCTGAAAGCACTTCAAAAACTGAAATCCTCCAAGGCTGGTCATCCTTCGGACTTACCTATGAGACTGATTAAAGAATTTGCTCCAGAATTAGCCCTTCCACTTACATGTGTATTCAATTCTTGCTTGAGAGAGGGTAACTTCCCTGAATTGTGGAAGACTGCTACTATCATACCAGTTCCTAAAACTAAACATGTTTTGTCTTTTGATCAACTGAGGCCCATCTCATTGACACCGGTGTTAGCTCGAATTTTTGAATCCTTTATTGCCAAATACATTATTAATGATATTTCTGTAAAATTTGATCCTAAACAATACGGTAACATTAAGGGCAGTTCTACTACTCATTACCTGGTGGATATGTTAAATTCTGTATATGAGGGACTTGATAAGCCTAATCAGTATGCTTACCTTGCCGCGATTGACTTCACCAAAGCCTTTGATCTTGTTAATCATAACATTATTATCAAGAAACTTATCAACCTTGGGGTTAGACGTTCAATTATTCCAATTGTCTGCAGCTTCCTTTCCAACCGTACCCAAAATACCAAACTCGTTAATCATACTTCCTCTGTTAAAACCATTGATTGCGGCGTCCCACAAGGAACTAAGTTAGGCCCTATACTATCTCTGGTCCTAGTTAAAGGTAGTATACACCATTTGCAGATATCGAAAATATTTACTACCGAATTATTAAGAAATATCTTACTCATTTAAAAGTAAATAATGATTCTAGGCATTCAGCAAAATGATTGCTCTAGATATCCTGTAATTATTCCGAAAAGTAGAATTTTATAAAGAAAAATTAGAGATCGCCGGACGGCGATCGCAAAAAAAACAAAGATAACATAAGAATAACTGCTCGACGCAGGTTGAAAACAAACGCTGTTTTTCGTGTTTTTCTCGGCATCCATGATTGTAAAACTTCGGACGGGTCAGTTAAACGATATCTACTATGAAATACAACCCCCCAAATCTACTTATTCATGATAATTTGAGCAATTACCAATGGTGTATCCTACCTTTAACGATGCTGCTATTGGAAGCCATAGACGTTGGAAATATGTGGACGACCTGACCCTCGGGGATATAGTTAAATATGGTGAAAATGCTCAACTTCAATCCCATCTTGATGATCTCTCAGAATGGTCCAAAGCTAACGATGTTCTCCCAAAACCTGCTAAATGTCAAGTAATGAAGATCAGGAGCCAATTCCATAAAAGCATTCTAAGCCTAGTTGGTTGCTAACTTCCTTTCTATCTCTAGTTACTTGCTAAATATATTCCCTAAAACCATTATACGCTTAGCAAGGTTCCTAGTTGCTTGCTAAAATTAGAATAGATTTGGGGTATGTCTAAATCCTTAGCACCATTCTAAGTCACTTTCAATCTTTCATCTCTTGAGAATTTGTATTGACATCCTTATGCGCAGAGTCAAGGACAGATTTTCCTGAGTCGAGTAATTATAAGGCTTCTTTCCTCTTTTTTGATTTGAAACACTCTCTGAATTAGCCATTTCTGAAACATGTGCTTAGGCCGATACAAATGTACATACCCTAAATAGGGTACAGAGGAATGCATTGACAATACAACCCACGTCAGCATGACCTGATTTGAACTTTTTCCCTATTGTTAACTCAAACTGACCATGTACTTTGGCGATTATGCAAACCCCACACCATTCTAGCAAGCTGCAAGCAAGCAACTAGTAAGAATGTTTCATAGAATGGTGTTATGGAATGCGATTTAGTTGATTGCTAGCAAGCAACCAACTAGGCATTTGGAATCTTGCTAAAACCTAGTAATATACTAAGTTAGAATTCTTTTATGGAATTGGGCCCAGTTTACTACGACGAGTTACACCTAACCCCATGTTTACTCTTAATGACATATCCCTAAACAAGGTTAATCATATGAAACTGTTGGGAGTCACGATTCAGAGTGATCTCAAATGGGACATTCATGTTGCTGATATTGTCTCTAGAGCCTCTAGAAAATTATTTACCTTAAGTATTTTTTAAAAAATATGACGCCCCCTTGGTTGACTTAGTTTCCGTCTTTACATGCTACATTAGACCAGTTTTAGAGTATGCCAGCCAAGTCTTGCATACCTCGATAAGTAAACAACTGGCTAATAGAATTGGAAATGTACAAAAACGTGCTTGTCGCATTATGTTAGGCTATCATCGGTATCACAGTAGTAGGAGACCAGCCTGTAGGTCCCGTGACCAAATTCTGGGAACAAAGGTTTGAAAGTGTTTTTATGTTCCCTGATGAATACCGAACAATTTTGACTTGGGCTTCCCCCTTGAAAATGCCGGGCATTTCCGGGAGGGGTCAACAAAGGTCATACAGGGGTCAAAATTCAAATATATTCCAATCGTGTCGATATGCATATCAAATTACTCGTCTAGTCATAAGGATTCCAAAAATGAGGGCGCTGTGGTCAAAAACGTCGAAAGGTCAACGCACTTTTGACTGGTGGTCAAAGTTAATGTTATCCGATTCTAATGATTTTAGTGTCTAATAATATGTTTTCTGACATGGCAAATTCAACTAAACAACTTTTAAAATTAAAAGTGGTTGCCATAACCTTGAAATTTCAAAATGGTTGCTAAAATGTTAGCATAAATTAGCCAAAAACAACTTTTATTTTCTCCAAAACCCATGGATAAGAAGTTATTAAATTTTTGTCACCGAAACGTCACTAACAATTCAAACTCTCCACTTTTAAAACAAATAATGATTTTTAATTATTTGTATTATTTTTCTTTAGAGCACATGTTCGATATAATATTGTATTAAACAGGGATGCCAGTTTTCCGGTATATATTGCAAAACAACTGAATCGCAAACTAGCGAGAGAACACACACGCTATTCATTGCGCTAGCGATTTGCGATTTGCGATCCATGCTATTAATAGGTTTTTTAGTTAAAACTGAAGTGCTTTTGAAAAAAAGTAGCAAAGAGAAACCGGTTTATGCAGGCATACTTCAAGGAATGATCAGTTTATTTTGTTGTGTTTGTTTGATCAATCCTAGAGTTAGCTGCAGTGAATCAGAACTCATTCTATATGGGAAGGGGAGGGTATTATTTATGGGAGTTGTCACAAGTCAGAACTATTTCTCATCGTTTTCGTTATTTTTGGGGAGATGCTGAAATAGTTCTACTGCGTGAAGTATCATAGGATTTTATGTTTGTGGCTGGTCTGCAGAGATAAATCTGTATATTTATGATTTGCTGCTATGTCAACAGTGTGGTTGTGTAACTATACTGTCCAGAGCGTCATTCTTAATTTAATTTTTTTTCTTAGTGATATATAGGCTTTTGGGCGGTAATTTTGGCCACTTTTTTATGCGAGATTGCAGTCAGTATGAATGGGGGGGGGGGGGGGTTACGTGTACAAGTTTCAAGAGAAGCTCTCCATGTTTTACTTTATTTTGTTTGTACGTTATCTAGTGGGTATGCCAAATAGTGGTTGTTTGACTGGCCTCTCCAGAGCGCAATTCGTAACTCTTTTTTTCTCCCTTTTTGTGTAAGACACGCATCGGGGGGGGGGGGGGGGGGGTCAGTTCTATTCACATTATCTCTGTCAGACGACAGTCAGTGGTTGGAGTCCGTGGCCGGGCAAATACATCAAACGTCTGCAGGCCAATTGGGTTAGACATTTCCTAAAAGCGGAAGTTTTAAACTCTGGTTTTCGCGACGCGATGGCTGGTTTGTGTATTGCAACAGTGGTCCTTTGTTTTCAGTTCACTCAGTGAGTGATTATTACCGGTGAAAGAGTAGGATGATGAACAGTGCAACAAAGCAAGAAAAGCATCATTGGACAATGTGTTTAGAAATAATTGTGTTATTGTTGGCCAAAGGTCCCGATTCAAGTCTTTCGGTAGCCCTTTTGCCAGCCATTTTGAATGTTCATGGTCAAGGTAAGCACTTTTACTTTGGAAAGTTGTATAGTTGAATTTGCCATGTCAGAAAACATATTATTAGGCACTAAAATCATTAGAATTGGACAATGTTAACCGTGTTGGTGAATTTGACCACAAGTCTAAAGTGCGTTGACCTTTCGACGTTTTTGACCACAGCACCCTCATTTAATAATAGTATAGACTTATAAAGCGCACATTCTAATAGACATTACTCATGGCGCTACAGCAGACTAATGAAAAACCTAATGAAAAATGGCATCAAAACAAGTTAAATACAGTATGCCTGTTTAAATAACAGTTTCCTTTTGTTGTTGTTGTTGTTGAAAGTTTGGAAAGACTCGATGTTCCGGATATAATCTGGCAATTTGTTTCCAAAGTACAGGTCCAATGTGGGTAAAGGCCCGGTCACCATAACGTACTGTGCGTCG
Organism: Crossaster papposus; assembly: GCA_037893245.1. Classification (NCBI taxonomy): domain Eukaryota; kingdom Metazoa; phylum Echinodermata; class Asteroidea; order Velatida; family Solasteridae; genus Crossaster; species Crossaster papposus. The sequence goes on along the minus strand of JBAIAA010000656.1, from coordinate 529,454 downwards.
TATGCGCGTTTCCATGGTGATAATTTAGTTATGGGAATCCAAAGGTTGAAGGATCATGAATTGTCTCCTCTGTTAATTTAGAAAAAACGACAACATATTGTTAAGGTGAAGTGCCGGCTATATTTGGTGGTATAAATAAAAACTAGCATTTGCGTGGAAACATCCTCGCTTGTTAAATGGTCTTCGTGAATGCATTCTTTCATGTAGTAGGAGACCAGCCTGTAGGTCCCGTGACCAAATTCTGGGAACAAAGGTTTGAAAGTGTTTTTATGTTCCCTGATGAATACCGAACAATTTTGACTTGGGCTGCCCCCTTGAAAATGCCGGGCATTTCCGGGAGGGGTCAACAAAGGTCATACAGGGGTCAACATTCAAATATATTCCAATCGTGTCGATATGCATATCAAATTACTCGTCTAGTCATAAGGATTCCAAAAATGAGGGCGCTGTGGTCAAAAACGTCGAAAGGTCAACGCACTTTTGACTGGTGGTCAAAGTTAATGTTATCCGATTCTAATGATTTTAGTGTCTAATAATATGTTTTTTGACATGGCAAATTCAACTAAACAACTTTTAAAATTAAAAGTGGTTGCCATAACCTTGACATTTCAGAATGGTTGCTAAAATGTTAGCATAAATTAGCCAAAAACAACTTTTATTTTCTCCCAAACCCATGGATAAGAAGTTATTACATTTTTGTCACCGAAACGTCACTAACAATTCAAACTCTCCACTTTTAGAGCACATGTTCGATATAATATTGTATTAAACAGGGATGCCAGTTTTCCGGCAATTATCGGAATTCCGGTATATATTGGAAAGCAACTGAATCGCAAACTAGCGAGAGAACACACACGCTATTCATTGCGCTAGCGATTTGCGATTTGCGATCCATGCTATTAATAGGTTTTTTAGTTAAAACTGAAGTGCTTTTGAAAAAAGTAGCAAAGAGAAACCGGTTTATGCAGGCATACTTCAAGGAATGATCAGTTTATTTTGTTGTGTTTGTTTGATCAATCCTAGAGTTAGCTGCAGTGAATCAGAACTCATTCTATATGGGAAGGGGAGGGTATTATTTATGGGAGTTGTCACAAGTCAGAACTATTTCTCATCGTTTTCGTTATTTTTGGGGAGATGCTGAAATAGTTCTACTGCGTGAAGTATCATAGGATTTTATGTTTGTGGCTGGTCTGCAGAGATAAATCTGTATATTTATGATTTGCTGCTATGTCAGCAGTGTGGTTGCGTAACTATACTGTCCAGAGCGTCATTCTTAATTTAATTTGTTTTCTTAGTGATATATAGGCTTTTGGGCGGTAATTTTGGCCACTTTTTTATGCGAGATTGCAGTCAGTATGAATGGGGGGGGGGGGGGTTACGTGTACAAGTTTCAAGAGAAGCTCTCCATGTTTTACTTTATTTTGTTTGTACGTTTTCTAGTGGGTATGCCAAATAGTGGTTGATTGACTGGCCTCTCCAGAGCGCAATTCGTAACTCTTTTTTTCTCCCTTTTTTGTGTAAGACACGCATCGGGGGGGGGGGGGGGGGGGGGGGGTCAGTTCTATTCACATTATCTCTGTCAGACGACAGTCAGTGGTTGGAGTCCGTGGCCGGGCAAATACATCAAACGTCTGCAGGCCAATTGGGTTAGACATTTCCTAAAAGCGGAAGTTTTAAACTCTGGTTTTCGCGACGCGATGGCTGGTTTGTGTATTGCAACAGTGGTCCTTTGTTTTCAGTTCACTCAGTGATTGATTATTACCGGTGAAAGAGTAGGATGATGAACAGTGCAACAAAGCAAGAAAAGCATCATTGGACAATGTGTTTAGAAATAACTGTGTTATTGTTGGCCAAAGGTCCCGATTCAAGTCTTTCGGTAGCCCTTTTGCCAGCCATTTTGAATGTTCATGGTCAAGGTAAGCACTTTTACTTTGGAAAGTTGTATAGTTGAATTTGCCATGTCAGAAAACATATTATTAGGCACTAAAATCATTATAATTGGACAATGTTAACCGTATTGGTGAATTTGACCACCAGTCAAAAGTGCGTTGACCTTTCGACGTTTTTGACCACAGCGCCCTCATTTAAGGTCGGGGGTATCGCAAACTATACATTTTTGGAATCCTTATGACTAGACGAGTAATTTGATATGCATATCGACACGATTGGAATATATTTGACCCCTGTATGACCTTTGTTGACCCCTCCCGGAAATGCCCGGCATTTTCAAGGGGAAGCCCAAGTCAAAATTGTTCGGTATTCATCAGAGAACACAAAAACACTTTCAAACTTTTGTTCTCAGAATTTGGTCACGGGACCTACAGGCTGGTCTCCTACTACAGTTACTCCAATGCTTTGAAAGTTCTAGGTATTTCTAGCCTTGAAACTAGGAGAGACACCTTACTGTATAACTTTGGCACTAAACTATTACATTCCAACAGATTTAAAAATATGCTCCCCCCTCCTAAATTGAATAACACAACTACCAGAATACTCAGAAACAGTTTCACGTCTACGCTTGTTGTACCCAAGTGCAAAACTAATAGATACATGAAGTCCACAATTCCTGTTTTAGCTAAACTTTTGTAATTCTTAATTGTTTACAATAGGTGCAAGTGAGTACTTTGTGTAATTTTATACTTCCATTCTTTTTAACTGCTATGTAACAATTTTTAATTATTGTAAAGTGTAAACGTGGTCATTTCAGCTACTTTTTTGTGGCTGCCTACCTCGTGTTTTAATACGAATAAACCAGAATAATAATAATAATAATAATAATAATTACTCGCCCTGAACAAGGCTAGAAGCCACCTTCTAGGTACCAGTAAATGTATGCACATAGACGTGACATTAGGGCAATATTAAAACAATGCTACCGGAAATAGATACTAAAATGCGGGTTTGTGTTACGTTGCACTATTTCGTTCAAACGTACATGAAAATTAACGAGCCGTGGAAAATGGCCTAAGCATGGTTGGAAGTTGATATAAATTCGAAGCCACCTAGAGAGTTTGTCATTAGCTTTTGTTTTGTTGGCCATACTCTTTAGAGACGTCGTCTTGACTCGAGTCTTACTGTTTCAAAAATGCGCGCTTTTAAGACGTTCCTAATTCTCGCGGCTGCTGTTGCGATGGTGGCATCTCTTGCTATTATGGTGAGTAGTACAGGCAAACACCTTTAAACAAGGCTCTTGGGACTTTACACATACCTTTTTATAACAGGTACCTTGTTATTATCAGTAATGAAAAAAACAAAGGCCCAAATCCTACCTTTTTTTTCTCTCTTCATAAGCAAGATGTGTCGAGTCGTGGTCGGGCGGTTAAGGACTCGGTTTTCTGTTCCGCAGAGCGTGGGTTCGAGTCCTGGTGTCGACACGTGTGTCCTTAAGCAAGGCAATTAAACCACTATTGATTCGTCCTTCGGATGGGACGCAAAGCTGTAGGTCCTGTGCGTTGTGTAATGCACGTAAAAGAACCCAGTAACACTCTTCGTTAAGAGAAGTGGTTCGCCCCGGTGTTCCTGGCAGCGCCTCGGAATAGGCAACTAGATAGATGGCGCTTTACAAATGCATGATCATCATCATGTTGTATTAACAGTGCTCGTATTGTCAGGGTTTGACTGTGCTACGAAAGTTAGCAATGAACTGGCACATTTTAATTAACATTGAGCGAATATAATGTGCAGTGACTCCTGAATAATATTCGGTGGTGGGCTTATTTGTTTACCAAACAGAAACCTGGCGCCAGGGTCTTAGTGCAGAGACATGAAGACCATGAGATGATGAAGCTCTTGGAGATTGATCTGGCCGAAAAGGCCGCCCATGATTTGGTTCAGTTACAGTTTTTCGATGGTAAGTCGTCTCTCAATTCCCTCACAAAAGGTGCCAAGTATAAAAGCTAAGAGCCCTTCTGAGAGCAGTTCTATATCGTGACTGTTTTAAACTATTATTTTCTGGTTGTAGAACCAAGGATATCCCACAATAGCGCCTTTCTAGTTTGCAAGCCTAAAGAAATCTGTAGAAAGGGAAGAATGTGCAGTTTTAGAGGTGAAATAAAATCCCAGAAGAATATCCTAGAGGAAAACCCAGAGAATAAGGCAGGCGAACTAAAAACCTAATCCATATATTGGCCCAGGCGGGATTCGAACTTGGAAGGAAATTCCAACCTAACTCTTTATCCTGACTCCTATCCCTTTAATATGGCTGCCCACATAACACAGTCAGATGTCCGAATGACGATGGATACAACATATTGGAACCAAAATAACTTTCCCTCAGATGATTCGTTTTCCCGAGCTTATTGGATTTGTCTTTAATGAGATAAGGAACTCTTTCCGTGAAGGTTCAAAATTAATTAATTAAAACCTCGGCTTGGTGTCGTTTCTGGCTTCGAAGTTTCAAAAGACCTTTGGCTGGGTCTAAATTTTCATCAAGTTTCTTTGCTTTCAATGTAGAAGCACTGGAGAAGCGCGGGTCTGGATCCTGCTCCGTGAATGGCTACACTTCCGAATGCTGCGGTACCTTGTCATTCCGGGTGTATTGGCAACAGGTTAATCTAGATGGTAAGGATTTGAACATTTTCATTCCATTGTGGTCACTAAGTATGATAAACTGTTCAATTTGAAAAGCACTGCAGGGGAACAAATTGTACGTACCCAAGCACTTTTTATGCAAATTGTTACGCTCGTTTTCATGAACGTGTTTCTTGTTTATGTCTTTTGATTCAAAGCTTGCGTGCTTGGCGAGGTCATCCCCGATGAACACGGTGTCCATATGAAATTGACTGTTCTGGGTCAAACCATCATTGACGAAACAGTCTCAGGTAAGGAATTAAATTACTGGGCACCATTCTGACCATTATGCCGTGCGTTGAACTTGTTCAGAAGTGAATTCATGTCAATTTGTAAAAACTTTGTTTCATCTTGCCGGTCATTTTGACCCTGTAACCGTGACTTGAAATGCGTTCATTCCGACCCCGAAATGTGCCGGAAAAATGGAACCTGAATTCCGAGTCGAACCCAACCCGGACTTTTTAAGAACAGTTACAATGTTGCCTAATAACTGGGAGATCTGTTTTCACTTTATGTGTTGGTATGCAGCTCATGACCCGCCACCGATCTGTGTGTCCGTCCCCAAAGTCCCAGTGGCTTCGATCTGTGTGGACTTGAGTAACCTGCAGTGGGAAAACAATGATTACCGCGGCTGTGTGGTACTGCTAGCCAAGGTGTTTGGCGGGACTGTGCTAACCGTCGACCTGGGATGCTTCAAGTTTTAAAGATCAGGAGCCAATTCCACAAAAGTATTCTAAGCCTAGTTGGTTGCCAACTTCCTTTCTATCTCTAGTTCCTTGCTAAATCTATTCCATAAAACCATTATACGCTTAGCAATGTTCCTAGTTGCTTGCTAAAATTAGAATAGGTTTGGAGTATGTCTAAATCCCTAGCACCATTCTAAGTCACTTTCAATCTTTCATTTTTTGGGAATTTGTATTGACATCCTTATGCGCAGAGTCAAGAATAACCTTAAAATCCTCATAGCGTTCTGCAAGGAACAGATTAACCCGAGTCGAGTAATTAGGCTTTCTTCCCCTTTGTTTAGTTGAAACACCCTCTGAAGTAGCCATTTCTGAAACATGTGCTTAAGCCAAATGTACATACCCAAAATAGGGTACAGAGGAATGCATCTTTCCCTATTGTTAACTCAAACTGATATGTACTTTGGCGATTATGCAAACCCCACACCGTTCTAGCAAGCTGCAAGCAAACAACTAGTAAGAATGTTTCATAGAATGGTGTTATGGAATGCGATTTAGTTGATTGATAGCAAGCAACCAACTAGGCATTTGGAATCTTGCTAAAACCTAGTAATATACTAAGTTAGAATGCTTTTATGGAATTGGGCCCAGGGATACAATCATCAAGTCAGTCTCTGCAATTCACTAATCACAGTGCATTATTTTAAGGCCCGGCCGACAACAATTATTCACTTCATTATAGTTTACTGCACACCTTTACTAGCCTGGTTTTAATTATAGTCGCGGTTAAGTGATGGTCAATATGTTAATTGTAAATTCGATTTCGTTAAATGGATCTTAGCAAATGTCGATATAAAGTTTGCAATCCGTTTCTCTTTTAATAGTTATTCCGTAAAATGGCGCTACTTTTGATAACCACGGTTAATGTTGCAGTATTTGGTAAATTCAATGCCACTTTTTTGACACAAATTAAAATACCTTGCAGCGACACTGCCCAAAAATGAAACCGCACTTTGTGTGATTCTTTGTAACTTTTAAAAGAGTTCGTCAGGTGGTATAAGACGCGTTATCAAGAAAAACGTTGATAAACTACAGATTAACTACAGTCGATAAACTACAGTTGTAGAGAGCGTGGCAAATCAAAGGTTAGGTACAATAGCTTAGCTAGTGCGTTAGGCATGGGCACATTTTTCATCTAAAAGACATAAACATTTTACCACAAAACACTTGTTTTTTTCAAATGTCTTTAAAGTACTTTTAAGGACAACTTTTCCGAAACATTACTATCCAAGACAAAATGTGGGAACAAATGCAATACCGATTTGGTGACTTCATCAATATAAACAAAACTTGAGAAACAAAAATGCAATAATGTACTATATCCATACGTAACTACGCTAATCAATATTTCGAAGCGTCTAGTATAATGTAATTCTAGGTGCAAAATTCTTACAATTTACCTTTGATATACTATATAGAATGTTTATCAAATTATAGAGACTTTTTATAAGCAACACTCGCTCCTTCCTTTCAAAAGATCGAGGGCAAAATATCGCGGAACAAATATTCAGTGTTCTGTGGTAGTGCATTTTTTTACAGAAAACTATAGACATTTTTAGAAACAATCATGGGTAACAATTTTATGTTTATAAACGTATGTTTATGACTTCTGTCTAGCAACAACGATACTGACAATTTAGGAGACCACCAACATAGGGCAAGATAGCTCAGTAGGTAGAGCGCCGGTACTGTGTTTCGGAGGTCGCAGGTTCGCTAATTATACCTGGAAGCAATTAAAATGTAGAACAAACATATCTTGGTTCTTTGCTGCAGCCAAAAGCAGCCCTTTATTTGACCAAAAACTTCTTCAAACAAATTCAAACATATATATATGATGAAGGTTCATCTCAGTGACCCCACCATTGTATAGCTGCGGGCGGCTCACCAGCGTCATGCCCGACTTTTACTTGGACCGACAGGGTCTCTTTTTGGGGTTCATCTCAGTGACCCCACTATGGTATACATGCGGGCTTCTCACCAGCGTGATGCCCGACTTTTAAATGGACCGACAGGGTCTCTTTTTTGGGTTCATCTCAGTGACCCCACTTGGACCGACAAGGTCTCTTTTTTGGGTTCATCTCAGTGACCCCACTTGGACCGACAGGGTCTCTTTTTTGGGTTCATCTCAGTGACCCCACTTGGACCGACAGGGTCTCTTTTTTGGGTTCATCTCAGTGACCCCACTTGGACCGACAGGGTCTCTTTTTGGGGTTCATCTCAGTGACCCCACTATGGTATACATGCGGGCTTCTCACCAGCGTGATGCCCGACTTTTAAATGGACCGACAGGGTCTCTTTTTTTGGGTTCATCTCAGTGACCCCACTTGGACCGACAAGGTCTCTTTTTTGGGTTCATCTCAGTGACCCCACTTGGACCGACAGGGTCTCTTTTTGGGGTTCATCTCAGTGACCCCACTTGGACCGACAGGGTCTCTTTTTGGGGTTCATCTCAGTGACCCCACTTGGACCGACAGGGTCTCTTTTTAAATTTAACTGTTATGATTTAACTTCAATGTGATCTTAACACAGATGTGCTGTTCAATCGTCGTACGGCTGGATCGAACAATATAATCTCTCGGGGAACAGCAAGAGAGATTGCAAGTCTGTGTAATAATATTCATACTACCTTTGAAATACAAACGTTTTACAAAAACAAACTACTGGCTGTCTGAATCCCGCAATTTAGGCTAGGCAGACAGCCACTCAGGCCATTTAAGGCGGAATGAAGGGGAGGAGGTGGGATAACAAAAGGTTTAAGAAGTTTTGGTCAACAATTTTTTCTGAGTTGCTGATAGCTGCAACCAAATTGGCGGCCCGAATGCCGCGTGTTCTGGGTTAAATACCCAAACTCTTCGGACTGTCTTTTCTTCTCATTGGTCAAGGTAGGATATCTTAAGTTCTCCATTGGTCAATCTTACCTATTAATTTGCATATCTACCAGATATAACCTTATATGGTAAATAATTTATTTTTCCCCTTCTTCTTGCGCAACCTTCTAAACGACCAAGCCACGTTTCTTAAAAGTTAAAATATACCCGTCCGAAGGGGGGGGGGGGGAGATGCTATTATTGCTGGTTGTGCAATTTTTTTCGAACGACCTTAAAAACGTTTTGCCTACGACGCCAAAAAGAGTTTAGGCTTTATGTGCCCCAAGTATAACGTATTTTATCTTTTATGGATAAAATTAATTATACCTGGAAGCAATTAAAATGTAGAACAAACATATCTTGGTTCTTTGCTGCAGCCAAAAGCAGCCCTTTATTTGACCAAAAACTTCTTCAAACAAATTCAAACATATATATATGATGAAGGTTCATCTCAGTGACCCCACCATTGTATAGCTGCGGGCGGCTCACCAGCGTGATGCCCGACTTTTACTTGGACCGACAGGGTCTCTTTTTGGGGTTCATCTCAGTGACCCCACTATGGTATACATGCGGGCTTCTCACCAGCGTGATGCCCGACTTTTAAATGGACCGACAGGGTCTCTTTGTTGGGTTCATCTCAGTGACCCCACTTGGACCGACAGGGTCTCTTTTTGGGGTTCATCTCAGTGACCCCACTTGGACCGACAGGGTCTCTTTTTGGGGTTCATCTCAGTGACCCCACTTGGACCGACAGGGTCTCTTTTTAAATTTAACTGTTATGATTTAACTTCAATGTGATCTAAACACAGATGTGCTGTTCAATCGTCGTACGGCTGGATCGAACAATATAATCTCTCGGGGAACAGCAAGAGAGATTGCAAGTCTGTGTAATAATATACATACATGTACTACCTTTGAAATACAAACGTTTTACAAAAACAAACTACTGGCTGTCTGAATCCCGCAATTTAGGCTAGGCAGACAGCCACTCAGGCCATTTAAGGCGGAATGAAGGGGAGAAGGTGGGATAACAAAAAGTTTAAGAAGTTTTGGTCAACAATTTTTTCTGAGTTGCTGATAGCTGCAACCAAATTGGCGGCCCGAATGCCTCGTGTTCTGGGTTAAATACCCAAACTCTTCGGACTGTCTTTTCTTCTCATTGGTCAAGGTAGGATATCTTAAGTTCTCCATTGGTCAATCTTACCTATTAATTTGCATATCTACCAGATATAACCTTATATGGTAAGGAATTTATTTCCCCCCTTCTTCTTGCGCAACCTTCTAAACGACCAAGCCACGTTTCTTAAAAGTTAAAATATACCCGTCCGAAGGGGGGGGGGGGAGATGCTATTATTGCTGGTTGTGCAATTTTTTTCGAACGACCTTAAAAACGTTTTGCCTACGACGCCAAAAAGAGTTTAGGCTTTATGTGCCCCAAGTATAACGTATTTTATCTTTTATGGATAAAATTAATTATACCTGGAAGCAATTAAAATGTAGAACAAACATATCTTGGTTCTTTGCTGCAGCCAAAAGCAGCCCTTTATTTGACCAAAAACTTCTTCAAACAAATTCAAACATATATATATGATGAAGGTTCATCTCAGTGACCCCACCATTGTATAGCTGCGGGCGGCTCACCAGCGTGATGCCCGACTTTTACTTGGACCGACAGGGTCTCTTTTTTGGGTTCATCTCAGTGACCCCACTTGGACCGACAAGGTCTCTTTTTTGGGTTCATCTCAGTGACCCACTTGGACCGACAGGGTCTCTTTTTTGGGTTCATCTCAGTGACCCCACTTGGACCGACAGGGTCTCTTTTTGGGGTTCATCTCAGTGACCCCACTATGGTATACATGCGGGCTTCTCACCAGCGTGATGCCCGACTTTTAAATGGACCGACAAGGTCTCTTTTTTGGGTTCATCTCAGTGACCCCACTTGGACCGACAGGGTCTCTTTTTGGGGTTCATCTCAGTGACCCCACTTGGACCGACAGGGTCTCTTTTTGGGGTTCATCTCAGTGACCCCACTTGGACCGACAGGGTCTCTTTTTAAATTTAACTGTTATGATTTAACTTCAATGTGATCTTAACACAGATGTGCTGTTCAATCGTCGTACGGCTGGATCGAACAATATAATCTCTCGGGGAACAGCAAGAGAGATTGCAAGTCTGTGTAATAATATACATACATGTACTACCTTTGAAATACAAACGTTTTACAAAAACAAACTACTGGCTGTCTGAATCCCGCAATTTAGGCTAGGCAGACAGCCACTCAGGCCATTTAAGGCGGAATGAAGGGGAGGAGGTGGGATAACAAAAGGTTTAAGAAGTTTTGGTCAACAATTTTTTCTGAGTTGCTGATAGCTGCAACCAAATTGGCGGCCCGAATGCCTCGTGTTCTGGGTTAAATACCCAAACTCTTCGGACTGTCTTTTCTTCTCATTGGTCAAGGTAGGATATCTTAAGTTCTCTATTGGTCAATCTTACCTATTAATTTGCATATCTACCAGATATAACCTTATATGGTAAGGAATTTATTTCCCCCCTTCTTCTTGCGCAACCTTCTAAACGACCAAGCCACGTTTCTTAAAAGTTAAAATATACCCGTCCGAAGGGGGGGGGGGAGATGCTATTATTGCTGGTTGTGCAATTATTTTCGAACGACCTTAAAAACGTTTTGCCTACGACGCCAAAAAGAGTTTAGGCTTTATGTGCCCCAAGTATAACGTATTTTATCTTTTATGGATAAAATTAATTATACCTGGAAGCAATTAAAATGTAGAACAAACATATCTTGGTTCTTTGCTGCAGCCAAAAGCAGCCCTTTATTTGACCAAAAACTTCTTCAAACAAATTCAAACATATATATATGATGAAGGTTCATCTCAGTGACCCCACCATTGTATAGCTGGGGGCGGCTCACCAGCGTGATGCCCGACTTTTACTTGGACCGACAGGGTCTCTTTTTGGGGTTCATCTCAGTGACCCCACTATGGTATACATGCGGGCTTCTCACCAGCGTGATGCCCGACTTTTAAATGGACCGACAGGGTCTCTTTGTTGGGTTCATCTCAGTGACCCCACTTGGACCAACAAGGTCTCTTTTTGGGGTTCATCTCAGTGACCCCACTTGGACCGACAGGGTCTCTTTTGGGGGTTTATCTCAGTGACCCCACTTGGACCGACAGGGTCTCTTTTTGGGGTTCATCTCAGTGACCCCACTTGGACCGACAGGGTCTCTTTTTAAATTTAACTGTTATGATTTAACTTCAATGTGATCTTAACACAGATGTGCTGTTCAATCGTCGTACGGCTGGATCGAACAATATAATCTCTCGGGGAACAGCAAGAGAGATTGCAAGTCTGTGTAATAATATACATACATGTACTACCTTTGAAATACAAACGTTTTACAAAAACAAACTACTGGCTGTCTGAATCCCGCAATTTAGGCTAGGCAGACAGCCACTCAGGCCATTTAAGGCGGAATGAAGGGGAGGAGGTGGGATAACAAAAAGTTTAATAAGTTTTGGTCAACAATTTTTTCTGAGTTGCTGATAGCTGCAACCAAATTGGCGGCCCGAATGCCTCGTGTTCTGGGTTAAATACCCAAACTCTTCGGACTGTCTTTTCTTCTCATTGGTCAAGGTAGGATATCTTAAGTTCTCCATTGGTCAATCTTACCTATTAATTTGCATATCTACCAGATATAACCTTATATGGTAAGGAATTTATTTTCCCCCTTCTTCTTGCGCAACCTTCTAAACGACCAAGCCCCGTTTCTTAACCAGTTCGCGCCGGATGACGAATATAAACGCAACAATTTCCCCAAATTCAAAACGAATGACGAATATATACGCCAAGTTCAAGTTCGGAAATATATGTCAGCAGCGCGCAAGGCCGGAAATGCGTGGGTGTGCTACCCAGCACTATAGGCCTGAACACGCTTCGGATCGAGTTTCGTTAAAAATAATCCCGCCCGTCGGCTCGGCGATGTTAAAATAATCCCGGCGCGAACTGGTTAAAAGTTAAAATATACCCGTCCGAAGGGGGGGGGGGGATGCTATTATTGCTGGTTGTGCAGTTTTTTTCGAACGACCTTAAAAACGTTTTGCCTACGACGCCAAAAGAGTTTAGGCTTTATGTGCCCCAAGTATAACGTATTTTATCTTTTATGGATAAAATTAATTGTTTTGTTTAGTTTGAAATATATTGTTATTTCTGGTGGTTACCTGATGTCTGGGCATTGTCAGGTCATGAAACCAGACTATACTTATAAAGATTTAATAATGAGTAAAATTAGGTTATTTGAATGTATTGGTATTTTATTTATTGCAACTAATTCATGGATATAATGAATCAAGTTCTTTGCTGTTCAGGCGAAGTGTCCATTCAGTCTTCCAGCGGTAGAGAGACTGTTGGGTGCCGTAAATCGGGTTGTTAAAATTGTCACCTCTGGGTTTCTGTAAATCACCAACAATGAGCGAAATTTAACATCCACAGGTTTTGAAGCACAAAAAACATACTTTGCATGAACAACAGTATACAATATAAGATGTAGGAGATTCAGTAAGGGAAGTTTGCTGTTGGTATTTAAACTTTCCAGGTTTCAGGTATGTGAGTAACTACAGATGAAAAAAAAGTTTAAACAAAACTAGGCCAGAAAAAGAAAGAAAAAAAAAAGAAGATATTTCCCTTACTTTTGTACAGAGAAAGTGAATTTTAATAAAAGAGGAAAATCAAAACCAAAACAGAGAAAATTGGCTTTAGAAAGAAAATTTCCCAGGCCTTAAGTCTTAAAACATTGATGATACATTATGTTAACATTTGTATCGATATTATGTTTAATCAACCCTGTTGATTTTTAAATCAAGAGATTTTCAAAAGTGCGCCGATACCTCAGATAAAATGTAAAGAGAGAAGACTACAAATACTCTATCGGAAATGAAAAACCACTGATTAATATTCCACAGAAAACCCACAAAATTCGCTCATGGGCCCGGATGGGATTCGAACCCATGGTACTATACCAATGCCAAACTTCCTAAGGATAAAAACAACTCGTCCACTTTTTACTCACTGTGTGGGACACGTCGAGCTTTGATGAAAACATGCCTGGGTCGTATCCCCCAGCTGAAAACTAAGGATAAGAGTAAAATACCGGTCTTCACTTAGCGGTGAAATAACAAAGAAGGGGTGGAGGTACAGGGTAGGATCATCTCTTTACGGAAGGTGAACCAGCCCATTTCCATGAGAAACTGTTTTTTCAAATGGGAATTGTTTTGAATGGGTTTCAGAGATCTTTCAGTATATAAAACTTGGGTGAGACTCTTAAATTATGATTTTGTGAGTGGAAAATTGGCAATTATTAAAATATTAAAAACGATGTTAAAGAAACAGGCTTAATTTTTGTTGTGTTAGTTTTTAAGAAACTTACGTCGGTTAGAGCTGTTTCGTCAAACTGATCGCCAACATAAACAGGGTTGGCAAAGTCACCATGTTCCCTTGAAATATCGCCAAAACGCCTTCAAAAAGATTTAAAAATAAAAGATAAAATGTGGTCTTTGTATTCAAAATTTGTTGGCATACAGTACATGAAATTTTTGACAGCCATTTTTCAAATCTTGGCCACAGTTTCAGCTTCGCCTCTAACCCACATTGATCATTTGGAACTCAAAGTTTTCAATTAAACCACAAAGGAAAATGTACTATATGTGCATTCAATTATTTTTCAGAATAGAACAAAGAAATGGACTGGAGTTGGGATGAAGACCCTGCAACCTCCGGAGTGCCGTTCCGTTGCTCCACTAACTGAGCTATCCAGCCCTATGTTGACTGTTCCTCAAATATGTCAATATATTTGTGTTCACAGAACGCTCAAATACTAAAGTCAACAGAAGAACTGAATCAACTCTTTATATTCCTATGAACTGACCATCGTGATAACAGAATTGTTACTTACTTGTTGAGTTGCACTCTCTTTGAATACAGAAAATCTACCATGACAATCAAGGTGATTACCAAAACGCCAGCAATGATAGCGATAGCTACAATTACAGAATCTGTGAATAAAAGGAAAGATAGCTTTATCACTTGAAATTAATTGCGGAAGAATTTCTTATGCTAGCACATTTTGTATTTACTGTACTTCAATCTTGTAAGTTTAAGAGTGGGCGAATATAGACCAGACTGGGTAGACAATAGAGAAGACGCTGTAGAAAAGTTGGATCAAAATATAAATAAATTAAAGTTTCAGTTTTGGAACTCGCACACGTACAGACACATGGGGAATATGCCCTTTAATACAGTAAATTGGGGAGGCAGGTTGGTGTAGCAGTTCTTTCCTCACCTTCCACCACTGTGACCGGGGTTCTAATCCCGCCTAAGACAATATATGGATTGGTTTTTTAGTCCCTGCCTGATTCCGTGGGTTTTCTCCAGAATATTCTTCTGGGATTGTTCTCGCAATTTTAGATCATAATGAATTTGTAGGTCTCAAATTCATCCATCCAAATATTTAGTTTCCTTGCTTGATTTTAATTGAATACAAGCATTAACACGTACCAACAGTGAGTGACCTCGAGAACCTAGTTCCAGTCCAGAGGTGATGGAAGGTACAATTAAATGTACATGTGTATTGATGATGCGTTAACTGAAATCAAACGAGAGTAAACTATTCACAGTTAAACTTGTACATGTCATCTCTACAATTTAATTATAAAACATTAGATATGCAATATACAATAACTAGCGCCGGGAATTATATAAGTCATGTTCATGAGAGGGAAAGATACTATTTTTAGACATGTTATTTACTTCAACTGCCATTTTGACAAATTGCATGTCAGTAACAGTTCACTTGAGTTAAAACTCACAGCAAAGTGTAAATCATTAATAATTACACAGCACAAGAATTAACAGGTAGTCATACACATATAAACAGCAGCAGTAGCTAACATGCGTAAGGTTATCACACCTAATCCAATATTATACGCATGTCGAGGATATGCAATAATACTAATAATGTTTAAATGGGTACTGTGTATCCACCACAAGATATGTCACCAACTCTTGCATATACTCATCGTATAATACCACGCAGCCTTCCACGATCTGTGCCACTCTCCAAATGCTACCGCAAACTGGTGCACCCTGACCTTCCCAAGCAACCCCTGACCCCCTTCTTCTTAAGGATACAGTTAGTGATATCGAGTGTTATGATCATAGGCACCAAGGCAAAATTGAAGTACTCGAGTGAAATTACAGTGACAGTTAACCAGTGTTTAATTAAACGGGTCAACAGTACCAAATGCCTTGGAGTAATAATTGATGAAGAGTTAAAATAGACTGACCATGTTAATCGTGTTGTCAAGACGGTACAGACAAAACTTGCAATCTTGAGACGCGCAAAACCATGTATTCCATTTCATGTACTAAAAACAATGTATAACGCTTTTGTTTTACCACACTTCGACTACTGCTCACAAATTTGGTCGGATAGGTATCAGATGCACAATGATAAATTAATTAAGTTACAGAAGTATGCAGCACGTTTAATCTTGTCTAAGGGTTTTGACACTCCATCGAGTGAATTTTTTCAAGAATTAGGATGGTTGCCATTATATACATGAACGATCTTTTTACCTAAAAGCAGTTTTTATGTTTAAATGTACTCGTGGGCTTGCGTCGTCGTATTTAACAAATAACGTAGCACAACTTTCAGATGCACACCATTACAATACAAAAGGAGCAACAGCTAATAATTTGGTTATTCCAAAGTATAAAACGGAGTGCTACAAACACAGTCTAATTATTAATTGCACCAGAATATGGAATACCTTGAGTACTGAAATTCGTTCGGCGCCATCTTTATCACATTTTAAATCACTTCTGAAGACAAGTCTTTTAACTTCTGGCTTTTAATTATTTCAATTTTCGCTTTTTCAATTTAATTGTTTAAACCCACCCAGTTTTATCTGTTTATTTTATTGTAATATTTTACCTATTTCAATTCGTAACCTTTATTTTTGGCCAGATTTTCCTAAATTTTGAATTAGTTTTATTCTGATTCTCGTATATATTTGTGTGTATTTCTTATAGGAATTTTACTTATTTTACTCTACATGTACTTTTATTTAATTCTGTGTTATATTGTATAATTTTTTGTTCTTGTGTTTATTGTTTTACCATTTTATGTTTTGTGTACATTCTACTTTAAAGTATTAACAACTTTATTTAGGTTTTATTATTTTAATTGTATTTCCCAGGGCCCCATGGAAGACCACAAATTTATGTGAATGGGTCTCCCTGGTAAAATAAAGATAATAATAATAATGAAAAAATTCCCTTATGCAGAAGTTAGGAGTGATAGAACCATCTGAATCGCCCTGCACATCCCAGTCGTGTTGGTTGCAAAGTATGACAAGACAGTCAGATTCTGTATGGACTTTCGAGGGCTTAACCGTATAACTGTCTTTGATGCGGAACCCATACCTAGCCCCGAATAGATTTTTGCATCACTTTTACAAGATAAATTCCTTAGTAAACTAGACCTAACTAAAGGTTATTGGCAAGTACCTCTTGCTAGAAACCGTTTTTGTCACACCACAAGGTTTGTATCAATTCTGTATGATGCCATTTGGATTAGTTAGTGCCCCTGCTACCTTCAGCCAGATCATGAGAAGGATGTTAAAGGGCATGATAAACACAGACAACTTCATCGACGACATTTTAGTAAACATCCCAAGGTGGGAAGAACATCTTGTTACACTAGAGAAACTCTTTTCCAGATTGAGAACCACTAGACTGACAGCCAAACCAAGTAAGTGTGAGGTAGGATATAATTCACTTGAGTTCTTGGGTCATGTGGTTAGTGATGAGAAGATGAGTTCACAACCTGAGAAGCTACAACACATCAAAAAAGACAACCGACAAGACACGAAGAAACAGTTGCGTTCGTTCTTAGGATTGGTGGGATATTATAGACGCTTCATTCCAAACTTTGCAGCCATTGCGGTCCCTCTGACTAAGAAGAAAGAACCAACGCACATTCAACGGGGTCCTAGTCAAGAAGAGGCTTTCACCACCCTCGAGAATAAGCTCACTACTTCACCAATTCTCCAGTTACCGGATTGTTCAAAGCCATTTGTACTACGTACGGATGCATCCTGCACCGGAATCGGGGCAGTCCTCTTTCAAGAGCGAGAGGAAAAAGAAGGTAATTTGCATTAGTCCTTTTAATTTGTATTAGTTTCTCTAAACATCATTACATAATAAATATCACTCTGCCACCTATCGTAAAGTAGTTCAACTAGACCCGACAGTCTTCCCGCCTTGACACATTCAAACACAGTGATTCACCCAAGTAACATCTATTCTGTTTTACTCTCACTCACTATGGAGTTCTATATCTGCCACCTCGCGCCGCGGATCTCGCGTCGCGGATCTCGCATCGCGGGTCGCGGATCTCGCATCGCGGGTCGCGGATCTCGCATCGCGGGTCGCGGATCTCGCATCGCGCGTCGCGGATCTCGCATCGCGGGTCGCGGATCTCGCATCGCGGGTCGCGGATCTCGCATCGCGCGTCGCGGATCTCGAATCGCGGGTCGCGGATCTCGCATCGCGGGTCGCGGATCTCGCATCGCGGGTCGCGGATCTCGCATCGCGGGTCGCGGATCTCGCATCGCGGGTCGCGGATCTCGCATCGCGGGTCGCGGATCTCGCATCGCGGGTCGCGGATCTCGCATCTCGCGTCGCGGATCTCGCATCGCGGGTCGCGGATCTCGCATCGCGGGTCGCGGATCTCGCGTCGCGCATCTCGCGTCGCGGATCTCGCGTCGCGGATCTCGCGTCGCGGATCTCGCGTCGCGGATCTCGCGTCGCGGATCTCGCGTCGCGGATCTCGCGTCGCGGATCTCGCGTCGCGGATCTCGCGTCGCGGATCTCGGTTAAAATAACTAAAACGAGCTGTTAATTAAACGCGGTCACACGACATGTGTGAATCGTGGCGATTCCTGAACGTCTATAAAAGAAAACTATATAAACAGAATGGTTGCTGAAAATAGACGCGACAGTGAAAATGCTTCGTCGTCTTCCACTAAAATCCAGCCGCCGTTCAAGTCGGAGGGGGCACTTGCGGTTTTATTGCGCAAAGATAGATTATTCTGATTGGCCAATTTTCATAGAGGGCAACGAACTGGGCGCTCCTTGGAAGAAAGGTTGTGTCGCTGGTTCAACAAAACCTAACTGCCAAATCCTATTGGTCCATGACTGATCAGTTGGAGGCTTATCTGACAATAATGTAATACCTTTTTTACTTTGTGAATTCCGCCTGGTCGGGTACTGTCGGCACTCAAAGCAACATGGGCCACTTTCCCAGCTATTGAAATGGTCGGCCACATGTTGGTCTACTTGCTACAATGTTCATGTAATACATTTTGTAGGTCAGCTGTCAATCATTGTCTGGGTTGCTTGCTCCAACTTGGAATATATTTGGAAAATACTCCCGAATAATTCTCCCGTGGTTTTATTTTATTCCTCGTGCACTATAAAGGTGTTTATTAAATATTATGTAAAACTACACCACAGAACCACTTATAAATTGAAAAATGTAACAAGCTCTTACAATTTCCACATCTTTTTAGGGACAAATTAACTATTATGGTTTTATTAAATAACACCCAGCAAATTATTTATTAAATTTGAATAACCACTTCTTATTAGGACGTTTAGAAATTCACTTTAAGATTGAAGTACATGCTTCCGGGAGTAATTTGCTGGGATAAAACCTCAGCTCGTGCATTTTAAGGGACAATGCAGGACAACAAATAATACCCGTTTCAAAATCATGCCTTGATTTCTGGGTCTTAATTTAAAGTATTTCAAATATTCATGGCTCAGTTTATCCTGGGGTCCGCCATCGGGATTTTGTACCACCTCGATGTTATTCTTGCTTATTTATTCTTGGCTCGTGTAGGTTTGGTAAATGTTTTTAAAAGCTAGCCTTGTAATTTATGGGCCACGAAATAGATCTTTTTTGTCAAATACAAGAAAAATTGAAAATAAATCGTATTAAATTTCCCATTTAAATCTGTTGGAAAAATGTTGAGGAGCTCAAAATATTAAGTGTTGAGGTCCCGTTTTTTTTTTTTGTTCTTTTTTAAACAATAAAACTAGAAATAAATATTATTATATAAACCTGGAATTTATTTCGCTAGCCTCGTAATTCAATGGTCAGGTGTATGTCGATTTTGTTAGATACCGGAAAAACCAAGAATAAATCGTATTATTATTTACCCCTGAAATTGGTTGGAAATGTTTTGGGAAATCAGACAAATAAGTCTTTAAGTACCCTTTTTCTTTTTTTCTATAAAACAAGGACAATTTCATAATTAACCTTAGAAATATATTTTTTTTACGACTAGGGTTTCGTAAATAAACAGGTTCAGGGTTTTTTAACCCCTTTTTATTTTTACATCTTAATACATTTTGCAAATGAGTAGGCAAAGTTTGTTTAAAGTACTCACACCCAATTTAATGACCATCGGTTGGGCCAAGTGATAAATAAATTCGAGGAATACACCAGCCAAAGCCTTTTAAATACATTCTGTATCTGCCAGGCAAGGGTTAGTGTAAGTAAATACAATGTATCTTTGTTGGAGATAAGCGGGGCCAGGGCAACATTCTTTGAGTAGCCCTTTGTGTTGAGAGAACGTCTGTGCGGAAAGCTAGAAAAGAAAGTCAACACCAAATAGCAACGAAGAATTTTTTAACTGGACTTTAGGATTGGATAACGATCTTGTCACTGAGGAAGTAGTGAGCGGCGCATCGGCTGCAATTGGGTTTGTTGACAAAGGGTACGTTCAGGGGAAGGCGTAAGTTACAATAACTTTTGCGGCACATATTAAGTTCTGATTTCAGTGAAGTTTTTTGTTTGTTTGCAAGCAGTTTAATACATTTTGTTAAATATCGACTATATCTTGCGAATATCGTCTGGGTCACGATATTTCGATATTTTTAAAACCAAAGTCGATACTGTCGATATCGTCTTCAGTATCGTATCGTGACGATATTATCGTGATATCGTCCAGCGCTAATGTATACATTACAATGGGCGAGAACAAAACGCAAAGGAAACGCACCCTGACCATGCTTCTCAAATTACACATTGTCATTGGGCATGCGCATTACCCAGCAAATAAAAAGCGAGATGCGAGATCCGCGACGCGAGATCCGCGACGCGAGATCCGCGACGCGAGATCCGCGACGCGAGATCCGCGACGCGAGATCCGCGACGCGAGATCCGCGACGCGAGATCCGCGACGCGAGATCCGCGACGCGAGATCCGCGACGCGAGATCCGCGACGCGAGATCCGCGACGCGAGATCCGCGACGCGAGATCCGCGACGCGAGATCCGCGACGCGAGATCCGCGACCCGCGACGCGAGATCCGCGACCCGCGACGCGAGATCCGCGGCCCGCGACGCGAGATCCGCGACCCGCGACGCGAGATCCGCGACCCGCGACGCGAGATCCGCGACCCGCGACGCGAGATCCGCGACCCGCGACGCGAGATCCGCGACCCGCGACGCGAGATCCGCGACCCGCGACGCGAGATCCGCGACCCGCGACGCGAGATCCGCGACCCGCGACGCGAGATCCGCGACCCGCGACGCGAGATCCGCGACCCGCGACGCGAGATCCGCGACGCGAGATCCGCGGCGCGAGATCCGCGGCGCGAGATCCGCGGCGCGAGATCCGCGGCGCGAGATCCGCGGCGCGAGATCCGCGGCGCGAGATCCGCGGCGCGAGATCCGCGGCGCGAGATCCGCGGCGCGAGATCCGCGGCGCGAGATCCGCGGCGCGAGATCCGCGGCGCGAGATCCGCGGCGCGAGATCCGCGGCGCGAGATCCGCGGCGCGAGATCCGCGGCGCGAGATCCGCGGCGCGAGATCCGCGGCGCGAGATCCGCGGCGCGAGATCCGCGGCGCGAGATCCGCGGCGCGAGATCCGCGGCGCGAGATCCGCGGCGCGAGATCCGCGGCGCGAGATCCGCGGCGCGAGATCCGCGGCGCGAGATCCGCGGCGCGAGATCCGCGGCGCGAGATCCGCGGCGCGAGATCCGCGGCGCGAGATCCGCGGCGCGAGATCCGCGGCGCGAGATCCGCGGCGCGAGATCCGCGGCGCGAGATCCGCGGCGCGAGATCCGCGGCGCGAGATCCGCGGCGCGAGATCCGCGGCGCGAGATCCGCGGCGCGAGATCCGCGGCGCGAGATCCGCGGCGCGAGATCCGCGGCGCGAGATCCGCGGCGCGAGATCCGCGGCGCGAGATCCGCGGCGCGAGATCCGCGGCGCGAGATCCGCGGCGCGAGATCCGCGGCGCGAGATCCGCGGCGCGAGATCCGCGGCGCGAGATCCGCGGCGCGAGATCCGCGGCGCGAGATCCGCGGCGCGAGATCCGCGGCGCGAGATCCGCGGCGCGAGATCCGCGGCGCGAGATCCGCGGCGCGAGATCCGCGGCGCGAGGTGGCAGATATAGAACTCCATACACTCACAGGTAACTTATATTCTCATCTTGATAATTATCTTCATTGATTTTCATTCTCACTTTCATTATTACCTTACTTTTTATTTGTACATTTTCTCAGCTTGCATTTATATTTAACGTTTTCGACATGTACTTTGTTTTGGTATAAATAGGGCGTTGACACAGTCGTTGCCGCGCAAGAAGATCTTGTCCGTTTCAGCTACCGACGATCCTATACCCATTGCTACTAGCGAGGATTGCTGCATCCTGGCCCGTCGAAGGCCCTGTCGTGGTTTCCCACTACATGAATTAAACTCTGTAGTCAATAGGTCACCACCGACGCCCTGCGCACTACCCTAACTGAAGGGAGAATTTCTCCGCGATCTCATTAGCATGAAATGTGCCCTCCCCCCCAACAATTTCTTTTGAAAAAGGAGGCCGTTTGGTAAAAGAAACGATGGGATTGTGTATATATAGCCTGGGATCAACTCCCTGGTTTTTGAGCTTCAATCTGAGGGCAGACTTGACAAAATTACGGTTGAAAAATGGGTCCTAATTGTCCTAGAACGTGGAGGGATGCCATTTGTAAAATGGCTGCGTGCAGGTTGGGAAAGTATCACTTTTCGGAAGGTGAGTTTCTTTTGGTGTGAATATAAAAACAGTAATTGGCTAACCCACCCAAAATTGAAAAGAAATTGAAAGATAAAGGCCAAGACAATAATCTGATTATTGTTTGATAAACCCCAGTGATGTTGGTTTGCATGAAACTTGGCCCTGAACCTTGTTGATTTTACACTGTTTTCAACTGAATGGGGCTTGAATTAGGCTAGCGCACCCTGGCCGCTTCCTTGCAGTTATGCGGGCGGGGATTTAAAAATGGTCTGTGTTGTTTACGTATAGTCGTAGAAGACATGAACAAGCCTCAGGAGACAATTGTCTGGCAACAGGTAAACAAAAACAGTTTAAATCACATGATAATTATGTACAGACGTTTTGTAAAATTTGAAACATGAATTTGTATGTTTTTGATTTTTTTACCAAAGATTCTCGGACACAAAAGTTATAAATTATCCGTTCCACAGTCTGAGCAAAATGGAGGAGAAAAGCAACATATGGTTTGACAAAATGAGTGCCAAATTAAAAAAGAAAACTCGCCTGAAGCCGTCCACAGGCTGTTTGTTGTGGATGGGATGTCTGAAGAAAACAAAGGGGAGAGGTGGCAATTATGGAAGGATAAATATCCTAATTCCTGGATCGGAATCACGCACAAGGATGAATGTACACAGGCTGGCTTATATCGTACACACCAAGGATTTAACATTATCTCGTGAGTACGATGTAAGCCATCTTTGCCACGATTCCTTGTGCGTAAATTTCGACCACCTCTCCCTGGAACCGCACGCCATAAACAATGGAAGAAAAACGTGCCGCAAACAAAGGGCCTGTACAGGACATGGGCACTATGAAAGGTGCAAATTGTGATTTACATGTAAGTTGATAAACAGACTATGAAACCGGCCAATTGTGATTTACATGTAAGTTGATAAACAGACTATGAAACCGGCCAACCTAGCTACATTAACCCTAACCGAACGTAACCCTAACGGAGGGTATAGACTGGTTTGATTTTGAGAAAATATGACTGCATGAGGCATTTTTGAGGAAAAGCAAACAAATAGGTGATTCTGAACGGTAATTTTGTGCTGAATCTGAATATCTTGTTTGTGTTTCTCAAAATTGTCTAATTAGGTCAGTAATTAAGGTCAAAGGTCAGTAAGTGCCAATTTCATTTTTTCACAGGAAATTGTTTACTTTACCTTTTGTATACAATGGTGTAAATAATTTTGCAATTTCTCTTATAATAAATCACGCACAGCATATCAAAATATCTAAAATAATGGAAATTTTTAAAGAATGATTTACTTCTTTTGCGAATATCTCCGTAACCATTGGACTTTCTCTTTTTCTTCACGGGATGAGTTTATACCTGCTTTTCACACCTAAATGCACCTTTGATCAGTGTTCTCTGGCTGATTTACATTGTTTTGGGTATTGAGGGACAGAAATATGGTATTTGGTTTCATAAATTTTTACAATTAGGACTGTAATTAGAGCCAAGGGTCAATTAGTGCAGAATACCCAATTTTAAGGGAATTCCTTTTATGTTCAATTTTGGTTTGGAGAGAGGGGTGGCACTATCACATTCATTACTCTGTGACCTGTGTGGCTTAAACAAATGGATTTTAAGCATGACCTAGTCTTTGCCGGTTATGTCCGATTGAAATGTAGGTGGGCGGACATAAGAGATTGAGTGACTATGATGATTAATCAAATGTGATTAGTGGTGCCAGCAGAGGATTATGTTCGAAAATCATCTTGTTAGCAATAGCATGCTTTCGTGCCTTGCTGTTTGGGCATTCTTCAGTTCCTGCTGACTCGCGGAAAAGTTGTGGCTGGGATTGGGTATATTCCAATCATGTAAGTTTGGTTTGAGCCATATAGTTTTTTTAGTCGGTTTCAAATTGTTCGTCCAGTAGGGAGAGCAATATGTTGAGGGTTTCGTCTGGTTCAATTTGTTGTTCGAAAAAGCCGGAGTCTGTTGGGAGTGGTTCGAGCTTTTGATTTTGCTGTGGTAGTTTAGCTCTTATTAGTTTCTCCCGAATGTATTGGGCTTTTTTGAAGGCAATGAATGGAGGTTTCGGAAATAGTTCCGAAAGTATTTGATTGCCTTGGATTAAGTTCCAGTGTTTGTTTATTGCTAGATGTGTGCCACCGTGGTTTATGGCTGGGCTGTAGGTGGTTGTGAAGACAAGTGGAATTTGTTTTGTTTTTTCTCCATCTTTCGTGTTGTGTATCAGTCTCGTTCGGTCGGCATGTGAGACTTTGGTTGTCGCTGTTTTAGTCTCATTGGGATTGTAACCTTTTGTGGTTAGTTTCTCTGAGAATGTTTTGACTTTGTTGTGGAATTCCCCCGCGTTGTTGTTTTTTGTTCAGCGTATAGCGGAGTGTTTCTCCGTATAATTTATGAACGCTTTGAAAATATGGGGTGGGTGGGATGATGTTTTATGGAGATATTGGAAGGTTTACGTTGGTTTGGTGTAGACTTTGATGTCTAGGATTCCTGTTTTATGGAAACGGTCTCCTTTGAATATAGTTAAGTCAAGGTAGTTGATTGATGAGTCAGAGGCTTCGTATGTGAATTTTAGAGTTGGGTGCATCTTGTTTATCTCCGTGACGAGATTTGGAAATTCGTTCAGAGTTCCGTTGTAGATGACCAGTATATCGTCTCTATAGCGCCACCATGTGAGGATGTTATCCGCTTTTTCTAAGTCGTGCAATGTGATGTTACCAATTTCAGGGCTGGATGTAGAGCTCATTGCACAGCCAATTTTCTGGAGAAAGAACTTATTTCCGAATTGGAAACAGTTGCGGCCAAGAATGAGTCCCAGAAGTTTTGGGATGTAAGTCGATGGTGGTTTTTTTGATCGGATGGTTATGGTTTGTGTTTTCGAGGACATTGCAAACGCATTGGATTGCTTCCGTCTGTCGGACATTTGTGTACATAGAAACAACATCGATGCTTGTAATTAAGACATCTTGTGGAAAGTTTGCGCAAATTATGTCTGCTTTGTCGCGGACATATATGGGTTGTGCGGTTACGGTGAAAAGAAGAAATAGTCTATGTAATCTGAATTGTTGGCCGTAGGGCTGGTACATCCACTTATAATTGGTCGTCCAACAAAAGGTTCTCCCGGTGGCGGAGTTTTGGGTATTTTGGGGAGGAAACTTGTTGGACAAGTTGGACAGTTTTGTGGAAGTGGGTTGAGGTATTTCAGAGTATCGTTGTTGATGTGTTTGTTGTTTCTCATTTCAATTAGTGTGTTGTGAACCATCAAAATAGTTTGTGGGGTAATGTCTTGGTCCAGTTTGGTATAATGATGGGACTCAGGGTGGTGGTATAACCCACTTGTAGATAGTCTGAGTGGTTCATAATGCAGATGCCTCTGCCTTTGTCATATGGTTTGACTACGATGTCAGGATTGTTTTCAAGTTTGTTTATGGCGAAAAGTTCTTGTGTGGTCATGTTTTTCTGCCGATTCCTTAGCCTGATGTGGGCCAGTTCGAATGTTGTGGCTTCCAAATATTCTTCTAGTGTTGCACTAGGGGATGATTTTGGTTGCCATTTTGGTGGTGGTTTGAAAGGATGGTTTTTGAAACGTTTGTTACGCATTAAGAATGCAATTCTTATAGTCTTCGATTGAAGGTATAATACTCACTTACAAGTGAAATGCGGTTTGGTTTCGCAGGAGTGCATGGGTACGAAGTTTAAACCTTTTTCTAAAGCAATTATTTCAGTTTGCGATAGTGTTGCTTTGGATAGGTTCGTTATGAAAGATTGACAATGTTCTGCTAGTGAGCGCAAATAATTAGTGAGTTGGCTCGTTTTGGTTTTCGATTTGCATTTGTTAGAGAAATGGTTAGATTTCGATTGACTTATGGATCTCTTGGTTTCTTTGTTGAGTTTTCTTCTTGCCATGGTAGTTGAAAGATTTGTAAATTGTAGTTTGAATATAACGGATAAGGTATGGGGTGGGTTATATTCAAGTTTATTTATTATAATTATTATATTATAGAGGCAAGATGACGCCGGATTTATCTATTTTGAGAAGGTGTGGTGGTCCTGAAAAGGACCTTTTGGTTTTGTGGTTAGAGAACGACTAGTGTTGTCGGTTTCTTTTGATGCCTCTTGTCGGTTGGTAGGGTCTTGTGAAGAAGCTCAGGAGTTGTTGAGCGGTGCGATAATCTGGACCCTGGAAATCTTGAGCAAGCTTTTCTTGGGCTAAGCGTCTGGCGTTGTTCAGCTTGGCCTCGGTAATTCCTGTGAAGAGCAGCGATGTTCTTCTCTAGAGATTGCTCCAGCGATCCTGGAATGACCCCTGGAATTTTAGGGCTCGGTGTGGACGTGGTGGCCGTATTTGTTTACCTCGATATAAGGTGGTGGTGTGCTAGTCTCGATTGACCGGGAAAGGGGTCGTATTTGGCGGGTGATGTGCTCCTTGACAGATGTCAAAATGTTGACGTTGACTGCCAGGAGTTTCACCAGTTTAAAGTTTTCCTCGGATAATTTTGTGTGAGACCGTGGTTGGTGTGGTTCTTGATGTGGATGGGCCAGAGTCTAGTTCACATGATAGAAGAAGTGACTCATCGTCGCTTGGAATGCTGTTTGGGGATGCTGGATGAAATGGAGCTGGATGGAGATGGAGGAGGCTGGCTGGACTTGCTCTTCTTGCGTGAGTTGGAATTGCTAAACTTGATGCAACTGTGCAACAGGTTTATTAATCTGTTCCTGCGTCCTCTATTTGATAGGAACTTCACAGAAATTGCCGATACAACCAAATTTGTAGGGGGGGGGAGGGGGTGTCATAAATATACCCATTACATGTTCATTATGTATGCCTATCCATATCCACATAGGCCTACTATCATTATACAGTATACTACTGGGCTTTGTTTTGTATTCTAGTGCATTTATTACTACATTTCCATTGCCGGTCTCGGTCGGTCTCGGCACCGAGACCCGAGACTAGACATCCGAGACCAAGACCGAGTCATTAAGATTCGAGACCAAGACCGGCTAGCCGAGACTGAGACCGGTCTCGAGTATACTACATCACTGATTCAGACAGTGGGTAGGGATTCCCACCCTGTAGATTTAACAAAAGCATGTGAGGTATTGTATATAGGGGCCTACTACAGCACCAGCATTTTGTAGGGAGGCACAAAAATGAAATTTCCTAATAATTGGTATTCTGCACTAATTGACCCTTGGCTCTAATTACCGTCCTAATTATAACAATTTATGAAACCAAATACCATATTCCTGTCCCTCGGTACCCAAAATAATGTAAATCAGCCAGAGAACACCTATCAAACATGCATATGTTTGAAAAACTGCCTGTAGAAACTCATCCCGTGGTGAAAAAGAAAAAGTCCAATGGTTAAGGAGACATTGTCAAAAGAAGTGAATAATTCTTTACATATTTCCATTCATTTTGATATTTTGACATGCTGTGTATGATTTATTAAAAAAGAAATTGCAAAATTATTAACATCATAGTATTTAGGAGGTAAAATAAACCATTTCTTGTGAAAAAAATGAAATTTGCACTTAATGACCTTTGACCTTAATTACTGACCTAATTAGGCAATTTTGAGAAACACAAACAGGATATTCATATTCAGCACAAAATTATCTTTCAGAATCACCTATTTGTTTGCTTTTCCTCAAAAATGCCTCATGCAACTTAAATAGGCACATTTCTGGATTTTTTGCCTATACTAGTAACCAACCCTAGTGAAACGTAACCCTAAACCCGAAATGGATAAAACTATGTGTACATAAAACCAACCAGATTATTAAAAACAAAATTACAGGAACATTTTACAGTAATTGTGTTTGTTGTAGATATTTTGCTCTGGTAATTTGTCTTTTCATTGGAATTCATTGTTTAGCCTGGGATTAAATTGTCCTGGTTTAATTTATACATGGTCTGTGCAGTATAGTACGTATGGTATCTTTCAGCATGACATTGTGCTCGTCTTTTCCTATATTTTGGTGAATTTAAACGTTTCTTATGATATTTTTTTGTTGGGTCCATTTCAGCAAGAGCACTAGCAGCAGGTGAGGTGCTGGGTATGGGACACCCAGCTGCTTGGAATTTCTTGATGATTGAGTTGGTGTGCCTGTTGTTAATGAGATGAATGGCACTGTGATCTCTTGCTGCTGCGTTCTTGGAAAAAGTGAGTGATCCTTTGGGGTTGGTCATCCCAAATGATTCACAGATTCAGTCTTCTGTGTACTCATGCCATACTTTGTTTTTTCTAATGCATCTTGTCCAATTCGCTTGTCCAAAAGTTTCTTAACAAGCTGCTCATCCTTCCTGGATAAATTTAGTTTTTCTCTAGTGACATATATGGGAATCCCTAATTACTGTTACAAATTTGGGAACATTTTTTGCATAGACTGTGATCCCATATAACATTTTGGAATGGCAGTTGAGGCATTAGCTGCCATCTTTTTTATTCTATACATTTCCCCATCACATTTCTGGAAAATTTGGATGGCCTCGGCCTGTTTCCTGTGACTTACATATCAGCAAACCGGTCTTGCAGTTGTTGTTTTTAGTCTGGCACTCCTGCAGGGAATCATATTTGAGCTGAAATTTGCCAGACTAATGGCAGAGCATAGTGATCTATTCAAATGAGAAGGATCTAGTTGTTGCACTGTTTCAGAACCAGTTCTTGTCCTCATTTGTGTGTTCAAGCCTGCTGCCAGACATCCATCTGCATCAGTGGTGACACTGTTGACAAGGAGGGGCTCTTTGCAATGCAAACGTTTTTCAGCACATTGTAGTCCTCCCTGCTTCTCATTTTCCATGTTGAAGTGAGAAGGGCGTGTCGCTGTGCATCCTGTGTGGTTAGGGCATTTGGGTGTTCTTTCTCCTTTGGCACGTCTCATTTCTCAACTATTACGCAGTTTGTTTTTGTGATTGTACATGATGACATACTTTGAATATGTCACATTTGCACACACAGTGTCTCTGGTTTGTGTGGCAGGTACAAAGAGACTCTTTTTCCTAGAGTTTCTGAGTGGATTGTTGTATTGTCTGTCCATCTCAACAGCAATTGGATTCTCTCAATTGGATCCCTGCATCTCATGAATATCTTTCACAATTGTCTTCTTTGCAGCCATGTCTTTCACATTTTCTTGAGATATTATTTTACCACATTTGTGTGAATTTTTTTGCAGTCCACTACTTGAAGGAACAGCTGTGTCCATAGCTGCTAAGAGCCTCCTTGCACCTGCAGCTGCGATGCCAGTGTTGTAGAGTCCCACCTGAAATGCCATGTTGGGAGTAGCATTCCGTCGTCCAGGTCCATTTTGAGGTATTTCGGTATAAAGTCTTTGTCTCTGTGTTGTAAATCCACACTTTTGGGCAGTACATTGCTTCAGATACTGCTAAACCTCTGCATTCCTCTGCCTCTGCCAATAGTTTAGGATGGCCATCACACATTTGGGATGCGATCTTTGATGGTCAAGTACCACCTGTG
Organism: Crossaster papposus; assembly: GCA_037893245.1. Lineage (NCBI taxonomy): Eukaryota > Metazoa > Echinodermata > Asteroidea > Velatida > Solasteridae > Crossaster > Crossaster papposus. The sequence continues at coordinate 499,632 of JBAIAA010000656.1, read as the reverse complement.
CTCCTAGCTCTACCGCCGACTCAATGTCTACGACACGATATCCTCCTTGGTGATTTGTTCCACTCTTGGGTGAGAAGTGCCCTATTTTGAGATTGGGTTTTCCACTTTTTGGGCTGGAGCTTGTCAACTGGAGTAATTTCTGCAGCTTTTGGTCGAAGTAGCATTACATTTCTGCACTTGGTCCCTGCTGTTGGCAGTGTCTGGCTGAAAAACCCTCGTTCGTCTGTAGAAACAGCTGGTTCGAGTTGCTCATATGTAGGTCTAACATACTTGGGCAGTTCCATGTCTTCAGCTGCACACTGCATATGGGAAGACCGCTTGTGTTTTAGTTTGAACCAAGTTGTTTTCATTTTAAAAATTCCTCTTCTGTCTCGACCCATTGTACAAGAAAAGAATTTCAGCTTTGCTCGATGGTTTTCATAGGGTTACTTGAAATGACCACCCTATGACTGATTTGAGACTTATATACATTTGTCAGCATGCTAATTGGGTATTTCTTTGAATTGAGATTGCAAGGAAAGGTCACAAGATATGTACATCACCATAAAGTCATTCAAGGCCTGTGTCCTTATGCAACTTGGAAAGGCTGTTGTGTCCTTGGGGATATTACCCCGGATTGTTTCTGTTTTACCAGGGTCACATTACAAGTGCAGTGGGGAACACTTGGTCATTAATCTTTTCAAATACTTACATCCTAAGATGACAACTTCTGAAATTGTGATGGTAAAACATCAAAATGGCTCCCCAATTCCCCTTTTGAAATTATCCCAGTGTAATGGTTGAGCAAAGGAAGAACTTGTTCACACTTAGATTATTATTTTATTTTAGATACTGGTGGGATGGGTAAGTTGTTGTTGTTTTTTTTGTGGTGTGTGGGTTTTTTTTGGGTTTTTTTGGGGGGGGTTTTTGGTGGGATTTTTGGTGAGTGTCCATTCTTCAACATGTGTGCTAAGTATAAAACCCTCAATTACTATGAACAATTTACCCCCTTACATGTATTTGTTTTAGACCCCCACCTACCAACCACTACCCCCCTACCAACAAAGTAAGTGCAATATTAAAATATGTATAAAAAAACTCAACAAAACATACTAAATAAAACATGCACCCACGCACGCACCCACCAAACCCAACAACACACATACATTTAGCAGAAAATTTACTTTTAGATGTTTTACATATTTTTAAAGACATTGTAGATTCTCTTTGCACTAGCAAGTAAAGGGAGTCTGTGCTGGTTCAAGACAGTGCAAAATGCTATAGACTGGCCTTGAACATTTAACCCCTTAAATGGCATTTGAGTTCTTTGATATGATTCGTTCTGGATCTTTTAGTATTGTTTTGTTTCAGATAAATATAAATTATTGTATTTAAAGGGTGCACTACCCTAATTGAAGGGAGAATTTCTCCGCGATCTCATTAGCATGAAATGTGCCCCCCACAATTTCTTTTGAAAAAGGGGGCCGTTTGGTAAAAGACACGGTGGGATTGTGTAAATATAGCCTGGGATCAAGTCCCTGGTTTTTTAGCTTCAATCTGAGGGCAGACTTGACAAAATTACGGTTGAAAAATGGGTCCTAATTGCCCTAGAACCGCGTGGAGGGATGCCAATTGTAAAATGGCTGGGAAAGTATCACTTTTCGGGAGGTGAGTTTCATTCGGTGTGAATATTAAAAAATGTAATCCACCCACAATTGAAAAGAAATGGAAAGATAAAGGCCAAGACAATAATCTGATTGTTGTTTGATAAACCCCAGTGAAGTTGGCTTGCATGAAACTTTGCCCTGAACTTTGTTGATTTTACACTGTTTTCAATGGGGCTTGAATTAGGCTAGTGCACCCTGCAAGTTGTGCAGAACTATTTTCGCATCGCAAACTAGTGCACCCTGACCTCCCTAAGCAACTCCTGACCCCCTTCTTCATGTTTTACTCAGAGAAGGCAAAGAAGTTTAAAAAGAAACACCCAGATATGCCACAGTATGAGATATCCCGGTCACTGGCCGTGAAGTACGATAAACTTCCGGAACACAAAAAGGCTAAATACATCCAGACGTACGGTGACCAGAGGCTAGTGTACCAGAAGGAGTTGGCAACATTCTTGGCTCAGCATCCTGAGTACAAGAAAGACTCAAGACATGGAGGGGGCGGGCCCAAGCCGCATTGACTTCTCAACCCATACCAACTATGGGCGAACAAACTGTTTGAGGCGTAGCACAGGGACGACCAGGAGGTGAACCGGGGTCAGATGAACGTGCAGCTCCGGGAGGAGTGGAAGATAATGCCGGACAAGAAAAGAGTGAAGTGGATCAATTACGAGGCTTTTGAGGAACATTTTACCTTGAGAAGTATGTAGAGCAAAACCCGAACTTCAAAGTCCGCGAAATCAAAAAGCCACTGCTGACAAAGAAAGAAGTGAAGCTCAAGGAGGGGATGGACGGAAAGCCCTTCAAACCTCCAGCGAATGCGTACAACCTCTTCCGCTCCGAGATGTTGAAGCAGATGGGGCCAATAAGGTCCAACGCCCGGGCGAAAATGATGGAATGCAGTGCCCTGTGGTCGGGCACAGACACCAAGGAGAAACAAGAGTACAAAGATCGTGTCGAGAAGCTCAAAGTTTATTACAAAAGGGACCTGGAGAAATACATCGATGGCCTACCAACAGAGGACAAAGACAAATACCTCCCCGAATTAGAAGCCATCGAAAAACAGGCGAAAAAGTCATCCAAAGCCTTGAACTCTCGCTCCCCCCGATAGTACGACCATTTTTATCATATTTTTTGCTTCCCCAGAGGGGGTTGTGCCTGTTAAAATCTCCACAAATAATAGTATTGTTTTTGATGTGTTTCTCTATTTTAGATAAGTCGTTATCTTTGATATTTAAGCAAGGGTTGAAAGCATCTATGATGTTGAATTTAATTTGGTCTTCAGTGTAAATCTCAGCTGCTTGGCATTGGATAGGAGAGTCATGGGCATCGATGTAATTCGCAGCCAGTTTTTTTTTTTTTTAAATAGCGCATCCTCCCCTAGAGGTTTTGGGATCGGATATTCTGTCACTGCGGTAAATCTTGTACCCTGGAAGATTTAAGTTTTTTCCGTCTTTCAGCCAGGTTTCTTGGATGCATATTATGTCTGGTTTGTTCTTCCAATTGTTTATAGCATTCTTGAGTTCGTTTCCATGTGCAATTAAAGATTGAGCATTGCATTGTAAAATAATAATCATGAGGAGAAAAATCATGGTTGCGTTTTGTTTGTTCTCCCTTTAGAGCGACTCGTGGTCTTTGAATAAGGTGGGTTAGTTTTGGTTACTTTGGTGGACTCTTTCAGTTGATGATGTCGCCTTGGCTTTCCTTCTGATTTAGAGATGTCGGTAGATTGTTGAAATAGATGTTCAACAAGGGATTGTATTTCTGTTTCTCTGTTTTCTGTGCTTTTGGTAGATTCCCAGATTTGCAGCGTTCCAATGAGTAATTGTATTAATGATTGGGTCTGGTTGAAGGTACTGTGAGCTTGGTTCAGTTTGGCATGAAGCTACTTTATCTGTTTGGAGGATGGAATCCATTTTCTTGACAGGTCGAGGTTGATATGTGGATGGCTTGATGGGTGTCGGTTTTCTTTGTTCATTCGGTTGTGAAGTTTGTGTGTTAATCCAGGTATTTTTATTTTGAGGCATGGCCTTAGTCAAGTTTGGTATTTGACTAGGAGTACTATAGGAATACTATATGTATCAGTAGGTTTATCTTTGTGCACTCTAACACTGGTATACGAACAGATTTAGCAGCTTCTGCATAAGATATGTTGTATGTTATTCTGACTTCTTGGATTGTCTTCTCTTGTTTGAATGTGTTGCAACCAGCATAAGCCGAGGAATGCTTCCACCACATCTGCTGCATCTAATCTGGTCTTTTCTGGGTACGCTGCTCGTAGGAGTGGGAGCCACTACATCTGACACATCTGATCTTGCTTCGACACGAGCTAGCTACGTGGCCTAATCGTTGACAATTAAAGTAGCGTATTACTGGAGGTATATATGGTTTAACCTCAAAAATCTCAGTTGAATATTTGCTGGCATGTGTGGGGAACCGAACGTAATGCAGACAGACATGCTTTTACCGATTTGCCCATTTATTTTGTATGTCAGTCTACATACGTCGATAACTCCAGCACTTCTGCATTCCTCGAGTATTTCTTGGTCCGGGAGTTCCAGAGTGAATTGACTCCTTTGCTTGAGTTTCGGATTTTGCATATTCAGTAGTGATGGTCTACTGCCCTAACTGGGAGATGCCTTTTATTTTTGTCGCCTGTCCAAGAGAATGGCATTTGACACTTATTCCACCTTGAGATGTTTTGGACACATTTTTTTATGATTTTAGATCCGATTGAGTTAAGAGCTTTGGCTAATTTCATAGGATTTATTTGAGCAAGTTTAACATCTGGAGAGTTGAATATCACAATGGTTGGGTTGTTTTGAGTAGAGTAAGTGTTGGCAACGCTTCTTCTTTTTTGTCTTCCGTAGTTATCATTAAAGTCGGAGTCAGCAGAATCACTTTGGCTTTGGAGGGATTTTGCTCTTTTTCTGGTGGATTGTTTCGAGACCCGAGTGAAATTATCATCTTGTGCTTGGCTCATCAATATGTCTAGAGTAGAGCGAGGGTTTTGGTCTGTTTTCCTGCTTTTTTAATTTTTTTGTCAGCTAGTTGTTGCTGGGAAAGTTGGTCCCATGACATTTCATTATCATTATCCCCCGATTCGTCGGCCATGTTGACCACGAAGGGCCAAAATATAGAAATTAAGTGAATAATGTGTAGAATTTCAGCTCAGAGACGTTGTCAGTTTGGAAGTGGAAGAGTAGATCAGCCACACCTTGCCTCCATCGTGTCCTGCGCGCGAGTCTCACACTGACGAGTGTTGTTGTTGTTGGTGTAGGTTTTGTTGTCACGTATGTCACATATAAATGTGCCCTTTGCGCCACTAGCTATGCGGCGATCGCTGGAGACTTAATCGACGCTTACATTGTGGGTTGAGACGGTATCTGTCAGTGACGAAAAACTAGAAGAATCGATACTAGAAAATTATAGAAAGAAAACAACGAATATAAAGAAAACCAATGGGATAATGTTTAGGGGAGACAGGGAGGCGTTCATCACCCCCAGACATAGCGCCACAAGGGATAAAGAAACACCCAATAGGCCGGTCCAGGCAGTCACTTACACCTCCCCATCACCCCCAAACATTACATAACAATATCAAGTCAATTCGAGAGGTACTCTGGAAAAGTCGAAGAATGTTTAGATATTGATATTACAGTTTTTAACATAATTAATGATGTGATTACAGTTGTGTTTTGGTCCAAGAATTTGTGTAAGGTTCATTTGGTCATTTGAAAAATTCAGTGATTTTTGGAGTGATAGTCGTTGACTCGTGTATTTGCAGCATTTGAGAATGAAGTGTGCAACATTGTCTGGACATGCACAGCTTTCACATAGACCATCAGGGTGTTGACCAATTCTGTACAGGAAAGTTTTCAAACCTCTACATGTTCCTAGGCGGAGTCTGTGTAAAATTATTTCTTTGGGTCGTTGCAGGCCCCAGTTAGTAAAAGATAGAGATACATCATAGCTGAAGTTGTTATTGGGATCCAAATTAGGAACGGTGGAAGCCCACTTTTCCTTGAGATGTGTTTTAAGAGTATGTTTAATTTCCGAGTCTAAGAGAGGGATACAATAGTCAACATTGTTTTTGTATGTTGCTGATTTAGCGATCTGATCCGCTTGTTCATTTCCAGGGATACCGCAGTGGCTAGGTATCCAAACGAAATTAACAATGTTACCTTGATTAAGGATATTGATAAGAGTATGACGTATATCACAAACAATTTTATGTACAGGAAAATGTTTGGAAATAGCTTGTAAGGCACTGAGGCAGTCACTAAAGATGCAGGAATAAAGGGGTTTAACATCTTCAATCCATTCCAGAGATAGAAGAATGGCAAAGAGTTCCGAGGTGAAGATAGACACTCCGTTGTTGAGTCGGGAAGCTTTAGAATATTTCAGTTGTGGGATGTGTACTCCGCAGCCTACCGTATCATGGGTAGGATTAAGTGAACCATCTGTATAAATCTGGAGACTGTTGTTCCATTTGGTGTTGATTAGTTCCAGACTAATATTTCTTTTTTCATGTATACTGTCAGTATGTGCCACGAGAGAGTGGATTTCAGTTGAGATTTGAGGATTAGTATAGTGCCAGAAAGGAAAGGGGTCATTTAAAGGAAAGGTGTTTAGACCAGGATAATGGGAGATTCTTGCTTCAAAGGGGATGTAACGTGTAGAGGAATTCCATTTGTCGGCAAAATAGTGTTTTTGCCAGTTATCACGATTGAAGTGATCATTAGGGTGGTTATTTATAGAGTTAATTTTAATTCCGTAAAGATCGCTTAAAAACTGTCGACGTAATGCTAGGGGAGGATCTCCACATTCGGTTTGAAGTCTGTAAAGTGGGGTACTTTGGATGGCCCCTGTACAAATCTTTAAAGCTTGATATTGGATAGTGTCCAGATTGTGTTTGATTGTCGGGGAGACCGAGTCGAACGCCTCACATCCGTATTCAAGGATGGGTTTTATAAGTGCCATATACAGTTGATAGAGCGTTTTGCACTCGGCTCCCCAGGAGTTGCCACAGATGCAACGCAAGATATTGAGTCTCTTTTTACATTTGGTGATAATGTTATCAATATGATTCTTCCAGGTGAGTTTATTGTCGAAAATTAGTCCTAAACATTTCGCAGAGGAGCTCATTTTGATGGCTAAATTATTAATGTGTAAAGAAATAGGTGGGTATTTCAGTTTATTTGTGAAAAGGACAGCATTTGTTTTGGGAATGGATAGTTTAAATCCCCATTTTTCACACCATGTATTAATATTATCAAGGTTTTGTTGAATTTTCTTTTGTAAGTAAGGAATGTTTCTATTTGATTTCCAGATGGCAATATCATCAGCGTATTGCGAGACATTGACGTCGGTGACTTCTTTGACGAGATCGTTAACAGCAATGTTGAACAGAAGTGGACTAATAACACTTCCCTGGGGGACTCCGTTTTCTAAGGTTCTTTCTTCAGAAAAAAGATTGTTGATACGGACCTGGATTTTTCTGTCGCCAAGGAAGTTATTAATCCATTTAGTGATACGTCCAGATATACCCAAAGATTGCAATTTAATGATAATACCTTTCCGCCATAGCATATCATATGCTTTTTCTAAATCAAGAAAAACAGCTAAAGTACTCTCTTTGTTAGAGCGGGCTTTATTAATAGAAGTTTCAAGGTTGAGTAGATGATCTTTGGTGCTTCTTCCCTTCCTGAAACCACTCTGAGATTTGGAAAGAAAGTTATGAGTTTCCATATACCAAAGAAGGCGGGAGTTCACCATACGTTCCATGATTTTACAGAATGTGGAGGTTAATGCAATGGGTCTGTAAGAAGATGTGTTAGCCGGGTCTTTTCCAGGTTTCAAGATGGGAATGAGGATTGCATCCTTCCATTGCTTAGGACAAGTAGAAGTGTGCCAGATGAAGTTGATAATAACAAGTAAAAAGTGACGAATTTTAATAGGAAGGTGTTTCAACACAATATTACTGATACCATCTTTTCCAGGAGAGGTACATTTAGAAGAATGGATGGCATGATTTAATTCCTGTATGTTAAAGGGTTCATTGATGACACTGTCATTATTATTATCAATAGTGAAGTCTTTTTCAGCTTTGTCTTTAATAGGAATAAAGGATGGGCGGTAATTATTAGTACTGCTAATTCTAGTGAAATTGTCGGCAAGTGCTTCAGCCTTTTCTCCATCGGTGATGGCATCTGTGTTGTTGTGATGGAGGACAGGGATACTGTTGACAATGCGGGTTTTCTGGATACGTTTGATTTTATTCCAAATAATTTTAGTGTTTGTTTTGGGGTTGATGTCATTACAGAAGATTTGCCAATCTTTTCGTTTAGCGTTATTGATAGTTTTTCTTGCTATGGCACAAGCTCTCTTGTAACTAATAAGATCAGATGGAAGGAAAGTTTTTCTGAGAGTTTTAAGGGCTTCTTTTTTGTTGAGAATAGCTTGCTGACATTCGTCGTTCCACCAAGAGGAAGGAGGTTTAGGGTGGTTGGGGTTGGTTTTAGGGATAGAATAAGTCATAGCAGTATCAATTTGGCAAAGGAAGTTGTCATACATTTTGTCGACAGTATCCGACTCATTAGGTTTAGTAATATATTGGTTACAGGCGTCCTCGAATTTGTTCCAGTCGGCTTTTTTATAGGACCATTTTGGGCTATTTCTGTAAGAGTTTTTCTGAATAGGGTGGTTGACATCAATAATTACAGGACAGTGGTCGCTTCCCCATGTATCATTAAGAACTTTCCAGTTACATTTGGCAGCTATGTTAGGTGTAACGAAGGTGATATCGATACAGGAGAGTGTACCATGTGCCGTGTCAACTCTTGTGCCCTCACCAGAGTTTACACAGACCATGTCAGTATCAATAATCACATCTTCGATGATCTTGCCATTATGGTCGAGTTTTGAACTACCCCACAAGGGGTTATGACCATTGAGGTCACCACACACTATACAAGAATGATCAGTTTTATCAAGGATATCTTTAAGAGTTTTGGTGTCTAGAATATTACATGGGTTGTAAATATTAATAATAGTAATTTTATTTTTCTGTGTATCATAGAGTTCCCCAATTTGATATTCAACAGAGTTATTATCACCTAGGGTATATTTGAAAGCAATGTCTCGTTTGGCCAAGAAAGCGCATCCTCCACCCTTACTTTTAGGATCGTTTTTATTTCTGTCATGTCTATATATGTTATAGCCAGGAAAAGTAAAATGTTTGTTTTCTTTGAGCCATGTTTCCTGTATACAAATAACATCTGGTTTTTCTTTCCAAGTGTTAATGCAGTTTTTAAATTCTTTTCCATGAGCTAACAAGGACTGGGCGTTCCATTGTAAGATAAGAATCATTGTGAAAATAAGAGTCATGTTGATGTGTTTTTGGGTTTTCTTGACGATTTTTGGCTATTTGCTAGTGAGTCTGTGTTTTCTTGGGTAGAGGGTGTTTTGTCCTTCTTTTGGGATGATTTATGGTCGGTGTTTCCTTGCTTTGTATTTGATGGCGGTTGAGAAGACGTTCTTGATTTTCCTTGTTTAGTATTTGGTGTTGGCTGAGAATAAGTTAGGTGGGTGATGTGATTGACGAGAGTCTTCACTGCCAGAATTCTTTCTTCTTTATTTTTGATTGTTTCCCAAATCTGCATTGTACCAGTGAGGAGTTCGGTCAGGCGTTGTTCACTGCAAATACATTGAGTGTGTTCAGTTTGTGTTTGTGCTGTTTTTTTCTGTTTGAGTGGTGGCGTCTTTAGTGGTTTTTACTGGTTGCTTTGTGGTTTGGCGTCTCGCTTCGATGGTTGGGCGTCTCGCTTCAGTGGTAGTCTTGGTGGGTTTGTTATTGGTTCTGTGTTGAGGTTCTGCGTGATTATTTGTTGGTTGAATTATAGGTGTTTGCTGGGTACCGGTACTGATAGGGTATTGCTGGGAGGGTTGCTGCATCGGGGTTTGCTGGGTGGGCGAGTCATCCTGGCGAACGCTGATGTCAGTCTTGATTACCTTTGCGGCATCGGCATAGGAAATATTGTAGGTTACTCTAAACCCTTGAATTTTCTTTTCTTGCTTTATGGTTTTACAACCTCCATATGCAGATGAGTGGCTTTCTCCACACCTACAGCATTTAACATTATCTTTTTGTTCGCATTGATCAAAGGAATGTGGGCCCCCACATCGCACACATCGTGTCGAGCTGCGACAGTTGCTAGCTGTATGACCTAGGCGCTGGCAATTAAAGCATCTGATTACAGGGGGGATGAAAGGTTTGACAACGAATATTTCGTATCCCATTTGTATTTCTTCAGGTAGATTTGTGGTGTTGAAGGTGAGGCAGATGGATCGAGTCGCTTCTAGGATACCATTTCGTTTTCGCATTAGACGTTTGGCTTCAATCACTCCTTGTTTTTTGCATGATGATAGGATCTCATCATCTGTGATGTCTGTTGTTATGCCATAAATGACTCCTTTGCTTTGGGTTTCTGATTTTGCGTATGAGGTTTGGACGGTCCATTGACCTAATTGGGTGATAGCCTTAAGTTTTGTGGCTTGTATAAAGTACCTCTCGAACAAACTGATATTGCTTACCCAAAAAACCAGAAGAAACGAGGATGTTCAGAAAGCCAAACACCCCAAGAAGGGCGCGGTTTTTGAATTTCCCGCCACTGACAAAAAAACACGTCCGTCCACTCTGCTCGCGTGACCAAGCCTCGCACTGACGAGTGCGTAAGATAAGGGCTCTTTTATAGGCAGACTGCCCTTCATTTCTATTGTTGCTTTAAATAAGTAGCATACCTCAGTTCTACCGAACAATACATTCTCACGTGATTCCGAATGGAGGCGATGGTGAAGTAGAATTAAAGTTGGCAGCGTTAACGGATAGACCGCAAACAATTCGTCGCCGTTAACGATTTGGCGATTCCATCCACAATCAGTATTTTGTTTGCAGTTTCATTGTTGTGCTATTTTGACTTAATTCTGTGTCCTTAACATTTTTGCAAAGTTTTATGACGAGAAGTCCATGTAAGTCGGTATGTTTGACCATTTGGACGTGCTATATTGTTTGAGTTACATTATATGAATGATTTTCCTCGCCTTTTGAAGACATTGCCATACGTGCATGGTTCTTATCATTCGCCGCAAACTTTGGACATTTCGCTATTCCAGACGAACAAAAAATGCTTTAAACATTGTCGGGTCGCTGCTTTAAACATTAAAAACGCACAACTGACAATTAACTTGAAACATAATAACAATAATAACATGACTTATGTCAAAAAGTAATTCAGTTCTACTATAGTTAAATAAACGCAAAGAAAACAAATCGAATTAAAAGTTTGGTGTTCATTTTAGTCTGCGCTTAACCGTCCCACGAAAGTTCAAAGCCTTTCTCACTTTTGACGGAATAAAATATTGAAATGTTGTTTGTTTGTCTGTTTGTATATTCTCAAGAAGAGGGTCTCAACTATTGCTTCAAATACGGCAAATAAAACCATAAAACACCTACGATGGAACCATAACAAATGTTGCGTCCGAGTTGTATTACAAAACAATGTTTAGAAGTCAAGAAGTTGTAAATCTCTCGACTTTTGGAAGTGAGAGCAAACGTTTTGATAAACGATTACAAGTAGACATGAACAATATAATTCGAATAAAGAAAATCAAGCCATTGGACGAACTTTGAAATAATAAAGGGGCGTATATTCTTATCGTGGTTCGACGGTACCAGCTTCAGTACCTAAGATTATATCTCTGTGTTGTGTGCCAAATAGATAATATTATAATCATCAAATATTAAGGGATTTTACGAACATTGATTTAACTCGTGTTGTAACAACTATTTGCCCACATACTTCATGGGCGGATCCAGGATTTTTTTAAAGGGGGGGTCCACCCAAGGTCCTAGGCAGGATTTTGTGAATTGGGTGTGTAAAAAAAAAATGTGGGTGTGTAACAATTTGAGTACATGTAACTGGGAAGCATGTACGCGAAGCGCACATCACGAGCGCGTAGCGCGAAGTCCCTGCGGCCGGGGTTCAGGGCCCGCTTAAGGGCCCTGAAATTTTTTGGTTTATTAGGTGCTCTCTGGCGCAATCTGAGGCCAATTTCTACCTATTTTTTGTTAATGTTGTGGCAATATGAAGCCTGATTTTTATACCATTTTTTTTAAAAATCTAATATTTACCATTTTTAGCTGGAATGATAACTTGAAATAAATTTTGACCAGAGGAGTATATTATGGATACCGGTATTGGAAGTTTGGATTTAAAAACAGCGCACACTGACTCACACTACGTGTAAAATGAGGTAACGGTTAATTGGTCATAAACCTTAGGCATACTTAACATAGGCAGGATTTGGCTGGGAGCGACCGGCAATGACTCCATTTAAAATAATAAACAAATTACAAGCCCTAATAGTTATTAAGTAAGTTTAATTTAAAGTTGTATGTTAAAATAAAATGTTACAAGTTGTGTTTAATCTTTAAAAAACTACACGCCAAACGCCCGCTTGTGCTAGCGGGGTTTATTCCGACCGTCTCTACAAACGGTGGAAAAAGCGGCGTGTTTGTTCCAATTTAGTGTTTAGTAATTTACATAAATTTAGCTTAAATTTAGGTCACGTGACAAATATATAAACACTGTGGTTAGCGCCTATTGCACTCGTTCTGCTGGGGCTACTCAACCGTCACTTCAAACGGTGAAATTCCAGTGTTTTTATTGGCAAGTCTGCCAAGTAAATGGGCCCAGTGGTGAGCCAAGCATGGCATTTGGGGCAAGCCTGCCCCGTTCAAGCTTATGAAAGCGTTAAAAAAATTAAAATATGTAATTGCCTGAAATGCAATAAGAAGGAATAAACAAACTAGCGGCTCGAAAAACTAAGCCAAAAAAGTCAAATCATAGTCTATATGGTTGTTATTTTGTGTGTGTGGTTTGAGAATAATACACGTATGTGTGTGTGTACATGTACGTTGCTTGTTAGGTGAAATACATTTTTTTTTTTTCGTTTTTTTTTTTTCGTTTTTTTTTTTTTTCACTCAAGAAAAAAGGGGGGTCCGGACCCCTTGGACCCCCCCCCCTGTATCCGCCCATGTACTTCCTGGCGAGGCACCCGCGTAGGTGTTGATTGGGGTGCTAGTGGATAGGTGTAACATTTGCTGGTTTTCTTTTCGCCGAAAACGCGGACCGTCGATCGATTGATAGGGCTTTTCTTGTTGCAGAAGACAAGCCAGGGGTGCGTTCCACTTACGCGAACTGTTTGCGCGAACGTTCGCCAACGTTTTGAGTTGGCGTTAATTGAAGTGGAACGATATTTTAAAAACTACGTTTTTAAAATGGCGGCGCCCAGTGAAAGTGACATCGTTTGGTTCGCTGCTTTTTGTCCAACTCATTATTTTTCTTTAAAAGGTCCCTGTGAATGCTCAAAACAATCCACCGTTTATAACGAAAAGTATAAAACGTAAATAAAAACCGTGAAAAGAACCCTGCCGTCTGCTAACCGCTTCGCCATCATTAAAATACGTCACTGGCCAACAGCGAACAGCTCGGAATGTCGTTCGCCGTTTTCGCTAACGTTCGCCAACATAATTGGCGCACATTGCGTTCCACTCAAGCGAACAACGCAAACGTTGGCCAACGTTGGCAACGTTCGCGTAAGCGGAACGCACCCCAGGACTTGACTAATCAAACGGAGAAAAGAGCGTCGCGTTGTTTCCTTGGCGAGTTGTCTCCTTGGCTCCAAAGAAAATCACTTTTGGAAAACACTTTTTAATCTAAAAGTAACGGCTGGGAGAAGCAGCTTTTACGATACCCAATAAGCTTTCCATCCTGAAGCCTTCGATTTGGCATCTTATTTTCGTTTTGATAAACAATTTTTGGATGTTGAAGTGATCCCTTTTGGCCAATTCGTCATGAGGGCATCGCGGCTTGCGGTTGTTGGATTTACGGCCCTGTGGGCGTGTTTCAATTGTGGTGAGTAAAATCCTTTTATTCAACGGAGGGGGAGGGGGGGGGGACACCTCTTTTTGATATAGAGGTATTCAGGCCCAGATCTAACTTTATAGAGCAAACGGGTGTCAACTTTGTGCCGACGTTGCTTTTTTTTTTAAATTAATTTAATGGAATTTAATTAATTACTCGCCGTTGGCCGATTTTTTTCGTGCGATGTCTCATTCGAAAGCTCATCACAAATACAATGCTAGAAAATTATCAATTCAATTTGAAAATTCATTTTTCAGGGTGCAACCCTAAAACCACGGACACGCCAACTTTAAATACCGATTTTCCCCTTTTTTTTCTTTGCGGCTCTGACCACTCGGACAACAGAGGGCGCAAGACTGAGTTTAGGAAACCCGCCATTTTTAAAGACCGGGTAAAATGTTGGTCACATGACACATCCATCCACGTGATCCACGTACACATTGGGTGGCCTCTGTCATGACCTTTCTAAAAGGTCAACGCGCGGAAAATTGTCAAAATGGCGGCGCTTAACAACAGCAACACATGTGTCGTCGATGTCAGAACTTTATTGCTTACGACGGAGCTCTAAAGGCTGTGGCTATTTCGGAAGAATAAACCGTAGGCATAAGGCTGAATGTCATCCAAAACCGTAAAATTACGAAAGGGAAAGAAACAGCGACTGAAACAAATTGTCAGTTGGTGAAAGTGTGCTGCGCTATACGTACGTGCGTATTCGCTATAGTCAACCATGGAGGAATTATTCCTCCATGAGTCAACTAGTTCGACGTTTACTACATTGTTTATAAACAGTTAATGTTGGGCCGACTTTCCTCATGCAATGTTGCCAAACTTATTTGTTGACAAACTGCAAATTCATCGTACCTTTACCATGTTAATTTTATTAATGCTTGCTATTTACCCTCTGTTAACAATTTAGGTGTAAACTTAATCCGAAAAAAACCCAAAACGGTGGCGTCCAGAAATTTGGCACACAATCGACCGAGTGTTCCCTAAGTTGTGGCGCAATGGAATAATTCTTGGAAAATCCAAGTTTAATATTTACGAACTTCTTTTAATATTAAATGTCGTTTATGACCCATGTAAGGTTTCAGTCAATAAAAAGGTGAAAGATACTAGATTTCACAGGCGTCTACATTTAATGTGACAGTATTTAAAACTGGTTGGTAAATTAACATTGCACTTGCAGGATCAGGAATGCTGAGGTTTAACGTCCATATAGTAATTATGTGAACAAAGTGCTTCCGTAAATCCCCATAAAAACCGGCCCTATAAATAACATGCCATTTGAACATGTTCCAAAAAAGTGAATGAATCGGTCTGTTTAAACAATTCCAATTCGTTAAACTAGTACAGTATACAGTACTTAGTAATTTAAATTAGGTTACAAAATGTATTCAATTAACAAAATTCTTTAAAAAAAATGCTTGTGAGCCAAAACTAAATTTAACTCATTACTAATCACATTACATTATTACATTACTTGTTAAAACAAAAACAAAAAATTGCCAAATGTACTCCTAAAACGAACTCTCTTCTGCCCAGTGCCATTGGTTTCCTACTTAGTCAGACGCTGCCCAAATTACGATACAAACGTTGATTTCCATAGGCGTTGTCTGCCTATAGGTTATTGATGTCTGTGCTCTGATCACGTCAAAACAAATGCGGGTAATTTGACTAATAAATCATGTAGGTTTACATGCAAGAAAACACACATAATTCACAGAGTTTTGTCCATGGTGTTTAAGATTTTTTTGCTAGAAACATATTGCAACCTGAGTTTTACCTGACGCTGTTTTTTCTTCATATCATCTCAATGAAGGTCAATCGGTGCAAAAATCACAGATTTTTCTCAAATATTTCCAATTCTGTTAGCAAATACTTAGAAAACTTCCTTGACTCTCTATAGACTTTGTACAGATCGCTAAAGTAGCGTCAGGATACTACATTCTTAAAGTATGTGTACCCACCATTGGCAATTGCTTGAATTATAATGAATGGGTGAATCTGGGGGGTTGTATTTTATAGTAAATATCATTTAACTGACCTGTCCGAAGTTTTTACAATCATGGATGCCGAGAAACAACGAAAACAGCGTTTGTTTTCAACCGGCGTCGAGCAGTTATTCTTATGTTATTTTTGTTTTATAGAATTCTATTTTTCAGAATAATTACTGGATATCTAGCTCAATCATTTTGCTGGATGCCTAGAATCATTATTTACTTTCAGAAAAGTAAGATATTTCTTAAAAATTTGGTAGTAAATTTTTTCGATATCTGCAAATGGTGTATCCTACCTTTAACTTTTTTTCTTATTTTGTGTGAATTTTACAGTTCAAATCGGGCTTGCCAGTGTGACTGTGGCCCCATCCTCAGTAACCACACCACGTAAGTATGTGACTTTGTCAAATATGGTCAAACTTCGCATAGCTTCAATGTTCCTTTCTCTATGGTTATTCACAGTGGTTATCATTACGGCAGTTGACGGTCTGATTCCCTGACATGCCCAGCCTTACATTGACAATACTCTGGATCTTTCACTCTTGGAACCTAACTATAAACTAGTCTGGTTCCTAGAGCGATATCCAAATATTATTGTTGATGTGAGGTTGGATAGTTGTGTAACCCGATTGCTGACTGCTGTAGCGATAGCCAATAATTTTTTTTTGTATTATTCATCTGACAGCGATATTTTGATTTGTTGTTAACTTCTTTAGACTTTTTAACAATGATCAATGAAGTGACATTAGTATAAGTAAGGGACTTGTTTTTTTCTGATACTTGGGGTGACAAACCTAAACAATTTTTTCATTTTTTGTTTGTTTTCTTTTGGTGTAGAACCCACCAATTGGAATTGCGACTTTGAGCAAGGCACCTGCAGCTACAGCCAGGCAATCAACGATGATTTTAATTGGATAAGAGATTCTGGAGGCACTTCTTCTGGGAACACAGGACCGAGCTTTGACCACACTAAAGGAGATGGTATTGATTGTCATTCTATTGGGGGTCTGGACATGAATGCCTGAAGGCACTGTCAAAAACTATAACTTCAAAATAAATCAAAATTATCCATATATTTTCTAAATTCTGTATATTTTGTGTTTTTGCCAAATTCTAGGAATAATTAAGGCTCCTTCCAACACAATTTTGTTTTAGCAAAAGATTTTAGAAAATAGAACAATCTATTCATCTTCTTTGAAAAATCTGCCATCTTGGAAAAAAACCACCTGTTCATCCATTAACATTTGTTATCAAGCAATTCTCTTGCCTTTGTCTTTGCTTGCATTCCTGTAGCCACTGGTTACTACATGTATATTGAGACCTCAACACCTCGCATCCCAGGCCAGAAAGCACGTTTGGAGAGCGACATTATCCCTGCTGCCACCAGCAACAGAATCTGCGTAATCTTCTGGTACCACATGTATGGCGACCACATTCGAGATTTAAACATCTACATCAAGACTGGCGCCGTGCTGGGCACGGCAGTCTGGGTCAGGTCTGGAACCAAAATGAACCAGTGGTATCGTGGGGACTTCAGTACCACGCCGAGCGTCGATTTTCGGGTAAGATACGGGTATTGTTGGAGTGTTCTTATACAGACGCTCCTTCATGAATACAAAGTTTTTATATGTTCATCAGTCACAAGTCAACTGCAGGTCAATCACAAGTCAATCACAGCCTCAGGACAAGGAAAACTCAAAACTCAAGTCAGGATGCAATTGACTGATAAATAGTGCCTTTGTCACAGTTTGTTATCTTAACTTGAGACTGTGGACTAGATTTACTAGTCGACTGTCTTGCGATTAACTTGATGCAAAGGACCTGCCAGGGACCTGCCAGGGACCTGCCAGGGACCTGCCAGGGACTTGCCAGGAACTTGCAAGAAACCTGCCAGGGATCTGCCAGGGATCTGCCAGGGATCTGCCAGGGATCTGCCAGGGATCTGCCAGGGATCTGCCAGGGATCTGCCAGGGATCTGCCAGGGATCTGCCAGGGATCTGCCAGGGATCTGCCAGGGATCTGCCAGGGATCTGCCAGGGATCTGCCAGGGATCTGCCAGGGATCTGCCAGGGATCTGCCAGGGATCTGCCAGGGATCTGCCAGGGATCTGCCAGGGACCTTCCGGGACCTGCCAGGCACCTGCCAGGCACCTGCCAGGCACCTGCCAGGCACCTGCCAGGCACCTGCCAGGCACCTGCCAGGCACCTGCCAGGCACCTGCCAGGCACCTGCCAGGCACCTGCCAGGCACCTGCCAGGCACCTGCCAGGCACCTGCCAGGGGGGCCCGCTGGGGCCCGCTGGGGCCGGGCCTGCTGGTGCCCGCCGGTGATTTGTTATGCACTTGCGTTGACTTGTAATGTCTTATGATGACTTGCGATTACAACATTACATCTCTTAACAGTACCACACCGATTGCAGATTTCAGAACTCT
Source organism: Crossaster papposus (assembly GCA_037893245.1). NCBI lineage: Eukaryota > Metazoa > Echinodermata > Asteroidea > Velatida > Solasteridae > Crossaster > Crossaster papposus. Next base: position 481,574 of record JBAIAA010000656.1, on the reverse strand, counting down.
TTGGCAATTACTCGCTTATGAAGAACTCCATTCCCTGTGTCATATAGGTCGTCTTTGAAGGAGTTGTAGGCTCCGATTATCGGGGAGACATTGCCATCGATGATATCATGGTGAAGACCGGTGAATGCCTGAGTGAGTAGCAGAAGTTTTTTATCAGAAATTGGTTCAGACTTTGGCAGGAAAGTGAAGAAAAAAATACAGTTTGACATTTGCAACATTTGGAAGTGAGTACACACAGTTATCAAAAGATTGACTGTTACAGGTTAAAAAAAATACTGCACTGACTAGCAAATAGTGAATTAATACAGTAACCCCACACTGCTAAATCTGTTAATTTCAATACGACTTTCTATTTATCCAACTCTCTAGGGGGTTAGGGTAATTAATTAATTAAGTTCTCATATCTGAAACTACAAGTTTTTGGGGAGAACTAAAGTTGACCCTAATAATTGTTGACCTGACACAACTTTGAAATGCCAGTTTTTAATCGGATGTTATAACTTGATGAAAATTACAATCTTAATTTTTAAATTTTTTTGTTAACAGTGCGAGATTTCTGTGAGTTTCAGGACTCTCATCTGTGCGGTTATCTTCAAGACACTACTGATGATTTTGATTGGCTGCAGAACAGCGGAGCAACACTGACGGCCAATACTGGGCCGTCCCTGGATGTGTCTTATGATACGACCTACGGTTAGCAGTAATGAGCAGCATGATGTTTATCTGTTTTAGTTTCTCAAGATTTTATATATTTTTTACACTCTCTCAAAATGTTGCATCCAACTCTCCAGAAAAATGAACAAAATAGGTCAAGTTTGCTCCCGAAAATAAAAACAAAAAATCCTATAACCCTCAATAACCAGTTTGTACCATGAATATTTGTCAATGGACCGGGCCCAGACGTGGGATTGTTTTTTACAAACTTCGATTTGAGGCAGGTTCAGGCCGACATCTGTGGGTAGCACACTCTGATATTTACGGCCTCGCTCGCTGTGAGCCAGTTACTGACATATAATTCCGGCCTTGCTCGTGACATGTTTATCCATCATCCGTTTTGAATTCCAAAAAAAATTGCGTGCATTCACGGCATCCAACGCAAACTGGTTAAATCCACAAAGCCCATAATGAGGTTCTGGAGGATTTGTAGGAAAAATAATTATTGCATTTTTCAGAGGTCAGGCACCAATTTGAATAAAGTCTGATTTTCTCCTGTGTAGGCAAATACATGTACATTGAAGCTACGGGTCAATCAGCAGGGTCCGTGGCCAGACTCATCACCCCTCTAGTGCCCGCTAGCCTGGGTGCCAATCGATACTGCTGGCTCTTCTACTATCACATGTACGGCAATCAGATGGGCACACTCAACATCTCCGTGAGTGAATTTCAATTTTTCGATCAAGTAAAACTCAATATTTTGGTCGGATGACCATTTCAATCTGTCGCAGAACATAAATGCACATTTTTGACTAATTTAGTATTTGATTATCGACTTTGATCCAAATATTTGAACTATACCCATCCTTCGAAATTCTGACATCATATGGTCAACTAGACACTTAAACTATTTAACTCTGATTGTAGAAATTATATTACACCACAGATGTCAGCTTTTTAAGACCGCTCACATTTATTTTTACATTGTTAAAATGCTATATTTGGTGGGTGATTGAATATTGAGATAATCGATACATTTAGGGAAGACTGGTTGGCAAAGTGGTTCTTTTCTTGCCTTCCACCGCTGTGACCCGGGTTCGAATCCCGCCTGGGCCAATATGTGGATTGGGTTTTCAGTCCGTCTGATTCCTTGGGTTCCCTAGGATATTCTTCCGGGGTTTTCCTCCCAACCTCTAGCCTTGGTCAAGGCGAGTTCGTCGTTATCCGTTCGTCGTTATCCATCCAGAAATACACGCCACGCGCGCCCCGCATATGCTGCTAGGGGGCGCCCCGTGTAAAGATACAGCGCGAACAGCGACCTCATACGGCCACTATTTATGCAAATCTACTGAGGCTACTTTTTCGCCTTGGATCATTGGATTTTGAAATCATATGTTTTTCCTATATTTTGCGCCACATTTGTAGCGCATGACCTCGTATGCGAATACAGATAAGTATAGGCGGGGCTAAGATGTGAAGTGTCCAATCACAAATCGGTTGAATCCCGACGTCATCAAATTTGATGCAGCTTGACATTTAAGACAAAATGGCAGATATTCAGCGTCGTCTGTCGTCCGAAAATCTGTCGTGTTGTTTGAATTTTGCAGCGAAAATATTATCCCTCGAAGATTGTAGACCCGAGCAGCAAAAGGCCATAAGAATCCTTTCTTCGTGGTCACGGTGTTTTTGTGAATTTGCCGACAGGTTATAGGAAATCCATCATTTTTCAGGCAGCCTGAGCCCCATTTTGCTCGGATCTCGATTGCAGGTACGGCCAGGTACTCAGCGTGGCAGTTTTCAGCGTGTTCGGTCAGTTTCTTATCGCCGCATAATCGGCATTAACCCAGGCATGCTGGTCTGTGCGGTATCGCCACATTGTGGTCCAAGCATGGTCCAACGCTTTGGGGAGGGGGCATGTTTACGGCTGCAGAACTAACCTTCAAAGTGATCGCAATATCGTAATTTAAACAGGGACAAGCGTCTTATATCCTCAATAACTCCTCAGATTATTTTCTTGGCAAAATTCAGCCGGCAAGGCATTTAATTATCAGAGTTCCGCGTTTAACCGAGCCACGGTTTTCAGATTAGCTGGATTAGATGCGTGCAATATAATGTAAGGCCGAGTTCGACACGTTTCAATAGAGTCGCGGCCAGGGTTGTCACCATGCCGGGCGGCGCCGGGCGGTGCTACCCAGCTCCCAAAATTTCCGCCCGGTAATCAAGGTCAAGTTCAGCCTTACCGCCCGGCACAAATTTCTTACCCTAACACAGGCCTCAACCTTGTACTATGTATTCAAAAGTGTTAACGTTAACGTTGTGACTCATTATGAAAGTAAAATTTTACGTAGCGTACGCGCGCTCCCGCACACTGGTTTTCATAATGCTGCTTGCCATGGGTTGCCACGCATCGCGCACCGAAGTACTTACCTGCAGTGGAGAACCGAACGTGGCATGGCAACCATATCAAAGTAGTTGAGTTGTTTACTACTAAAAACACGGCACCAGACTACTCTCATGTATAGACTGGCTACAGGTCCCTACACTGAATTACACATTTTCCCACTGATTCTGTCTATTGAGATCTGTATTTGTAGGGGATGGGGCCGGGAGCGGGATCCAGTCTATGTTTTTTCCCCGCTATTTCGCTGGTATCCAAGGCTTGTTCTATTGCATAATTAATGTCTGTGAACCAGTGACCTGCCTTCTTGCAACATTCTTTTTTTGTTTTAGACACGTTTTTTTTTTAGGTGAGATTGTTTAGGCATATTACATGGACGTTTTACATGTCATAGGCCAATAAGTTGGCGTTGGGGGAATTCGTTTTCAATTTTCACAATCATATTTGCGTTTACATGTAGGCTTTTTAAATACCCGGCTCTATAAATGGTCTGGTGACAACCCTGGTCGCGGCCTTCTCTAGTCACCACGATTGAAAACTCATTAGCTGCTAAACACAACTAGTTTTGACCATAACATTGTTAACATTCAAGAAAATACCCAGCAAAACAAGCAAAAATAACTGCGACCCTCACCAATCAAGCCAGACAGTTCAAATCTTCATGTGTAATCCCTACAAGCCTTCGTAAAAATCACTCAACTTTCTCCGATACAATAATATGTCAACGATGGCGGTGTTCGTAAACACTTGCGAGCTAGCTATGACCTTTCACCGCTAGCTCAAATTATGCAGTTTCTACGCAACGATCGACCAATAAGAAAAGACTATAAAGGTTAGCTTAATCTATTAGCATAATGAGCACCGCCCCCAAAACCTCAACTTAACCAATGATCCAAGGCGTTCAAGTATCTTCAGTTACTTTGCATATAATAGTGGCCGCGTGAGGTCGTTGTTTGAGCTCTGAATACCGCTGCGCTGTACGTACGGACGGGTAACGATGAACGCCTTGACCAAGGCTACCCAACCTCTAAAACTGTACCTTCTTCTCGTTGTCTTTTCTCTACAGGTTCTTCAGGCTTGCAAGCTACGGTGCGTAGGGCACTTTTGGGAAATGTTTGGTTTCATTACCAGAGAGAATTAATAATAATACTAACACCACATATGTCAATCATATGAGCTTCTCTTCATTAAAAAAAGAAAAATATCTAAATATTTTGTATATTTGGTGGATCAAATATTTGAATAGATGGTATATTTCTCCCCCAGTTGAACACCACATCTACCCAGCAAACCATATGGACCCGCAGTGGTAACCTAGGCAATCTATGGTCCGTTGGTAACGTTGAATTCACCTCCACCATTCCCTATCAGCTCGAATTTGAGGGAATTGTGGGTATAGGAGACAGGAGCGACATTGCCATTGACGACGTTGGGTTTACCTTAGGAAACTGCCCATATCAGGGTAAGTCAGAAAGAAGAAAAATTAAATTTGGTTTGAAATTTCAGATTTTTTTTATTTTTTTTTTTTAACTGCTTTGAATTTTACAGAATTTTGCAGTTATGTATAAGTTTTGAACTACAGTATTTTACCTCGATTTCCTAGTTTGAATTAATTAAAGGCGTAGCTGCGCCATTTCCTAATGGAGCATTTCACGACACTTGGCGTAGCTGCGCAACGTTTTAACAGCGTTTACGACGTTTGCGTACATTTGTGTTCTTTCATGAAATCGTTGTTGTACCACCTACGCCCACTATTTTGAAAATAGTTTTGTCCGACTTTCCACGAAATTGTGCGGCAACATTAAACATTTCTGTCACGATAAAATAGTAATTCCTTTACTTCAACCATAAGACTGTGAGTGTCTTTCATCAAGCTTAATATGTTGAGGAATGACGGGCTCCACATCAAGTACGATTTGCTGGTAAAATAGGTCATTTTCAGTCGCTACGCCATATCTTACGCCCACCTAAATTGACTGCACAAGCTATGCCATAATTTGTTGCGTAAGCCGCGTTCTTGCGCACTGTCAAACTTTTGTGAAACTGTCGTAAGCGAAATATTGCGCAGCAACCAAAAGTGGCGCAGCTTATGCAATATATTGTGGGGCAAGGGGGCTTGCGCCATTGACTAAGGTTTTGTGAAATCGGCTGCAGGCCCCTAATTATTCATAATCTTCAAGTTTACAAATACTCCGTCATAGTTTAATCCCCTCTTTATGTCGCTTTTAACTTTTCCCCTCTAACCAAGAAAATTGCGATTTTGAGAGGAACACATGTTTGTGGACGAACGATGTCACAACAGACAATTTTGATTGGCTGCGACTCAGCGGGTCGACATCAAGTGGCTACACAGGGCCAGCCGTGGACCACACCACGTCCGGGCAAAACGGTGAGTGCATGTTTCATTGGTCGCTGGTTCAACTCTCGTTCAAAGCTGAAGTCACAAAGACTTCAAATATCTTCCGATTCTGAAGACTCTACAATCTACGCCTCAAATCAGTTGGTGGTCATCATCAAATCTGGTTTCCTGGTTTATGACGCTCATTATAACTGGTTCCCAGGTTTATGATGCTCATTATAACTGGTTCCCTCTGCAGGCTTCTACATGTACACAGAGACCAGTCATCCACGCGTGCAGGGTGACCGCGCCATCTTCAAAAGCCCCGAGATCGTCCCCGGTCTGAACGACCCACTGCTATGCTTCACATTCTGGTATCACATGTATGGCGTGGACATCGGACAGTTGACTGTTTCTGTGGTAACGGAGCCAAACACTGCCAATGAGAACACAACAATGAATTGGCTGGTCAACGGTCAGCAGAGTACCAATGTGTACAATTGGCGGAACGGCCAGTTTGGCATGTCTGAGACGCAACCGTTTCAGATCGTCTTCAAGGGGGTTGTTGGATCCAGTTACCTAGGCGACATTGCCATCGACGATATCGAGCTTGTCAACGGGAACTGTGATAGTAAGTGTAGCTCTACGTGGGCAGGGAAATAACACTTAACCCTAATCTCTATCTCCCCAATCCCCCACCCATCAAACCCCCCCCCCAAAAAAAAAAAAATCCCCCCCCCCCCCCCTTAACAAATATAAATAAATAAAAAAGAAATTCAACCCCGGCCCCTCAAACAAGAAATTCAATTCAGTAAAACATTCAAAATTGTCTGTAATTCCAAACTTTATACAAATTTGACAATTTTCTTTAGTTTTGTAAAAGCCGATACTTTATGTTTTAAGATTTTTTTAAATTACAAGTCTCAATAGTTAATCAAGTATTCAGTTGGCATTTGTTTATCTTAAATACAAAGCTTCACAGGTGTGATATATGTGACCCAACCTAACAAAATGAGTTGCAAGTTGCCAGAGCTACTCTTGAGTAATACACCTTTTAACAGTGTCCTACACGACAGAAATCAGTAAAAACAGTCCACCCTTTCACCTAAATAACAACTGTATACATTATAAGACGTCAACCCGAGTGATACACCAAAATGAAGAGCAAAATTATGTGCTTTCTACTTCATGTGAAAAACAAATAACTGAAAACTTGTCCTTAAGACTCATTTGGAAGGAATTGGTCATCACACTCATATCTGGAACTCCTCCACAGCAATGATTTATTTTCCTCTCTATTTGTTTGTTACAGCTCTTCCACGTTGGGCCGATCCCTCTTTTTACGTCAATAACTGCACCTGTGACTTTGAAGCCCTTCTCTGTTCCTGGAATCAAGAGTCGACCGATGACTTTGATTGGACGCTGAGGACATCGTCCACATCGTCAGGGGGTACCGGGCCCAGCCGTGACCATACAGGAGGTGATATCTTACAGTAGTCGCAAAATCGTATAGTATCCTGACGCTACTTTTAGCGGTTGCGTACAAAGTATACGGAGAGTTGAGAAATTATTTCATTACAAAATTGGAAATGTCTCTCTGTCTCAGGTTCATGTCTTTTCATCATTTTTACACAGAGTGACCTCTAATTGAGAAGATATATGAAGAAAGGTTGCAACATTATTTTTCAGTAGTTTATTTTTAATTTTGTTAAAATTGTTGACTGCTGCTGTGTGGTCGTGGCATTTTTCAAATAACATCAAATATTTGATTACCATTTAAATATTCAATTATTCAAATTCACTCATCTGCATTAGGTGGTTACTACGCGTTCATCGAGGGCTCAGCACCTCGTACCCAAGGCGACGCCGCCCGCCTTATCTCCAACGACCTTCACTCTACTGCCCCTGGGTCGACCTGCTTGGAATTCTGGTACCACATGTTTGGTAGTGGGATTGGAACTCTGACCTTCTACACTTCAACTGCAGCTGGTCGGGTGTCCTTCTGGAGTCTCGCTGGCTCCCAGGTGAATGCCTGGAAGGTTGCCATGGTAACCGTGTCATCGCCAGTCCAGTTCAACGTGAGTTCGGTACAATTTGATCAAGACCCATTGGAAATACAGTAGTGAAATATTTGTTTGTTTTGAAGTAACTAATTGGGCAATCACTCTGAAACATATTAAACAGTTCGCAACAGATATGCCGTATATTACAAGTTAATTTTTTTTCAGGAATTTTAAACGAATGACAGATAAACATGTCACAAGCAAGGCCAGAAATATCTTTTAGCGACTGGCTCGCATGAGCGAGGCCATAAATATCAGGGTGGGCTACCCACAGATGCCAGCCTAACCTCGGCTTGGATCGAGGTTCCTGAAGAACAATCCTGCGCCTGGGCCCAGTCAATGTCCAAATAATCTCAGCGTGAACTGGTTAAAACATTCTTTAAGGCCTTTTTGAATCTCTGGCTTCGTCTTCTTCTTCGGCTTAAATCGATTTCAAACCCCCAACTGCGAAAACTCCAGCCACATTCTGGTGCCTGTTGTGTTTCAGAAACATTCGATATGAATATTAACCTAAAAGTTTAAATATTTCCATTTGGTTTGCTTCTCAGTGATTTAGAAATCAGAGGCGAAGCCGAAGACAAAGCAATGTTTAAAAAAACACATATATTTGACGTAGCTCTATATATTAAAACCTCCGTATATGACATACCTCTATATAATTATAAGAAAACCCCTATATTTGAGATACCTCTATATTTGAGATACCTCTATATTTGAGATACCTCTATATTTGAGATACCTCTATATTTGAGATACCTCTTTATTTGAGATACCTCTTTATTTGAGATACCTCTATATTTGAGATACCTCTATATTTGAGATACCTCTATATTTGAGATACCTCTTTATTTGAGATACCTCTATATTTGAGATACCTCTATATTTGAGATACCTCTATATTTGAGATACCTCTATATTTGAGATACCTCTATATTTGAGATACCTCTATATTTGAGATACCTCTATATTTGAGATACCCCTATATTTGAGATACCTCTTTATTTGAGATACCTCTATATTTGAGATACCTCTTTATTTGAGATACCTCTTTATTTGAGATACCTCTTTATTTGAGATACCTCTTTATTTGAGATACCTCTTTATTTGAGATACCTCTATATTTGAGATACCTCTATATTTGAGATACCTCTATATTTGAGATACCTCTATATTTGAGATACCTCTATATTTGAGATACCTCTATATTTTAAACACCTATTGGTTTGGTGGTTTTTCCTCAAATGTATATTTCAAATGTATTTGTCTTCTACTTTTTTTTGACAGATTGTCGTCGAAGGAGTTCGGGGCTCGAACTACCAAAGTGATATTGCTATCGATGATATTCTTTACAATCTTGGCTCTTGTCCACCAATCAGTAGGTCCAATTGTATTTTGTGAAAAATACTTTTTTTCAAGTTTAAAGGATTTTGAAAGATTAAGTGTCAGAATTATGGAGTCGTGCAGAACCAAATTATTTTGAAGATTGTAGGTAAAAACATAAAAGAAGCCACACTTAGAAAGTTTGAAAGTCAAAGGAAAATTACTTAAACCCTTTGACGCCGGTATTAGTTCCTCACTCACCGGAATATACACATGACTGCACAGCAGCCTTTGTCCACTAGCTGCACTGCACAATGGACCCGAGCATGCAGCTGTCACACAGAAGGTGTTCTACGGTGTTGCACAGCTGCCCGCGGCCAGAGCTGTTTCCCCATTGAGCGTCAAGGGGTTAAACTGTGCCTGTCTGAAAACCAAAATATACTCAGTTCTAGGCATTCAGATCTCAGTGCAAGTCATAACAGATTTGACCTGTGGGGTGAATCTTTTATTCGTGGCCTTCTTTAATATCATCCTTCTCATATTTTAACCAATCAGGAACATGCACGTTTGAAATCGACAACTGTGATTGGACGCAGGAGTCCACAACGGACAATTTGGATTGGACCAGAGTTCGGGCCTTGGCGGCCTCTCATTCCTCCAGCCAGCTCGTCGACAAAACAACAGGAACTGCAAACGGTTTGTAGAATTCATTTTTTTAAACCTTGTTTACAAATTTACTATTTTACGACATTATTTCTAAGACTAGCAATAGCACCTAATGAAAGGGTTGTAATCTTATATTATTGTTATAGCATTTGCGGTTGAATACAAATTTTACCCTTTGTAAAGCATACTTCATGCGAATGCGAAGTAAATTTCTTGACGTCAACAATTGAAGTTTTATTGAGACGTTCTCCATTACCTATGAATTCGCTTCGCATTCACATGAAGTATGAACCAGGGTTAAAATTATGTTTAAGTAAAAATACAAATGTACAAATTTATCCAAATATAAATATGTTGGTGCACTTTTAGGGGGAGTGCAGCCTAGTGGTTGGCATTCGTGACTTATAATTAGAGGGTCTGGGTTTCAAATCCTGCCACTGGTTATGTGTTGTGTTCTTGGGCAAGCCACCTCACCTCCACTTGCTTCTTTTCACCCAGGGGTATAAATGGGTACTGGCATATAATTATGGTTGTTTTTCCAGGCTACCTAATGTACCTGAATCCGTCGCTCGGACAAAACCAGGACAAAGCTATCATGTACTCCGGCTACTACCAACCGTCCGCCATCGGAGAGTGTCTCAAATTCTGGTACCACATGCACGGCGCTGGTGTCGGTACCCTGCGTGTACACACATATGTCAATGGAACCCTGGGACCGGTGCTGTACGAGAAGTCAGGGGACCAGGAGGATGTGTGGCGGTACACCACCATAACGCTGATGAATTCTACCTACGAATTCAGGGTAAGTTAGGCCGGGTCCAAATCTTCTGTCTAGAGCTATTGTCTATGTCTTTGTCCATTACAACTATGCGTGAGCAGGCTGACAGTAGACAGACGACAAGCAAGACGACAGACCAGCGCTCCATGCGGGCGTGCACGGCTGCGCCCTCAATTTTAAGAAAGGGCAAGTTGGAGGACATTCAAACGCATTGCTAAATACACCTGATGCTCGCGCAAAGACACTATGGCCGTGTGCACATAAAGCGTATGCTTTTCGCTATACCAGTGTGAACCAGTGCGTGCATGCAGTGTATTCCATTTATAAGGCTGTCAAAACTGTTCAAATAGCGCCCTTTTGTTTGCGAAATTAGGAGCCCACGTACTATGGTAACGATATTGGTTGTTATTATGGCCACTTGTATCTTTTCATGCTTATTTATAGGCTGCCATTGGAGGTACGCTGGGTACTGGCCAAACTGGTGACCTGGTCCTAGACAATGTAGATATAACCGTCGGACCGTGCGATCCTCCTGGTAAATATCCCAACGTAGAAGTTGTCAGTCGTGTCATAAATATTAAAAAGCAACGGGTAGTGCAGTATACAATGGTTAAAAATAATTTGATGGATCTAAAATGGTTAGGTTGTAGTTCGACTTCCATTAATTAGGACAACTAGATGAATACAATTTAGGGAATTGAACTTTCGTGTTCTAAGGGTTCGTTTTTGGTACAGTAATATGTCAATTTTTGCCTCTCAAAAATTAATTAACCTGAGCCAATTTCATAAAACGTGCAAACAACAAATTTGCTTAGCATGAAAATTCTTTCTTAGCAAAAAACAGAATTACACATTTTCGGGTGATGTATATTGTTTGTGACTGGTGTTCAGCTGGTTTTTGCTTATAAGAAAAGCACATGGAGTTTTGGCTGGTAACCTGTTTTTTCATGATCAAGACTTTTTTGTGCTTAGCAAGTTTTTATGCTAACATGTTTTATGAAATTGGCCCCAGGTTTTTGTGACTTTGAGTCCGGGATGTGCGGCTGGGTGAATGAAGTGGCACAAGATGACTTTAATTTCGTTTGGACGCGAGGAGCCGACGCCTCCTCCATGGCTCCGCCTATTGACCACACCTTTTCCAGTGATTTAGGTGAGTGTAGTCCCTAATAGATCTCTCTCACAGATGGCATCTTCCCAGGAAAACTAGACTGCAACTGCGTATTTTACGCAATCAAGCACGTGATGGGCAACGTGAAAAATGTTCCAAACATGTGGGCTTATTGCTCGAAATGTGTTTGAAATATGGCGCATCTGATGCGCATTACGCAAGTTGACGCTCAAAATGGCGATGCACGTGGCTTATCCGTAGGAAATGACGTCACTTGAGAGAGACTTGTATTGAAGATTCTATTCCCTCAACCACCCAAAACCACCCTGCCTGATTCTCCCTGCCTCCCCACAACTGACCTGCCTGATTCTCCCTGCCTCCCCACAAATGACCTGCCTGATTCTCCCTGCCTCCCCACAACTGACCTCCCTGATACTCCCTGCCTCCCCACAACTGACCTGCCTGATACTACCTGCCTCCCCACAAATGACCTGCCTGATACTCCCTGCCTCCCCACAACTGACCTGCCTGATTCTCCCTGCCTCCCCACAACTGACCTGCCTGATACTCCCTCCTTCCCCACAACTGACCTGCCTGATACTCCCTGCCTCCCCACAACTGACCTGCCTGATACTCCCTCCTTCCCCACAACTGACCTGCCTGATACTCCCTGCCTCCCCACAACTGACCTGCCTCCCCACAACTGACCTGCCTGATACTCCCTGCCTCCCCACAACTGACCTGCCTGATACTACCTGCCTCCCCACAACTGACCTGCCTGATACTCCCTGCCTCCCCACAACTGACCTGCCTGATACTACCTGCCTCCCCACAACTGACCTACCTGATACTCCCTGCCTCCCCACAACTGACCTACCTGATACTCCCTGCCTCCCCACAACTGACCTGCCTGATACTCCCTGCCTCCCCACAACTGACCTGCCTGATACTACCTGCCTCCCCACAACTGACCTGCCTGATACTCCCTGCCTCCCCACAACTGACCTGCCTGATACTCCCTCCTTCCCCACAACTGACCTGCCTGATACTCCCTGCCTCCCCACAACTGACCTGCCTGATACTCCCTGCCTCCCCACAACTGACCTGCCTGATACTACCTGCCTCCCCACAACTGACCTACCTGATACTCCCTGCCTCCCCACAACTGACCTGCCTGATACTACCTGCCTCCCCACAACTGACCTACCTGATACTCCCTGCCTCCCCACAACTGACCTACCTGATACTCCCTGCCTCCCCACAACTGACCTGCCTGATACTCCCTGCCTCCCCACAACTGACCTGCCTGATACTCCCTGCCTCCCACAACTGACCTGCCTGATACTACCTGCCTCCCCACAACTGACCTGCCTGATACTCCCTGCCTCCCCACAACTGACCTGCCTGATACTACCTGCCTCCCCACAACTGACCTACCTGATACTCCCTGCCTCCCCACAACTGACCTGCCTGATACTCCCTGCCTCCCCACAACTGACCTGCCTGATACTCCCTGCCTCCCCACAAATGACCTGCCTGATTCTCCCTGCCTCCCCACAACTGACCTGCCTGATTCTCCCTGCCTCCCCACAACTGACCTGCCTTATACTCCCTGCCTCCCCACAACTGACCTGCCTTATACTACCTGCCTCCCCACAAATGACCTGCCTGATACTCCCTTCTTCCCCACAACTGACCTGCCTGATTATCCCTGTATCATCTAAAACCTTTGTGCCTGTTCCTCTATGTACTATTTTTATTACTATTATTAATAGACCTGAGACCTAACGACGTAACGCTGTGTGCTTTTCATGCCTTGATACATAATAATTTGACTGATTCAAATAAATCAACAAATTTATTATTTGATTAACAGGTTATTACATGCTAATCGAGACTGCTACTATCCCATCTGGCCGGAAGGCATGGCTGAACAGTGAGCATTTTAGCCCCACCCCTACCAGTGCAAGCTGTTTCACATTCTCAATCTTCATGCTCGGCAGTGGTAAGAAGTTCAAAATGGACGACAGAAAAACAAGTCACAATCAAGGCCGAAAATATTGTTCAGGGACTGCCTCGAAAATATCAAAAAATATGCCGGCCTGAACCCGTCTCATCGAGGTTCATGAAAAACAGTCCCACGCCTGCGCCCGGTCAATGTCAAAATAATCCCGGCGTGAACTGGCTAAATATCTGGTAATTAACGTTGCAGACAATTGTATCTCTGTAGGGCAGGTCTGGGTACCTAATTACTCTGGAATTCAAGAAATCCTTGAAAATGAATTTTAGGAAATTTTGGGAAGGAAAAAATGACAAAATTTGACTTTGACCTAGGGAAAGGTTTTTTGCCAGTTGAGTCCATCAAAAAGTATTTCTTTGGTCATTGTTCATCCAGCTACTTGTGAACTTGTTTCTGGACTTGTAAAAAGAATTGTTTTGTTGAAATCTACAATTCCTCGGCCTTTTTTGATTTACCGTTGTGCAGGTGTTGGCACGTTGAGCGTGTACCTCAAAAACACATCATTGGGGACCATGCAGCTACTCCACACAGAGCCTGGTGATCGCGGTAATCTCTGGCATGAGGTGTCCATCACGGTCACCAGTAGTGCAGAATACCAGATCTATCTAGAGGGTGTGGAAGGAAGCAATGCAAACATATCCACGATGGCCGTGGACGATACAAGATTAGTTGACGGCGCTTGTTTGAGTAAGTGATAGAAGTTCTGTTTTTTAGATTTCGATTTTGAATTTTCATGGTAATGTTCAGGCTATGGGCACTATAACTCGCTGTCGTGGTTGATAAATATTTGTAAAAATATAAACTTATTGAGTTGTGAAATTTAAAGTACACGCTACGGGCACTCTAGCTGGAGGTCATAGTGGATACATGTTTTTGTAAAAATATAAACTGAATGAGTCATACAATCATATATGTTTTAAAATGTCCTAAAAACATTCTTATTTCTGAATGCCGTATTTGCATACAGTTCTCGCCCAATTTGCTTGTGACTTTGAGGACAACATCTGTAATTACACCCAAGCATCAGACGATGATTTCAATTGGTTGAGGTCCAGCTACTCCACCCCGTCCATTGACACCGGTCCCTCCATTGATCACACCATGGGAACCAGTGAGTTCCAGTTCTTTAAAAAAACACACACAAACAACTATGCAGTCCAGAGAATCTTTTGTAGACTATACCCTTGCTCTATGAGATTTGTTTATTTCATGTCAGTGGTCCATGCTAATGCACTCAAGCTGTGCGCATTGGAGGATTATACACAGGCATGTTTTAGGGGTAAATATTAAAGGGCGTTTACTGCGAAAATATGCTGGAGTTGAAATGTGTTCAACTTTTGCGAATATGTAGCGCGAAACTCCCTGTGATGTTACAAAATCGTGTTTGTGTATGGTTTCGCGCCGAGTATGATCCGGGCTTAAAACTCTTCATCTTCTTCTCAGGCGCCGGCTTCTATGTCTTCATAGAGACCTCCTCGCCACGCGTTGCCGGCGAGAAAGCGCGCCTGGAGAGTGCCCTTGTGTCGCGGACGGCAGAGACTTGCTTGGAGTTCTGGTACCACATGTGGGGCGACGACGTGGACATGCTGAGTGTCTATGCCAGGCTGGGCGGTGCCGGCCTCGGGGCGCCAGTCTGGACACGCGTCGGCACGAGAAACAATCAGTGGTATCAGGGACGGGTGGCTGTTACCATGGCCACGGCATACCAGGTAGACAACTAGACCCATTTTTCTAATAGCAGCAAAAATAAGTAACAGTCGCAGGCAATATACATTGCATGACATTTTGGCCAGTAACCTTATTAGGTTTCCCAAACTTTGTCAAATAAACAAGCTGCCCAGGTCGTATTCTGGAGGTCGCAGGTTCAAAATTAAAATTAGTTTTTTCTAAACTTATTGAAAACCTGCGCTTATAACGGTGTCGTAAAATTGGCCCACGGCCACCCAAATTTAAAAAGGAAAGTGTTGAGCATATATACATTGTTTTTCACATAACATTTATGACCGAAAACCAAATTGAAAAATTGACGAATTTTAGTGTTGTTTTTCAGTACGTCTTTGAAGGTGTTGTTGGGACAAGCTATTCAAGTGACATTGCACTGGATGACATCAGACTTAATGCTGGTCCCTGCAAAAGTGAGAACTTGATTTTCAATCAATCTTTAAATTTTGTCTTTAGAGAGTTTGGTCGATGAAATGTCTTAAATAAAACATCTTTTTAATAAAAGTTCGGAGCTGCTGTAATTTAATTGGCCCAGGGTGTTCACATGTCAATTTTATTTCATTTCGCTATTTTATTTTCAATGAACTCACAATGGACACACAAACTGGTTTTTGATCAGGTACTTTTCTCCATCTTTGCAGCTCCAAACCTGTGTGAGTTCGAGGAACCAGACCTGTGCGGCTACACCTCGGATCTGACCGCTGATTTCAACTGGACACAGAATGCGGACAGGACCCCTACACTGCTGACGGGACCCAGTGTAGATGTGTCCTATGGCTCCGCTAATGGTATGCAGGTCATTTATTAAATTTGGAGTCCAAAGCTTTGGCGTCGTTCGACTTTCCGAATCATTTAGAACTACAAATAGAAATAGAAAAGCAAATGGAAATATTCAAAATTGTTGGTTCATATGAATCGATTAAATGTTTCTGAAGCACAACAGGCACCAGAATTGTGGCTGAGTTCTTGCACCTAAAATTGCCTTAACCCTAAGACGAAGACGAAGCCAGGGATTCAAGTTACACATATGTGACCTGTCACTACAAAATGAAAGTAAAGTCGCACGATGTGATTCGGAGATATGGCCATTCAAAGTCCAAATATGAAGGGGTGGTCAATTTTGAGATTTTGCGTAATTTGGAAAGCCAACGTCCTTCTCTACATATTAATTATTTTTTGGGTGAGATCAGATGATCGAAAACCTCTTAAATTACGCGATTTTGCATAGTGTTTGCGTAGTTAGTGTTTGTATTAAAGTTCATTAGTGGTCTAATTAACACGGTAATTAAATATGCAAATCAGGTCCTCGTAAGTATCCCACGTTTTCGAAATTTTGATATTTTGTTGATTATGCAATAGTTTGTATGTGTGGACAATTTCAAGAATAAATAATGGTTAGAACATAGCCGTTGCTATGCTCAACCGAATCTTGTCCTGTTTTGTAATCTTTTGTGTGTTTTGTTTAAGATGTTTAAAGTAAGTTTTTTCACAAACACGTTTTGTGAAACCCATGACTTTCTAGAGCGCTGTAAAAAGTATTTATCGCAAAACCCCCAAGTGTTATGTACCATTGGAAAGCTCTCTTTCTCAAGAATTTGAAAATACCAATATATCAATTTTCAATATTTCCGACTTTACTCTCATTTTGTGGTGACAGGTCCAATATCTGTGTCAAGGAAACTAATTTACATGTATTTGCATATAATTTGCACCAAGGTCACTACATGTACACTGAGGCAACCAATAAGCGTTTGGGTGACCTTGCCAGATTGCTTTCTCCGCCCTTCGTCCCTGACCAGAGCACTCGGACTGCTTGCTGGAGGTTCTACTACCACATGTTTGGTGACCGGATGGGTACCCTAAGGGTGAAGGTATTAATAATGCATGATTACCTCATTAATAATTAATAGTAATTGTCATTAAGTTAGAAAATGTGGAACTTTATTTAAGCAGGTTACAATTGATTTTTGTTTGTTAATGCAAATCATTCATCACAAGGCCAAAGGCTACTCAAGGTGTGGGCTAGTAGAGGAAAGTGTGGAAGAACTAGCCCCTCGCACTGAAACAAAATTAGAATATCCCACCAGAAGGCCAAAGTTCACTCAAGATGTGGGCTAGTAGAGGAAAGTGTGGAAGAACCAGCTCCTCACACTGAAACAAGACAATATGATCTCTTCACAGCACAAATAGGGTTTGGATGGTAACTAGTCCACAGCCAGGCATTAATAATGCCTCTACCTATATTATCTGTGGAAGTGTCATAGCCCAGGACGGGCTTCAATCCCCAACCTGCAGAACTACCCGCAGACCATGAATTCAATGCTCCAGAACTCGGCCACGGCACTATATGAATATATGAATATTCAAAATTAGGCAATGTCCAAATTACTTGGCTAAGGCTTGAAATTGCACACAAGTCTATGTGAAGTGGCTGCACCCGCTACCATTGACTCGCATGTTTTTCAAACGTAGTCATTTAAATCGAACACAGCCTTACTCTAGGTTGCTTAAAGTTACCTTACCATGCTATGCGATTCTTTACATGTGTGGTTAACAGGTAAACGGTGATCCAACCGTCCTGTGGTCGATGAGTGGTGATTTTGGCGACCAGTGGTTCATCGGCGAGGCGGAATACACCAGCCAGACAGTCTATCAGATGGTCTTTGAAGGAGAGATTGGTAGCGGTGATCGTAGCGACATAGCCATCGATCAAATTTCCAAGCTGGCCGGGCCATGCCTTGACCAAGGCAAGACATTTTCCATTTGCAACTGCAAACACTAGGAAAGGGGATCATATGATTTTGCATTTAAAGCGAACACTGTCATTAGCTGAGGATGTGATTTCATCAAAAGATTTTTGAAATCACATCAAAATGCTCCAAATTCACATCCTCGGTCAAAATTCACATCCTGGGATATGTGAGTTTGAACCTAAACGATTTAACCCAGGATGTAAATTTGGAAAGAGGATGTGAATTTGGACAGAGGATGTGAATTTGGACAGAGGATGTGAATTTGGACAGAGGATGTGAATTTGGACAGAGGATGTGAATTTGGAGCGATTGGATGTGATTTTAGAAAGTTTTGTTGAAATCACATTCTGAGGCTAAGGACAGGGTCTGCTTTGAATGCAAAATCACATCATGCCATTTCCTAGTGAAAAAATATTGCATTTTTTCGTCAGGTTTACGTACTTTAGGGTCAATGATCATTCTTGTTGGGTGTTTACAGGAAGCTGCAATTTTGAGCGAGACACGTGCACGTGGATCAACAGCCAAAATGACGTGTTTGACTGGGTGCGATTAAACAGCAACACGGCCAGCCAGTATACAGGGCCTAGCTCGGACCATACTTGTGGCGTATCATCAGGGTCTTGTACACCAGGTAAGTTTTACAGAAAAGTGATACTGATAGTGTTCGGTGTTGTCAGTATGTCACTTTCTTCTTGTCACCTTTAGGCAGCCATGCTAAAACATGGCTGCCACCTTTGGCAGCCATGCTAAAACATGGCTGTCACCTTTGGCAGCCATGCTAAAACATGGCTGTCACCTCTGGCAGCCATGCTAAACCATGGCAGCCACCTCTGACAGCCATGCTAAAACATGGCTGCCACCTTTGGCAGCCATGCTAAAACATGGCTGCCACCTCTGGCAGCCATGGTAAAACATGGCTGCCACCTCTGGCAGCCATGGTAAAACATGGCTGCCACCTCTGGCAGCCATGCTAAAACATGGCTGTCACCTTCTGGCAGCCATGCTAAAACATGGCTGTCACCTCTGGCAGCCATGCTAAAACATGGCTGCCACCTCTGGCAGCCATGCTAAACCATGGCTGCACCCTCTGGCGATGCACCAGAGGTGGGTATATTTCAAAAACAGATATTGTCACTCGTTGAGTACGAGTGACCCGAGATCGTCTGTTTACTCTGACGCACTGCACATGTGCAACTTTTCTCTCGATTTAGAGGCCTGAGTTATAAGCGCGGGTGAGTAATTGAATATGCTGTACATCTCCCATTGTCTCTCTCTCTCTTTCTCTCTGTAGGTTTTTTTCTGTACATCGAGACCTCCTCGCCCCGCGTCGCTGGTGACTACGCCCGTCTCGTCAGCAGCTTTCTAACTTCCGGGCAAGACGTCTGCGTAACCTTCTGGTATCACATGTACGGCGCCGACATCGGCGAGCTCTACGTGCTTAAGACGACAGCAGTGTCTCGGGAGGTTGTCATGTGGTTTCTCTCCGGCCAGCAGAGCATCAACTCCACGGATTGGAAGTACGGCCAGATTGGGGTGACAGACACAAACCCCTTTCAGGTATTCAGATCTTTTTGCCATTTTTATCTTGCCTGAACAAAGTTCAGAAACAGACTGTAATGCAGTACGCAGTCCGTCCGTATGTACGTCCGTATGTACGTAGCTTGTATGTATGTGTAATTTTGATTAAAAACTAGAAAAATTGGTCTTATTACAGACTTGAAGTCCCAATTGCATACTTAGGTCATGCATGCAATATTGTACCTTTTATATGATGGTCAGGTCAAGTCAAGTCAATTTGTAAAATAGGGTAATGGCAAAGGTAGGTGAGATGCGTGGTTCTGGAACCATTCTTGTATTGTATTTTGCCAGTAAAGTGACTTACAATAGGACCACAATACGATCATGGTTCAGCTGACTGTAAGCAAACGATCTCCTCTTGCTACAGCAAAAAAAATTGAACATTACGAATTATTATTTGGAGATAGCAACAAATGTTGACGTTGATATTAACATCTTTTAATATATACCTAGGAGAGTTGATGGCTTCTGATTGTCGAGACTTGATCACGTGGAGAGCATTATTTTGTAGTATTTGCCCGGCTTTCCAGAAGAAGCGAATAAATGTCCCCTGAACCAGCATTAATCAAGCATCATGTAAGCCTGATTGGCCGAATGCAACAGTCTTATGTTGTAACGAGTAACTTGTAACAAGGACGTGTCAAATATTGAATATGCGCGCTATAAATTTACGCGTGGAGCGTTAACTATAAGTGCTATGCACGGTGGGCATCAGTAGTCAGCTAGTCTGGTCTCAAAGTATGGGTAATAATAACAATACATATTGAAGAGACAGGGTACCATGCATAAGCTAAAATATAGCCCCTAGCTGAACATGAAAACAAAACCCTGGAAATATCGTCGGAAGAAAAGTCACAAAATTTGGAGCAATTTCACAATTGTTCTTGTTAAAAAGGTATTTATTAAAGGGAATAACAGTGCAAAGACCCGGTCATTACTGCATTCGGCTCGGTCCATTACCAGCGGTCATCCCCCAACCCGGTCATTATCACGTAGTAATCGCACTGTTATTTCCTAAGTATCAAATTTGTTTTCTTCATATTTTACACAGTATTACAGTTTCTGTCCAGCAGCACAGCATCAAAATCCAATTTTTTTTTAGAGCCATGAAATTGGAACAAAAGTTTGGAGTTTTTATCCAATTTCTTGCCTAAGTTAATTTGTCTGTTTATCCAATGGTGGATACCCTCGTTTTCATTTACTGCACTACTTCCATGTGACGTACCATTATTTTTTTCATCAGATTATCTTTGAAGGGGTCGTTGGCAAATCCTATGTTGGTGATATTGCAATCGACGACGTGTTGTTCGTCCCGGGACAATGCAGTGGTATGGTATACTTCCATGTGCCTTATGTTTATCACTCAGTTCTGTATCATTGATAACCCAGAAAGGGAAAATATATCGCTATAAACAGGATTGCTTAAGAACACATAAACCCTATTTCTCTGGCACGATTACAACAACAATGTCTGTAACGTTAGGTTTATATTAAACAAAAAACAAATTAACAGCTTTTACAAATATCACTGACTAATGCCTCATACAGAACTTGTGAAAAAGTAGATCGCTTAGGGACACAAACACCTTGGTTCATTTGGTTGGATTCGAACCAGTCACCTGAAACTATTTTTGTTTTATTAACTTTCTGGAGAGCTGCCCCAGCCTTTGCTGACCCTTCCAATTGAATACCACGGTAAGTTATTGTGGTAAAGTACATTGCTTCCAGACACCAGTACCTTGATTCTAACTTGCTAGGCTGGGTTAAAATCCTGCAGCTAGAACTCTAGATTTAGATTTTTGTTATAAATATTTTTGAACAGTTTTTCCAACTACAGCTGATCCGGGTCAGTATGACTCCAACGCAACCTGCGACTTTGAGGCATCACTTTGTGCCTGGCAACAAGCCAGAGACGATGGATTTGATTGGTTGCGCTTTCAGGGTAGCACCCCCTCTCTTGACACGGGGCCAAGCGGCGACCACACAACTGGTTCCGGTAAACAATGATGCCACTGCTTTTTCTTTTTTTGAATTTTTAAGTTTAATTCTCAATTATTTTTCTGGGAAAGACACATATGGGCTCCATGCACAAGCACCACCTCCCTGGCAAACAAGGGAGAGTTGGTATTAAGTGACTGATTCCCGCCTCGATTATTCAGAACATTATTTAGAGAGTCAGCGAACAGACTATCCAATCCCCCCGGTACCCGTGTATCACATGAAGGAAGAACGGTGTGGGTGAAACCAGCGAAATTGTATGTGACCCTCCCATGGGATGTCATTGCTAGGTAAAAAAAAAGCATCTTCTTAGGTTTTCTAGGTTTCTTAGGTTATATCAAGATCTTTGTTTGACTCCAAACTTTCCCATTTCCCAGGTTACTATATTTACACAGAGGCGTCCTCGCCACGCATCCCCTCAGAGAGAGCCCGCATCACCACTCGCTCCCTGATGCCCACGAGTCTCCTCGGCAACTGTCTGTTGTTTTGGTACCACATGACGGGCAGCACTGTGGGAACGCTCAACTTGTTCATGACGTCGTTGATGGATAACGTGGACACTTCACTGTGGACCAAAACGAGCGAGCAAGATGCTGATTGGCTGCTGGCACAGAGAACAATTCACAGCGACCAAGATTTCACCGTGAGTGATGCAAAGATTGGCACACCTTCCATTGTGGACCCCCTATTGTTCCTCTTTTGTTTGTACAAAAATATAAATCGTGGACTTTCTGTCATTCGTGGACTTTCTGTCATTCGTGGACTTTCTGTCATTCGTGGACCCTATTGTCCTATTTGTTTAATGTCCCCTCAAATGCAGATACAAACTCAAACCCAAATCAAAGGAGGGTCCAGAAAAACAAGCCCAGAAAAATAATTGGTTCAGAACATTTTGTATAATATTAAAAAATTGAATTCTCTGTGAAAGATTTTATCCTTCCTTGTTGATAGATTACATTCGAGGGAATTATTGGTTCCGGTTATCAGAGCGACATCGCTCTCGACGACATTGTATATACTCGGGGTTCGTGCCCACCACCACGTAAGTACTTATGGCAAAGTATCTGTGATTGTTATTGTGATATGCAAATAGGAACTACTTTGTTTTGCGCAAGCTTACTATAGAATCTGGTTTTCTGCTTGGATATTTGTATTATGTTGTGTGTATCTTTATCCTTTGTTTGTCACACTCCTATTGTCTGTGATTATCTTGATTATCTGTGATTATGTGATTATCTTTGATTATATGTGATTGTCCATGATTGTCTGATTGTCTGTGCTATCTGTGATTATATGTGCCTATCTGGCCTTATCTGTGTCTACATGTCATTGTCTGTGATTATTTGTGATATGGGCTACTTTTCTTGTTCAGTTAGAATATTCATTTATTCATATATTCATTGATTGAAAATTGTTATTAGGTGAATGCGAGTTTGAGGTGGATTTCTGCGAGTGGTCACAGGCGGCCTCCATCGATGATTTTGATTGGTTGAGATCGATGGGAGTCAACATAAATCCGGGTCAGGGAGTCACGGGTCTGCCAGACAAAACAACGGGAACTTCAACAGGTAGGTGAAAAAAGGCTGGAGGAATTTACAGAGAAATCAGGTTTTCTAATGTCTTAATATGTGTTGACAGAAAAGTTTGTAAAAAATTAATACAATTTCCTGAACAAACTCGCCTATAGAGACGTCGACAGTTGTGACAGAATTCAGAATTATTATTCTGATCATAAAGGTTTGTATTTATCACGGCTTAGATTTTTTCACCAGAATGTCAATTGGCAAGTTCACTGACATGTTTATTTTAGGCGTATTGTCAAAATAAACGTGGCCAGGTCACTAGGATTTGTGACTCGTGAACACACGGTCAGGGGTTCAAATCCAGCTGCTGGCCATGTGTTGTGTTCTTGTGCAAGCCACTTTATCTCCACTTGCCTCTCTTCACCCAGGAGTATAAATGGGTACCAGCATTAGCTGGGTAGTAACCCGTGATAGACTAGCATCCTATCCAAGGAGGAATACAAGTATTCTGTCGTTCAGCCACTGAAATCGGAAAGAAACACCAGCCCTGATGGGCCATGTTGGCTCAGGAAAGATTTGACTTTTTCTGAATTACCACGTGTTCCCCTTGCTTGTGGCCAATTTCATAAAAGGTTTAAGCACCAAAATTTGCTTAGCATGAAAATTAATGTTGGTTCATGTTTATCGTTTGTGACTGTTATCTAGCTTTTTTTGCTTTGAATGAAAAGCATGTGTAGTTTTGGCCGATAACCTGTTTTTACTAAGCAAATTTTTGTGTGCTAAGAAAATTGTTGGCTAAGCAAATGTTTTATGAAATTGGCCCCAGGTCATTTCGCATATCTTAACGAGACCTCCAGGGGAGTGGGCGACACTGCGGTTCTGATCAACACTCACTTCCCGGCGATTCCCGATGGCGAGTGCCTACAGTTCTGGTACTACGTCCATGGGACTGGTGTGGGCTCTCTGCAGGTCTTCCCGTATTTCCCCAACACGACAAGTCTGGGTGCTAGACTGTGGGGGAAAAGCGGCGACCAGGGGGACCTGTGGCGGCTGGGGAGGGTCTCTCTGCAGGCAGACTCACCATTTTTGGTAAGCACAAAAATGTGCTAAGCACAAAAAATGTCATGGAATGCCTGATTTGCGGCAAACACTTGCTTAACAATAAATTACGCTTAGCAGAGAGAAAGCTTTGGGCAGTAGCAAACCAAAAATCTATTTTTGTTCTTCACAGGCTGCGTTTGTGGGCACCGTGGGCAGTACCGGTCAAGGTGATGTGGCTATCGACGATGTCAAAGTGACCATTGGTTCTTGTCCACTTGCCGGCTACTGTGACTTTGAAGACGGCTTCTGTGCTTGGACAAATGAGGCAATTTTGGACGATCTGGACTTCGTAAGAGGCAGCGGTTCCACGGCTAGCTTGGAGACAGGGCCTTCGTTTGATCACACCAAAGGAACAACGGGTGGTACATAATCCTGAATTTGTTTTCTCTGTTGTTCAAGATTTTGTCAACGTACTCAAACTTCCTTACATATTGTATAGGGCCTACCTTCTTCTGAAGTCGAGGGTAAAACAAATCTTGTTCTTAGGTCATACTGCCAACTGTGAGGTTAAGCATCTTAATTTCAAATTATCAGAAATGTGAACCCCGCAGTGTTTACGCTTCAGACATTTTCTCTGACATTTTGTCTGGAGCGAAAGCACTTTCTACAAATTCTTGCTTCTTTGTATTGTGGACTTGACAACAACACTGTTTAGGATGTTACCACGATGACTTGGAAAATCAGGTGGGCTTAGCGGTTTTTTCTCGCCTTCCACCGCTGTGACCTGGG
The DNA here is from genome assembly GCA_037893245.1 of Crossaster papposus. Taxonomy (NCBI): domain Eukaryota; kingdom Metazoa; phylum Echinodermata; class Asteroidea; order Velatida; family Solasteridae; genus Crossaster; species Crossaster papposus. The sequence continues at coordinate 456,825 of JBAIAA010000656.1, read as the reverse complement.
TTCGAATATGGGCCAATATGTGGTTTGGGTTTTTTTATTTTGATATTTTTCTGGTTTTTTTTTTCAACCTCTAAAAAAATGTACCTTCTACTCACTGTCTTCTCTCTGCGTTTTATTTCAGGCTTAATTGTTGCCTTGTTTTGTTCTTTATCAGGCTACTACGTCTTATTCGAGACCAGCGGATTCCTAGTCGGCCAAAAAGCCTGGCTCGTAAGTGAACACCTGGATGCATCTTCAGGAGACTGCTTCATGGTGTGGTACCACATGTATGGACGCGGTAAGTGATGACCAGACAATGACTAGTAAAATAGGCTGGTTCCTCGTTGGAAAAGTTGCCAAAGTCAATATTTGTTCAACCTGCTTGAATTCACAAATTATTAGCTGTGACGCCATGGTTTTGCATTTGCCTTTTGCTGTCTTGTTCTTGAATTTACCTTAAATCCAACACACTACCGATAGGAGGCTCCCTTGAAATTACCTTCTTTAATATCCGTAGTAGAGTGCCCTGGGTTTAAACCCTGGCAGTAACATGGTGCTTGTGCCCTTGGGCAAGATACTTTACTTGCCTCTCTCCACCTCTGAGCATAAATGGGTACATGTGAGGGTCGAGGCCGATTGAGCACCTATAACGGCTGTCGCGTGGTCCAGGGCCTGATGAACGGGGTAACAATTGTAAATCGCTTGGAGATCATTGATACGATGGAAACTGCAAGCCCCAGAACTATTATTATTATTTGTCCACGTGCTTCCATATTGAAGCTCTTGTATATATATATATATATATATATATATCAAAATTTGGGATGCTGCGTAGCACTGAAGAGCATAGAAAATGTGAAAATATAAATATAACAGTGCTCACCGGAAATAAGACCAAGCTTGCGGTGCGAATGCACCTTCTTCAGGGAGAATTATGGCTTGTTGTGATGTCCCGCTGGTAGAACAAACGCGGAGAAGGTGAACTCCGCGTTCATCCCGTCAGGTTGGAGCGTGCCCAGTTGGAACATCACACGCTGTTCCAAAGATCGGCGCTGCCTGTCCGACGATGCCGTGGAAACAACGCAGACGCTCATGTCCTTGGTGGAGTGAGATGGCGCGCCGAAGTGTTGGGCGACAGCCAGGCCGGGTTGTTTCAGCCGAACGCTTCGGAGATGCTCCGTAAAACGGTCGGCAAGTCGGCGCTTGGTTTCTCCAATATAAAGCAAGCCACAGCAAGTACACTTAATACAGTAAACAAGATTAGTAGTGGTGCATTTGAAATGGCCGCGGATGTTGAAATGGCCTCGGGGACCAGTGATGGATGATGTATTGTCAACATGTGCACAAGTTTTGCACCTTGGACGCTTGCAGGGAACAGTTCTAAAGGGGCCGTTGTCGATGGTACAAGTGGTGCTGGGGAGTGTTGACCGAACAACATGGTTGCTGATGAAGCGGTCACGTCTAAAGGAACATAGGGGGTTCGTAGACTGGGTGAAGATGGCGCAGGTTGCTAGTAGAGTAGTAGTAATATATATCTATGGACAAAAATATCATATTTGCAACCTGTACTGTGAATTTATCTAGCAGAATGGGTTCAAAGTGAAATATTTTTACAGGGGTCAAGCAACTGGATGTCTACCAACAAGATCCTTCTACACAAAACCGAGTCCTGTTGCAGTCTGTGGTCGGTAACCAGGGCAATGCGTGGTACGAGCTGACGGTTAATGTGTCCAGCCCTGGGCAGCCTTATCAGATGGTCATTGCAGCCGTCGTCGGGTTCAACTACACCAGCGATATCGCTGTGGATGACATATTCATCAGACCTGGCTTGTGCGGAGGTGAGAAGTCCGCTCTGCATCCTAAGACGATAGATGTCTTCAGATGGTCTCTAAGGACCTGGGGCCGATTTCACCAATGCTAAGATCAATCTTAGGAAGAGTAACTTATCCTGACTTGCAATAGATTTAATGCAAGTTAGGAGAAGTTAGTTTTCCTAAGATCAATCTTAGAAAGAGTAACTCATCCTAACATTTAATAGATTTAATAGATTTTAGGAGGAGTTAGTCTTCCTAAGATCAATCTTTAGTTTTCGTGAAATCGGCCTCTGTTTGCATATTATTCTAGATTCTGGTCAAGATCATGTAATCCAGTGTCGTGCCTTGTATGTCAAATTTTAACTGAAAATTTGAAATAACAAATTCACAAGTTTGTTGAGGTGGGACTCAAACCCACAACTTTCTGTTTACTAGTCCAGATATCTTTCGACCACCAAATGTTAAAGTAGTTTTGCTGTAGGTTTCAATATTAATTGGGATCTTTATCCACATTCCACTTGGAACTTTTGGCCGACAAAACAAAACTGTTGAGTTTTGAATTCATTGCTTATCAAAAAGTGTCCCTTGCATTACTCCAAATGTAGTTCCTTCTGTCTACGACTGTGATTTTGAGCAAGGCCTCTGCTCCTACACCCAGTCCCAAGATGACGATTTTGATTGGAGGAGATGGCAGGGCGTGACCGCGTCTGTGGACACGGGTCCCTCCAATGACCACACCATGGGCACCAGCCAAGGCTGGTACCTGTACACTGAAACCTCATCTACCAGCCGAAATGACCGAGCGCGACTCGCGAGTCCCTTCGTCTCTAAAAACCACAAAGTCTGTGTGGAGTTCTGGTATCACATGTACGGATCGCACATTGACACGTTAAACGTCTACGTGCTGCTGAACCAGACAACCTTGGGGCAGCCGCTGTGGTCAAAATTCGGGACTTTGGACGACCAGTGGTACATCGGACAGTTTCCTTTTACCAACTCAGAACCGTATCAAGTAAGCAGGCTTCCAAATATTCTTTTTTTTCAAAATTCCTATTTTGTCCTACTTTTTTGTTCCTCAACTTCCGAAAAATGAAATCTCATTAAAAAATTGTATTGAACAGTGTTATACACTTTCATATGTAAAACACAAAGTGAACGATTTCAGCACAGGAGTACTGCAACTGTACTTGCTTAGTTGAGAATGCAAGCTTAGTTGAGGATGGTGCACAAGTGTTGTGACTATAGAACATGCCAAAAGAGGCTTATGATGCCGTGGACATGAGTGTCAACAAAAAATACTCAAAGTCAAAAAGGTTTTGCTCTTCTAATATTGTTCTTCAAAGTCCTAATGTTGTCATTAAAACCAAAATTGATCCTAATTTGTTCCTTCGTAATTTGCTAAGCACAAAAATGTGCTTAGCACAAAATGTCCTGCTCGGTATAAGAAGGTTATCAGCCAAAACTATTTGTTTTTCTTGCTAAGTAAAAAAACAGCCGAATACCAGTCACAAACAATATACATCACCTGAAAATTTTGTTTGTAAACCCTGTTTTTGCCAAGGAGAAATGTTCATGCTAAGCAAATTTGTGTGCTTAGCAGCTACATAAAATTGGTCCATGTATATTCCTGTTTTATCCCAGATTATTTATGAGGCCGTTGCCGGGGTGAGTTTCCAAGGCGACATAGCATTGGATGACCTCTCTGTCTATGACGGCGAATGTAGAGGTATGTGTGTCTAGGAATATTTTGAATAAAAACATAAAAACTACATTTTGGTATTAAAATATCGTGTATGCAATTTATGCATTTTCTTTTCATTTCCACCAATCAGGAACTGCCATCTGCTCCTTCCAAGAGGACAGCCTGTGTGGTTACCAGCAAGACACTACCGATGATTTTAATTGGACGCCGCTTACCGGATCGACGCCAACCCAAAACACAGGACCAACGACGGACATGACTTACGGCACTGCCTATGGTATTATTTAGACTTTTAAACTGCTTTTCAATCTCTGACCTGACCCTAACTGTCTCAACCAAAGCACTAAATTTAATCCCTTTCAAGTTCAAGCTTACATTACCCAAAAAAAAAAATCGTAAATTTATAAATTATTATTTTATGATACAATTCATTTTTTTTTTTTTACATTTGTGTGCAAACTGGTTTAGTTCATTGGCTGTTTGGCTTCTTGAATTCTACCCATCTGTTTGAACATAATTAACATATAGTCTGGTACCATCGTTCAAGCCATACACCAGGGCCGTTTTCCAAACCCCGGCTTAGCCTCCGCCCCCGGCTCCATCACCATTACCAAACTGCATGGAGACGAAGCTGGGGTTTGGAAAACGGTACAATAGCGGACTTTTTAATCCTATTTTCATCCTTTAATCCACAGGTCAGTATGTGTACGCTGAGGCCACTGGTCAATCTATTGGCGATGCGGCGCGTTTACTCAGTCCAGTCTTGACCCCTGATGATGGGGTGACCGACGTCTGCTGGAAGTTCTCCTATCACATGCACGGCTCCGACATGGGCACCTTGGCATTCTGGGTAAGCTTAGGGTATTATCAGCACGAATTATATTTCAGGCTTTCAAATGTAGCTCCTTGTTAATGAATTGTGTTCATTCTTAATAGTTTTTATCTCACTTTCAGCCCAATGGTGATCTCAGTCCGGCCTGGTTCGTCTCTGGTGACAATGGTGACCAGTGGGTCCAAGCCCAGGTCAACGTTCAGAGGTTGGCCCCCTATCGAGTGGTCTTCCAAGCCACTAGGGGAAACGGTGACCTGTCTGATATTGCTATCGACGATGTCGATTATATTCCTGCTGCCTGCCAAGTTGGAGGTACAGACCACAAAGGGCAACATTCAATAGCAATGATTTCTTGTAATTTTCATTGGAAACAAACGATAGACTTTTCTCCAACTAAAACCCAGTACGTACTTGGCACAAAATGGCAAATGCCAATTTGTGACGTCCCGGCAAGTTTTTTGAGCTGCAAGTTTTTCGAGCTGCGACTTCTTAAAAGTTGTACAGATTTCAACTCTCACAAATGTTGCCGCAAGTATTTTGTGATGCCAAAATAACTTTGCGTTAGTGTTAAGTGTGAACCACCTTTTATACAGTACTATTCTATGTGCGTGGCTCCCCTTGGTAGGATTCGAACCACTGAAACTTTCAAAATTGCCAACAGTTATTTCATTGTCTCCTACGGATCTTAGGTAATTGTAACTTTGAGAACGACATCTGCACCTGGCGTCACTCGACCAACGGTGTCTTCCAGTGGCTTCGATCTCGAGGAACCACGCCCAGTTCTTATACGGCCCCCTCTATTGACCACACCCTCTCCTCTGGACTTGGTAAGTCAAATTCTGTACATCTTACTATAATTCCAGGGATTTTTGTCTGTGTGTGTCCCTTGTAATTCGTTAATCTCCAGAATGTGGCACTGTATAAAGTTGAAAATCGGCAGGTATATTGCTCAGGACTCAGTGTCATGTTTATAGTTGTTTGGATGAACAGTTCTTAAAAAAAGCTGCCAAAAGAGCAGCAATGCCGGATACCTAGACCCGCAAACGTGGCAGTATAGACCACTTCGCATGGTTGCACATTGTGAATGGGCACTGCACTCTATAACGCCCTGTTTGCTGTTCTACCAGAAGCCAAGCAATTTGAGCGTTCCAAACAGGCACATTTTGAACAGGCCCTAGTTGATTTAAACAAAAATACTGATTATCGCCAGTTTAATTTTGTTTTGACCCTCAAGGGGTTCCCCTTAACTTTTTCACTAGCCGGCAGTACCAGTAATGTTGACCAGTAATTTTTTCTAGCCCGCTAGCATTTTCACTGGCCCGCATGTTTAGGCATGTAAGTTTTTGTAAGTAACCTTTTACGTCAATTACAATGTAAATAACGTATACACCGACGTTGTGATAATGGTAAATTGGACAGTGATGGGGTATGTTGAGACGGAGGCGTAAGTTAATACAAAAGCAATTATTCTCAGGCCGATAGATAAGCAATTCTTAATCCAAAATATGCTTGCGTTCAGACAAGAAAGTTACACCGGCACTGAGCGGTGAAAAGTAGCTTAACTTATTCCACCGGGCTTGTGCGGGAAAATTGCCCTAGCGCGTCATGGCACGGCACTACATCCCACTGCTTGTTGTAATCGCTGATTTTGCAGAATAATTTTATTTGCATCCGCCACAAAAGCTATTAAAACTGAACCTCACCGGGGACAACAAAACTGCCCGAGTTATTGTAAAAGCATAATCAAGGTTTAAGGTTAAACACTCTTTGGAAAAAACAAAGAATGTTGGACTATAAAATCTTTCACACGATGGACGCCGAGCTGACCAACACACCACAAGCAGCGGCGGATCCAGGATTTTCCAAACGGGGGGGCGTGAAAAAAAAAAATTTCAAGCAAAAGGGGGGGGGGGGGGGCGTGCGCCCCCCACGCCCCCCCCTGTATCCGCCCCTGACAAGCGTAAACTGAATGCAGGAAACATGCCGCGGTAGAACATTTTGCAGAAACACGCTACGCTGTATCGATCTAGGACGAGCGTTACTACCTCGAAATTAAATACATTAAAACAGAAAATACAAAAACAGAAAAGACTATGATCTGATAATTTACCTGCAGGATATGACTTTCTACATCAACGTTTGTTTGACAGGCATTTTTACGTCTTACGATGTCAAATTCGAACAGTTCGTGTAATGAAAAATACTTCCATGTCGGCCATGGACTGGTTCCGGTTCTTAACTTTGTCCATTGAAGCGTGCGGCGGGAACCATTCCAACAATGCTGCCTGCATTATGCCTGCTTTGCATTGGGGCGCGCGACCACATGGCTTTCTGGCACCATCACCGTATCGCACCGTACCAGCACACAAAGCCTTGTTGATTTATCGGGGCATATTGGAGCCAAAACCGTGCAGCGCTCCTTAAAAATTCCACAAGAGAAGTAATTTCTTCAGTTTGATTTGTAACGCAAACCGGAACGACGTCCATTGATTTTGTGTCATGGAAAAACCTATACTACAGTACTAAGGTACTGTTTTTTGTACGTACGCTTGCGGTATACTCACGCAGTTTGTGTGCCTCGCCGGCCATGAGCATCGCGATTCTATCTCTGCAATGCACGTGCATGTACTGTACATTGTACATGTACTGTACTAGTAAACAGTTGATCTGGGAAATCACATGTAATGTATTGTATCGTAGACCGATGCTGGGGTCGACAAACACACAGGAAGGAAACAGAGACAGGTATTCTGTGGTTTCCGGTGATTCTCAGTCCGTTTATTGGCACAACACTCGCATCAAAACACTGACATGAAACTAGCGTTATCACGCGTTACTAGAAACTGGTCTTAACCGGTTCGGCGTATGCGCGATCAAGCACGGGTTTCTGGTGCGCACCAGTGGGGGCCACCAGGGCGACTCCACTGTAGAATCGCTCTAGTGCCCTCTACCGGCCAACCGGCGCAGACGCTACAGTATTCAATATTTTAACTCGCTCGCCGGACGACCTAGGAAAGGACGACCTAGGCTCGTCCGTGGCTGTTTTCACTCGCATTTGCCAAGCGGGCGACCGCTAAACCCTGCCCTCTTGATCAAACTTAAATCTACCTTCCTATCCAAGAATCATATAGTTGCTTGCGACATCCAGTTTTCTTTAAAATTCATTTTGCCTAATCGCATTTTTGAAATTTACATCACCTGTAACTTTGCTAGTGACCTGTCTGTTTGCTGTCTGCTCTTTGTCTGTTTGTCTGTAGGTTATTACGTCTATCTGGAAACAAATGCGCCCCGCGTCCTGGGCGATAATGCCCTGTTGGAGAGTCAAGTGTACGGCCCCACCGATCCTGTCTCCGGAAAATGCTTTACGTTCTGGTATCACATGTACGGGGCGAACATCGGAGACCTTGTCGTGTATCAGGTAGCAATGTTTCTGTAATTAAAATATAAAACTAAATATACGACTACAGGTGCCGTATCATGGAAGCTCAAAAACGTGAGCAAGAATTGACGATGAAGACTTTGCCTGAGGTTCGATTCCTGTCCACAGGCCAATCTTATAAAGCTACTAAGCACAATTTTTTTACAAACCAAATTTTCAGGTGATGTATGTTCTTTATGACTGGTATTCAGCTGGTTTTTGCTTAGCTTTGAGTTTTGGCTGGTAGCATGTTTTTACTGAGCAAGACTTTTTTGTGCATAAGCAAATGTTTATGCTCAGCAGCTCCAATAAATCACGCCATGGTCCACATGTAGATATGGTTTTCAGTCCCTGCTTAAATCCATGGCTTTTTTCCCAGAATATTCTGCTGGGGTTTTCCTCCCACCTCTAAAACGATCTTCTTTTCCTCGTACATTTACAACATCAGGTGAAAGACCTTGGAGGTGCCAGAACTGCCTCTAGTCTCTGGATACTGATTGGCCAACAAAGTGCCGACCAACTTAATTGGATGTTTGGACAGTTCCCGGTTACCAGTGATGAAGACTACCAGGTAAAGTCAGAATATTTCAAAATTGTGACACGATCAAGCGAAATCAGTCGGATGTCGGCCCCGGTCAAAAAAATGAGTGTTCATGTAGTTTTAAAGAGGGCATCTGTACGTTTTAAAAACTGAAAACCCCATGTTGATACGATGTTTTGTTGTCGAATTATGTAAATTTGTTTAAATACCAACGAATAATACAGTGCATTTTGGGGATTCGCCGACATCCGACTGATTCGGCTTGATCGTGTCACAATTGGTTGTCAACATTTTTTCATCATTATTCTGGGGCCCTTGAGGTAATTAAAAATAAATTTTGGTCAACAGATTTTTATTGAAGGAATTATCGGAGTGGGCTACACTGGAGATATTGCGGTGGATGACATTGAAATCACTGATGGCCCTTGCATAAGTGAGTATACCAGTATTGGTTCAATGTGGTTCAATCCAGTTTAAACTGGTCCCAACCGGATCAATCCTGTTAACATCTGATAGAATCATTGTTATTATTACTTTATTCAGGCATTTTACACCTATACAGATAACAATACAAATCAAAAAATTACATACAATTAAAAAGTACAAGAATACTATGACAGGACAGTAAAGGGTAGCTAAGGACGAAACTAAAGGTGAATTATACACTGTCGCCAAAAAGGGCGTGTCACTCTGATCCTTCACAACAGATCACAAACACATACACGGACCAATTACAGGAAAAATAAAACAAATACAACAAACAAAAATGCAGATGGGCGGACAAGATAAATAAAAAGACAAAGATAATTATGTTAAAAGTCGATTCATGGTAAAAGCTCCACGTCCAGACAAACCGACAACGTATGGTAACAATTAAAAAGAAACTGAAATAAATGAATGAGCAATAAAAGGTTAAAAAGGCTTTTCTTCACAGTTGACAGTATATCAGATTAACTTGTTATAGTTCAAACCAGTCAATCCTGTTTGTTCTCCACACAGTAGAAGCAAAATATAGGCCTATACAGGCCTCGAATTACACGGCGGCCACGACGGCCAGTGCCGTCGATGCCCTTGCAACTGGCCGTGGTGCCCCTCGAAAAAATACCCTTTTCACGGCCATAATGTCGTGCCCTTTTCCCCTGTTGGCCGTCGTGCCCTTTTTATGAAAGTTAAATATTTACTTGTGTTAGTTTTCAGCCTACGATGCATCTTGTGCTTGTGACGTGTTTTAATGTATATCCAGCGCAATCCGCTCGAACAAGTCAAAGGAAGTTGCACTAGCGTAAATTGTTTACGTTCAACGCATTCGCGACTCTCTCGGCACCCGTTGTACACAAACACCCGACGTCTTTAAACAAGGGACCAGTCTAAAATAAAAAACATTGACCAACAGAGGGCGCTCTCTGTTGTTTGAACGCCCTCTTCTGGTGGAATTGTTGCACCGCATGACTAGAAAAACGTTTTTAGTGAATGAATCCTGTCACCGTCCAAAACTTTTCGGATTAAACTACAAGAATTTAATAGAGTAACAATGCCGCGAAAAGAGCGTTTGAGGCGGACTGTTAAAGGTGAACTAGAACACTCTGCTGCCAAATGCAAGAAATTGGACTTCTTTTTTATTTTCAAATTTTGGCCTCGGTGCCCTTTCTACTGGCCTTGGTGCCCTCCCAAATTTTGAATACTCGAAGGCCAAAGTGGCCTTGCCCTAAAAAATTTGTAATTCCAGGCCTGCCTATATACAGACAACTAAAGGTGCAGAATTACTTTGGCAACAAACTTTGGCAACAAACTTTGGCAACTATTAGCAGAGGGTGATTTTTACTGTTCTGATGAAGAAAAACTGCTTGTTTTTGTCTCTGTACAGCGCAACCTACCATTGCCGAACCCAATACCAACTTTGACTGTGATTTTGATCAGGGCCAATGCGGTTGGATTCAGTCGACGACAGACGATTTCAACTGGGGACGGCTGTGGGTTCGACACCCTCCACGAACACAGGACCTCCTTACGACCACACAACTACACAAGGTAAACTTGTGTTCCATACAGAGTGACCTAGAGTCGAGTTCTGCAAAGGTCAATCATGTTTTTTCTTAGGATCAGGTTGGATTAGGTAGATGAGTAAAGGTAGAGTACAGTGTTTTAAAGGTTAGTGGTTCGAATCCCTCAATGTCTGAAAAGAATTGTTAATACTTATTGAAAGTTAGGAAGCACTCAGCTTAGAGTGTATCATTTGTAATGGCAGTGGAATATTTCTTAATGTGGAGGGGAAAATGCACGCACCCATTTGTGGATTCGCCTAATTACAAACCACCTACTAACAGAAATTTCCAAAAATGTGTCACTTGACGCATCTTTGGAAATGATACTTTTCAAGTTAAAATTAATTTATTTAAAATGACAGCATGCAAGAAGGAATAATTTCACAGGGAGTTAGGAGTCATTAATATCTTTGAACCTAGTTAGCTTAACAGTAATTATACCATCAAATGTAGGCCTGTCTGTTTACAGTTTTGGCTGGAACCGGGTACCTGGTCAAGGTCGGGTACCTGGGTACCCGTAAAAGCAACCTTCTCTCCCCCCCCCCCAAAAAAAAAAAAACCCCACAAAAACCCAGGATTGTGTTTTTTATAACGCCAACCCGGAAGTCGGTGTTTTCGTTAAATGCCCCAGTGTGTTCTATAATGCTTTCTGTGATATGCCGATTTGTAAAAGGTCGATTTGATTACATTTGTCGGTAAAATATGTCTATTATATGCCTGAGTTTATGAAATAAAAGAAACGTATTGATGATTAATAAGGACATCGATGACGAAGTCTTCAGTGAGTTCATCTGCCGGCCGTCACCTCAGCTCAGGTGGCCCACACTGTCTCGACTGCAACGCTGGTTAATTTGTACGGCATGCATTCAGCGCGCGCAGCTAGCTGCATGGTCGGCTTTCTCGGCTAGGCATGCATACGACTAGTCTTGTTTGCAAGACGGTCTAATTGCAGTATGCAGCGCGCATAGGCCACCGATGCAGGCGCCCTCTAACGCATGCTGTAGACCACGCAATGACTTTCAGACTTTCAGTACACATTAAGTTAAAAGCACTTGCACAAATGGTGCATGCGCACTGTACTATGGGAATGTCAGGGACAAGAAATAATCACACAGACACAGCAAAGTAACTAGGGCTTAAATGTTGGCATCGTTTTATTTTGCGAGACTGCAATTACAACGCCAATCACTTTGCGGCGCATCAAAGAAGATAATTTCCTGGCTAGAGAAACATTATTAAAAACACACACAATAAGCCAGCTTTCTTGCTTTTGGAGACGCATCAAGAATAGTCAACATAAAATTCAAACTAAAAAACGCAAGATGGAGTTTTGGAATGGTCGGTAATTCACTTTGAACTTTGTAAATCTTAGGTTACGGACTATTTACGGGTACTACCCACCATCTGCGGCGCATCAGAGAAGATGATTCCTAAGCTTTATTACAAACACAAACAATGGGTTGCTAGTTCTATCGTGTTTCGCCACTTTCGGGCTTTTGGAGACGCATCAAAGATAGTCTAAATAAAACTAAAAACCAAAATATAAACCGCAGGATGGAGTTTTGGAATCGTCGGTAAATTCACTCGGAACTTTGTAAATCTTCTGTTAGTGATATTTGAACGCATGTACTTTTTTAACCGCTAAAACGGGACCGGATACCCACAACACATTTAATTCAAATGTAAGACATAATGTTACTTTTCGTTGTTTCCCAGGGTTTTATATGTACACCGAAGCCTCCTCTAAACCCCAAGGCAGAAGAGCTCTGCTTGTTTCCCCCCTTCAGACAGGCTCCACATCTCAGATGTGTTTTTCCTTCTGGTATCACATGTTTGGAGGAACCATGGGAACACTAAATGTCTACTGGAGGTAGGTTGACCCCTTAACCTTGAGACATTACGCTTAGATTAGTTTGAGTCAAACTCGCTAAACTCAGAACCTAAATTCACAACTCGAGTTCAGTTCATACTCGACATAAAAACCAACGCAAACCTGAATTTGCTACGTCGATGAAGGTTTTTGCGGTGCAAATTCGCAAAAGTTCAACTTGGACGAATTTTGCAGGGAATGTTTTGTGATTTCAAATTCAACCAGTCTTAATGCTAACTCTGTGCCAACATTAATTTTCATCATGTGATGCAAGGCTTCAGAAGTTAAAAAACTGTTGGAAAAAACCAAAAAAAAAACCAACAATTTGTTTTCAGGCTTATATGCAACATTGAGAAATCTCTAGACAGAATTATATGAACAGGGCCTTTTATTTGACTTATAATGTTAATTAACCAGTTCGCACCGGGATTATTTTAACATCACCGAGCCGAGGGGCGGGATTATTTTTAACGAAACTCGATCCGAAGCGTGTTCAGGCCGATAGTGCCGGGAAGCACACCCACGCATTTCCGGCCTTGCTCGCTGCTGACAGACATAATAATTCTTTTACAATATTTATAGTATACAATATGTCAAGAAAAAAGCCCTTATCCTATTTTTGTTCAACAAGTTCAGACGAGAAATTATTTTTGTGTTATTTGGCCTAACCAGGCATAATCTTGAATTGTTGTATTTCCTTCTCAAATCTTCATGCCCGAGTTAGTCTTTTTGTTTCTATGATGTATTATAGGAGTGCCGGATTAAACGACACTCTAGTCTGGTCCCGGTCTGGTGACTCGGGAAACATCTGGCTAGAGGCCAGTCACACCGCCCAATCAGCGCAAGATTATCAGGTCTGGAATTATGTTCGCCCAGCTGTGTCCAAATTACTTGGCTACAGCTCTTAGTAACATACATGTCCATGAGAAGTGTCTGAAGTGCTTTCCATGTAAGCCTTAGCCAAGTAATTCGGGCACTGCTCCACAAATTCCCTCTATTTGCGTTACATGTACAATCGGCTCTGTACGTGCACACTAGCCCCTCAGCGGAAAGAAAAGGAGAGTTGGGGACTAAATATCGACGCCATCTTACCTGACTTCAATTTAAGTGTGTGGTTCCTGCTATAATATTTTTAATAAATTGCACTGAAGAGAGTCAGTGAACAGACTGGTTCTGGTTTACCAGTATCAAATGAACGAGGAACGCAGGGAAATTGTAGTCGTGTTGTCTATAGGAAGTACAGTTGTTAGGTAAAAGATTAGGCCATAAGGTAAAGTTTAAACAATTAGCCATTTTATTTAAATTTAGAAGCATTGTAAGGAAATAAATGACTGGAAGATATGTTTGTTTTTCCCGTTTGTTTTTGTTTAGTTGGTATTTGAGAGCGTCATTGGTTCTAGCTTTCAGAGTGACATGGCCATTGACGACGTGAATATCACTACGGGTGCCTGCCCACCACCAAGTAAGTGTTAAAACCTTCCATTGGTTCTAGCTTTCAGAGTGACATGGCCATTGACGACGTGAATATCACTACGGGTGCCTGCCCACCACCAAGTAAGTTTTAAAACCTTCCATGTAAAAAGACAATTCCACATGGAATCATGTTTTACCTAGTTGTTGTTAGGGTTCACGACTCAGTAATCAGAGGGTCATGGGTCCAAATCAAGCTTCTGGCCATATGTTGTGTTCTTGGGCAAGCCACTTGACTCTCTCCTCTCATGAGTATAGCTGGGAGTAACCTGCGATAAACTGGCATCCCATCAGGTGGGGGGGGGGGGGGAGGAAGGGGGTGGGCGGTAGAAATATCCTTAGTCGTTTCATACCATGGAAACCGGAAATAAACTTATTAGGAATGACTGTTTCAGCGATTTTGTTTTTTTCTCAGGGTATTGCGACTTTGAATACAACATGTGCGGCTGGACGCAGGACACCAGTGACAGACTAGACTGGTCCCGGAGTAGCGGTAACAGTATTTTGCCTGGTAATGGCCCGTACTCGGACCACTCCACCGGCGCTCCATCAGGTAAAACAACATATTTTAAAATAAGAGATTAACAAATGAGTTAATGAATACATTTTTGTTTGTTTTGTATTCATTACAAAAATGCGTATTTTCTAGATCATCTTGTAATTGAAAGTTAAAACAATTATTGATTTTTTTTGCTGTAAGGTTTCTTTATGTACATCGACCGGACCCAGTCTCATTCTGCCACCGATGATGCTATTTTGATCAGTCCAGCCTTCGATGCGACCCTCGCCGGCGACTGCGTCAAATTCTGGTACTACCTCACCGGTTCCAGTGAAATATCTCTCAAACTTTGGTTGCTCAATGTTAATGTTGTCTGGACTAAAATGGGGAACCAGGGAAACTTCTGGAGGTATGGCTATGCGACGGTTAACTCCAACACTCAAATACAGGTGCAGATTATTTTATTTTTTTATCAGACCAAATTGTCTTAGATAACAAAAATATATATTTTGGAATAACTTAAAATATAAACAAATCACGGCAGAATAATTAAATCCGGTGATGACCAAGTTTGAATGATATTTTCCTGTTGTCCCAGGCTGCATTTCAAGGGATACAAGGTACCAGCAACACTGGTATTCTTGCCGTTGACGACGTCGAGATCACTACAGGACCTTGTCCGCCCCCAGGTAGATTTGAACCGAGTTGACTTTTCTGGCAAATTGGGAACAGCTTTTGTTTTTGCGCTGATTTAAAAAAAATTAAAAAAAAAAATTAAAAAAAATCATAGACTTTGTACGTTGTTTTTTTCTGTTGCATATCATGCCAACAGCAACCAATATTTTACATTGATTTGATTTTCATGCTTTCACTTTATTAAAAAAATAGTGGATTGTAAATTGTGGATTTTATTTGACAGTAATTACTTTCATGCACTAAAGCATACATTTTATGGAAAGCTTCCTTTTCTTCTTCGTCTTAGGATCGTGTGACTTTGAGGAGAGTCTCTGTTCGTGGAGTAATGAGCGTCTTATTGATAACTTTGATTGGTCTAGAAGTAACGGTGCGACACCTAGCCTGGCAACAGGGCCGTCTGTCGACCACACTACTAACTCATCATTAGGTATCAATAGGCTCCAGACCTAATGACATCACGCTTCGTTTAAATGTGTGCCAGCAGCTCCTACTTCGTCTGGTGCTCCTATAAGAAAATGCATATGTAAATAAAGTCGTGACGTCATTAGATCCCGGGTCTTCAAGTTTCACTTGTTTCATACCCTTTGGAGATTCCTTGAGAAATTGTAATTTAAAGCTGAAACTCTTATGCTTACAAATAATAGACGTTAGTGACTTTAGAACGTTAGAAGATAAAAGCAATTGCATTCATTGAATTTTGAAGTCCGGAAATACTTTCCAGTCAACATTCGCTTGAAGTTTTCTAGTGTAGGCTTGAATTTAAACAATTTCTTTAATTAAACTACGAAGTTCCAGCCACAACCAGAAACAAATACTTGGATTATATATTATCAAACTAGTTGCATACTCGCCCATGAATTAGGTGAGCAAAAACAAATATTTACGGGATTCAATTTTTGAGCATGCAATTTTTCAATGCCTCGTATTTTGTTTGTCAAGGTTTCTATGTCTACATCGAGGCTTCATCCTACTCTATTGGTTCCCGGGCCTGGCTGATATCTGAACACTTTGAACCCATGACCCGGGGCTGCTTTGAGTTCTGGTACCACATGCGAGGAGCCGGTATTGGCAATCTAAAGGTCAATACCAACGACCTAGACAACGGGATTCACACATCTCTGCTGACAATCAGCGGTAACCAAGGCGACGAGTGGCACTTCGAGCAAGTGGACATTTCCAACATTCAGACGTTCCAGGTTGTTTTAGAAGGCATTATAGGTGCTAACTACACAAGCGACGTTGCCGTTGACGACGTCATTCTAAAACGAGGCAGCGAGTGTGTCCGTAAGTCTAAGATCATTGTTTGAAGTTCTACTATTTATAAATATTTTGGTTCAACAAATTCAAGCTGTGGTGATTATCAACGACAAACCGACAACGTTTAAATAATCATATGAATTTTTTTTAGGAGAGAGCCTCAATTGCACCTTTGAGACGGATCTCTGTAGCTACATTCAAGCACCCGACGACAACTTTGACTGGACTCGAACCAGCGGTGGCACGCCGAGCACAACCACCGGTCCGGGGTTTGATCACACCTTTGGCAATGCAACAGGTAAAGGAATTTAGGTGGATCAGTGGTGATATGCTCTGCACAACCACCGGTTCCAGGTTCGATCACACATATGACACAGATGTTTTATTGGGGGAACATATAATGACCTACCAGTATAAATCCAAAGTTGAAATCCTGCCGTCACTGCTTTTTTTGTGAAGAAACTATTGTTTTTGTTTTAAAGGTCATTACTTATTCATTGAGACTTCGTCCCCACGTATCATTGGAGACAAGGCCCGGCTGGCGTCCATGTTTAACGAGCCAACATACGCCTCGCCCATGTGCCTGACGTTCTGGTATCACATGTACGGTCTGGCCGTAGACTCACTCAACGTGTACCTCAAGACAGGGCAGACAGAGACTCTAGTCTGGACCCGGTATCAGACGCAGGGTAACATGTGGCTGAAGGTTCAGTACACGGTGCAAACTGTTGCCACGTGGCAGGTAATGTTTAATAAACAGGGTTTTAGGGTTAAACAAATTGACCATTGTGGAGTTCTAATCTGCGGTTCATGAAATGCAATACCAGTGCTCTACCAACTCACTGTCATATTTCTGTAGGTTGCAAAGTCTTTTACCAGTTTGCGTCTGAAGTTTTTCTGGAATTCAAAACGGATGACGGATACACATGTTACAAGCAAGGCCAGAAATATCTGTCAGCGACCGGCTCACAGTGAGCGAGGCCGGGAATATCAGGATGTGCTGCACACCGATGCCTTAACCCGTCTCAGATCGAGGTTCTAGAAAAACAATCATGTGCCTGGGCACAGTCAATGTCAAAATAATCCTGGCCCGAACTGTTTAAATCAAGTGTCTGTTTTTGGTAGGTGATATTTGAAGGTGTAACGGGCCACACTTGGACTGGGGACATTTCATTGGATGACATCCTCATTTACTATGGTGCCTGCCCAGCGACTAGTAAGTAATCTTTGATCTTTCCATGACAACTGATACCTTCATTTCTATTATTTGTATTTATTTTTTTCTGGTAATGAAACCAAGCAATCTTCAAAAGCGCTCTAGGCACTGTAGCTCACAAGCCTAAAGAAACCTGTAGAGAGAAGACAATGTGAAGAAGTTACAGTTTTTAGAGGTGGAAGAAAAATTTAAGAAAAGTATTCTGTGTCCCAGGAACCCAAAGCATCAAGCAGAGACCCAATCCACAATCCACATATTGGCCAAGGCGGAATTCGAACCCGGGTCACTGCGAGTTTTATCAGCTAACATCTAATAGTCCAGGAAAAATAAGTTTTGACCTCAAACAAATTGCAACAAATTGTTTTTCACCACAGTGCACTTCTAAAAGGTTCCTAGAATGACATACTAAAAATCTACAAAAATCCAAGTGGTGGAAATATGTCTAATTTGAATAAATCGTTAATCCCTGCCATGTAATATGTTTATTCCCATATTTGGGTATATATTTTATTTTTATTTTTTGAAAAGTTTATTTTGGTGATTCTACTTACATATCCTTACTTGAATAACATTTGCTAAAGCATATAAGTGACTGAATAATTATGAGAACACAGTAATTATCCAAAATGACAACTTTGTGACCCTATAAATGTGCGCACATTATACTGTCTCCAGATATCATCATGTAGTCAGTATTGGTGAGCTTCAAATTCACCAAGTTGCTTACTGGCACAGTTATCATATTAAAACCTTATGAAAAATCATATGAACAATAATAACATTGTGATATTTAGCCCAGAAAACAAAAACTGGGGGAAAATGGTGTGTCTATAAATTGGGCTAAAAAGTAGTTAAAGGGTTGCCTAACATGGAAGACTTGAACAAGTTCAAGGAAATCCCCAAAATACAATTTAACGTAGATATGATTATTGTAAGCAACAACAATCTTAAATTTGGGGGGTTTCCTTGAACTTGTTCAAGTCTCTCACCTTAGGCAACCCTTCACCTACTTGTTAGCCCAATTTAGGGACACATCATTTTTTCCAATTTTTTGTTTGCTGGGCTAAATATCACAATGTTATCATTGTCCATATGATTTTCCATAAGGTTTTAATAGGATAACTGTGCCAGTAAGCAACTTGGTGAATTTGAAGCACTTCAATACTTACTACTTGATGATATCTGGAGACAAGGTAAATGCGTGCAAATGATAGGGTATAATTGTAGTAATTTTGGACCATTACTATATTTTCATAATTATTTAGTCACTTACATGCTTTAGAAAATGTTATTGAAGTAAGGATGTTTAAGTATAATCGCCAAAATAAACTTTTCAAAAAATAAAAATAAAATATATACCCAAATATGGGAATATAAACATATTACACGGCAGGGATTAACGATTTATGCAAATTAGACATATTTGCACCACTTGGATTTTTGTAGACTTTTAGTATGTAATTCTAGGGACCTTATAGAAGTGCACTGTGGTGAAAAAAAATTTGTTGCAATTTGTTTGAGGTCAACAAAACAAAATTATGTATTTTGCCTGGACTATAATGAAAAATTGTCGTTAAGCAGATTTATTTGCTCAGCCGTAATCAGCTGATAATCGATTAAAACGGAAGAATAATTTTTTTTTATATTTTTTTTAGGAGATTGTGAATTTGAGACTGGTCTGTGTTCGTGGACGCAGGACTTACACGATGAGTTTGATTGGGTAATCGCCAGTGGGAGCTATTTGATCGGTACCCAACCCAATGTTGATCACACACTAGGAACCAACACAGGTTAGAGCCTAGACTTCTTTAATGGCGTTTCATTGGGTGGTAGGTAGTGGGAACCAAGTGATTTGTACCAGTACTCAGCCCGATGTTGTTCACGTGTTGAGAACCAGCACAGGTTAGTTTCTAGACTTCATTCATTACTTTGTTTGGTATCGGGGCTGGACGCCTGCTAAATGGTACACTTTCTCACTGGTAATCGAAACAGTGTCAGCACCAAATAATCCTGTTGTTAATTTGCTTTTTTTCTTCAGGCCAGTATGCCCTAGTAACCACGAATGCTCCACGTCGTCAAGGCGACACTGCGCGTCTCCTTAGCGCCAGGCAGACTGATACGTATGGTGAGTGCGTCCGCTTCTGGTATCACATGTTTGGCAACAACGTCGGTATGCTGCGTGTCATGTCGTATGACCTGGTAACGAATGCGGACAGTGCCCCCCCATGGCAACAGACAGGTAAGCTTTTATTTAGAAAAAAATGTTTTTCTATATATTTTACTATACATGAACTAAGTTGCAAATATAAATATTCAATCGGTTTAATTTCACATCATGAATATTCATTATGTAGGTCATCAGGACAATGTGTGGCGGTTCGGCCAGGCTACGGTGTCTGCTGGACACCCATTCAAGGTGGTTTTTGAGGCAGAGGTTGGTTCGAACCCCAACGGGGACATTGCCATCGATGACGTGGATGTGATTGATGGAAAATGCTCCAGGCAAGGTAAGATGATGGACTTACATTTAGAAGGTTTCAGGTTCAATTTCCTCAATTGTACAGTGACACACTGGACTTTGCATTCAGAAAATGGCAGGTTCAAATCCTGATACAGGAATAATTCTGAACTGTTTTGATTTTGACCTTTTGTTTTTAGGTTTTTGTGATTTTGAGCGCGACATGTGCAGTTGGACCAATGACAACTCCTACGATGTTTTTGATTGGCTGCGCAGTGCCGGAGCCACGCCCAGCTTTAACACTGGGCCTAGCGTCGACCACACCACCAACTCTGGTATAGGTAAGAAATATTCCCTTTGTTTTATGACAAGACGTGAATTGGTTTAAAAGTTTAGAAAATTGCTTTTAACGTTTATTCATGAATACCTGAGACAGTTTAGCCATTCCTATTGGTTCAGAGCCTGTCATGTGGCCGTTATAAGTCGGTATTAAACGGGTGATATAGACGTGGCTGGCTAGTCTTAAACACCTAATTTCCAGTGTCACATGAAATTTAGACTACTACAAAAGCCAGTGCCTTTTACTGTTTTATTGGATGAACATTCACAATGCTCCTTCAGGCACGCGCAATACTACCAGTGGGTCAGTATTTCATGGTCCTAAATTGAGAACGTACTTGCCACAGCTGCATCTGCACGTCATCGCACCGTACAAGTGACATAAGCGCCATGAGCGGATATTCCCGGGGGGATGGGGGGGGATATATCCCCCCCACTTTTTGATCTGGGGGGGATGACCAATGTAATCATCCCCCCCACTTTTTACGGGTAGGCGTCCTAATTTGCGTATAGTCCATAACATGCAAATACCCCTTGACAAGCCAGCGCACCACGCAGCCCAGCAAGTGCGAGTGTCGTAAGTTTACTTTCCCTGCATTGAGATTATAATCAAGAAGTGATTTAGTAAAGTCGAATAAACGCCCAGTTGGAGACTCGCAGCACGGCGTGTACAAACTTTTTGTAATGATCGGTCTGTGATTGGCCTCCAGCATGTTTACTTACTGTGAACGGAACCGCGGAGACCAGACAGACCACGTTGGACGTCCAGGCCTGGGTACGGGTATCGAGGAAAGATGGGGTGCGTTCCACTCACGCGAACGTTGCCAACGTTGGCCAACGTTAGCGTTGTTCGCGTGAGTGGAACGCAATGTGCGACAATTATGTTGGCTAACGCTAGCGAAAACGGCGAACGACATTCCGAGCTGTTTGCCGTTGGCCAGTGACGTATTTTAAAGATGGCGGAGAGGTTAGCAGACGGCAGTGTTCTTTTCACAGTTTTTCTTTTTACGTTTCATCCTTTTTGTATAAATGGTGGATTGTTTTGAGCAGTTATAGGGATATTTTTAAGAAAAATAATGAGTTGGACAAAAAGCAGCCAACCAAACAATGTCACTGTCACATAGCGCCGCCATTTTGAAAACGTAGTTTTAAAATATCGTTCCACTTCAACTAACGCAAATTAAAAACGTAGGCGAATGTTCGCGCAAGTGGAATGCAGCCTGGGTAACAGAAGTTTTAAACGTTTAATATTTGTCATACCCCAAAGTAGTAGATATACAATCACTTGTACATGTATATTTATTTTGAGGGAATTAAATACTATTTTTACGAATATGTATGCAAATACAAAATGTACTTGCATTGATGCACGGGAGATACCGCATTGAAAAAAAATTCCCAACCGACCTATCTTTTTTGGGGGCGTTTTTACGGGAAACTCAACTTTATTTTGTTTGCACTGGTGTAATTAATGCATTTTGAAAGACATTTACTGCTGACTACTGTGTTGCATGTTTTTTTAACTGATACTGCACTGACTTGTAATGAAAATTAGAAAAGTATTGCCCAAATTTTCTACAACTCCAATTTTGAAGTTTTTTATTTCTTTTTCCTTCATCAATTATGCCTCTAAATGGCCTAAGATTGCATTACAGAGCATCTAGAATGCAAAATTTGCGTAAAGGCTTCGCGCTTTGCGCTCGCAGGTTTCATCTTGGACAAAAATCATCCCCCCCACATGTAACAAGAAATTTCCGCCCCTGGTAAGCGCCCTAATCGCGCAGTACGCACGATGCATCAATACCCATAAAAGAAGTTGTTTACATCTTCTGGCGAGCTGGACACTCCATTTTACAGCTAGAGGGATGTTTCAAAAATTATGAGGGGAAATGGTTAAACAAAGCGTTAGAAAGTTAAACATTTTACTTAGTTTTAATTTGGCTTGGGTCATTATCAGCGTCCAGACTCCAAAACCGTTCCTAAACATACCGTTTAAAACCAGCAAACAAAACTTTTATTCCCTTATTGTTTGTTTAAACTTACAAAAAAAAATTTCAAGTTGATACCATTCGCCCAATTGAAAATATCATCAGGTTTTCTTTCAGTATTTGTGCTTTTTCTCATTTTCAGCATTAAGTTTACTGGAATTGTATTGAATACATAGTATTCTAGAGGTGATGGGTTCGAATCCAACTTCGGACATACTTCTTTATTCTTTCCAAGACTTGCTTAAACTTTTGAGCTAGTCAGTTTCCTGTTGTGGTGAATTCAGTCATTTTTGGAATTGGTTATTCTATTTAAGGTTACTATGTGTTCATCGAGATGTCAACTTCAGGCTTATCTTCGGGAGACAATGCGTGGTTGGTCAGTGAGCATCTGCCACCAACCAATGATGGATGTTTGTATTTCTGGTATCACATGTACGGCAGAGGTACGGTAATAACAATTTTTTTTTTTTTGAATTTGTGAGATTGTCTCTGAAAATGTCAACCAATTTTACCAGGTTAACTGTAAATTTGTTTACTTTTATGTCATAAAAATGTGACCGGCTCAACAAAAAGGGCATTATGTCCAGTTGTCCAGAGGATAAATACATATGTTGGCCAAATAGGATTTCATTTGTTTATCAGGTATGATATCTATAATATCTACAGTTTCAGGTTTTATTCACAGAAATGTTGATTTTAAAGAATTTAGTAAAAAAACAACTATTTCAAATCTTGTGTATTGTGTATTTTGAAGTAATCAATATGCAAACATGTCATATCTCCAGAATGGGAGGGGCTATGGAGCTCTATTTTATACTAAATGAAAGCTTATGTTTTTGGCTTTCCATCTATGTACATAATTTAACATTTTTTTAAAATATCATTATTAATGGAGCAGGTTTTGAAATTTTGAGATTTAATTTTCATTTTCAATTCAAAACGTATTGTAACGAGTATACCGAAGGGAACTCGATCAATACCCAGGGGGGTACAGCGAATCCCTAAAAACCCGCCGGGATTAATCCGGAGATATCGGTAATGATGTTTTCCGAGCTACCCGGGCAGTGTTTGACCAGGCCTGGACCAGCGATGAGGTCACCGTCATACCCACCAACCTGGCTCAAGTAGGGTTGGTCTGAAGGCGAAGCTTGGAGTTGGAGGGTAGCATCTTTTACGAAGCTCATTTCTTGGATAGGGGAAGGGAAAGGGAAAGGGAAGGGTTGGATTATCAGCTTTGGCGCGCAAACTAAAGTCTATCCTAAAGTCTAGCCCTAAAAGTCTGTCCTGAAGTCTAGCCCTAAAAGTCTGTCCTGAAGTCTAGCCCTAAAAGTCTGGCCCTAAATGTATACTCAGACTGATTCCCTAGACAGACAATGAGACTGATATAACTCAGTCAGGCGGTGGAGGCAAGTAGATAGAATAAACAATGAAACTTCTGATTTATTTACATTCTCAAATAATCATCTTTAGCGCAAATATTATCTTTACCACTGCAGGGTTCGACCTTAACAGTGGTCCGCTAGCCAAATTCTAGTCAAAACAGCGGCGGTCTAGTCAAAACACTTTCTTAAGTAGTCCGGCGGTCTAGTGAAAAAAATGCCAAGATAAGCCTAAGTAAGCTTGGGCGATACCACGATATAATCGAAAATCGCAATACCAGTTCATAAAAGATTACGATGACCCGACCCAGTTTCTTGAAAAGACCAACATCAAAGCCTCAGCACCGCTACACCACTTCCCCAGTGATGGATTGTTATCCAATCCTGAAGTCCAGTTAACAAAAATCTTCATTGCCATTTGGTGTTGACTTTCTTCTATAACCACAGACTTTCTTCTTTAACCGCAGACTTTCTCTAACCACAAAGTGCTACTCAAAGAATGTTGTCCAGGCCCGCTTATCTCCAACAAAGATACATGTATTTACTTTACACCAACCCTTGCCAGGCAGATACAGAATTTATTTAAAAGGCCCCTGGTGGGTGTATTTCTGGAGCGAATTGATTTATCTCTAGACCCAACCGATGGTCATTAAATTGGCTGTAAGTAATTTTGCAAAAGTTTGCCGTACTTATTTACAAAATGTGTTAAGTGGTACAAATAAAAAGGTTATATTCCTAAGGTTAATTATGTTTATTGTCCTTGTTTTTAAAGAAAGAAAAAAAGAGAAGGGATACTTAAAGACTTATTTGAATGAACTTCTAAAATTTCCCCAACCGATTTCAGGGATAAATAATAATACATACACCTTACCATTAAATTACGAGGCTAGCGAAATAAATTCCAGGTTTATTTATTAACATTTATTTCTGGTTTCATTGTTTAAAAAAGAAAAAAGTGAAGAAAAAAACAAACGGAACCTTAACACCTATTATTTTGAGCTTCTAAACATTTTTCCAACAGATTTAAGGGGGAAATTTAATACGATTTATTTTCCGTTTTTTTTGTCTTTAACAAAAACGTTCTATTTCGTGGAAATTGTAAGAGCTTGTTACATTTTTTTATTTATAATGGTTCCGTAGTGTAATTTTACATAATAAACGCTTTATAGTGCAAGAGGAATAAAGTAAAACCACGGGAGAATTATTCGGGAGTATTTTCCGAATATATTCCAATAGGGGCAAGAAATCCAGACAATGATTGACAGCTGACCTACAAAATGTACCAATTTGTAGCAAGCGGGCCAACATGTGGCCACCATTACTTTGGAATTTCAATAGGCTGGGAAATGTCACTTTGTGGCATACAATTACACCCAATGAAAAGAAGAGATTGTTAAAAGGAAGAACAAGATTGGACGGGTTTTTTTTATGGGATGGTTTATTTTTTATGTGGGTAGGTAGGTACAGGGGGAGGGGGGGGGGGGGGGACACACAGTCAATAACGAGACCATGCCATATATGTAACACTATTGTATTATTGCCTTTGAGTGCAGTTCAGGAGCTTAAAAGGTAAAAAAACACGCGGACCAATGAAAATGCTGGCGGGCTAGTAAAAAGTCGACACAACTGGTCCGACCGGCTAGTGAAAAAAAAAGTTAAGGGGAAACCCTGCACTGTCTTCATCAGTTTGGGTCACTTAGATTGCATACGCAAATTAATCCTAATGCACGCAATTAATCCTAATCATTGTTTGGACTGGTAGCAAGTCTAATGCTGATTCGCATAACCTGGAATCTGTACACACAGTGCAAACAACGGTATACTTCATGCATAGACACATCGGTTTTAAATCGTCATGTTCGTCACTGGTCTTCTATCTCTCTTTTGGATACTTGTGATCATCTTGTTCCTTCATCTTCAGGTTGTTCTTCCTTCCTCATGTACTGTCGGAGATCTTCCCAGAGGGCCAGTTCTCGAGGCGAACAGAGCAACCAAATGCTGTTCCAGCTCGCCTTTGAACTTCAAAAAGGTTGCATAACCTTTTGAGAAAAAAAACCTGAAGATCTTTGTAAAATCTTGTTCGTGGTTCGATTCTTCTTTAGGTGTTGGTGACCTGAATGTGTACTTTCTTGATAACGCCGGCCAGACGAGTGGTCAGTGGAGTTTAACCGGTGACCAGGGTGATGTCTGGCAGCAGGGACAGGTAGATCTGAAGAGTACCAGTAATTTTCAGGTAAAGCAAGTACATACAATTGTTGTTGTTGGGGGGTTTTTTTTGGAGGGGGGATAATGTAAGATTTGCTTATGCTTGGTGCAAAGTGAGTGTTATCGTAGCTTATTAGTGAAAGTGTTTTCACACTGATTTGTCCATATGTTTTTGCATTGCATATTTGTTAGTGTTTTTACACTGTGGATATGTGTACAAGTAATCACATTGCGAATTTGTAAAAGCTGAACTCATTTCCTATCCTGGCAAATTTTTGCGGATTTCTCTTATCATAAGACTTCTCTTATAATATCTTGAGTTGTGAGAATGTGGGCATTAATAACTTGATCTCTGGACTTTTGACCATACTGTTGTCATTTATACTAAAGATTGTTTTTGAGGCAACATTCGCCAATCATTACAGTAGCGATATTGCACTGGACGACGTTGATATCGAGCCTGTCTCGTGTTACAGTGGTGTACCGGGCAGCACACCAGCGGCACCTTGTAAGTTGGTCTGCATGTCTGTCTATCTGTTCGTTTTTAATGCCAATTTTTAAAACTATCTTTTTCAGAGCCATTTTTTACAGGCAACCCCTTGTGTGGTCCAGTGATCACAATGTCAAATGCATGCTGCTTTAAACCCAACCAAGGATGGCCGAGTTGTGTTCTTGGGCAAGAGTCTTTACTTCAATATTTTTCTACTTTCAGGAACTAGTTGGATCTGATTACATTAGTTGTGTTCGCAGGCAAGATACTCTACTGTCATATTTCTTTACCTCTAAGAAAACAAAAACTAAATCCTGTGAGTCTAATAAAAAGAAATTCAGAAATCTGACGATGATATTTACCGTCTTATTTTTAGCCATGGACTGCACGTTTGAGACAGACTTCTGCAACTACACCCAACTCCAAGATGACAATTTTGATTGGACGAGGCTGAGAGGCAGCACAGCCAGTCCGCACACAGGGCCAGACCAGGACCACACGACGGGATCAGGTCGGAGGGAGATGTTTTGGTGGAATTTGGAAAACTAGTTCAGTCCCCATTCAAAATGTGCCTGTTCAGAACTGGCAAATTGCTTGGCCTCTGGTAGATCGACAAACGTGGTGTATAGTGCTTTGCAAAATGTGCAGCAGTGCGTGGTGGTCTATACCGCCATGTTAACAGGTCTAGGGGTCTGTATTGATTGATTTAAAATTTTGATTTTGATTAAAAATTTTGATTTTGATTAAAAAATTTGATTTTGATTAAAAATTTTAATTTCAAATTTTGATTTTGATTTAAAATTTAGATTTAAAATTTAGATTTAGATTTTATTTTTTGATTTTAAATTTTGATTTCAATGATAGGCTGGTACGTCTACATCGAAGCCACCAACGGCGCTCAGGGGGACAAGGCACGCCTGATGTCACCCCAGCAGAACCCGACCCAGTCGCGCTGCCTGACGTTCTGGTACTCCATGTATGGCCGTCACGTGGATCGGCTGAACGTCTACCTGCGCGCTAACAGCCTTGACACACTGATTTTCACTAAGTACGGAACGCAGGGAAACCAGTGGCTCAAGGGACAGAAGAGTATCACGTCTGATGACACTTGGTCGGTAAGAAATACAACCTTAAACACCAAAGACCTGTTTGCTTCATACACAAGATCATGTAATCCTGCAGTACATAAGAACTTTAGTTGAGGACGGCGCACAAGTATTGTGAATATAGAACATGCAAAATGAGGCTTGTGATGCTGTAAACACAAATTGGTATCGTCAAAAACTACTTCTGAAAGCACGCAAAAGTCCTACTATCATCCTGAATTTTGTTCTCCAAATTCCTACTTTTGTCCTGCTTTCTTGAGAATTTTACATTTCTCCTACTTTCCTTCTCCTTGATATGCTTGAAAGCCTACAACACACATTGTCCCAAGTACCACAGTTTCTGACAACAAGGCATGGTTAGCAAATTGAACTTTTTTTTTCTTTTTCAGATTGTCTTTGAAGGCGTTTGTGGTCCGGCCAATCAAGCGGACATTGCTGTTGACGACATCTTCCTGGAAACTGGAGCCTGCCCAGAGTTGAGTAAGTCGTGAAAAGAAACTCTACCTTCATTTTGCTAAGCACAAGCATTTTTTCACTAAAACAGGTTACCAGCCAAAACCTCTTGTACTTTTCATGCTAACTGAAAAGCAGCTAATTAAAAGTCACAAACAATATACATCACCTGCAAATTTGGTTTGTAACCCTGTAACCCTGTTTTTTCCAAGGAAGAATGTTCCTGCTGAACAATTTTGTGTGATTAGCAGCTCCAAGAAATCGGCCCATGGAGTTAATTTTTAATTTTCAAATGTGATATCGTCACTTTTACTTGAAGCAAATCTTGCAAGAATTTTCCAGCAAACAGTTAGATATTTTTATTTTTCCCCCAGACGTATGTGATTTTGAGTTTGATTTCTGTGGCTGGACACAAGACCAGACGGACAACTTTGATTGGAGACGTAGCTATGGCGGCACGCCAAGTGGCGGCACCGGTCCGTCCACTGATCACACCACAGGCACGACGCAAGGTACGCCACGGAATATAGATGCCAGAGTTGTCATCACAAAACACTCACAAGTCAGTCACAAGTTGTTGCAAGCCAAACGCAAGGCAATCACAAGCCAGTTACATGTTAATCACAAGCCAGTTACATGTTAATCACAAGCCAGTTACAAGTTAACCACAGGCCAGTCCCAAGGTAATCACAAGCCAGTTACAAGTAAATCATAGGCGAGTCCCAAGTTAACCACAAGCCAGTTACAAGTAGATCATAGGCCAGTCCCAAGTTAATGACAGTCCAGTCACAAGTTAATCACAAGCAGTCAGAAGACAGTAACAATTCAAAAGCAATTCAAACTAGAAAAAGGCCACTCGGATAGCTGTGACCTCCGCCCCAACTACACACAAAATAAATGCCCCAATGTTCCCGGTTGTCTAGTACAGCACCCACAATTGGCAAATGTCGCTCAACCTCAATAAACGCATATCCCAATGTTAAAATAAAATTCAAAGTGATCCAGATTCCTGATCCAGATCAATTTGAAAATTTAATGGAATCATCCTTGACCTAAAAGCTATCTACCCACCAAGTTTTGCAATCCTGCTAACAAACAAACAGAGAGACAGACAAACAAACGCCGGAAAAAACATAACCTCCTTGGTGGAGGTAATTAGGATTTTAAATGATGACATTTCAAATGATGACTTATAGGACGTTGATCTTACTTCTTAATTTCTTCCCAGGCTATTTTGCTTACCTTGAGACCTCTAACCCCATCGTCACCGGCCAGCTTGCTCGCTTGCTCAGCCCTGTCTTTCAAGACTCTACTGGAGAATGTCTTCACATGTGGTATCACATGTTTGGTAATGGCATCGGCGATCTTAAAGTCTACGGCTACGATACGATCACCCAAGTGGAAACTGGTCCTCTCTTCCAGATTTCAGGTAAAAAATGTCTGCTTATGTGTACACCGTCACACTGAAAACAATTACAGGTTGACTCTGGTGGGGCTCGCTCAAACTCACGACCTACTGCGTGTTAGTGCAGACATCTTACCGCTCGACCACCAAGCTTGCCGGGGTCGACAATTATGGCTTCACAAAATAATACATTAAAGTTCTCAGGTCATTCCTTTTATTTTCTTAGGTGGACAGTTTAACGAGTGGCGTTTCATCGAAATCTCCTTCCAGGCGGCTCACCGATACCAGATAATTCTTGAAGGAACTAAAGGGGCTAACTACCAAGGAGACATTGCGGTTGATGATCTGAGGCTGACTACAGGAGCTTGCAACAGGCCAGGTATAGACTCGGCATGCGCAGACTAGAGAAGGCGCTTTGATGCCTCATACAAGAGCAAGTTCGGTTGGGCGACTAGAATCATCTAGACTTAACCATTAGTCAATCCAGTTGTCACTCAAACTCTGCGTGGTTTGACTAGCTAGTCCAACTAGATCAACCTAGCACTGGGCCATGGTTTCTCTAGTCACTTGCAATTTTTGCTAAAGTTTACGATTCATTTCTCCAATGATGATAACTCTTTACAATAATTATTTATTGCACAAAATTAAGTGGCAAAAATATTATAATTAAATAATAAAAAATAGGAAAATTTCGTTCCGACATTTTACTTCATTAACAAGTTCGCACCGGATGACGTATATAAACGCAAAGTTTTCCCCAAATTTAAAACGGATGACGCATAAACACGCCAAGTTCAAGTTCGGAAATGTCTGTCAGCAGCGAGCAAGGCCGGAAATGCGTGGCTGTGCTTCCCGGCACTATCGGCCTGAACCCGCTTCGGATAGAGTTTTGTTAAAAATATTCTCGCCTCTGGTCTCGGTGATGTTAAAATAATCCCGGCGTGAACTGGTTAACAACGTGAAGGCCTGTCGTCTGCTCATAAACTAGATTTGACGTCATTGATCGACTAGACGCGTTCGAGTGAAAAACAGACCACGCATGCGTAAAGTTGAATCAGACATTGACAGAGTGGACTAGATCAGCAGCACTCGAACTTGCTCCAAGCTGACATTTTAAATCGGTTTAACCAAAAAAATGCATCTTTCTGAATTTTTTCAAAATTTCAGATATTCTACAACAAATGTTGGGCTTATCTTAATAGAATCTCAGTACAATAAACATGTAATTGTCAACTTTGTTCCCAGGTTTCTGTGACTTCGAACAGAACATTTGCGGTTGGAGCCAAGACACTGCCAACGATGATTGGGATTGGCTGAGGCTAAGGGGTGCCACTCCCAGCATAAACACGGGACCCAGTGTGGACCACACCACAAATTCTGATAACGGTTAGCTGGTTAGATTTTAACTTTTTAGCTTATAGTAGGCAGTGTGCAAAACTGTCTTTTAGAGCTATGGCTATGTCCATTGTCCGCTTGCTCCCACATAGTTGTAACTGATTAAGCCCTAGCCATTAGTTCTAGGATACGGCTTTACAGTAACTATAGTTTTACAGTAACTATAGTTCGACATCAAAATCCGGCATGAGACAATTAACAACCATTTTTTACATGATAATTAAAAAAAAAATGTACATAGGACATGAATTGGCTTCTAAATTTGCCCGACATAATATTTTTAACCTGTTAATTAATATTGTTGCGTTCCCGCATACAGCGAGTGGTCTTTATTTCTTCCCCAACCAATGCGCAGTGCGTAGTTCTTGTAGTGATCTGTGTACCCTCACACAGTGCGAAGTTAATCACGTACCACTACCCTGTACTATACGTGTAGGTACATGTATGCGTGTACAGCACATGGTACAGTACGATATTGTATAGCGCGCAATGCATCCAGCATGTACATGTACATGTACTGTGTGATATGAACTCGTTCAGAGCGAGTTATGACTTTTTGTTTTCCCTCATACTTTCCCCGGAGTCGATGTGAATTCCCCTTACATACATTACCCCTGTATTCGACCCAAACTGACCCTTCACATTAGCGAGTTTGAACCGCTAAACCTTCCCGTGTATCTGACTGGGAGCCGCTAAACCACACTGTACTGTCACGGTACACCAGAGGTCAAGTTACCCTCCCCACGCAAGAGTTTACTCCATAGAACTGTGCGTAGGTTCTCATCTAGTCTAGAGACTAAGTCTTGTGCATAACCCTATGTACCAAGAAAGTTACTCCTTTCCCTTTCCCTTTCCTCGAGGATTACTTCCCCCTAACGCACCCACGATTAATCCTACATCACCCGCTCACCACAACTCTCAGACTTTCTTCTGGAAGAATGTCCAAGTCAGAAGGTGTACATATCCTCCGTAGGAACATCCCCATTGACTTTGTACACGTATGCATTATTCATAACTACCAGAATCCAATGCTCTCATTGGCTAATGGAAATGGCGGAGTAGTTATTATCCGAGCTGAGCTCATACACAGAGCTTCGTTTCCAGCATGTGTTATTAACCGAGCTGTGGGCTCTAGCTACAGAGCTTCACTCTCTCAATACTCAGATAACATGTAAGGCCCAAACTAGATCTTGTACATAGTGCGCCCTCTATTGTGATGTAAATACCAGTGTTGTTGACTCGAGTCTGACTCGAGTCGCCAATTTTTGTGACTTGCGACTTGACTTGACTTGGAGAAAAATGACTCGGGACTTGACTTGACTTGGAGAAAAATGACTTGTGACTTGACTTGACTCGAGTAAATTGGACTTGACGACATTGCTAGTCATATTTACTATTTTATGTTATTTAAAAAAAATTGTGTTCAATCCGGCCACGGCAGCCGATGTAAGTTGTGACGACAAAATTGTTTTTTTCTGGCGTCGCGAATCTGTACGTAATAATGTTACATGTACTACATGTACTGCATGTACGTACTGTGTGTACGCACATGCTATTTATTACATTGCAAAGTCAAAGTGTGGGCTACATCGCCTACATGTCTAGTCTTCCAATCCGTCGTAGTGGAAGCTGTGTGAGCTATTACTGTTAAAAGCGGTGCATTAACATTCAACAAAATTTTAACAGACAGCTGGAAACGAGGTTACAGTGACATTGTTAATTGTTTTAAGAATTTGAAAAGTGTTGAACAAATTATCGCAAATTTACCGTAAACGAAACCGAACTATTTTGACTCAAACTGTATTAATTTATTAGTGTAAACATTATAGGGTACATGTATTTTTTAAAATGGTTTACTCCTTAAAAAGAGAATTTTAAAACCTTTCACGTGCCTAATGTTCAAATTTTTCTTACATCACCGATACCAGGCGCGGATCTAGGATTTTTTTAGACGGGGGGCACAACGAAAACTGGAAAATGCGAGCGTGAAGCGCGAAGCCTTTACGGCGTGTTGTCCTTTTACGGCGTGTTGACTCGAGACTTGACTTGACTTGACTTGAGAAAAAATGACTTGGTTACAACTCTGGTAAATACTCCTGAACAAACCAGTAGTATAGTGTGTGTAAGATGCTGTATCTTGACTCTCATTTTGATACCCGAGTGGAGACGTTACAATATTTAAAAATAAATTGAAATATTAAAACTGAAATCTTCTTTTTCTGTCTTCAGGATTCTACATATATTTTGAGGCATCCATAACACCTCTGGTCCATGGAGATAAAGCTACCCTGATTAGTCAACACATGGCGGCCAGTGACAAGTCCTGTCTGACCTTTTGGTATCACATGTACGGTGGCAGTAAGTCATGATTTTAGAGATTCAGCTTGAGTTAGGGTAATGGAGGAAACAGAAGGTCAAGTCAGTCCCAAGTCATCACAAGTCCAAAACAAAATTATGATCACCCACAGAATTATGATCACCCTAAGTTATTCACAAATGGACCACCCTATAGAAAAAACAACCGGGATTCCCGCCGGGATCCCGCCGGGATCCCGCCGGGAATCCCGCCGGGATCCCGGCGGGAAAAACTTGCGGGATTTTTTGGCGGGATTATCCGGGATCCCGGTTAAATCCAACCGGGATCCCGGTTAAATCCAACCGGGATCCCGGTTAAATCCAACCGGGATCCCGGTTAAATCCAACCGGGATCCCGGTTAAATCCAACCGGGATCCCGGTTAAATCCAAATCCAACCGGGATCCCGGTTAAATCTAACCGGGATCCCGGTTCATCTAACCGGGATCCCGGTTCATCTAACCGGGATCCCGGTTCATCTAACCGGGATCCCGGGTTTACTCAACCGGGATCCCGGGTTCACTCAACTGTGATCCCGGTTGAGTGGTTCCATTCAACCGGAATCCCGGGTTCAATCAACCGGGATCCCGGTTCAGTCAACCGGGATCCCGGGTTCACATAATTAATGCATGCCAGCCCCTCACAGAAATATTAGAAAGATTGCTGCAAGCTTGCCGGCAAGCTTGCCGGCAAGCTTGCCGGCAAGCCAGAGAGCTTGCAGAGAGCTTGCAGAGAGCTTGCAGAGAGCTTGCAGAGAGCTTGCAGAGAGCTTGCAGAGAGCTTGCAGAGAGCTTGCAGAGAGCTTGCAGAGAGCTTGCAGAGAGCTTGCAGAGAGCTTGCAGAGTTTAAATTATGCAAATTAGTTGAAGCTTGCTGCAAGCTTGCCAGCTTGCAGCAAGCTTGCCGACAATATATTCTTGTGCAATTTTTGTTTTAAACTTTAGGCATTCGGTTAGGCCTATGGCTAAACGGATGTAGCCTAAATATTTTATCAGAAAGGCTGCTTGATTCGGTTAGTTCCCTCTGTAAATATTATTTTTTTATAAACAACCTAAATTAGGGCCTTAGTAGTAGTAGAGTACACTGTACAAAGCAGTTTTTCAAGCGATCTGGAACAGGAAAAGAATGAAAAGCGATGTCAGTTCGTCGAGGCGCCCTGGCCTAGGCCAACATGTATTTTCAAAAATAGAAGTAGAACTTTTTACTTTATAGAGAAGCTTTTTTTATTTTTATGGAAAACAAATTTAGTGCCTACTCTCCAGTGAACAAGTTCATCAATCATGCCAGTTTTTTTTGGCCACTTCATGTCTATTTTATGTGTTATCACTCAAACCCATTTCACTTGATTTTCGAGGATAATTGGCCTAGGTAGTAGGTAGCCGATCCGAAAGCAGCCTAAATATTTGTTGCGATCCCGATATCCAGAACAGCAAAACTATTACGACCGTAACGTACGTTACACACGTGTGTGTCCCACTTGGCACTTGGTTGCCCGGCCCCGGCCAGAACTAATTGCGGTGCAGCCGTCGTCAAAGTCAAACTTCTCGATGTCTCCCAATCTCGAAAAGATTCTTTCCAAACCATTATGAGCAGATGAGTAACAAAAGTAAGTTAGTAAGTAAGAAAATTAAGTTACAAAACCCTCTTCTTATTCATCCAGACTATGGGCTCGCTTCTTGCCTGATGAAAACCGTTACTGGTGTGAACTTCGATTTCAAAAAGTGAACACATTTTTAGTCGGGTACCTAATACGGAAACGCGTATTTACTCAGCGCAAATTAGGGCTGGGAACTTGACCAAGAATCGCTGTAAAAAAAAAATTACACGATCGGCTCGGAGCATACCATTTTTTTAAGGGGTGTACGCATGACTTTCTTTAACAGAAAATCACCCCAAAAATCACTTTTTAATATTAAAACGCAACTAAGCAGAAAATATTGGATGGATATAATTAAATATGCCAATGAATTATTATTTTTGTTGCCATTTTCGCAATCCTTGGGCGGTCTTTTTCATTTGACCAATTGTATTTTCCCAATGGTAGACCTATACGACCCCTTAGAGCAAACCATACCTGGTTAAGGTTTAGGTCAACTCGGCCCCAAGTCGAATCGGCCTTAAGTTAACTCGGCCCGAAGCCGAGACAGCTCGACCGTCGGGACAATTTAACTTTTCCCACCAAAACTATTGGTGGGATATAGGGGGACCGAGCGAACGGCGCACCAATAGTACGCTCTACACGCGCTGCATGTACATGTACACATCGACTTTGGGTTGTCTGGACGGTCGAGTTGTCTCGACTTTTGGCTAAGTTGATTTGGGGCCGAGTTGACTGCATGGGACCAAGTTTCTTCTCGCTCGGAAAACAACAGCCGCACAGAATTTGGTTATTTTTTCCCTCTGTAACGTCGTTAATAATGCTTATAATAGATTGAAACTTTCACAGATTGAGAGATAAGATAAAAAGAGTCGCCTGAACAAATGTGTGACGACACTGAACTAGGCATACATTTACATGATTTATCAAACGTTAACATTTACTGCTCCGCGGCCCAGATTACGGACGCGAATTGCCTTTTCTGATTTTTCTCTCCATATTATTATCGAGTTACTGGCCTCTAGTTATCACTTGTTTAACATTTTGGCATTATCTTGCGCAAATTCCTAGATAATAGAAACATAATAAATAGACACAAAATAGTTTTGGATTTTCAGAAAAATCTCTAAGTCCCAGAAAAAGAAAAAAATAAGCATTGATTTTCAGAAAAAAATTATAAGTCCAGGAAATAGAAACCAAAATAGTCTTTGAATTTCAGAAAAAATTCAAAGTCCTAGAAAATAGAAACAAAATAGGCTTGGATTTTCTGTAAAATCTCTAAGTCCCAGAAAATAGAAACAAAATAGGCAACAAAATAAACAGCCAAAAGTACAAAAAAAACAGCCACGATATTAAGTGTTTTAGAAATAAAAAAATATTAAACCTTTCAAAGAAAATTCCCGGTGGAAAAACATCTAAATATAAAATCCCGCCGGGATCCCGGTTGATTATACCGGGATCCCGGTTGTGAACAATTTTTCCACCGGGATCCCGGTTCTGACTAAAACCGGGATCCTGGTAAGAAACCGGGATCCCGGTTGTGAATATTATCCCGGCGGGATCCCGCTTGTGAAAATTATCCCGCCGGGATCCCGGTCCCGACTAAAACCGGGATCCCGGTTGTGAAAATTATCCCGCCGGGATTCCGGTTGTAAACATTATCCCGCCGGGATCCCGGTTCTGACTAAAACGGGATCCCGGTAAGAAGCCGGGATCCCGCCGGGATTTTTCCATCCCGGCGGGATCCCGCCGGGATCCCGCCGGGATCCCGGTACAATTTTCTATGGGGCAGGGACCAATTTCATGTTGCTGTTCAGCACACACACAAAATGCTTATCATAAAAAAACAATTCTGGCAAAAAGCTCTGGGTTACAAACCAAATGTTCAGGTTATGTATATTGTTTGTGACTGGTATTCAGCTGTTTTTTTGTTTAGCATGAAATGTAGATGGAGTTTTGGCTGGTAACCTGTTATTCGTTATTCTGAAACAAGAAATTAAATCCTTGAAATTTTATTTCCTTGCAGGCATCGGAGACCTTAACGTGTACACAAAGGACACAAACCTAGTACAGACTCAGATATGGTCAAAGTCGGGGGACCAGGGAAATGTCTGGTTATTTGGCCAGGCAAGACTGAGGAGTACCGTGGAATATCAGGTCAGTGACCTAGGCTGTTTTTTAAACCCTATCTTGGGCTACCCCTCTGGCTCCATCACCATTTCCAAACTGTATGAAGGAAACCAAAGACAGATGAAACTAGGGTTTAGAAAACGACCCTGTCCTGCATGTATTTTGGCACAACATTTGTTACAATGTAAACAAAATTTCTGTCACAAATTTCATTTTTTTTTTTCCATTGAAAATTGTAAATTGCTTGCGTGAAGGAAAAAAAATTTTTTTTATTGAAAATGTTTGAGACAGATGATTTCATTTTTGTAAAGATTATTTTCTCAGAGAGATTCTCCCTAATTTAAAGAATAGATAAATTTTCTTCTCATTATTAAAGCCGTTTAAAATAAGTTTGGTTAAATTTTCTAATTTAATGTACAACTTCCAATGGCCTTTTAAAAGGAAATCTTTCTATTTTTGAGGAATTAATTGTTTGACAGAAGTTTTAAAGCCTTTTGAAATCTGAATGAATTTGTATGAAATTGGTTATTTCTAGGTGCTTTTGGAGGCTGTTTACGACTCTGGCTACGCAGGAGATATTGCTCTAGATGACGTCGATATCGAAGCCTTAGATTGTCTTGGCATAGTCACGCCAGCACCACCAACAACAGTGATACCAACCCATGGTACGTCTGTCTGTCTGTCGGGCTATCTCGCTGTCTGTCTGTTGCACTGTCGGATTATATCTGTCTTTCTCTTTTTTCTATTTGTTGCATTTCATTCTTTGATAGTGCTGAAGATAAAGTTTGCGACAAGGTTTGCGACAATCTAGTCCTGGAAGTCGACCACAAATCTATACTCCAGTTGAGCGGCAAGGCTATACAACAGAACTGAGACAAAAGCATCTCTTTGCAAAGTTCCTTTAAAGGCTAGTTGATCATACTTCATGCGAAGGTGGATTTGATGTCGCGAAGCATTCGCTGCGAATAAATTACCAGGAGTTGAAATGCGTTCACCGTTTGCAAATAATGCAGTGCAAACATTTGTCCTCATCTCACAAAGTCGCATTCGTTTTTCTCCAAATTATTGATGGTTTTTGTGATTTGATTTATATGGACTAAATATATGCGCAAATGTGGAGTCTCCAAATGTTGTGCCATTTGGAGGTATTTCTTGTTCCTTTCTGCAGCCCCCAGTGCTTTTGACTGTGACTTTGAAATCAGCATCTGCAGCTGGAGCCAGGAGACGAGTGATGAGTTTGATTGGATGAGACTCCAGGGAAGCACGGCGTCTGTCAACACTGGTCCACAATATGACCACACTACTCAGAGTATATACGGTACGCAATAAAATAAGTTTAAATTCGGTCCATAATTGATGGCGGTAAACACTGCCGTGTGGGATTTAAAGTTGCAAACCAACCCTTGCAAGCTCGATGGTCGTGTGGTGATTTGTTCTCGCTGTTAACCAGTCTGCGTTGTGACTTTCAACAATGACTGGGCCCAGGCATGGGGTCCTCGATCTGGGTTCAGGCCTGTATCTGTGAGTAGCACACCCTGATATTTCTGGCTGTGCTTACTTGTAATGTGTTTATCCGTTCACATTTTTCTCTTGGCTCATTGAATACTATGTTTATATTTGCAAAATCATTGTTGAAAAGTAAATTTCTAGAAAGTGAAATTAAATACAAGTCTGCAGTCAGTGCGCACCGTTCGGAAAAGTCGTTTCTTTCATTTGCAGCGTATGCACGACAGTCGCAGTTTTGCATATATAATGAGCTTGGAGGGCACATTTTCAAAAAATCATATCGTGAAAACCCAGCCATGTAAAAATATAAAAACGTAATAGTATGAACGAGGAATGCTTAATTGTAATAACAAATGTCATGGATGAATTTTTAATTGTTCAGAAATAAGAAATTTCGGACTATAAAAATGAACATCGTTGTACAAAAATAATGGTCTCCGAAAAAGTCCCTTTTGTAGCATTTAACGAAATCGTGCAGACAAACCTTAATCATGTACATTATTCATCTATTCAACCGCTACTGTTGTTGTTTCTGAATCCACTCGAAACAGTCGGGGGCACCCTAAGTATCCGTCGCCGTCAGCGCGAACATTCTCTGTAAAAAAATCCGCCATTACTCGTTGTTCTAATGTGAGCCCGAACGTGATTGGTCAGAACGTGCATCAAGCGTGCCAACTGACTAATCAGCTTCTACGTAACAAAACGCAAGGCACCCATTTTTTGCACGATTCCTTGCTCGTGTGATGCATTCACGGGGGCTTGTGTTGACAACAAAGCGGTGCCTGACTATTATTCGTTAGTATGGTTTTTGGCAGGGTTTAACTGGCAAAAAACGCAACAGTTAATTGCTAGTTTAGGGATAAATAATGATGGCCTTCTAATCCAATGCTATGAATACAATATTTGACAGTTTTGAAATGAAATCTGTCTTTGTTTGTTTTGTTCCTGAACTCATATATATTTTTTGTTTTTGTTTTATAATACTTAATCTTTTAAGCATTTTTTAGTGAGTTTTACTTTTCCAACGAATGAAAGTTAAATTCGTGACCCTGCCCACCCCGAATCTATTTACTGTGAAATCTCACTTAAAAGCTGGGAATTGCAGTGAGCTCCAAATAAAATATATTAAATATACAAGGAAGAATAAAAACACAAGAATAAACCAAATGACATTGTTCTTTTCTTTTTCTTTTGTAAATAGTACAAAACATTTATTTTAAAGTTTTTCTCAACTGCATACATACATGACATTCAAAAGTATAACAAAATAATGATATTGCATTTCTGTGCACATGAGATTTTCTAAACTTAAAAGTACCGTTTTTAATATTTTCCATGACAAAATTTCATAATTTTTTATGACAATTTGTCACAAAGATCATCAACAAACATGACAAAATAAATGGCGTCGTAAGAACAAGTAAAAACACAAGGCCTTTCCCCCGACATTTGATGATGACGTCACGTAAGCTTTGTCCTTTCTTTTGTTATGCGCTTTGATCATGTTTTGGAAAAGCGCAGTATAAATGCCTGTTATTATTATTATTATTATTATAAGCTAAAACGATACGGCACAAATAATGATTTTTGCAAAATTGTTGGCACTGAAAAAAACATCGACGGCTAAACCTGCAGAAGTATATGTGGTACCAATCGAAAGAACGATCCTTCGTCTATCAGAATATCGACTCCGTTTGTCTCAATCGTGCTCGAAACAGTCGGGGGCACCCTAAGTGTAAAGCTTATCAACGAAAAGTGTAAAACTTAAACCACATTTCAGACGAAGATTCACGTGTAATTGGTCTCTAAAATCTGGTAAAAATGGGTTTATTTTACAAGGAAAATGTTCAAGAAACTTACCACTCCATGCTTGACCCAACACTGCCCTCTTGCTGGGACCTCTAGCCAATGTTTCACATCGTCTCCGAGCGCTCGCGCATTCACGCGAAATCTCGAAGGGTCCGAGAGCGCCGCGCGGCTGCAAATGAAACTAGTGAAATATGCTAATTATCTCGCACTGTGCTCACGGACTGTCTGTGAAAATTTCGAAATATCAGTGATGCCAGACAGAAATTTTGGAAGTCCTGTTATTTTTCCTACGGAATGAGTTCTTTTAAACTCTTTTGGAAAATGTATACAGGGTGGTACATCTACATAGAAGCCTCCCCCCAAAGCAATGGTGACCGCGCCCAGCTAGTCTCCGCCCCTATGGTGTCAGGCAGCCTCGGTAAATGCGTGAGCTTCTGGTATCACATGTATGGAGCAAGCATCAACTCGCTAAATGTCTACCGACGAGAGAACGTACAAGACGTGGTTGAATGGACGCGGGTTGGTGACCAGGGCCCTGCTTGGAATTATGGACAAGTCTTCTTGGATGGATCGTTCAGTGTAAGTGGATACATTTTTGACCAATAATTTTGAATTAGTGTTGTTTGCAAGCTGCTTGCGATGGATCGCAAGTGCATCACAAATCACAAGACAGGAGTATAACAGTAACAAAGGAATGCCTTTGTCAGTTTATTTGTTAGGCCGCGTCCGAATCTCAGCAGGCTGACAATAGATGTAGCAAAAGCTTAAACTTGCATTAGGCTTGCATTAGGCTTGCATTAGGCTTGCAATAGGCTTGCGTTAGGCTTTGCAGAGGCTTTGCAGAGGCTTTGCAGAGGCTTTGCAGAGGCTTTGCAGGGGCTTTGCAGGGGCTTTGCAGGGGCTTTGCAGGGGCTTTGCAGGGGCTTTGCAGGGGCTTTGCAGGGGCTTTGCAGGGGCTTTGCAGGGGCTTTGCAGGGGGTTTGCAGGGGCTTTGCAGGGGCTCTGCAAGCCTTTGCAAAGACTTCGCAATTGGTGTATGGATGGAAGCAAATTTAGTAGAGTGGATATAACTACTTAAATCTATTTAAATGGTTGTGTTTTACAGGTTGTATTTGAGGGTGTCATAGGCCAGTCCTATCGAGGAGATACGTCTCTGGATGACATTGTGGTGTATAACGGACAGTGCCCGAGTCTCGGTAAGTCAGTAGTAAAGGATGTGATTAAACAGATTGAGCTCTTTGGTTTGAGAAGCAGTCTTTTTAGACAAGAATTTATGTCTTACCCAATGCCATCTTAAAATGTCTCAAAAAATTGTACCGTACTCAAATTTGTTAAGATTTTTAGATTGAATAAAATTAAAATCAAGCTTTTTGATTTGTAACCCTATTTCGAAAGAAAAATGCACTGTTTTTCTACACAAAGTGGTATTACTGTACGTCTGTCGCCCCTTGTGTATTAATATGTGTTAATGTCTCTGTCACCCTGTGTGTCTCTCTCTCTATCTCTAGTCCTCTGTGACTTTGAGCACGGCATGTGCAACTACGCCCAGGACACCACGGATGATTTTGATTGGCTGCTGGCGTCTGGCGCCACGGTGACGACGGGAACCGGTCCGCCTAATGACCACACCTACCAGTCACCACAAGGTGGGCAGGATAATTAATTTTTACTGTCAAAAAAAGGAAAATTAAATCAAAACTTTTATCGAGGTTTAGTGATTGTTTTCTAAATTTTGAGGCTTCATGATTTGGGGGAAAAACAATTGTTTTTAAAGATATTTTGTAGAATTACAAAATGAGAGAAGTTACACGAGTACTATTATTAAGGTTCAACTAACTTTTCTTTATCGAGAACCGGGTACAGTATTAAGTTAAGAATCAGCAGGTGTATTGCTTAGGACCAAAGAATGTGCAGTGTCAAGTGTGAGGTTGTTTGGATGAGCGACATTCTATAAAATTCTACAACAAAAAGCATCAATACCAGAGGCAAATATGGTGGTATAAACCGCCACGCAATGCTGCCTTTCAAATACACTCTATAACGCCACGTTTGCAGGTCTACCGTAGGCCTAGCAATATTCCCATTCCAAACAGGCACATTTTGAATGGGCACTGCACTAGTAACTACACAATGTTTGTTGGTTCAGGACACTATATCTACATCGAAGCCTCGGCCCCGCGACAATTGGGTGACATTGCCTGCGTTACTTCCGGCGAGTACCCGGCTACAATGGGGACCTGCCTGAAGTTCTGGTATTACATGGTGGGCAGTGACCTCGGCCAGTTTAATGTGTACATTGCGGTAGAAGGAAACCGGGGAAACAATATGTGGTCACGAAGTACCAGTGGCTATGACCTGTGGAGGATTGCAGAAGTGACTGTGCAGACGAGCTACCCGTTCAGAGTAAGAATATTTTCGTTTTTTTCTGTAAAGTCGTTGAAATGATTCTTCCTTTACTTTAAAAAAAAAATTATCATTTTGTATTCTTTTAAACATTGTCGGTTTTAAAATGTCAGAAAATACCCTTGATTTTTTGTTTTGGTGTATCATCTGGATCATCGCATACTGAAAATTTGTTATGCTTTGCTATTATTTTTTGAATTGTTTTTAGCATGAATTGTTCTTGTGCCTTCATTTTGTTGTTGAAATTGTAGAATTTCTTATTTTCAAGGTTCGCAATGCAAAGTTCTGACACAAATTGACAAAGAAGCCAATAAACTTAAAACGACTGGAAATTCAAAACGTTCCTCTTTGTTCTAACAGTTGTTGAAAAACTTGTTTGATTGTTGTCTTTTAGATTGTCTTTGAAGGCATCGTCGGCAACGGTGTCCAAGGCGACATAGCCCTCGACGACATCGATCTTTCCACCCAAGCCTGCTCCCTACCTGCCACCTGCAACTTTGAGAACGACTACTGTACCTTTGCCAATATCCCCCTGGACACGTTTGACTGGACGCGCAACAACGGCGCCACTGCTAGCGGCCAGACTGGCCCGCCCACTGACCACACCCTCGGCAACGTCTATGGTTACTATGTATTCATCGAGACCTCTGTGCCTCGCGTCCGTGACGATTTTGCATACCTGTTCTCGGAGACGCTGCCGGCCGACACGGACATGTGTCTCACGTTCTGGTACCACATGTATGGCACGCACATCGGAACACTGCGTGTGTGGGTCGAGTCCACGGTCTTGAACCCTGCCTACTGGACGCAGGCTTGGAGTAAGACCGGCGACCAGGGCAACTACTGGCAAAATGCCGTTGTCGACGTCAGAAGCGAAAACTCTGTCTTTGAGGTAAGTCAGAAAAAAGTTCCAACTTCATGGGTAAATTTTATGTTGCTGCTAATGTTGTGTCTGAATTACTTATAGCTACGGCTGTGATACACACGTTTCTATGCAAACGGCTGCAGCCACTTCCCATAGACCTGTGTGTTCTTCCTAGCCCTAGCCAAGTAATTTGGACATGACCTAAGGACACACACAATTGCTAAGCATATTGCTATTGCTAAGCATAGTTACACTGCTAAAAATGGTATTCTTAAAACAAGAATAAATCTTTTTTTTTAAGAAACATTTTCTTGCCCCACTCCCTAGAAAATAATTCTAAGGAGTGAGACAAGAAAATATTTCTTAAAACAAGAATGATTTTCTTTATCAAGAAATGAAAGAAAAACATTTTTGGCAGTGTACCAGCCAAAATATGCATTATATATTGCACATGACCGGTATCTAGCTGACTTCTACAATCACCACTTCCAATTAAGTACTGCATTAAATTTGTCCCCCGGCTGCCATGCTTAACAGAGTTTGAAGTTCTGTCTTAATTTCCTTTTTTCATCCGTCTTCACTAATCAGATCATCTTTGAGGGCGTGGTCGGTCCCGGCTTTGCCGGTGACATCGCCCTGGATGACATCCAGACGTTCTACGGCACATGTGCCCCACCCACCCCAACCCCGCCCTGCCAGTTAACCTGCAATAACACCAACTGCCTAAACGACCGGACCCAAATTTGTGATTTTGTGGACGATTGCGGAGACGGTTCGGATGAGGAAAATTGCGGTACGTTGAAAACCAGCTTTATTTGGTTTCTTATCTTTATTTGTATTTGCCTAACACACTACCAAATTTTCCTACACCAAAAAGGAACAAGATTTGTGGCCAATATTATGGAGCTGCTAAGCAGACACATTTGCTTAGCACAAAAAAAGTCTTGCTCAGTAAAAACAGGTTAGCATCCAAAACTCCATGTGCTTTTTATGCTAAGCAAAAACCAACCGAGTACCAGTCACAAACTATATCATCTGAAATTCAAGCTCTGTCGAATTTATGGGAAAACTGAGTGATATCCTTAATAAGGCCTCATGTGAATGTAAAGAAATTATTACAACTGGGGACTTTAATTATGATGTTTCAGAGGAACACGATAGTATACAAACACATCCAATTATTTATTGTTTTAGTTTGTTCAAAATGGCGCAACTTATACATGACCCAACACGTGTCACTGAATCCACTCAAACTACCATCGATCTCATTTTTAGTTCCCACCCAGAGCTCATAAAGGACTGTGGTGTTTTACCAGTCCTAATCAGTGATCATTATCTTGTTTATGGGCTACACAGTTGGAAAACACCAAAAATGAAAGGTCGTTCAATAAATTTTCGATGTCTAAAAAATATAGACAGTGATGCATTTACCGACGATCTCCGTAATGCACCATG
The DNA here is from genome assembly GCA_037893245.1 of Crossaster papposus. Lineage (NCBI taxonomy): Eukaryota > Metazoa > Echinodermata > Asteroidea > Velatida > Solasteridae > Crossaster > Crossaster papposus. The sequence continues at coordinate 412,152 of JBAIAA010000656.1, read as the reverse complement.
GCAAGATGTTTTGGGTTGTTATGATGTGGATAATGCATGGTGTATATGGTACTCCATATTTATAAGTATTATTAACCTCCATGCGCTAGTCCAAACAAAACGCATTCGGGGTGCCTCAGTACCATGGCTAGATAGCGAAATTCTTAAACTTATGCTGCAACGCGATCGTGTACACAAAATTGCAAGGCACACGGGCTTACAAATCCATACAAAAACAATGTAACTAATAAAATCCGCAGTAAAAAGAGTAATTACTACACATCCGCCATAGAAGAAAATAAAAGCAATTCATCTATGCTGTGGAAAACTCTAAAGGAGGTACTCCCTAAGAAACAAAAAACTGTACCAAATTCGATTACTTCCCCAAATGGGGAAAATATTGACGATATTGCCGACATTGCTGATACATTAAATAAACACTTTTCAACAATTGGCAAGCGTACTGCTGGAAACTACCCTTTGCGGGAACTTGAAATAGATGACAATACTGACGCCTCTATTTTTGATTCTTTTGTCGAAGATTGCGTAGTACCTAATATTACAGAAGAGTTTGTTCAAAAGCAAATATCATCCATGTCGGTTGGGAAAGCAACAGGTCCGGATGGAATTAGTGTTAAAATGATTAAAATTGCTTCACCTTGTATCATTAAATCTTTAACTCATATTTGTAACCTGTCTATAAGATGTGAGCGATACCCTAAAGATTAGAAACATGCTTTAGTAACACCAATTCACAAGGGAGGAGATAAATGTAGTACAGGTAACTATCGGCCTATTTCTATACTGCCAATTATCTCTAAGATTTTAGAAAGATGGGTGCACTCATCGGTATATAGATACCTTGATGAAAACAATCTGATTCCTAGTTGCCAGTCGGTATTTAGACCCCTGCACTCAACTGAAAGCACCCTACATGACTTAACAAACAAGTGTTTTGCGGCCATGGAGAATGGACAAGTTACAGGAAGTGTGTTTATAGACCTCAGTAAAGCATTTGATTTTGTTGATCATGAAATCTTACTAAAGAAACTAGAAAGGATGAACATGTCATCTTCTGTAATTAATTGGTTTGTCGTACCTAAGTGATCGTAGTCAGTCTGTGAATATTGGCGGCACCGTGTCCTGTCCGTAAACACTGGTGTTCCGCAGGGGTCGATACTGGGTCTACTTTTATTCATTGTTTATACTAGCGATCTTCCATTTTGTATTGCCCCAAACTGCAACTTATTTATGTACGCTGATGACTCCACATTAACGTGTAGCTCCTCCAACATTAATATAATAGAAAGTAGCTTAAATACAGCTCTTACTAGTTTTCACAACTGGTGCGTAATAAACAAGCTAGCATTAAAATGCCACCCAAACCAAATGCATGCTTATTGGTACAAGGCAGAAAATATGTAATGTTGATTTAAATGTGTGCATTGCTGGTATTGAAAATGTGAAGTCTTATAAATGTCTGGGTGTAGTTATTGATGAAGCATTAAGTTGGGGCCCACATGTCGAATACGTAAGAAAAAAATGTGGTGTCTAAATTAGGTATATTTTGTGTTCCCCAACACAGCCTACACACACTATTTGTAAGTTTAGTTATGCCAAAATTAGAGTATTGTTGTACGGTGTGGGGAGGAAGGTACATATCTCACGATAATATGTTAAACAGATGTCTCAAAAGAGCCGCGCGGATAATCCTTAAATGTACCTTCCTCACCCCTTCAGAGGATATGTTTGCTCGTCTTAATTGGGCTCCTTTTTCAAAAAGAGTCGAGTCAAAAAAGACTATTCTTGTTGTAAGAATACGACTGCCAAAAGAAGGGGCGGCAACTTTTCAAACCTATTTTATTACGGAACTAATTTATTTACAACTTCTCAGACGGACAAAACATTCAGATACATTAAATTACCTATTTAATTTTAAATTACAACAAACTTGCAGTCTACTAGATATACAACTATTAAGAAAATTCAATCATTATTATCACACTTCTTGCCAACGCATTAAATTACCTATTTAATTTAAATTACAACAAACTTGCAGTCTACTAGATAAACAACTATTAAGAAAATTCAATCATTATTATCACACTTCTTGCCAACGCATTAAATTACCTATTTAATTTAAATTACAACAAACTTGCAGTCTACTAGATAAACAACTATTAAGAAAATTCAATCATTATTATCACACTTCTTGCCAACGATTTTATACCGTGGTTTCAACAAATTATTATTTAAATACGTCCATCAACCCTGTTGTCCAGCTCCCCATGTATGGTCTGCTAGTATTAGCCCTCAGCCCGATATCTCCAGCTTGCAGGCATGGATAGCTGATCTGGGTTGTGACCATCAACAGGTAGGAGAGGTGGGGAGTAGCGGTGACTCGGACAAAATATGGCTCAGAAGTCTGACGTTTTTCCTGTGGCCATCTATCAAAGAAATATTCCAAAACCTTACAAGTATACTGGTCTCTTGCTTATTCAATTACAGCAAAAGGAAATACAGTTACAAATTACAAATTACCCTATTATCACAAATTATCAATTTTCAAAATGTTCAAGTGAAATAGGCGAGTCACTCAAATTTCTAAAGTGATTCAGTCACCGAATCCAAACTATAAATGCACAACTTATATACATCACAAATAGTATCCTTCACGAGTTTAATTTGATTCACAAACTTTCAATGATTAATAATTAACATCACACTTACGAATCTCTTCTAGACGAGTTGAATCCTGCTCCACGACACCGGCCTATCTTGGCAAACAGCAAATCGCAGTTTGGGCAACTTAATTCTAGGTCCTGTTTTGAACGAGAGTGTATATTTTGCTCTATTATAGACACCTAATATTGTGTCATCTATGGCAAAAGTGCCTGCAGGTTTGAGTCTTGGCCATTTAACAAGTCAAATCTTAGGTGGAGCTCACACTAACGTGTTGTTTTGGTGGAAGCGTCTAGCTTTCTGCACTACTACTTGCACTGTTACTTTACACATCGATTTCACTGTTCACACACTTTATTGTAACATGCTCAAACTAACTTTAAATTACAATACCCTTATTGTTAGTCTGCCTAACCTAACTATTCTACCTAACCTAACAAACAAACAAAAAGAGACAATACACAGGTAAATTCGTTTATTGTCCCACAAGGATGGGGTGACGATTATGTAAGAAGGGTAACAACACTACCTCAACCTACACAAAGCTTCTTGAAAACATAATACAACAAAATACCTACTTGGTAACTTATACTGGGGATTAACACAATAGGAATATGTACAATGGGATAAGTAAAGAGAATTCATGGCCTTGTCAATTCTTCCAGATGGGAAAATTAAAGGGGCATGTTTACACATTAAAAATAAGAGGGGATAAAATGACACTTGTCTTCAAAAGTCTCAACAAAATGACTTATTTGTACATGACAAATATTTTCACACCACTTACAGTTATTCGCGAAACAAGGCAATCAACCCACACGGCACTGAAAGTTCCTTTCGCCAAAAAAGAATGCTACGCCACAAGTTTGGAATAATCTGCCCGAACAATTGCGAACATTGGACTCATTAAGCATATTTAAATCGGAGCTCTGACATGTCATCCGTTAGATATTATGCCAATTGCGCTGATCTACGGAGTTATAACTTGGTTGCCACTATAATGTGGAGCCATGGGAATTTCCCTTCTCTTTTTCCCCCCAAGGGTTTTTTTGATGGGTTTTCGCCTATCTCGTAAATCAGAATTGATATCAATGTTTTGGATTCCTATAAACATCCGTATACGTCTGTAAATATTATGTTTGTAACTCTCTGTAAATGTTGTATTTACATGTACTATTATTTTATTTAACGATGTATGCAGGGCCCCAATGAAAACCAGTTTTAAACTGTTTGGGCACACCCTGGGTAAAGAAATGGAATAAATAAATAAATAAATAAAGGTAGGATACACCATTTTTTTAGATCTTAATTTGCATAATTCTACTACCGAATTAATAAAAAATATCTTACTTATTTGAAAGTAAATTTTAATTCTAAGCAAAATGATTGCGCTAGATATACTGTAATTGTTCCTAAAAATATGATTTTATAAAAAAGAAATTACGATCGCCGGATGGCGATTGCGAAAAAAACAACATGTTTTATTTTTTATCAAAATTGTATAGGTGGAACCTGTAACTTTCAGACAGGCATGTGCGGATGGACTGATACAAGTCTAGGCTCCTACAAATGGCAACTGGGATCTGGAGCCACGCCCAGTTCAAACACGGGACCCTCCATAGACCACACCTTCAACAATGCGGCAGGTGACTACCAATGAAATGGTCTTTATTAATAAACCTCTAGTGTTATATTCATAAACTTCCTCTGTTTTCTATTTTTAAATGTTTTGTTTTCTATTTATAAACTTCCGTTTTCAATTTATAAACTATTTTCTTATGAATAATTTATGTTTTCTATTTAATAACACCTGTTGTATATTTATAATCTGCTGTTTTTATATTTCTAAATGTCTTTGGAGGAGCATCAGCCATTTGTCTAGTCTTTGAAACAGAAACTTAACACTAGGAAAGGGCATGATGTGATTTTACATTCAAAGCGGACACGGTCATTAGCAGGATGTGATTTCAACTAAAGATTTTCCAAATTGCATCCAAATGCTCCAAATTTATGTCCTGGGTTTTTTCGTTAAATTGCAAATTCACATCACTTTTTGAAAGTAAATAATAATTCCTAGCATTCAGCAAAATGATTGCGCTAGATATCTCGTAATTGTTCAGAAAAATGAAATTCTATAAAATTTAAGAAAAGAACAACATAAGAACAACTGCCCGACACCGGTTAAAAAACGAATACCATTTTTCTTGCTTTTTTCAATATTTACAATGAAATACAATCCCCTCAAATCCACCCATTTGTGATAATTTAAGCAATTACCAATGGTGTATCCTGCTCCTTTTTCTATGATGTATCCTACCTTTAACCATGACCATTTTATTCTTAAAATGTTGGGTCACTTTTCAATTGTGTGTGTGTGCGCGTTTGTTTATGGTGTAAATGGAGGACACATGCCTGGCGACACGAAGGTGAATTGGGGTTAGGGTTAGAATCGAGGACGACCTCGATTGAGATTCGTGTACAAAACCAATGAGAGCCGTCGGAAAAAGTTAGAGTTACAAACGAAGAACATTTTCGAGAGGAACAAAGGAAACTCCTCGATTTACACCATAAACAAACGTACATGTTTGTGTGTGTGTGTGCGTTTGTATTGAACGGCAATCGTGGTCGTCGGACAAAAGAATTGGGAGTCAAACAATGGGTCCACGATTGACACAACGTCCACGATCTTTTCCTGTGTACAAATCCTATTAGTCCAGTCAAAATACATAATTTTGTTTTGTTGTCCTCAAACAAATTGCAACAAATTGTTTTTCACCACAGTGCACTTCTATAAGGTCCCTAGAATTATATACTAAAAGTCTACAAAAATCCAAGTGGTGCAAATATGTCTAATTTGCATAAATCGTTAATCCCTGCCGTGTAATATGTTTATATTCCCATATTTGGGTATATATTTTATTTTTAATTTTTGAAAAGTTTATTTTGGCGATTATACTTAAACATCCTTACTTCAATAACATTTTCTAAAGCATGTAAGTTACTAAATAATTATGAAAATATAGTAATGGTCCAAAATTACTACAATTATACCCTATCATTTGCACACATTTACCTTGTCTCCAGATATCATCAAGTAGTAAGTATTGAAGTGCTTCAAATTCACCAAGTTGCTTACTGGCACAGTTATCCTATTAAAACCTAAATGGAAAATCATATGGACAATGATAACATTGTGATATTTAGCCCAGCAAACAAAAACTTGGAAAAAATGATGTGTCCCTAAATTGGGCTAACAAGTAGGTGAAGGGTTGCCTAAGGTGAGATACTTGAACAAGTTCAAGGAAACCCCCCAAATTTAAGATTTTTGTTGCTTACAATAATCATATCTACGTTAAAATGTATTTTGGGGATTTCCTTGAACTTGTTCAAGTCTTCCATGTTAGGCAACCCTTTAACTACTTATTAGCCCAATTTATAGACACACCATTTTTCTCCAGTTTTTGTTTTCTGGGCTAAATATCACAATGTTATTATTGTTCATATGATTTTTCATAAGGTTTTAATATGATAACTGTGCCAGTAAGCAACTTGGTGAATTTGAAGCTCACCAATACTGACTACATGATGATATCTGGAGACAGTGTAATGTGCGCACATTTATAGGGTCACAAAGTTGTCATTTTGGATAATTACTGTGTTCTCATAATTATTCAGTCACTTATATGCTTTAGCAAATGTTTTTGAAGTAAGGATATGTAAGTAGAATCACCAAAATAAACTTTTCAAAAAATAAAAATAAAATATATACCCAAATATGGGAATAAACATATTACATGGCAGGGATTAACGATTTATGCAAATTAGACATATTTCCACCACTTGGATTTTTGTCGATTTTTAGTATGTCATTCTAGGAACCTTTTAGAAGTGCACTGTGGTGAAAAACAATTTGTTGCAATTTGTTTGAGGTCAAAACTTAGTTTTCCTGGACTATATGGCGATCATCCGAAAATGTTAGAGTATAAACAAAAGAGGGAAGACGGTCGGACAATACACCGTCCACGATTGCCATTCAAAACATAACTGGGTGCGTTTGTTTGTGTGTGTGGGAGGGGTGGGGTGGGGGGTGGAGGGGTGGGGGGAGGGGTGGGGGGGGGGGCGGGTGAATGTGAAATATTCTTTCTCTTTAACCAATGAAATCATGTTGAAGAGATAATACATTTGTTTTTATTCTAGGTACATACGTTTACGTAGATGCAAACTCTGGTTCCGGATTCAGTCAAGCAACGCTAGCGACCCATGAGCTTCACCAAGCAGCGTCAACATGTCTGTTTAGCTTCTGGTATCACATGTATGGACAAGGTGAATTAAAAACAGCTGGGATTAATTTCATGGAGGTGCACACATTCGCATTTTTGTATCACTGTGGAGACTTGGCTTTGTTCTCGTGTACAAAATGGTTAGAAAGTCGAGCAGGTATTTCAAATGCTGCCATTTTAACCACAATTATTTTCGTGGGTTGAAATATCGACCCAATATACCCTATATTATACCCTAACCCAAACACTAACCCTAACCCTAACCCACATCCTAACCCTAGTTTTTGAGTAATTTAAGTAAAATCCAAAAATATAATTCGTTAAATTCCTAGTGGAGACCTATTCATATAGAAATTACCCTGTGGAGACCTTTTCACTCCCATTGTCCCCATTGTGTTCACGTCTCCAGAGGGTACCGTATTTCGCACCTAAGCACAAACATTTGCTCAGAACAAAAAAAAGAGTCTTCCTCGGTTAAAACACGTCACCAGCCAAAACTCCATGTGCTTTCCACAAATATCAGTTACAAATCTATATCATCTGAAAATTTGGTCTGTAACTCAGTTTTTGTTTAGGAAAATTTCTTTAAAAAAAATGTTTCTAATTGTAATATCCATGCTGTTTGGACTTCCCTACTGGTTGAATGACAATAAATGTAATCAAACTGTTCAAGCTTAAAGTAGATTCATAACTTTCCCACAGTCTTGGAACAATGCTTAGAAAATGTTTTGATCACGTCTACTGGGGGAAAAATAATCTGAATCAATCAACTTTCAGATATATTCCCCTTTGTTGACAATTATTTGTAATATTATTTTGCCACAGACATCGGAAGTTTAGGGGTGTACTTGGTCGAGGGTTCATCACGTACCTTGTTGATCTATTTGTCTGAGGATATGGGAGACATCTGGAATTACGTTCAGCTTGGTGTTGGGAGAGTCAATCTGCCGTTTAAGGTCATTATTTTGGGAATGATTTCTTGTGCTCCCTAGTAAACCTTACTAATGGGGCAGATAGGTGAATTATTTTGGGGGAATGTGCCTTCGATAATACAAGAATGAAATATTGCACACAGTCAGAGTATGTAATGAGAAAGATATTTGGCTATAGGGCCATTGCAAATTTGTCCCTTGAAAAAAATATAGGTAGAATAACAAACGATGGCAGACATTTTGACAACTGTTATTCTACCTATATATTTGTTTTTAAGACAAATCTGCAATGGCCCTGTTATGTAGCCATCTTTCTCATGACACTTGGACTGTGTGCTGTACTATCTGATGTACTACACACACAGAAAACGTGATTTACAACGGTGTAGCTGTAAACCAGAATGTTGGAAATAGCTGATGAAGAAAGAAAAGTGCTTATGAAGAAACAATAACTTACAAATAGCCAATAACTTGTGAGTGAGAGAGGTTTACTGGATTTGTTCTTATCTTTACTTTATTTCAGATTGTGTTTGAGGCAACCCGTTCCTTCAGTGTTCTCGGGGACATTGCATTGGACGACATCAGCTTTTTAGGCTGTGGACTTCCTCGTGAGTAAAGGCTAACAAATACTTCAAAACAATCCTTTAAAAAAAAACCATGTATTTAAAAAAAATAATAATAATCTGTACTCCATTTTGAACTTAAGGAAAAGGTGTTCTTCCATTTGGTTTTAATGGCATTTAATTTATCAGAAAGAAGTTTTTAATTCTAGCCCTGAAAGTCTGTTTTTCTTGACTTTTTTTTGTTCTTGATTTTTAAATATATTTACAGCACCGACCTCTGACCCCTGCCCCTCGGCGCAAAGTAAATGTAGCCGTGGCAACTGCGTCGAGGATGGCCGATTCTGCGATCTGACTGACGACTGCGGGGACTTCACCGACGAGAACACATGCGGTAAGATTTTACAATTTTTCTTGACAGGGAAAATATTTTACTGACTGTAATTTTCTGAATTATTTTTAAAAGTATTTTTCATTTGTTTGATTTGTCATGTCGTCAAGGCAACTACCACTTGTGCGACTTTGAGAGCGGGATCTGTGACTGGCGGCAACTGACCAATGACGAGCTAGATTGGCGAACGTATTCGGGAATAACGCCCACCGAATGGACAGGACCGACAAGGGACCATACTAGCGGGCTGTCATCAGGTATGGACATCGTCCAAAAATATAGTCCAAGACTAACAACTCAAAAAAACATCTCACTGAATGTATTGAGCACGTATTAGGGACTGTGGTTGGGCGCAACTAGCTGGGAAGCAACTAGCTGGGAAGCAACTAGCTGGGAAGCAACTAGCTAACGAGATTTTCGTTGCTGTCATTTAAGCTCAGCTTTTCTGACTATGTGTAATTTCCAGCCTAGCCATGAAATTTGGACTAATTGAACTCATTGAACTAAAACTAATTGAACTCTTCATTATCCCTAGGTACTTACCTCTATTTGGAGACATCTGCGCCACGTCAAATCGGAGACCGTGCTCGTCTAGGGAGCTATTACATCGCGACCACGACAACAGGCACATGCAAAGTAACTGGGTTTCTTTTATTTAGGGTAGTTGGGGTGGGGGTTTCAGAGTGGAAGGGGAAAATTTAACGCCCCTTCCACATTATTCCTTTTTTTGTTTGTTGCAAAAGTGGATTAGTAAAATTGTAGTGCATTGGTAACATCGTTGGTCTGTCGGCATGATACGCTGCCATGATCAGCGCCAGTCTCGTCTGCTTTAAGAAGTGCCCCCAGCAAAGAAATTGCCACCCACCTTCAGTCTATCAACAAATCAGTAATGTCAATATTTTTTCTCCTCTCCAAAAGCTTCGATTTTATTACCACATGTACGGCCGGACAACCGGTTCCCTGACGGTATACATACGCGACACGATCAACGGTCTCCTGCTCAATCAGTGGAGTAGGACCGGAGAAATTGGCGACTTCTACGAGCGAGTTGAGATTACGCTGGGTTGGACCAGCCCCTTCCAGGTATTGTATTGTATAAAGTAACCCTTTGAAGTCCAAATGCATTGTTTTGTTGGAATCTGTTGTGATGGAGTCATTCACAAGTTACTTCACAAGTCAGTTCAGAAGCATCAAGAGGAACAATAACAAAGGAAAGCTTTTTGTCAAAGTTCATTCAAATAGCTTGTAAGTTGACTGCAGACTAAATGACTTGTGATTGACTTGTGGTGATTTGTGACTGACTCGATTACAACTCTGCCTGATACTATCGTAATCAGAGTTCAACAGTTTTGGTGTTGGGTTTACCATAAGGTATAGTATTTGGCAAGAGTTAGGAGGGTTCCAAGGGCCTTTTTATAAATTCCTGGCTTCAACTTTGTCTTTGGCACAGGGTGATTTTAAGCTCTCAACTTCGGGAACTCAGCCACATTCTGGTGCCTGTTTGTGCTTCAGAAACATTCAATCAATTAGATATGAACCCGAAGGTTTAAATATTTCCGTTTGCTTCTATTTCTATTTGCTTCTCAGTAATTCAGAATTTGGAGGCGAAGCCTAAGTCAAAGACTAAACAAAGTTTTTGAAAACCCTCTAGTATATGCCTAGTGCCTTCTTTGGACACAATCTCTCAAAATAATAAAATGTTTCCTTCCGTTTTTGATTTCGCTTATTAGGTCATCATCGAAGCCATCGTTGGTGATGGTATCTATGGCGACATTGCCATCGACGACACCTCCTTCACCCCCGGCTGCGTAGCCTACAACAGCGATCTGCCTCTCGTAAGCACGTCGCCATGGCAACCGGTTCTGACAACGCCACTGTCGTGCCAACAAGATGAGTTTGTGTGCGGTTCTGGGACGTGCATCGGTCTGAGCGTACTGTGTGACGGGACAAACGATTGCCTCGATGGTTCGGATGAGACCAACTGTGGTACGAATACGAATTATTTTGAGATGCTACATGCACGTGTACAATTCTTTCACTATTAAACTTTTATTTATTTTTTACATAAATTAAGAAAACTATTGAAATGAGTTTATCAGATTCTTTCCAATAAAAAAAGGAGAATGGTTGGAAAATGCCTTTTTTTCATTATTAATTTTACCCTCTTGGTTTCCAATTTGTTTTTGTTAATTAGATGTACGGTCATCTTTCAAGCTATTTTTGTAATATTTATTCTTGATCAGTGTCAGTTTGGCAAGTTTTGATTTTCAGAGGTTAGTGGGGGTGGAGTGGCTTGCCCAAGAACACAGCATATGGCCAGCAGCTGGATTTGAATTTCTGACCCTCTGATTATGCATCACAAACTTCAACCACTAGGCCACACACCACTCATAAGGATATTAAAAGTTCTGTGGGGAAAAGTTAACATTTTTTGCTCTGTAATTTTGACAGGAAACTGTGATTTTGAAAGTGATGAGTGCGCCTGGGTTGCCATTGACAACGGTCGTTATCGCTGGACCAGACTGCAAGCTGGCAGCTCTTCGTCAGCAACAGTGCCCTCTACTGACCATACAACGGGCACAGGTTTCTTTATGTTTGTGGACAGGACAGATGGAACGTTTCAGACGTCAGCCATAATGCAGAGCCCCACCTTGGGATCTGTCGGAGCAAGGTAACTTTGGAATGTCGCCAACAAATGTTCCTCTTATGCCAAGTAAAACAACATACTTTATCATTCAGATTTTTGAAAAAACGAAGGATACGGCACTTGTTTTTTTAATAATAAGACTCCACTCCTGCATACTGTATGTTCTGTAAGACTGCAAAAAGAACAATTACGACCAAGAGAAAAGTGCCAATATAAAAATGACTCAAATTTTTGTCATTTTGTTTGTTATTTAATTATATAAAAAGGAAAAAACCAAATGTTTTGATGCGGAAGCAAATAAGGAGAAACTAATTATTCTGTTATTTGGCCTAGTATTTTGGACGGGATCTTATGAATTGTATGCATAAGTAGAAACCAGTACTGTCTAGAGTTCTGGTATCACAAACCCCCAAAATGTACTTTCGTTGAAAATCGTTCATTTGTCGTAAAATCTGTTTTTCAGATATGAAGATATGATGGTCAAAGTTTGACCCAAGCGTGAATGAAATCAATCTTTGGCACCATTGCAAGATTTTGTGTTGGGAGTTTAACAAAACCTGGTCATGGCTCAAATTTTATGAAATTCACTGTGAGTGCATCATGACCTGACCTTAAGTTAACTTTACGAAGTAAAAAAGTTGATAATATTCTTCTTGCTTTTTCAGATGTGCGATGAATTTCTGGTACCATCTCCGAGGCAGCAACGCTGGTACCCTTCTAGCCATTGTCTATCAAGGCGTGATGCCGGACACCAGTGTGGTGTACAATGGTGACACCAGCAACCAATGGCAACAAGGGACATTGAGTGTGGGACCCAGACTGGCAGGCCAATACTCGGTAAAAGGAACCAGGCTCTAAACTACAACTGACAAAACCAAATGAGTTTTGTTAAGTTGAAAATAGTAGGAAAAAAAAGGACAGTGAAAACGTGAAGACGTGAAAGATGTAAAAACATTTTGTTGGAATACAAAACTTAAAAAGTAAATAATAGGCCCCATTATCACTTTTTGTAATATGTGAAAAGGAACCTATTCCACTTTTCACGTTTTTTGTTCCAACAAAAGGGTTACACTTTACACATGGTTTGAACCTGAACTGTATATTCTCGAGTACCATGTCTTGAGGTGCTTCCAGACAAAAGTTTGATGTCAAACAAAGCATGTTCCATTTGTTGTTTTGAAGGTACGGTTTGAAGCTCTTCCAGGTAATGACTTCTCCGATCCCTCGCTGCTGACAGACTTGGCCTTGGACGATGTCAGCTTTAACAACTGTGGCTCTGACTCAGGTATGCCTGAAGAAGAATGGGGCTTTAAACCTCAACTTATATTAGATGACGTTTCTGAAAACAGGCTATCAAGAAATATACAACTTCAAACATTTGTAATGTTATGCTTGAGCTAAAATCCTGGCGAACCTTAACACTCAGCATTGTGATTTTGACCAGTAACCACTACACCAACCTGACTCGCCTATATTTTGCTAAAACCAAGTGAAAGTCTTACAAGAGCCAGCACTCAACAATGTCGATGATCTGTTTCAGATATGAGCTGCAACTTCGAAGGTCAGAGCCTGTGCAGTTGGACCCAGGACAACACGGACGACTTTGACTGGGTGGTGACGCAAGGGGCGACAGGATCCGTGGGCACGGGCCCACAGTTTGACCACACCCTGGGAACAGGTCAGTCAAGGAAAGATTACAAATACCAGGGCCTCCTCAATTTATATCTGTACTGTGTTCTGGACAAGATGCAGACGTATCGGGTATAAGTTGCAGGATTCTGAACAACTTCCCCGCAGTAAGTTATTGGTGAGTCAAGCAGTTGCTGACAAAATTTCCCCTGAACATGTACAGGACAAATGCAGGGCTTCTTCCGGACAAATTTAGTGAATGATTCGACCGAAAACATGTCTGAAACTTGTCCTAAAGAACTGAGACGGAACCCAAAATGGTTCTGGGTTAGAACTTTCCCCCAAAATGAGATTGAATATTAATGTTTGGTCGTAGGAGCTGGTTACTATGCCTACATCGAGACCTCCTCGCCTCGCGTTCAAGGTGACAAGGCTCGTATCAAGTCCGGCTCAATCGCGGCCAATTCGCGGTACTGTCTTGAGTTCTGGTATCACATGTTTGGTCCCGACATCGACGCTTTGAGCATCTACCTGTCATCTGGCGGTATCTCCACTTTAGTGAGTCCAATTCTAAAATTGTGTTAATTTTATAAAGATGCAAATACTGCTACTAATGATAATAATAGGTTGTGAATTTGGCAGATTGATGTCAGGTTCTTTCAAATCCTCTTGGCACTGAGCAGAATTCTGTCAGGCTTTCAAGTATTCCTACTTTTTCTACTTTTTCCTGGTTATTTTCACCTTGTTCCTACTTTTCCTACTTTTTCCTGGTAGTTTTCACTTTGCTCCTACTTTTTTTCTGGTTATTTTCACCTGGCTCCTACTTTTCCTGGTTATTTTCACCATGCTCCTACTTTTTTCTACTTTTTCTGCCCCGCAACTCTGAAAAACAAAGGTCTCACTGAATATATTTCATATATATATATATATATTACTGACTATGCGCGCTTAGAGCGACCGTTTGCAGTAATTTTACAGTATTACGACGACCACCGTCGTTAGGACGACCGTTTGCCGGTCGTCCGAGCGCCCAAGTACTCGATAAAATTACATTTTTTTAAATTTTATTGAATATGTCGATAGATTTGGGTACATTATCCTATAGATTTTTAATTTTGTGGCAAAAGCTCTAGGTAAAAACGGGTTAGGTTACAAATAAAAACCTAAAATTTTGCGTGCGTCTCTATGGACCGGTCGCGCTAATGATGGTTTATCGATAATTCATATATATATATATATATATATATATATATATGCCAAATATCACTGTCATATGTGAATCACACAACGAAGGGCTTGCACGCAGGAATACTGCAACTGTACTTCCAAGAGCTTAGTTGAGGATGGAGCACAAGTGTTGTGAGTACAGAACATACCAAAATAGGCTTATAATTCTTTGAATATAAGTGAGTATCAATAAAACAAACTATGTCTGAAAGCTGGCAAAATTGTACTTTATTCTGATTTTGTCCTCCACAGTCCTACTTATGACATTTTTAGTTTCTTTCTCAAATCATTTCTCTAGATTTACCGGAAGCAAGGCACTCAGTCTAACCAATGGCTGCACGGCCGTGAGCCAATCACAAGCATCTCTACCTATGAGGTCATCATAGAAGGAATAACTGGCAATTCATACGGCGGTGATATCGCCATTGACGACATCGTGTTCACACCTGGAACGTGTCCGACAGTTTGTAAGAACTATGGCATTTTCCCTAACAAAAGAAGAGTTTGATTTTTAAATAGCTAGATTAAGTGTGAACAGAAAATGTCATTAAAATTTCTTACAAAATTTGACAATTTGTTTTCTTTTAAATCTCATTTTTCTTCGAAATCTGAGTATACATGTATAGACGTGGTGATCTTTATTGTAATTTTACAGCTTTCTTTGAACTGTTTCTTCTTTGCTTTCTTTTTTTGTTTTGCTCTGACTTTAAAACAAAACCGAACAGCACAATGTGGCTTTGAGTATGACCTTTGTGAGTGGGTCAATGACAACACGGACACGCCTGGATTTGATTGGCTGAGAGGAGCCAATGGGAGCCCTTCGCTAGGAACGGGACCGGCCACGGACCACACCTATGACACGCCATCAAGTACGTTCAAATAACTTTCAAATTATTACACATTTTTGTGTAGCAAATTTTAATTATTGTAAGATCCATGGCTTGGATTTCATTTGAGAAAGCAAGAGAGAAGAAATTCTTGGAAAATTCTATGGAAATTTTAACCAAATTCTTTTCAGGATGATGTAATATTCTCGCATTAGTTTTTTTAATCTCAGTCTATGCCTTAGAGCTGTTTCTTATAGTCCTTAGCAGGTTATTCAAAAGTCAGAGCTTAGGTCAGTAACAATTTGAATCACAAAGCTTATTTTTATACAGCAAGTTTGTTTTTAGCTCTTACTAATTGACTTGAGTCTGAATGACTTCTGAATGACTTGTGATTGACTTTTCATGGCTTGTGGTGGAGTGTCGTGGCCGAGCGGTAAAGAGCTGGGTTTTCTGTTCCGCAGAGCGTGAGTTCGAGTCCCGGTGTCGACACGTGTCCTTAATCAAGGCAATTAAATATTGCTTCGTCCTTCCGATGGGACGTAAAGTTGTAGGTCCCGTGTGTTGTATAATTTATAATGTGTGTATATATCTTTCCCATTATAACATTATAAAATTGTATAATGCACGTAAAAGAACCCAGAACACTTATCGCTAAGAGAAGGGGTTTGCCATGGTGTTCCTGGCTGACGTGCCTCTGTCTACGGGGTTCTTCTGGCTTACGAGCTACAGTGCCTTGAGCGCTTTTGAAGGATCCTTGGTTTCATTACCAGAAAAATTAATATTATAATAATAACTTGTGACAACTTGTGAGTGGCTTCTGATGACTTAATTATAATAGCTTATAATGACTTGTGAATTCTTGCAATCACTTGTGTTCTCATTTGATTTATGTGTGCTTGACTTTTACAATGACTTTTGATTTGACTTGCAATTAATTTGTGTTAAACTTGGATGACTAATGACATCTTACGACGGCTTGTGGTAGCTTATGATGACTTACGATTATCTTTTGATTAGTTGCGCTTGACTAACAATGACTTGTGATCACTTAGTGATTACCAATTGATTACCAATTGAATTGGCCGTCTGTAGGTAAAGCTGCAGGTTGTGGGTTCGAGTCTGGCCTGGAACTATGGTGCGTGTGCCCTTGGGCAAGGCACTTCGTCACTCATTGCTTCTCTCCACCCAGGAGTAAATGGGTACCTGTTTTTAGCTGCTTTGCACCAAATTGGCAGCAATGAGCTGTATACTCGCCAGGGAGTTGAGGTGGTATTTGGAATGATTTGTAGGCCCAATGAGCAGGGATAACAAGGACACAGCACCTTGATAGATTGGTAGATACATGCGCTATACGAACAATTACTTGTGCTTCTAGTCAGCCTTTTCTTATCCACCATTTAGATTTCTTTGCCTACATCAACCCCCTCTCACCCCGCCAGCTGGGTGATGAGGCACGCGTCCTGAGTCCCTACTATGACCCAGGCACAGACCACTGCCTCCATTTCTGGTATCACATGGTGGGTGACGACGTCGGCTCCCTGCTAGTGTACAAACAAGACGAGGGGGATTTTTTTGTCACCCCTTCCTGGCAAAAGAATGGCGATCAAGGAGACGTGTGGCGGGTGGGTCGAGTCACCATCTTGCCATCACTAACCCAGAGGTTTAGGGTAAGTTTTTTTAAATTTTTGTATATCACTACTTCTGGCAAAAGAACAGCAATACAGGAGAGGGGTTAAGTGATATGTTGCTGTTAGCAACCCAGAGGTTCAGGTTTAATGAATTATTTATCTTTGTTGACACTTTCTGGCAAAAGAATAGCAAAAAAAGATTGGGAAGAGTGACTATCTTGCTGTCACAAACCAAGTTGGTCGGGATAACTGTTTTTTTGTGTACATTAGTTATTGTTTACTTTTTCTGCTGATAATAGAATGGCGATGAGGGGGCATTTAGATTGTTAGTCTTGTTAGTATTAATTTGGTCTCATTCACTTTGTTCCACTTTTTTGTTGGTCAGATTGTCTTTGAAAGCCGCGTTGGATCCCCCTCAATGGGCGACATAGCTCTTGACGACATCGAAGTCCAAGATGGCATCTGCCAATCAGATAGCATCTGTGATTTTGAAAGAGGTCTCTGCGGTTGGACGAACACCAAGACGGGCGATGATTTTGATTGGTTGAGGGATGCAGGCAGCACGCTGAGTTCCTACACCGGACCGTCCGTCGATCACACAACTAACACAGGAAGGGGTGGGTATTGCATACATTTGTTCAGTGCAGAATAAATTGCCCAATTATACAAAGTGAAAACAAACTATGACGATGTATTATTATTATTATTAATTTTTTCTAAATGACACCAAGGATTCCTCAAAAGCGCTGTAGGCACTAGTAGCTCGCAAGCCTGAAGAAACCTCTATAGAGATATATACATGTAGATAGAGATAGAGATGACAATGAGAAGGTACAATTTTAGAGGAGGGAGAAAAACCCCAGAAGAATATCCTGGGGGAAACCCACAGAATCAGGTAGGGACTGAAAACCCAAGGAATCGGGCAGGGACTAAAAACCCAATCTACTTGTGAACCAGGGGAGGAATAGAACCCTGCCCACAGCAGTAACCACTTCACCAACCTGACTTGCTTGAATTAAGCCATTATACCACCTCCATGCCCATTGTTTGAACTCGGTCTATAAATTCCGTACTTTGAAAGAGTAAAATGTTTTTGCCATAAACTTATTTCACTAACTCATTTTCCTATTTTTCCAGGCTTTTATGTTTTCATTGAGACTTCCTCCCCACGAGTCCACGGCGACAGAGCATGGCTCCTGAGCGAGCGACTCGATCCAACGTCCGGTAAGTCGCTAAGACATCAACCGAACCTTCTAAAAAAAATACTGGCAGCAGTGGAACCAGAAAACCAATGGAATCGAAAATAATAGCCTTCAGAGTGAGGGAGTGACTTGAATCATAAACCCAAAACTAAAGTCAGAATGCAGGTTGGGCGAAGATATCACTGCAATTTTTGTTTACTGAACTTACTTTTTATTCTAGGAAAAAAAAATTTGGTTCATTTTATTTCGTTTTCTCTCAATTGCTCAGGAAACTGCCTGTCCTTCTGGTATCACATGTTCGGCAGTAGCGTCAATGCTCTGAGAGTCTACACCCAGTCGCACAGCATCTACCCCAACAATCGCACTCTGTGGACTAGAAATGGAGAGCAAGGCAACGTGTGGCTGCAAGGAAGACTAACTCTCGCCTCCAATGAGCAGTTCTGGGTAGGTTGGAGGTCAAATGGTCATTGTTTTGGTTGGACTCAAACCTGGCCGCGACTGGAAACGTTGGTGACTGGTTAAGACGTCTGTACTAGTAATTTTAAGGTTGTGGGTTTGGGTCCCACTGATCAAATTTGCAACAACAAAAAAGAGAATGGCATCAACAAAAATATATATTTTAACGACCTAACTCAATGTCGTATAAGTTAACCAGTTCTGGAATTCAAAATGAATGATGGATAAACACGTCACAAGCAAGGCCGGAATAATTTGTCAGCGACCGGCTCACAGCGAGCGAGGTCGGAAATGTTAGGATGTGCTACTAACAGAGACCGGCCTGAACCCATCTCAAATCGAGGTTTGCGAAAAGCAATCCTGTGCCTCGGTCATTGTCAAAATAATCCCAGCGCGAACTAGTTAAAATTGTTTCAAATTGAAACTTTTTTTTTTCGTAGGTGATTTTCGAGGGTGTAACTGGGATAGACTACACAGGTGATATCGCCCTTGACGACATTGAGATAGCAGACGGAATATGCCCATCTACGATTCCGCCACCAACTACACAATCACCACCACCGACATACCGTAAGATTCTTATAATCATGATGGCCAGTCATATCTGGGCTGGTGCTACAGCACAGGCTATTTGATATGATTGGCATTATCTTTAGAACCCCTTTCTGAATAGTAGGTTCTTTCAGTTTGTTTTATAGATATTATCACGGTATTTGCTGATCAGAAGGTCTCTCATGTGCGGACCTTTCTGTTTGAACTTTCACTTCTGTTTGAACTTTCACTCGCAGCACACATTTTGCAATCTGTTCTAAAGGCCAAACCTGCGAGATATATATGTACACTTTTTCTCGCGTTTCTACACTTTGGACCTCCCTGCCTGTATCTTGCTTTCCACCAACTTACAACGTGGCCATGATCAAGAGAAATGTGAATCTATATATCTTCTCTCTCTTTAATTGTCTCTTTCTTCTGTAACCCACACCTTTGAGTGACCATTTGGCCTTGTGTTGGGTGATTCCCATTATAAAAACAAATGGTAAACAAGAAACAAATCTTTAAAATTTAAGTCTTCCATGTTTCTGTTAAGTCAGAGCTAAAGTTTTGTTTGTCTTGTTCAGCGCCCAACTCCCACGACTGTAACTTTGAGCAGGGGATCTGCCAGTGGATGCAGGCGGCTAGCTCAGTCGACCAGTTTGACTGGACGTTGGCTACAGGAACCACAGGGAGCATCGGGACCGGTCCTGCCGGGGACCACACAATTGGAGATGCCAACGGTGAGTCTGGGGCCAGGCTGGGGACCAGTTGTCCTTTCACTCAAACAATTTAATGGTTGTTTTATTGCTGCCGTGAAACTTGAATTGACATTGTGGGCCTTTTTTAATCTTCAGCTTCAGCTTTGTCTTTGTTATATTTTCCCAACTGCGAAACATTAGCTGCATATGGTGCCTGTTATGCTTCAGAAATATTCAATCGGTTGATGTGAACCCCAACATTTGCACACAGTTAAATATCGCTATAGCGGTGGTCCGTGTAGGGGCGTTGAACTATATTTCTATTTGGTTTGCTTCTCAGTAATTCAGAAGTCAGAGGCAAAGCCGCAACCAAAAATGAAGTAAAGGTTTTTGAAACCAAGTCTGACATTTGTCTTTGGTTTATTTTTAGGTCACTACATCTACTTAGAGGTCTCGGGTCAGGCTGAGAATGACACGGCCCGTCTATTGTCGCAGTACTTCAACGACGTGACGAGCACCGGCTACTGCATGGAATTTTGGTACCACATGTATGGCCCCCATGTTGCATATCTCAACATCTACACCCAAACCTACCCAGAAGGTGTCCAGACGCTAGTCTGGAGGAAAATGGGTTCCTTTGGACCACAGTGGAATCAAGGAATGATACACTTCTTGGAGACTGGTCGATATCAGGTATATGCAAAATACTGCAAATATATTGTAATTTATGGATATCTGTGAACATTCATGGAAATTCATGGAAATTTATGGAAATTACTTTTATTTTTAAAGATTAAGGAAATGAAGTTGTTTGGCATTAATTATGTGCATTTCTTTGTACATTTTTTTACTTACAAAATGTAAGATTTGTCCAGTTTACATCAAAGGTCAAATGTCAAACTTTGATATATATTTTTGTATACAGGTTATTTTGGAGGGCGTGGCCGGGACTAGTTACCAAGGTGACATCTCGTTGGATGACATCACATTTCATGCAGGAGTGTGCCCAGCTGGAGGTGATTATCAATTTTAAATTATATTAAAAAAATTTTAATTTTTTTTTTTTGGTCATAAATTGTAACATTTGTTCTTGGTGTTTTTATATAAAAATGGCGATATTCCCTCAAGTAATGTATTTATTGTCCACTTCTCGCAGTGCTTTGTGATTTTGAGAACGGCCTGTGCGGATACGCGCAAGACTCCGCCGACGATTTTGATTGGACGTTGAACCAGGGCGGCACACCGAGTCAGGGAACCGGACCGACCACTGACCACACCTACCTGACTGACTTTGGTACGTTTCTTTCAGCACTTGTATTTTCGTGAGTTGCTCGGCATAGAACAATGCGTCGTAGTTTTAAAAAATTGCATTTCTGCACGTCAGATTTGTATTATAATTTTAAACGATTTGAACTTAGAATCTGTATATGTGACCCGCTCCTACGAAACCCGACATAAGTCGCACAGGCTATTTCGAGATACAGCTCGTCAAAGTTGAAATAAGAGTAAAAAATCCGGCGGACATCTATTTTTTTTTTTCGTTATTTTTTTTATTCTTTAATATGTATACTTTAACTCTCAGTTAGGTTAAACAAAATCAACTTTATTGATGAGAAAGTACAAAAATCATGCATTTATTGAGGCAAACTGTGTCCTAAAAGTGGTAATTTATCTCCCAAATACATCAAAATAAAATCCTCATAAAATTTGAAGTATGTATGGTATAAAAGTGGTTTTGGTACCAAATGAAAGCTGAAGATGTATACCTAATGGAAATAACAATATCTCACTTAAAAAAAACCGCACTTATGTCTGGTTTTGTGGGAGCAGGTCGCATATATTAATGGTATTGAAAAAAAAAATGATATAAAATGTATTCTTCGGACTAAACACTAAATTGATGGTATTCAAACATAAAAAACCAAGGACCTCATAAACTGACAAAGTTTAAAAACTCAGTTTTCATAAACCATTTTCTTTGTTGTGCAGAATTAAAAAGCAAATTCCTCTTAAAGCCATTATTGATTTTCCCTGGTAAATATCCTCAGGTCATTACATGTATGCTGATATGGCGTCTCCCAGGGTACCAGGTGATGTGACACGGTTGGACAGCCCAGTATATTCCGCAACCACGGGACGCTGCTTACAATTTTGGTACAAATTTTTTTTTTTTTTTTTTTTTACAAATCTTTTGATGGACATGACAATGCAAAACTGTCAATTTATTTCCTTTTGACGAAATATCATATTGATAGATATTGGATAGATGATATTGATAGATATTGATGGATATTGGATAGTTGATACTGATGGATATTGATAGATATTGGATAGATATTGGATAGATGATATTGATAGATATTGGATAGATGATATTAATAGATATTGGATAGTTGATACTGATGGATATTGGATAGATGATATTGATAGATATTGGATAGATGATATTGATAGATATTGGATAGATGATATTGATAGATATTGGATAGATGATATTAATAGATATTGGATAGTTGATACTGATGGATATTGGATAGATGATATTGATAGATATTGGATAGATGATATTGATAGATATTGGATAGATGATATTGATAGATATTGGATAGATGATATTGATAGATATTGGATAGTTAATATTGATAGATATTGATAGATATTGGATAGGTAATATTGATAGATATTGGATAGTTGATACTGATGGATATTGATAGATATTGGATAGATGATATTGATAGATATTGTTTTGGGTGTACCGGCAAAATGAGACGGAACTGGGCACAGGCCATAGTGGGGAAAAATGCCCAGTTCTGTCTAATTGTCTAATTGTGCATCAGAATATGATAAACAGATGGATATTCATGAGAAATATTTATATGGATGCAATGATTTTAAACTTCAAAAAATAGGTATCACAATTTTGGAGCTAACATCGGCACACTCACTGTGTACATGAAAGCTGCAAACTACTACGTTCAGCTGTGGACCAAGGATTATTCCTTCTATGACGAGTGGTACGTGGCTGAAGTCACTCTCTCATCTGTGACAGACTTTCAGGTAAAAGCATAAACATCAAAGTCTTTATGATTACCTCGTCTTGGGATTCATTATGATGGTCTTGTGATGGTCTTGTGATGGTCTTGTGATTGACTTGTCAGATTGTCTTTGAGGCAGCGACAGGTCTGTCGTGGCAAGGCGATGTCTCTATAGACGACATTCGATTCCGTGACGACGGCCCTTGCAATCCATTCGGCGATTGCAACTTTGAGACGGGCGACACGTGCACGTGGAAAAACGCAGAAGATTACGCAGACAACTTTGACTGGATGCGTCAACAGGGGGCGACATTGTCTGGTAGCACCGGACCTTCGGTGGATCACACTCTTGGAAGCGCTTATGGTGAGAATATGAGAACAAATCTTTAAAAGTTGTCTTTAAAAGCTTCACTTACAACTTCCATGTGCTGATTGACTTCCATAACATTTTCCAGTTACTTATGTTTACATTCACCCAATTTCCAGGTTAACTTCCATTACAACTTCCAGTACTTGTCTACCTTCTGTTGCAACTAGCTTCCCTGACAATGTTTAACTATTAATTGTGGTATCTATTGTGGTACTTCCAGGTACTTTAGCGTAACTCACTTCAGCTACTAATTTCAACTCTCCTTATAACTTACAGATACTTATCATTATTCTTCTCACAACTTCCAGAAACGTTTTCTAATTCAGGAACTTTTCCTAATACTTCACTTCAGATACTTCACTTCTCTTAAAATTTAAATTAAAAAATGTAGAGGTACAGTGGAATGCCATTATAACGAACATCACGGGATCCACAGATTTTGTTTGGTATATCGACCGTTTAGTATAGCGATTTTCAGATGCTGTTTCATGATCAGGTGCACATTTGTTAAGATGGTGTCACTCTTTCACATAAAGCACCGGCCGTTCGACATTCTGTAATTAAAAACGGCCTTAATAGCGTTTGATATACTAAGTGGATTACCAAACAACAATGTTTCGTATGTTTGGACACAAAATCGGGAGCTAAGGATGGTGGATTTTGTTAATTCGTTGACATTTTTTTGATACACAAAAATTAGGAGCCAAAGAGGGTGTTGGGTTTAGCTGAATGTTCCGTAAAGTGGTGGTATAGCCGCATTCTACTGTACTATCCTTAACAACTTATTCTAATTCTCTCCAAAACCCCCAGGTACCTATCTGTACGCCAAGGCATCGGCACCCAGACAGTCAGGGGACTACGCCTACCTGATCTCTGGTGTTTTTGATGACGGAGACTACTGCCTAGAGTTCTGGTACCACATGTACGGCGGACAGATGGGCACCCTCAACATCCTGGCCCAGCCTGTCTACGCCTTCACTCCAGGCGAGACTATCTGGACAGCGAGCGAGGACAAGGGCGATGTCTGGAGACTGGGAAGGGTGACTGCCTCCCCCGACGGAACATCGCCATTTGAGTTGAGGTTCCAGGCCGTGATTGGGTCGTCATTCAGGGGCGATATTGCGATTGATGACATTGTCGTGAGCAACGGCTTATGTCCAGGTGAGGCTTACAAATTGAGCCACAAGTCATAAACAGTATCAATCTCAACGTTTTAAAGATTTGTTATGATGACTCCTCAAACCATACAGGCTTGGAGAGGGAGGGCTTGGGCAATTTTAAGGGCAGTCCGAGGCAGTACAGCTACTATAATGGATTAAACTTTCTCCTCCGAAGTTTTCTGTCATTTTTTAGACAGATTGTATACAACCATGGCCACCGAAATTGACCAGACTAATTTCACAATTCCTCAAAAGTGTTCTCACAAAATAACAGAGCTTGTAGGCAGGCTACGGCCTGATGGGTTAAACTTCCTCATGCTAAGTTTTCTCTAATTTCTTGGCAGGTACTTAATCTAGGGGTACAGGTATTGACTGAACTTATTCATAATTTCTCTGAATTTCTTTAGATCCGGTTGACCCCTGCTTCATAACTTGTGATGATGGCACTGGCAATTGTGCGTCTAAAGCGCAGACTTGCGACTTCAACAACTACTGCAGCAACGGGAAAGACGAAGAAGCGTGTGGTAAAAAACAAAACTATTTGTCAATACATGTTTGATTTAATCCTGTTCACCTCATTTATGGTTTGCTTAATTAATGTTATTTAATCCCGATTAACTGAGTCATATTTTGTATAATCAAATTACAGCATAAACCAGCAGACAATCTTCCATTCTATTTTTTTCTTCCAAGTTTTATTTTTGCTTTTATCTGTTTTGTTGTTGTATTTTTTCTGTTTCTTTTCTTCATAGGTCACCAGTGCACCTTTGAGATTGATCAGTGTCTCTGGGTCAACTATGACAATGGATCCTACACCTGGGTTCGATACAGGGGTGCCACTCCCAGCCAGAACACGGGACCCACATACGACCACACCACACTCACAGCCCAAGGTATAGGTCTCTCTCAAATAATGTCATTTTCGACAAATCAGCCACATGCATTGGCATTTAGAACATCAAATTGCATAACGCATCGGCTGAACCGATTTTGAATACAGTTTGAGCAACAAGCGCGCGTGTTTGGAACACTTTCTACACCCAGTTGCAGTTCCCCTACAAAGATGGCCGTCTATCACTAAATGCTCAACCACATGTCAATTGTTTTGATGTCAATAGTTTTGAGCAGTGTCGTTTAAAAATGTTAGCTTTAGAAAATGTTTTTTTTATTGTACAGAAAATGTCTAAATATTTGTGATATAGTGTTAAATTGTAGTGCATTTTCAGTTATGCAATTTGCAACAATGAGCAACATTGCAACTCAATTTGGGGCAAGAAAAAGTTTTCAAATTGAACAAAAAGGCCAAATTTTATTTACTATTCACATGAAACTCAATGTTAACTTTATTTACCAGAATAAAAACTTATAGTATTTTAATTGGAGTTGTTTAAATATGATCGCGATCAAAAGTGCATAACTTCCTTCCTTGTGACTCTCATAGGGTGGTACATGTATGTGGACTCCAACTCCAACGCTGGTGCCACGTGGGCGGAGATTCGCAGCCCCACCCTCCACAACTCCGCCTCTAGCTGTGAGTTACGCTTCTGGTATCACATGCAAGGGGCAGACATCGGTACCCTGAGTGTGTTCCTAGTGGAGACGTACTACGTGCTGTACCCACTGCAGCTGACGGGAGACCACGGGAACCGGTGGAGCGAGGGAGTGGCACCAGTCGGCCGAATTCCTAACGATTTCTCTGTGAGTGCTGAGGTCAATTTAGAGATCCGTTAAACCCCATATATGCAATGTTTGAGTCCAATTAACTAATTTGCGATATTCACTTCACACTTAAGTCAACAATTGTTGCTTTGTGCAGTAGATAAGGCATAATGGCTTAGTTTTATTTATATACTACCGGGTTTATTTTGGAAAAATCGCTGTTAACTGTATAGAAATTTATGTGCTACCAGTTAGCGTATTTCATAGGTTAGCAATTAATTTTGGCTAAGTGCATGCGTACTTCCCTAAAGTAAAGTTTTTGTTCATACAAGTCTATGTGAAGTGACTGCAGCTGCTATCCATAGACCGGTGTGTAGTTTCAAGCCAAAGTCAAGTAATTCTGACCCGGTCATACTTTCATTTGTCTTCTAGCACTCTGACCCGGTCATACTTTTCTAGCACTCTGACCCAGGTTCGAATCCCCCCAAGGCCATTTGGTAGATTGGACAATTACTTCCTTCTGAATATTGTGTCTTGCATTGTCAATAAGTAATCAAAGTATGATGTTTTTTACTCTCAGGTTGTTTTCCAAGCCTATCGGAGTTTCAGTGTTCTGGGTGACATAGCTATCGATGATATTAGCTTCAGTGGTTGCGGGGTACCAGGTAGGTCGCAAGCAAATATGTGTTTCCAAAATTGCAAACACAGTGGCAGTCGCAACATTTTGCTCGATTGCCAAAAATAAAGGGGAAAATGTGTTGTTGTCAGTATTAAAGACAATTGCCAGAAATGAAATGAACGGAGTGAAATTATCTAAAAATTGTGAGAATAGCCTAGGCCTGTTGGATCCAACATTTCTTAAATATATTTATTTAAATTTCATTCAACATCCAACTATAGCACTATAACTATAGCACTATATAAATGAGAGAAGACAATGTGAAGAAGGTACAGTGCTAGACGTGGGAGGAAAACCTCAGAAGATTATCCTGGGAAAAACCCACGGAATCAGACAGGGTCCGAAAACCCAATCTACATATTGGCCCAGGCGGGATTCGAACCCGGGTCATGGAAGGCAAGGTAAGAACAGCTACGCCAACCTGACTCCCCCTGCATACCCTCTCCCTGCATACCCTCTCCCTGCATACCCTACTTCTGCAAAAATTGGGTCCTTTGCTAACTTCTTTTTCTCTTTTTGTGGCACTAGCACAAAACCCTGAAGCTTGAAAATTTGAATTTGAACTTGCAGAGCCTGTTTCTGGCAGCTGTGCTCCCAACCAGTTCCGGTGTGTCAGTCGGGCTTGCGTCAATAACGACCGACTTTGTGACTTCAGTGATGATTGCGGAGACTACTCAGATGAGGCACTGTCAGTCTGTAGTAAGTAAACAAACAAAACACAAACAAAAACAAACAAGCAAGCTTAAATACTAAATAAACAATGGTGTCAGATAAACTACTTGGAATAAGTGATATCTAATTAATGTAGATGTGAATTGTGATTTTTACGACTTAACCCAGTATGTGAATTTGCAAAAGGATGTGAATTTGCAAAAGGATGTGAATTTAGAGCATTTGGATATTATTTTGGAAATCTTTTGTTGAAATCACATCCTGCTAGTAACGGTGTTCGCTTTGAATGCAAATCACGTCATGCCTTTCCTTGTGTTTGCTGTTATGCTTGTTTCTCATTCTTAATTTTTAAATTGTTTTGGCCAGATGCCCCTCAAGCATCGTACGACCGTTGTGATTTTGATGTCAACTTTTGCGATTGGCTGCAGTTGCAGGACGATGAGTTTGATTGGTTGAGAATATCGGGGCCAGCGAGTAGCAATCTGGCTACCGGGCCACAGCGCGACCACACGACCAATGGACCTACAGGTCGGTAAAAACGGGACAAAAAACAGTGTTTGGTCTTAATTTCAAGATGGAAACATGACTGTATAAATTTACAAACATTTTCTTTTGGTTTCTTTCTAAAAGGTCAAAATAAAGGCTTGTCTTTTTGTTAGGCCAATAGTTCATTCTCTGTGCTCTAAGAATGTTAGTAGACTAGCTAACTGCAAGGGAAACGGCCGGCCTTGCGGGACCCATTCAGACAGGGTGCCGTGTGTCTGAGGAATCTTTCGTGGCCCGCCTTCCACGGGATTCTCCTGGAAAACTGCCTAGAATCAGTCTATCGTTACACTTCTATACAATAGTTCTTTCATTCTTTTGAAACGTTCTCATCCTTTTCCTTTGTGATAATGGTTCCGTCCGACTCCAAGTTTTTATATTCTCCACAGTTCACTTGATTGTTTTTTATTACTACCTATTGTCTTATATTTGTATACATTCCCGCCGTGAATATGGCCACTAATGCTGGCACGGCGTTAAACCCTAAACTCACTCACTCACTCACTAGTAGACTACCTGCTTGTAAATTCATTAAAAGTCATAACAACCATTTTTGGTTTACAATATGCAGGAAGTTACATTTTCATTGATGCCGGTAGTCAAGGCGATGGTGATAAGGCTCGCCTAGCAAGCCCAACAATACAAGCTGTACAGACAGGAGAAGACTGTCAGGTAACAGACCACATCTGTCTGACTATGTGTTCGTTGTAAAGCCCGTCTCAAGTAAGCGTGGCTTACTGGGTTAGTTGTTTATCTCAAGTTTCAAGTTTGCCATTTTCCATAATTTGTGTTCTGGTACTCCAATATTGAAGATGATTTTGCAGTTTACTCCACATTTAAAACCCAATTTATACTCATGGGTGCAGAAAGTCAATTGCAGTAAAGTGGCTTACCCAAGGACACAACAATAACCCACAGCTGAACATTGACCCCCCATTTTTAATCATGAACCACAAATCCTAACTTCGCTGTCACACTTGGCCTCCTATATGTTGACATGTATTTCTTTCTGCAGATTATAAAATTGAAGCAATTTCTTTTTTTCGAAGCTTCGTCTTTGGTTCCACATGTTTGGCTCAGACATCTACACTGTCAGGGTCAAATCTTGGACCGAAGTCCACGGAGATGAAACCATCCTGTTTTCTCGAACTGGTTGCATCGGCGACTACTGGGAGAGAATTGATGTGGATATAACCTCGTCCCAGGATTTCCAGGTAGAGAGAGTTTGCTGACCGGCTTAACAAAGAGAAATTGCAGCAAACATTACATTGTTCCTTGACATTGACAATACTTTTACTGATTCGCTCTAGGTGATTTTGGAAGCTGTGGTTGGCAATGGGCCAAACGGTGACATTGCCATCGACGACATCTCATTCACACTGGACTGCAAACGATCCGCAAGTACGTTAGCAAACCTTCAATAATTTTTTTTTTTATAATTTGACTGGAGTGGGTATTGAACCTGTGACCTCCGGATTGCCGTTCCGTTGCTCTACCAACTGAGCTACATATGGTGTCAGTTTTCCTTTGTGGTTTATGAAAAGAAGAGAAAAAGTTGAATTTACAATGATTTATTTTAATTTTTTAACAGATTATCTTCCAGTTGGTCCAACAAGAATGCCCACGACCACCGTAAGTCCGTCCGGTAAGAATAAATGGCAGTGCGTAACTGAGGAATGCATCAACCAAACGCAGCTCTGTGATTGGACAACTGATTGTCCCAGAGGCGAAGATGAAACCAATTGCGGTGAGACGTCTGAATTTGTCAAGTCTGTCACAATTCAAATTACACGGCAATTACAAGTCCATTGCAAATTGCCACCCTGTCGCCACCTGGTCTCCACCCGGTCTCCACCCGGTCTCCACCCGGTTGCCAACCGGTCTCCACCCGGTTGCCAACCGGTCGCCACCCGGTTGCCACCCGGTCGCCACCCGGTCGCAACCCGGTCGCAACTTGCCTGATGGTTATTCTTCTAATATCTATAGGATCCTGCAGCTTTGAGCCATTAGACCAGTGTGGCTACCATGACATCAGCACAGGAACTCTGGCCTGGTCTCGCCAACAGGGGGCGGCATCACTCATTCCCAGCGGCGACCACACCTCTGGATCGGGTTTCTTCATGAAGATCGGCGCAAGCAGCGGTTTGTTTAACAGTCCCGTCATCTTGGAGAGTCCGCTACTCAGCCCCACAAGCGCCCTCTGCAAGATCAAGTTCTGGTTTGTTAACAACGTACGTATGCCGACTTGATATTAATTATTAATCATTCTGGTCATTCATGCATTTATCTTTAGTGATTTTGGTTTCCCTTTAACCAAGAGTTGTTTTAACGTCACAACTTTTATCAGCAAAGGCATGACCGAAAAATTTATCTCACACACTAGGACTAAATGTTACATGCGACTTGAGTAGCAGATGACAGAATACTCATTTCTGTTTAATCAAGTAGTGATACAGTGACTTATTTTGACTTTTTGCTCTGCACGACTATATTTTCAATGGTATATTTGTTGTATAAAACTGAAAAACAAAACCAATCCCACCTGTACACTCACAAGCAACCCCACCCCACCCTCAACCCACCCCACCCTCACCCCACCCCACCCTCACCCCACCCCACCCCACCCTCACCCCACCCCACCCCACCCTCACCCCACCCCACCCCACCCTCACCTACAAATGACTGACAACTGAAACAGTTATTGGTTATGACTAGCAAAATGTGTCCCTGAATTACAGGTCCCTTAGAGGTCTGGTCACAGGTAATGGGATGATTAAGGAATGCCATAATTCAATAGCTTGTGACTTAATTTTGGACCTGTAGACTAGTTTATGAGTTCTTGTGATTGTGCGTTTGGTTGTAGATTGTCTCAGGAGGTAGTCTCTCTCTCAAGGCTGTAGACGCCAACGCGCCGACAACCATTGTGGACCTGTGGCACCCTACGGGGGCAGCATTGAACCCCCAGTGGCAAGAGGCGAATGTTGGCACTGGACGACGTCGGCACAGCTTCAGGGTAGGCAATTCCAAGACAACATGAACTATTTCTTCTCTCAATAAGCTTGACTGTCAATTAATTTCAATTTTACCGTTGCCGTTTTACGGATTGCCATTCCGGTGCTTTACCAACTGAGCTATTCATTGCTGTTAGCGGTACTCCATGGTATCAATGCACATAGTCAGTTTCCCTTTGTGATTGATTTTAACCAGTTCGCGCCGAATGACGTGTATAAACTCAAAGTTTTCCCCAGATTCAAAACGGATGACGCATAAACACGCCACGAACAAGGCCGGAAATGTCTGTCAGCAGCGAGCAAGGCCGGAAACGGTGGGTGTGCTTCCCTGAACCCGCCTCGAATCGAGTTTCGTTAAAAATAATCTCGCGCGTCGGCTCGGTGATGCTAAAAGACAAAATTGTCGGAGAATAAATATTGTCAAAGAATTCGGGTTAGTACCTGGGACCTCCGGATTACTGTTCTAGTGCTCTACCTGATAACTGAGCTATCGAGGCCTAAGTTGGTGGTTTCCCAATTTTGTCAATGCACCTTGTCACTTTCCTTTTGTGGTTCATTTGAATTTTTGGGTAGCCCTTTTAGTGAAATCCACTGTTCTCTCATGGGTCCCAGTGAGAGAAGGCAATGTGAAGAAATGACAGTTTGAGGTGGGAGAAAAACCCCAGAAGAATATCCTTGGGAAAACGCACAGAATCAGGCAAGGACTGAAAACCCAATCCACATATTGCCCCAGGCAGGATTCGAACCCGGGTCACAGCGGTGGAAAGAAGGAAAGAACCGCTACACCAACCTGCCTCCCCAAAATATATATATTGTCAGAATTGAATGCAAGAAAAGACAACCATAATGAGAAACTGAAGGAATGTAGCCAAATGCTGCACTTTTATTACAAATTCGTAGCCTTTCATTTCCGTTTGTTATTGTCACAGATCCAGTTTGAAGCAAACGTGGGCAGTTTTGACATCGTCGCCGTTGACGACATCTTGTTTGAGAATTGCACGTTAGACCCTCATCTTCCTTGTGAGTTTGTCTGCGGTAATGGCGTGTGCATCCCGGACTCGCTGAAGTGTGACTATTCCGATGACTGCGGGGACAATTCAGATGAGTTGTCATGTGGTAAGTGGATCAAGTTTGGTTTTATCATTTGAAATTTTGATTTGCACACAAACTATACAGTTGTCATTCAGTGCCCCTCTTGACTAATTAGTGCACCCCCTGGAGCCCCTCACTAAATCAATTCGAATTACGCCACTGTCCACAAGCTTACACAAAACTTTGCTTTATTTTATTCTTCTGACCTCAAATCACCCCTATAAAAATAGTTGTCGTCAATTTGCCGTTACTACTGTGTTTTTCTTTGTTGTCTTGTTGTTACTGCAGATGATTTCATCGAGCGTTGCGACTTTACGTTTGATCTGTGTAACTGGATGCAAGATTCCGATGATGACGACGTCGAGTGGTGGCGGATACCAGCCTCCATATTGGGCTATCCCGATCACACTACAAACTCACTGACTGGTATGGTTATTAAACATGTCAAGTGTGGGCCAATTAGAGAGAGAATTGGGTTATCTTTGCAAACAATTAGTCACTGCAAAGTGAACTCGCAAATTGCATTAAAGGTCTTCACACCATTTTCAAACATAAAAACCCCAAAACTGCTGAATTATTATGAAATACCTTACTTGACTGTAAGTGAGTAGCAATCTCCAGCATCCTGTGAAATAATGGCACTTGATGTGATGTGATGGAATTTTGTATCAATTTCTAACGATTGCCACTCGGCAATTGTGGAAAACTCTGTCTATTTTCAAACATTGTTCCCAATTTGTTTAAATTTAGTTAGTCCACATTTTATTTGCAATACTGTTACACATCATTGAATGGGTTCCAGCCAACTATGGTCTGGTTTCGCCGGACGTCTATAAATTGCTCTGTTTCATTTGAAGAAAGTCAAGGAACTAGAGTACGAATACAGCATTAAATTGTTTGGTTTTCCCAGCATCTATGAACACAAAACTTAGAAAATAGGTGAGCATCACAATATTTATTAAAAATATGAATCCTTACCCATGCATTTTCGAAAATTACAGCAAAAGCAAATGGTGTATACTACCTTTAACATGACTTATTATTAGTTCCTCTTTCTCATCATTGATGCTTTTATGTTCTAACCTTCTCCTTTGGACCTCTTGCCCCGTCTCTTTATAGGTTACTTCCTATACATCACCACTGACAAGCTCAACCTCAAAGCCAGACTAAGTAGTGTAGTGTTCCTACAACCGCCACACGACGGATCCTGCAAGGTACAAATTCATCAACTATGTTTAGTTTTAGTTGAACATCAAATTCTATTGTCTTTTACTGTAAATCGCAATTCTACCGCTGGCAGATTTGAGTACAATTAAAATAAATCATTCATCAGTACTTTTGATTTGAAAATCTAAGGCGTGTGGAAAAGGCTGGATTTGTTTAGGCGTGTGATTTTTCTAGGCGTGTGATTCTGTGGTCCAAGCTTGGACTGAACAGTATGGAATTTGTGTGTATAATATTCATCTTTGTTTACATTAAAGGTAGGCTACACCATTGGTAATTGCGTAAATTATCAAGAATGGGTGGATTTAAGAGGTTGTATTTTATAGTAAATATCGTTTAACTGACCTGTTCGAAGTTTTACAATCATGGATGCCGAGAAAAAAGCAAGAAAAACAGCGTTTGTTTTCAACCGGCGTGGGGCATTACAAAATTTAATTTTAGGCATTTTAATTTGCATAAATGTCTTGTTGACTCCCCAATCTTTAATCTCCTAGGTTCGTTTCTGGTATCGTATGTACGGTTCCAGCATCAGCAGACTCACAATCTACCATCGTTACTCCACCTTGGATTTTCCGACCCCCATCCGGACAATCTCTGGTAGTCAAGGCGACGCCTGGAAACGGGCGGAGGTGACACTTAACATCAAAGCTAAATTCAAGGTCAGGGGTCAATCACATTAATCATGAAAAAACACTCGAAATTCATTGATCATTAGCCCCCCCAAAAGAAGAAAATACTTTGTACAATTATTTATTACTCTCCATGAATTTTGTACAGAAACTGAATTGGTGTCTTGATGCTACATTCTTTTTCTCTACCGCTGCCAACCATAATTATGAAGTTTCTGTTTAAAAAAAAAATGATCATTCTGTCCCAGTATAGAGCTCGTCAACATTTATAACATGGTAATTTTACTTTAAAAATAGGTCACTGAATTAGCTGCATTTTGAAAATGTTTTGGACATACAGTGCGAAAAATGTCCTGTATCAAAATTCTTCCTCATTTTGTTCTTACTACCATAAAATGTAAATGTCTTTTCTTTCTTTTCTTTAGATCCTCATTGAAGGCATGTCTTCGTCTGCTGCCAGCAGTGACTTAGATATCATGATTGACGATGTTTCCTTTACTCCTAGTTGTGTGTTGGACCCGACCAACTCGCTCCCTGATCACGCAACCCCAACATGTAAGCCCAGATTTCTTAATTTCAGTACAGGTTTTTCATTTACTGGCGCCATGTAACGTCCGTCGGGAATTGCGGGGAGCGTTCTCTGCACCCTGCTATTGGCCTAGCAAGCCAGTCCGGATTCCAAAACAGAGCTGTTCATTTGGGACGGCGCGCCCCGCGGAACAATAGCAAGCGGAAGCGGCAACTGTAATCATTTCTTATCTTCGTTGTAAAACCAAAAACACGCGGGCTGGCGCAATTTGATATTGTTCGGACCGACAACATGCGCGGAGGATCAAGCTGAAACCGGTATATGCAACGTACCTATTAAACTGTCGGTCTTCAGTATATTGAGCGCTGTTTTTAGGCTTCATCTTGCACGCGGGAAATAATCGATATATCGAGTATACTCGATATTGAATTTCCGATTAATCGATTATTATAAAAAACTGACATCGACGGACGTTAGCGCCATGCAATGTGTGCTGTGAAGTGAATTCATTCACGAGCCAATATGACCCATTAGGCCGGTGTTTAACTCCAGTTTTAGTATGAAATGACTGAGAACATGTCTATTCCTCCTGGATGGGATGCTATTCCATCGCAGGTTACTCCTCAGCTAATGCCAGTACCCATTTCACAGTGGTTTAAAACCGTATTATGATCCGTATAAAACCGTATCAACAGGAAATATACCAATACAAACAAATTCAAAGGTGTTTATTTACCATCAAAACATGCTTAAAATGTGTCTGCACATGTATCTTTTTCAAACTGATGCAAATTTCAGCATTTAGGAGCTTTTTTCGCCGTATATGACTAGCGCCCTCTGTCGACCAATGTTCTACAGCGTTACTACTGTATTATTCGCGAACGTCGACACTATCGGGTGATGACTTCGGTCATTCCACGGTGATACAAAAAGAAAACCTTATCAGTGTTTTGATTCATTCTTCACAAATTGGAGTTATCAGCTCCCAAATTTTCCTTACATTTAAAGGAATTAAATAGAAACAAGAATCCTCGAATCTAATAATAACGTTGATGTGCGGCATACACAGGTTATTATTTTAATATTTTCTGGGTTATTTTTACGAATGAAAAAGGCTGTGAATCACTGAACACTGTTGAAGAATGTCATCCCTACGTACTATTTTACGATTGTTCTCACAGTTTTCTTTATGAATAAAGAAACCCAGAGAACTCTGTTGTGAAAATGTCGTTGTCATCAGCTTTTTACTAGCTTCTTGTCGCAGAGCATTAATTAGTTCGTCTAAACTATTGATGTGGGACCAATGATTCGTCGAGAGTAATTGTTGATGTCATGTCCGATCCTGCGTTCGCACTCCAGTGTCAATTTTTCAATTTCAGCTTGTAAATCTTTAAATAATTGTGTAGTACACGACGAGGATAAGAGCTTTTAGATGCGGCTTGCCGGGTAGGAACTTCGGCAAAACAAACTGAGAAATGATTTATCAAGTAGATCATCAAATATTAAGTTGCCTATCTGACGGTCGCTAGTTTTATTTGCTTCAACTTATTTGTTCACTTGTATGATTTCCCTTCCCTGAACGTTGGTCCCCCTACACATTTAATCCCATATAGTTATGCCGCTGTTTCTACCACGGTCCATTGTAGCCCAATATAGAAACTGAATTTTGTATGGCAAAATTTACCGAAGTCGGTACAAACTTTCACATTTTATTTTTGATATGTCTGTAAACTTTACACTTTGGGGGGCCCTTGAGCATATCCTCGGCCATTATGTATAGGTCTACAGAAAAAAGATCAACAGTCAATATCTTATGAAAATTGGACGAAATGCTCTTAATAGTAAAAGAGAAATCCTCTCCCCCCAGTTATTTTATGCACCCAATTAAACTGGATGCACATTGTGCCCAAGAACATGTGGTGCATGCGCTCATACGGTTCGCGCATGAAAGGGAATTTCCCTTATTCGTGGATTGTCAACAGAGGGACGCTGTTTTTTTTCCTCAGCCGCTAGTTTTCTGATGAACAGTCCGGCACAAAATGATTAATTTTCAGACTCGATGTGATCTGGCGCGATGTTTGCGCTATTTTCTAGTTATTCACAAGAAGTCACTCTATCGGTTTATGCAGAAAAATTGACCAAAAACCCTGGCCCATGGTGGCCTATTGAAAAAACGTGTAACATTTTGGTTTTGTATATTTTTTACTTAAATTAGCAAAATACTTTTGTTGTCAAAGCTTATTTAATCGACCTTTCGCTATATGTTCAAAATAAATCATACATCAAATGAGAGAGTAATAAAGTGGCTTCAAGCAAAATAGGTCATTAAAGACAAGATGTCATGGTTTTGGACACCGCAACCCCTAATAAATCGTGTACCCAATTTAGACTTGTCATTATTGAAAACAGAGTCTATCCAATCCAATCCAATCTGCATTTATAAAGCGCCAATCAATCTAGTTGCCTATTCCGAGGCGCTCTAAGTAGTAAAATGTCAATATCGAAGTGAATTATTCTTTAAAATGACTTTTTTTTTATATAAACCATGTAATCAGGTATGTGGGAGAAAAGAATTAACAAAAACAGGGAACAAAATTTGGGTAAAATGTCTGAGTCTTAAACCACTGTGCATTTACACTCCTTGGTGGAGAGAGGCAAGTTGGGGTGAAGTGGCTTGCCCAGGGACACAACATTTGGCCAGCAACTGGATTTGAACCCCTGACCTTCTGATTATGAGCCACGAACCCTAACTGTGTGACTAGTTTGTTTTTTTCGTGAGTACAGCGTAATGCAATTTTTATGCAGTTTTTATGTCATAACTATATTTTTATCTCATTTGCGTCTCTAGCACACCCACAATGCCAAGTCGGCGAGTTCCGATGCACCGACGGAACCTGTCTATCACATGACCTCCTCTGCGATTTCAGATATGATTGTTATGACGGATCTGATGAAGTGACATGCCGTACGTTTGTGTGGTTTATCTATTTTGCTTTTAACAGAATGTGAAGTTTCTTTATATTGCCAGATGCAGTTGCAGTTGTAGTTAACAAATATGTTAATGGGACATCCAAAAACTTACTGTGATTGAGTAACAAAATAGTAAACAACGTGAAGAAGGGGCCAATTTCCAAATTATAAATTGTCTTCCAATTTCTGTAACATAATTTCCTGTGCCCAATACTTGTATTTTTGAACCAAATATATTTCCAAAGATGTTTTAAGATTTTATCCAGCCCAATTTTCCCAATTTTTCATAATGTTTACAAAGAAATTCATGATTTTTGTTTCAATGTAATTTGACGATATTCATACTGTTTTTGTAATTTGCGCGCAGCCTCTGTGTGTACATTTGAGGACCAGACATTCTGCGGCTGGACTCAGGTGCAGAGCGATGATTTTGACTGGAAGTTGCGCAATGGCAATGAGGTGGATACGTTCGGCGGTCCAGTCTCTGATCATACAGCAACCAATCTACCAGGTAACCAAAGTGAATCAGTGTCGGATTCTCCATACGGCTTGAAAACTTCAAACTATAGATTGCATTATTAAGTTGTGCCCTTTAGTGGTATGTGTGGCAAGTCGTGTATGCTTAAAGCATTCCAAGAAGTTCCTTAGGAGACTCAAACCTGGAACTTCTGTAATTGTGTTTTTTGTTTCAAAAGCTTGTGAACAAAGATTTAAGAATTCACTTCGTGGTACTCGAACCATCAACTGTTGGTTAACTTGTCCAAAAGCTTGTGAAAAAAGAATTCACTAATCTGCTTTGGTCGGATTCTGCTTACATTCTGCTTACTTGTATTCCAAATTTTGTTACTAATTCACCTTGGTGGGACTCAAACCCGCAACTCCCAGCTTACTTGTTGGCAAATTTGCCAACATCGGGCTCATGTCCAACATTAGAAGATTTAAAAACATGACATAAGTTGCAGTACCTTAGTTCAGAAGACAAGAATAGTAGCATACTCGTGGATGGAGAGTTGAGTTGAATTAATACACGGGCTCTTCCAAGAACAGCTCATAAGTCGCAACAGATTTCTAAACGAGCATCTAAAATATTCGTTCATGCTTATTCTCCTGAAGACAAACAACCTATACTGTTCAATAAAACTTAAAGATAACACACTTGCTACCTAAGAAATTGGTTTCTGCTGCAAGCCTTACTTTGTTCTTAAAGCTGTATTTTTTTCTGGATGGTTTAACGTCACTTTTCTATTTCTTTGTAGGATTCTACATCTACGTTGACGGCACGGAAACCTCTGTCAACCAACGCAGCAAGCTGGTATCCAGCACCTATCATCTAGCTGGCGTCGGTTGCAAATTCAACCTCTACTACTACATGTTTGGCGTGTCCTACGGGGACATCACGGTCTCCGTCCGCTATGGCGTCAAGGAGAGAGTGCTTAGAAAAGTCTCGGATAACGTCGGGCCATACAACAGATGGAATATGCTGGGCTCAAACATACCCAACTGCCTAGCTGACTTCCAGGTGAGTGTAGATGTCGACAGAGTGCCGAATTTGGTAGAAGATTTGGTCAAGAAAGTACTTGTCGTGAACCTCCTATTAAAACTCCAGTTGGTTTTACCCCACTTAAGGGGTCTAAGTCGGTTGAGTTCTATGAATCTAACACAGCTACTTGACTTTGACACTGCAGCCACACTGCCCAACTCCAACTACTTTTGACCATAAAGCAATCGTCATTAGTCACTGACATAATATATCACTGTCAAGAAGCAGCCAGCTACATTGTCCAACTGCTTTTGACCATCAAACAATCGTCATGTGGTCATTGAACAAAAGAAATCTCTGTCAAGAAGCAGGCAGTCCCACTTGCAAAAATGAGCAGGGCAGTCAAACTTTGCCAGTGGTTTTATAGCTCTCAGTTTAAGTTGCAGTAGTTAACTGCCTTATCTAATAGAAACCGGAGACAAGTAGGTAAGAGAGTTAGGAGAGTTTTAATGAAGGTTCCCCTTATCCATTCATCGAATAAAACTCAATTGGTTCTGCTTTTTTTTCTATAAGATTGTTGTGGACGTACAGGACCTCCAAACGACAGCTTCAGAGTCAGGTTTTGCCGTCGACGACTTCCGTTTCGATAACTGCGCCAACGACGTTCCGACCTCGTCCAATTGCCCCACCGGTCAGGATCAGTGCAGCTCCAATCATTGCTACCCGGTATCCGGCAAGTGTGATTACCAGCTAGACTGCTGCGACGGCTCCGACGAACAATCTT
Organism: Crossaster papposus; assembly: GCA_037893245.1. Taxonomy (NCBI): domain Eukaryota; kingdom Metazoa; phylum Echinodermata; class Asteroidea; order Velatida; family Solasteridae; genus Crossaster; species Crossaster papposus. The sequence goes on along the minus strand of JBAIAA010000656.1, from coordinate 372,643 downwards.
GCAGTGAGTTTTCTCCATTTCACTTGGTAGTCTCTTTACTGCCTCAAACCGCCCTGCCTCAAACCGCCCTGCCTGTTACTCCCTGTAACACCCTAAACCAAATGTTGACTAATGGTGTTAAGTAAAGCACTTTCAGAAAATATTTTCTTTGTTCAATTCAAAAATAACTGTAGTAACTTTTTCAGACAGACTGGATAAAGAGAGGCAATTACCTTAACGTTTTGCTTGACTCCATGATAGATATAACCCCTGCATCAATTTACTGACAATTCGGCATTTATTTAAATTTCCGTCCAATTAATGCAATTAATTTGATAGCCAAAGATGTCCAATTGCACTAAACTTTTCTCTCTAGGTACATACAGCCGTTGTGACTTTGAGGGCAGCTTGTGCAACTGGAAGCAGTTGACAACCGATGAGACAGACTGGCAGAGAGTGCAGGGGTCAGCCGTGGGTCTGGACGATCACACCACGGACTCCCTTAATGGTGCGTGAGGCCGTTTCCAAATCACTTGGCTATGGCTTACAGTAACACACAATGTCTATTGGAAGTGGCTGTAGCTTCCGCAGAGACACATCGGATCCAGCCTGACTCTTACAACAGATTCTGAGGTTTTTATTGTAAACCTTTGCTTCGTCTGCAGCTTCAGCTTCGCCTCTGATTTCCAAATCACTGAGAAGCAAATAAAAAATGGAAACAAATGAAAATTTAGAACTTTTGGGTTCTTATCCATTTTTCTGAAGCTTGGGAGCTTAAAAATGCCTCCGACGAAGACGAAGCCAGGGATTTGAAAAGGCCCAAAGATTGACGCTCATGCTACCCCCCGATGACCTATGACATTGGGTCATCTTCTGGAACCCGAATAGTATCGCATTCTTGGGCAAGTTTGGTGCAACGAGCAAAACATATAGTGGGGCAAATAAATATTTTGGGGTAGCTGTGCTGTTGATGAAAAAAGATTGAAATTTGGCACACAGTCAGAGTATGTCATGAGAAAGATATTTGGCTATAGGGCCATTGCAAATGTGTCCTTTGAAAACATATAGCTTAAATAATAAGCGATTCACAATGTTTTCTAAATGGCTGCCATTGTTATTCTATCTGCATCACAGCAGTCCACAACTAACGTCAGCTTTTCTGTGTTTTCAGGTTATTTTGTGACCGTCGGCGCATCTCAGAGTAAGAATCAGCGAGCTCGTCTGGCAGGCCCGGTCATTGAAAACCTCTCATCAACTTGCACTGTGAGTGTCCTCTTAACCAGTTCGTGCCGGGATTATTTTAACATCGCCGAGCCGAGGGGCGGGATTATTTTTAACGAAACTCGATCCGAAGCAGATTCAGGCTGATAGTGCCAGGAAGCACACCCACGCATTTCCGGCCTTGCTCGCTCCTCGCATACATTTCCGAACTTGAACTTTGCGTGTTTATGCGTCATCCGTTTTGAATTTGGGAAAATGTTTGCGTTTATATACGTCATCCGGCGCGAACTAGTTAACATTGCCGCTTAGCAGTTAAAAAAGGTTGCTTGGCAAAGTTAGCCTGGAGACCAGTGAAACCAAATACATGCAACGTGGCATTTTAGCTGGTATCCTGTTTGTACTTCTGTAATTTCATAGAACTGCTGAGCATAACAATTGCTTACCATAAACATTATTCCGTGGCAAAAGAACAGGGTTACAAACCAAAATTACTGGTGATGTATATTGTTTGTGACTGGTATTCAACTTTTTGCTTAGCATTGTGTTTTGGCTGATTAGGTTTGTTTACTGAGCAAAACTTTGTTGTGCCAAGCAAAGTTCTTTTGCTTAGCAGCTCCATAAAATTGTCCCCAGGATGAAAACGATTAAGCTCTTTTGAAGGTTTTTGAGCTTAATATTTTGAAAAGGCATGTTTATTATCTTAGCACCTGATACTTTTGGTCAAGATTTTAAATACCAGAAAAATAAGACAGCTGGCATGTGATATTTCAGACTTTTGTCTGAAATCAGACTTTGTGAATCCAAAAGAACAGTATCATTATTATAGAATGAAATGCATCTTTCAGACATTTCATCAAATTCAGATTTTGTTTTTACTTAAGAATCTTTTCCCAGATTAGAGAGGAACTTGACAAATGGGTTAAACTAAAAAAAGATTAAGAGAGTGTGCTTTAATTTGTATTGGAAGGTATCGTCGAAACAACTGAAACATTCCATTATTGAGTGGTTATTTCTTTTAAATTTCAGATGCGTTTCTTTTACCACATGGTTGGACAAGACATCGGCTCTCTCAGGATCTACATGCGCACGGAAGTCAACGGCGCACTGACGTTGAAGTGGAAAGTCGAAGGGGAAAATAATGAATGGTGGAAACAAGCTTCTATTGAGATAAACTTCAATTATGCCTATCAGGTACGCAGACTTTTTTTACGCAGACTTTTTTATTGCCTAATTGTTACCCCATGCGACAGGACACAACCATGACAAAATATTCAGGCATTGACCCAAAGAGTTTGTTTTCTTTTTGTATCTAAAGGCCGGAGCAGTTTATTGCCAGGGGTTGATCTCAAAACATATTATTATTTCCAACCAACAGTATATTACAATAGTATATTACAATAGTATATAAGTTTGCTTTCGATCGGTGCGATTCGGGAACTAATAAAGTATCACTATTATATGTTCCCGTTTGTTACGAGAAACCCAATAGAGCCAATGTACCGATCGCGAAATTACAACGTATCTCTATCATGTTTTAGTTATTTACCCGAATAACATAAAACCCAATGATAGCGCCAACGCTCATCATGTCCTCATACTTTAACTTTACGAAAACCCAATAATTAGTGCTGTACTAATCGCGACATTAAAACGTATCACTATCATGTTTTAGTTATTTACCAAAATAACACAAAACCTAATAACGGTGCCAATACCATCATGTCTACGTACTTTACGAAAACCCAATAACAGTATCACCATCATGTTTTAGTTATTTACCAAAATAACACAAAACCCGATAATAGTGCCAACACAATTCATGTCTCCGCACTTTACGAGAAACCCAATAAGTTGCGATCCGCGAAACTAACGTACCGTTAACATAGCCGCCTTAACATAGCCGTAAATTACAATTAAGGTTAACATAAGCCGCAAAAACTATCATTACATTTGAACTTAAAATTCGTATACTTGGCATGGCTTACTTTGGTATAAAGTTAAGTTATTGGGGCCTATGACTCCCGAATGCAATTCCGCCAAACGGTCATTCATGACTGCTGCCAAATAGGTCCAATTGTTGTTAAATAATGAAGACATGAGAGAAGTGGTACAAATTATGAGTAGCGATTGATAGCACAATCAGTTCTGTATGTGTGCGGCAATAACTCCCAGGTCGTTAGAACCGACATCAATTGTTATATAGTCTGGGTTCAATGGCTGTTGCTCCCTGGTGCAGCCACCGGACGTTCGCTAATGCGTGCAGAGCTTCGCAATCCGTTGTCAACTTGAGCTCGGCAGGTCCAATTGACGACAACGTCACCCACAATCCACATTGAAGGCTTGTACACCCGTTGCATCATGGCTCGTGAAAAAAGATAAACACACAAAAACAACTAAATAGTATGCGCACATAATATAAATGAAATAATCCAAATTACTAAGCACTAGCAAGAGCAATGAAGTGCACAAACTATATTCGTTCAAAGTTGGCAAGAAGGGGGTATGGTGTAGGGGGAAGAATTGCTTAGTGCGCTGGTAAACCGAATGCGTACGGGGGCCGACAGAATCTATTGAAAAAACACCGGCATTTCTATATGAAATTGCACCAAAGGTCAGCAGGCAAGGGAGTGATAATGGGGTATGCCCCAGGCGCTAGCTGCCGGAACCTAGACATCTGAAAGCGGGAAAGAGCATCGGCAATACCGTTATCAATGCCGGGAACATGACGTGCTTTGAAATGAATATTCAAATTTAAACAACGCACAACAAGCATGCGGACCAATTTCATTATCTTGGGACAGCATGAAGTTTGCCGATTGATTATGGCCACGACTGCCGCGTTATCAGACCAGAATACCACCCGCTTATTCCTTAATGCCGGTCCCCATACACGCAGCGCTATTACAATGGGGAAAAACTTGAGGAAAGCAATGGATAACATCATGGAACGAACTGACAAGGGCCATCGTCCGTGTGTCCAACTACCACCAAAGACTGCACCAAAACCTATCTCCGATGAAGCGTTCGTGTATAAATGCAGATTATCGCTCGAGTGGCAAACTTGGTCGGGGAATATGACTGAACCATTAAAATGTGTCAAAAACTGCTTCCAGGCCAACATGTCAGCTCGTGCCCCCGATGAAATACGGACACGATGATGTGGTCTCTGAACGCCACTAGTTAAGTCGAACATACGACGCAAAAACGCGCGGCCTGGGCGAACGGCCTTACAGATAAAATTAACTCCCCAATAATGACTGAAGCTCCGGCAAAGTAAGTTTCTGTTTACCCAATGCATTATCTAGTTTTGCAATGATGGAAACAATTTTTTCCGATGGAACTTGAATCTCCTGCGCGATAGTGTCGATTGCTAAGCCTAGGAAAGTGATATGAGTGGTCGGCCCCTCGGTTTTGTCCACAGCTAAGGGAACCCCAAGCTTCGTACAGACTACTGTAAAAGAGTTAAGGGCGCGTGCGCAAACATCGGAATTGGTACTCCCAACAAAAAATAAATCGTCAAGGTATTATGAAGGATATTATCAGTGGCTGCTACTTTGCGGGCACAATACTCAAGGAAGGTGCTAGATCTCTCAAAGGTTACACATGATATCGAACAGCCCATGGGCATGCACTTATCATAGTAATATGACCCATTAAAGTAAAACCCTAACAAATCAAAGTCATCTGGGTGAACTGGTAGTAAGCGAAATGCCGAAATTTTATATCTGATTTGGCCATAAGGGCACCGGTACCTAAACTAGAAACCAAAGTAACAGCATCATCGAAACTTGTGTAACTAACAGCCGTAATAGACGGGTTAATGTGATCGTTGACTGAGTCACCTATAGGAGATGACAGATTGTGAATCAAACGAAATTGACCTGGTGTTTGTTTAGGTACCAGACCGATTGGGAAACAGCGTAAATTGGGCAAAGGAGGGGTTAAATAAGGACCGGCAATGCGGCCTAACTGCACCTTGCGGTGAATTTTGTCATGTAACAATGCCTGATTCTCACGGACGGATAAAAAATTTCGCGCAGAAGAACTTACTCGCGGTCCGATCTATGCGCATCTTGTCGGTCTGGGTATGTGTTGAGAAACGGGCGCATACTAGTTAGTTGTACTGGGGTTGGCAATAGTGGTTGTGTTGGCTGCACCCCGTGCGGTGCGGGAATTACCTTGGCAATTGTCGGCCTAGTGGCCAAGGGACAAACAAGCGGAGCACTTGTGGGCTAATCGACACCCAGCCCGGAAACATTGGACGCGGTTGAAGGCGAAACAGATACCGCTAGCAGCGGCTCGCTGGGTTTGCGCGGGACGACCCACTCCGGCACTGGAATATCCAGATACGCGCTGCTGTGAGGTGGTATTGGGAAAGGGACGAAAATTATTCTGGGTCGGGACACACACTAGCGTGAGCCACAATTCAGCATCGATGCTGGCCCAGGAGCGTGCCGGCATGCGCGCTTGTCGCAGACGAAATTGAATACCATAATCGTGCCAGCCAAAACCTACGCGACGAAATGCGGCCGAGCCGATAGTATCCGCATACTTCAGAAGTTGCCTATCACGATTTCCATGACGCATCAAATAGATTGACGCAAAAATCAAGAATGCCGAGGTCCATTGCTCAATGGACGTTATACGCACATTTTGTGCAGCGTGGGGGCGAATTTGCCAAGCGGGTGAATTGTGCGAGCCGACCATAAACACGCAGTCATTTGGGGTGCCAGTATCGCTATGGGCCGGCCACAATAGAGAACCAAATTCAATAAACTCCCCATTCCAAATTTTGTCCTGAACTAGTTTAGGAACCCCCATCCCCAGATCGTCACAGACGCTAGTCAGGGCTGTGTAGTCATGTAAAGGCGCAAGACTAGAATGAAGTGAACTTGACACAGGCAATGAGGAATGAGTGCTAGCATTGGTCGTAGTGGGACAGCTAATAGAAATTACGTGGGGAGCGGATGGGGCATTTACAGGCATCTGAACATTATGATTAGTAACATTGGACTTACCAAACCCCGAAGTTGTGAGCGGTGCTGGAGCACTAGGCAGACTTCAGGCACGAGGACAGGCAGTTCATCCAAGGGGACGGCAGTGGCAGGGCTAGCGGCAGGGCTAGCAGCAAGGCAAGGGGCAGCAAACGTGACAACAGTCGGCGTCGCCTCCGCAGCCTCGAGGCTTCGACTAGACCGAGAAGAACGGGGTCTTCCGTGTGGCTTTCTCCCCTCTGAGGCGTTTCAAGATCCAGATGCAACCGCCTGCTTCTTGGATTTAGGCATTGTCGTCGGCGAGAATTGATGACGGTCGACGAAATTGAACCACGACACGGGCTAGAAAAACTTCTAACTTTGGAAACCGAGAATTGGGTACGGTCGCCGAAATGCGAAGCACGATTATTCTAATTACTATGAACATGTCTTTAAAACTGTGAAAAACTTCGAAATTGTCGACGAAATGCGAAGCACGATTATTCTTACTATGAAAATGACTGAAAAACTTCAAAAACTTCGAAATTAATTACAAAAACAGATAACTTCTGTTTACTGCAACCTTCTCGCAAAGCTGCTACGACTAAAGTGAGCTCTGACCAGTCGACGAGATTATGGCTGTATAGGTGGCCCAATTGTTAGTTTTAACCTCGGGGTCATAAAACAGCGTTCCAATTCCCCAGTGACCTCCATGTAGCGTGGGGATTATGTTCCATGTTTTATTTTGTTCCTTGAAATATTGTGTAACAAGTATAAAATGTTAGTCAAACATCTTAACCATTGCACAAAGGAGCTCCAGAAATATTGCCCCTCATTTTCCCTCGAGATAATTAACTTCTGTCTTGCATGATTCATACAGATCATTATTGAAGCAGTTAAGGGAGCCGGTTCTCATGGCGATATCTCCCTTGACGACATCTCCTTGACTCCCGAGTGTGCACTGTCTTCAATTTCTCTCCCTGTCCTCACAACTTCTGAACCAGTCATCGGTAACATTTTACATTTTTCTACCAAAACGATGTTCTTTCATTTTTCCTGGAAATCAGTTCATTTGTTCTTTTAAAAAAACAATTCGCCAAAATTCTCTCACCAAAAATGTGTTCTTTCTTCAGCTTTTTGGGTGATGTCTAAGGTAATTTTAACCATTTTGAACAACTTGTTGGTATATAGGAGCAACTCTACAAATTCATATTACTATCATCATATTGCAGTATTTTATGTTGCATTTTAAGAGAAGGTTTAATCGGGTAATTTGTTTGTGTCTTTTTTCATCAGTGACCACAGTCCCCCGAGTCTGTTCCGACGTACAATTTCAGTGTCGCGACTTCACCTGCATTCCTGCGGAGCAAATGTGCGATTTTAAGATGCAGTGTCCTGACCAATCAGACGAGGCCTCTTGCCGTAAGTGTATGGGGGCGACGGCGTAAAGATTGAAGAGGAGGTGGATGGGCAGGTGTAACATAATATTTTCAAAACTGAAATGCTGAACTAACTATTATAAAGCAGACGCTCTAAATAAATGGGGTTTTTTTATGGGCCAACTTTATATATCATTTTCTCATTGACTACACTTTTCCCGTGGTTCTGAATGCCTACAAAAGTCAGTTAATATTGCTTCCACCTTTTTCAAACACCACATTTTCCACTTGACTTTTCTGCTAACTTTTATTCAAGCAGCCTCATTCAGCATTTATTCATATCGTACACTTGCAGCCACTTTTTGTGACCTCGAGAGTGATTTCTGTGGCTGGATGGAGACTAACGTAGACAACTTTGACTGGCATCGGGCGACGGGACGCGACACCTCGGCAACGCCCAACGTCGCACCCAGAACTGACCACACCCTCTCAACCGACACCGGTAAATTGTTTAGCCTAATTCTTTCTGTTTTAAATTAAAGTTCAGGTTATTTGTGGATGCCCGAGCAAATAGGTTAAAAAGAATTGCAAGCAAAGCAATGGCTGTCCTGAGTCAAGATGGCTCATCAGGCCGGTGTCTAACTCCAGGTTCAGCAGCATGAAACGACTGGGAATATTTCTATATCCCCTGGAAGGGATGCTAGTCCATCGCAGGTTACTCCCCAGCTAATGCCAGACCCATTTATACTCCTGGGTGGAGAAAAGCAAGTGGGGGTGCAGCAGCTGGATTTGAACCTCTGACTCTCTGATCATATTAGTCACGAACCCTAACCTCTTGGCCACACTCCCCTAACAAAATTCATGAGCCTACCTTAGATTGTTGGTACTATTTGACATTCATGAGCCTACCTTGGGTTGTTGGTACTTTTTGACAGGTCATTACATGTACATTGCCCCCTTCGGCCAGACCTCTGTGGACCAAGTTGCACTCGTGGTAGGTCCTGCTTACACAGTGGCCTCGGCCAATTGCATCCTGGAAATATGGTACGTCATCAGCGGCCTGAATGTCGGAAAACTGCTCCTGGTGTTGGTCGACCAATCAGATCGCACTGAGGTGATGCTTTGGAGCAACAGAGCCAACCAGGGCAACCAATGGAAACAAATGACTGTCGGTATTGGGAGGAGGCAGTCGCCATTCGTGGTAATTTGAAGATTAGACTACACCCATTTTTGAATTAGGCCGCAGCTATTAGGATTACACAACATCCATAATCAATAGGACCTGCCTCCTTCGATAAGTGTGCAACCATATTTGTTTGTTAGGGCGATATAATTTTAGATTAGTTTTGGTTTTTGCCACACCCTTTTGTTGTCTGGGCCACACCCATATTTGGATTTGAATAAAGTCACTCATATTTAGAGGTCACACCCATTTTTATTATGTCTAGTTCCTTAAAATGATTGTAACATAATCTCATACAAAACAGGCAATATTTTATGCAAAATTAATATTCGTCTCTATCTTTTATTTTTTTTTATATTCTAGCTGAAATTTCGTAAGGAGCGTAATTCCAACTATCTGGGCATGATTGCTCTCGATGACATCAAGTTCACTGGCTGTGCCATGCCCGACCCCGCCCTGTCATGTGACACCTCCAGTAACTTCTGGTGTGGCAACAAGGCCTGCGTGGATCAGACTCTGGTCTGTGATTGGTCGGACGATTGCGGCGATGCGACAGACGAGGATCTCCAGTCCTGCAGTGAGTATACGGCTACGGCTACGGCTACGGCTACGGCTACGGCTACGGCCACGGCTACGGCTACGGCCACGGCTACGGCCACGGCCACGGCCACGGCCACGGCCACGGCTACGGCTACGGCTACGGCTTGCAATAACACACAAGGCTACGACACGTATGGCTATGACACAAATAGACGCCCCATCAGCTTTTGTTCCGTAAACATTTAGTCCTTTCTTTTTCTTATTTCGATTTAAATAGGTCTATTGTTGCTTCATATTTAAATGTCGTAGTAGTATTCTTGCAAGCAGTTATTTTGTTGATTTTGCTTTATTTGGGCTTTTTCTTAAACTTCTGGTTTTTTTAGGAATAAGTGAGACCAGCAATCTCTTAAACCCTCCAGGTGATTAGTAGGGTGCAAAGTTTATTTCTGAGTCTCAATAATTTTTTTTTTGTCCTTGCACGATTCATGTTCCAATATGATTCACTTTCATTTTCATGGCAATTGAGCATAAAATGTCAAAAATATTTCTTTCAAACTTTTGCACGGCTGACTATACAATGAGTTTTATTGGAAACCTATTTTGAGTACATATCGGCAGAGCGTAACTGTAGGAAACCCCGATAATACAAATGTTGGACTTTTATGCCACTGTTATGCCAATTTTACTAATTAAGGCTACATTCGAATCAGCGGGTTAGAGCTAGGTCTAGATCTGCACCCATTGAAAATACGCAGTGATGCGTTGACAATAGACGTAGCCGCAGCTCTGGAATCACGTTTAAGACACGGCCTAATGCTGGTGAAACATCACGGAGACTAGACTATGAATAAGATTAAAACTGCTGCAAACTACTTACTGGCTGGAATGACCTGAAATACAAATCAAATAAGTTAAGAGGGCCTAAGCGATAACTAAGCGGATACACAGACGGTACATGGAAACATACGTGATGAGAAGTGGCTCCAGCCACTTTCATAGGCTAAGGCAAATTTCTATATACATGCTCATGTACATGAGCAAAAACAGTAATGTCATCTTTTGGCAAAAAGCTTTTCCTCAGCTGCTCAGTTCATCACCAAAAGTTTGCAGAATTTGGGGATTTTGTTGTAAGCAGCAGTTTTGTGCTTTTTCTGTTTATTTGTGCAATTTGTTTATTTGCATAATTTGTTGTGTATTTACATAATTATATTTTTATTTACATCATTTTGTTTAATTGACATAATTTTCTTTTATTTACATTATTTTCTTTTATTTGCATAATTTATGTAACATTTGCGTACTTTTATTTGCATCATTATTTTTTATTTGCATAAATTTCCATATTGGATTCTACCTCTTCTATAGTTACCCGTGGCCACAAGATGTGCAGCTTTGAAAACGATCTCTGTAATTGGACGCAGCCGATGGGCACGGACGGCTTTGATTGGATGAGATTAAAAGGCATGTCAGCCACTCCTGACACGGGGCCATCCAGGGACCACACCTTGGGATCTAGTGAGGGTGAGTTGTGAACCAATACAACAAAACTCCTCAGGCAAAAAATCTACTAAATCGTTTACAAATCTACAAATAAAAAACTAATTCAAGAAATAGGGAACTGCTCAATCAAGGTATGTTTTCCTGATATGAACTGTTCTCTTTCAAGAGAAACTCAAACATTTGAACACTTCTCTTAATTAACTAATAATTAATGAGTCACAATTTAGCTCTCCATAGATGTCTCAATAAAATACTGCAAGTTACTTATTAATTCTGCAACAAAATATATTGTATGTTTTACATTTGTTGAAACCTTTGTTTTAGTATCTATCAACAAAACATTTCTGAGGTACTATACTGCCTTCAGAATGATCGGATAATTATCTGAAAATGTCTGAAAATGATCGATTGTTTTTCTGTTTTCCACCGGGTCGCAGGTTACTACATGTTTATCGACTCTTCACCTGGCAACTTTGGTCAGATGGCCCAACTCCTAAGCCCAAAATACACTGTGCCGTCTGGGAACGACTGCAAGGTTTGCTTGACTGATTTTTGTGTTTCCGAACTCGGATCTTATTGTAAGAAACTTTGGCTGTGCTCGAATCTTTTGTCTATGCTCGAATCTTTTGTCTATGCTATTCTCCAGGTGTTTGCCTATTACAACTTGCTGTGAGCAGGATGACAATAGATGTAGCCATAGCTCTGGAAGTCCGTTTCGGACACAGCCTGAGCCTAAGATTTTAGTTACGGTGCACATTGACCGGTACTGGGTTGTTCTGGTATATCTCATTTTTTTACTATTTTCTCTCAAAATATATCGGTGTGCAAGTGATCTTGCTATTAGTACTGATAGGAATTGCCCATATCACTTCTAGAATTACAAACAAAAGTTTGAAACATTGCTTCATTACCTCTCGATACCTCAAACTTTATTATGATTTTGTTTTCACACCTCCTAGGGAGTTACAATTTACAATTATTTCTCTTTCCCAGCTTCGTTTCTTCTATCACATGTTCGGCGCCAACATCCAAGACCTGAAAGTGATGCTGCGTTCCTATGACAACAGTAATTACCTCGCCCAGACGATCTGGTCTAAGAGCGGCAACCAAGCCGACGTCTGGAGGCGGGCAGAGGTTGCTGTGACAACTAACACATCATTTCAGGTTTAACATTTTTTACAATGTTTCTTCTTCTAACCTAGCAAAATTCATATTTTTTTAAAGACTATCACGGAGCATTGCTTCTCGTCTTCAGATCGCCATTCAAGCCTCTGTAGGCGATGTTGCCGGGGGCGACATCGCCATTGACGACACCAGCCTGACGCCTGGTTGCCAGCCCTACACCGGTAACCTACCCATTGCCCCGGCAACCTCCCCGCCTCCCACCAGCTTCGGTCAGTGTTCACAGGGGCAATTCTACTGTGCCCTTGACAACCGATGTATCAGTCGGATCAACATTTGTGACTTCAAGAAAGACTGTCTTGATGGGTCTGATGAAAGTGACTGTGGTATGTCGCAAAAAAACCAAATCTACTCTGGAATATTTAGAACTGAAATTTGAAAATTAGTCCGTGTCCGCAATGAGTGTTTAGAGCTACCGCCTTTGTCTCTTTTCATATATTTGTATTTATCAGACACCCGTTTCTATCAAACCATAATCAAACCATTTTCATTTTCCCATCCTTTCACAGTCCAATCAAAGTGCGACTTTGATTCAGGCTCTTGTCACTGGGAGTTATCAGACGGTGATTTCTATTGGTCTTTGGTCCAGGGCAATGGAGGTGACCAAAATCGCCCAGCGGTCGACCACACATCACACTCGACTCTTGGTTTGTATCCACCGTCATACCAACAATTGTTTTATTAATTACTGAGCTATTTTTCAAACCCAAGCTCTAGGCTTGGTCTCCATCACTATTGTCAACCATTTGGAAAACAGCCTGTGGGGTTTTTTTTGGAGGGGTGAAACTCAAGCAATTTACAGAATAGAAACGCATTTTATTTTGTTGAATTACGGCAAGACGTTAATATTCTTGCTTGCTTTCAGGTTACTATGCCAATGCAATGAGCCAGTCCAACACTGCTGGCCTGGCCGCCATGACGTCAGCTACACTCTCTAAAACAAACATCAACTGCAAGCTGGAATTCTGGTACTACATGACGGGTACCAACGTGGGTTCACTGAGCATCTCAACGTCGCAAAGCGGTGTGAACACAACCGTTGGTTACGTCAGCGGTTCTCAGGGACCAAAATGGCAGAAATCCGAGATGGTTCTCGGCGCTGGAACCAACTACAATGTAGGTCGCAGCAATAATGTGATAATTTATGCAAATTCATGCAAATAGGTTCAAATTCATACAAATTTATGCAAAGTCATACAATGTATAAATAATGTACCAATTTAGATTTGAAGGAGTGTCACAATAGGTGGAGTTAAAAAGAAAATTAAGACCTAGCTTACTGGTTAAAGTACCACATTAAACTAGTTACCATGAACAATTAAAATATTGACTTGTTGACGTTGTCAGGTGATTATTGAAGCGAGACGATCGGCCACATTGTCAGGCGGCATCTCAATCGATGACGTCACCTTCTACAGCTGCTCGCCGCTGCCGATCATCGGCGTGCCGTGCAACGACGACCAGTTCCAGTGCAGTAACTCGCTGTGCGTTGCCATGACGTCGCTGTGCGACTACCGGGATGATTGCGAGGATGGCAGCGACGAAATTGATTGTGGTAAGAGCGGAGCTTTGTGAAATCAGGTTTGTCTATCATAGGTGAAACATTTTAGTTTGACTAATTTAAACAAAATGAGACGGAACTGTGCACAAGGTGGAGAAAAAGAAAAAAAAATTATTTTGTTTACACATTTTTCGTTTTATTGATATTTTGTAATCTTTGATATGTCTACTCACCATACTGGTAAATAAGTATTCTAAAAGTCATGCAAAAAATGTGTTTTTAAGTGAAAACAATTTGCATTTTTCCTTATCACATACCATAAAAAATATGGGATCAAATTGAAAACAACTTTTCTGTATGGAGAATATTACCCTCTTTGCTAATACCAGCAAACCTTCATTTTGCCCAGTTCTGTCTCATTTTTTCTGAACTTCCCACATTTTATCCAGACATGTCTCTGAGCTGCAGTTTTGACGCAGACCTCTGCAAGTGGCACCAGGAATACAACGACGATTTTGATTGGTTTATGAGGAGGGACGGAGCTGGGGGCCCGAGCGTCGGCCCAATCAGTGACCACACAAAGAATTCAAATGACGGTAAAACAATAACGGCAATACTAAAATTTCAGACACTATTTCGTACATAAAATTGCATCAGTGCAGAATGTTTTTCACAAATGAGTTGTTATGCAAATTACCCTGAAATTACCCTAATTTTGATTTTAATGTTGACTAAGATTTAATTCATTTTTTTCATCGGAAAGGAATCTGGTTTTGGTTTTATTAAAGGAGCGGAAGTGTAACTGACTTTTAACTATTTTCATTTGAAGGCAATTACCTGTACATTGATTCATCCTGGCCAAGACGAAGGACTGATGTAGCTAGACTAGAAAGTCCCTCAATCAGCAAACAGAGCAACAACTGTTACGTAAGCATAACATTAGAACAATTGAATAAAGTGTCTTCATTTTATGAAAGTCAAAATACATTAAGTGAATATTTGAGCTTATCTCTAATGTGGTAGTTCTTCAGCTTACTATATGTAATACGTGTAGTTTATACTAATAATACACAGCTTATTTATTTAGTACTTAACATCAAAATACTAAATATCAATATTATTACCCCTGTTCACCGGGATTGTTTTTTGTTCTATAGCAATAAGTTTAATCTGGTTACTATATAATAATAATAACAATAATAATAATAACTACACATTTTTAACGCACTCATATCTGTACTAGAACACCCAAGGAGCAGGTATCGGACAGAGTATGCATTTCCCTGCACTCTATGCCTAGGACATATCTTGACCATTTCAGAGCTTCTTTTTCTCAATAGCTGAAAAAAGGGCAAAGTAGTAAAATGATTTTGCGTGCAGAAATGATGATGTTGAATTACTTCTAGGTTCGTTTCTGGTACTACATAAACGGAAACGACGCGGGCACCATCGTCGTCCGTCAACGTACCTCATATCTTAGCAATGCTCTGCCTCAGATGGATCGCATCACCGGTTCCCAAGGAGACGTCTGGCATCTCAGATCGCTACCTGTCAACAACCCAGGGTTTGACTTTGAGGCAAGTCCGAGAACATTTCTAATTTGGTTTGGCATATTGTTTTTTACAGGGCTTATTGATCTCTTTTCTTAATCCACAAGTAAATGTATTACAACATAAGTTTACTCCTTCGGGAGGCAGGTTGGCGTAGCGGTTGTTTCCTCACCTTCCACCGCCGTGAACCAGGTTCGAATCCTGCTCGGGCCAATATGTGGATTGGGTTTTTTATCCCTGCCTGATTTTTGGAGGTTTTCCCACCCACTTCTAAAACAAAAAGTAACTTCTTCACATTGTCTTCTCTCACTTATCATCCTGTAATTGCTGCTATATCGCAGTTGGATGTTAAATAAATGAATGACGCCGAAATACCGACAGTGCTGGAAGCAAATTGAGTTAAAAGCAACAAATAAAGAGGAAACTTTATTTCAATTGAAATTGTATTTGTTTTTTGTCATCTTATTATACAGATTGTAATTGAGGGGATGATTGGGGCCAGTCCACGAGGCAGCGTTGCCATTGACGACGTGTCCTTCTCGTTTGGTTGTGTCAAGGTAATTATCAACTGTTACTATTTTCTTTAGTTTGTTGAACGCTGTTTTTTCATTCTATTGTTTCCATTGTGGTTCTGTACCTGCTCATTGTTCCTGTGTTTTTTCTTATCTCATCGTTCAATTACCACGGTTCTTTTCCAAACATTTTCCTGTTCACTTCCCGTTGTTTTTCATTGTTCCTGTTGTATTGCCTTCCCATTTTCCAGCCCTTGGAATGATTTTTTCAAATCATATACAAACATAATTTCCACACTTTCTTTAACCGTACAAAGTTGTCTTTGTATGGTCTCGGGGTTAGCTCACCCTGGTGAGACAAGATGTTGCTCTGCCCTTTGAGATGATTTTACAAAATAAATCCAGACATAATTCATACACTTCCTATACATTTTATTGACACAATTAATATATTATAATTAACTGGAAAGTTAAATAGGGAGCCCTATTAGTCCTGTAGGACTGGTCATGGAGGATTGACCAGACACTTGGTGCCATTGTCCCCTCATCCTCTGGAGGTAGTTAAACTGCAAGGGAAACGGCCGGCCTTGCGGGACCCATTTAGGGTGCCCTGTGTCTGGGGGATCCTCCTTGGCCCGCCTCCCATGAGATTCCCCCCTGAAAAATGCCTAGAATTAGTCGATCGTTGTACTTCTATACAATAGTTTTTTCTTTCTTTTGAAACGTTCTTATTCTTTTCCTATGTGATAATTGTTTCTTCTGACTTCAAGTTTTTATATTCTCCACAGTTCACTAGATTGTTTTGTTATTACTACCTATTGTCGTATATTTGTATATTCCCTCTGTGAATATGGCCACTGATGCCAGCATGGCGTTAAACCCAAAACTCACTCCTATTCCCAGGGAAGCAATCTTCCCAGTGAGCCGTTGCGAGGCGACACCAACCGCTACTGTCCAGACGGTCGCTACGCCTGTCTGACATCATCAGGATGCTACAGCCAATCACAGCACTGCGATTTGAAATTGCAATGCAGTGACTTTTCCGACGAAAATACGTGTGGTGAGGAACGAAAAAGGAGGTTTGGAAAAAGGGGAAGGGAAACTTCTGTTTTTCTTGTTATAAGAGCAGGGTTACTTTTTATTTTATTTATGTTTTTGTTATTGTTTTGGGGTTGATGTCATTAACTCCCTAGTTCAATTCACTATGAATACCGGCGGGGCCCGGGCCCTTAAACTGCAAGGGAAACGGCCGGCCTTGCGGGACAAATTTAGACAGGGTGCCGTGTGTCTGGGGAATCCTCTGTGGCCCGCCTTCCACGGGATTCTCCTGGAAAACTGCCTAGAATCAGTCTATCGTTATTCTTCTATACAATGGTTTTTCATTCTTTTGATAATTGTTCCTTCTGACTCCGAGTTCTTATATTCTCCACAGTTCACTTGATTGTTTTTTTTGTTACTAACTATTGTCTTATATTTGTACACATTCCCGCCGTGAATATGGCCACTGATGCCGGTACGGCGTTAAACCCAAAACTCACTCACTCACTCAATTCACTATGAACTTTATACCTATCCTTGCAAATCTCAACACCATGGTAAACTATGATAAACTGTACACACAAACTATTGGACTCTGATTCTGGAGGTATGCCTAACCAAGTGTAAAAGATTGTCAGTTTATAATTAGGGGTCCAGTACCCATCCTAACAGATCCTAACAAAACCTGGTGTTGGAGTTTGACTGGATGGGAGGATATTGCATTTTTTTATTGCATTTACTTTTTTCAGGCGCTGAGTGTGATTTTGAATTGGACAGTAATTCTTGCGGATGGTACAATGCCGTCTCGGACGGACTGGAGTGGCGATATAGTCAGCCAACTGACGGGGAACCAGTGAATGACCATACAATGGGAACAAGTCAAGGTAACACTGGTCCCTTATCAATGTAAAATTACAATTACCCCTGAACATCAAGCCAGTCAGAGTGATAGTCCAATTGTTTTTGTTTTTCCCTCTTGTCAATGGATCGTTTCATATGTGGCTGTAAGCTCCGCCCATCCTTTTATTCTGTACTTTCCTTACAGTGCTTGTGACCCTGACCGTTTTCCAAACCCCAGCATCATCTCTGTCTTTGGCTTCGTTCATGCAGTTTGGCAATGAGGATAGAGCCAGGGTTACGGAGCCTAAGCTGGGGTTTGGAAAAAAGCCCCGGTGTGACTAAGCTGTTGTGGTCACCTGATCAAAAGTTGAACTTGCATGGCTAACGGGCATGGCTTGATCAGGAAGGGTTTATTGGAACTGGAAGCTAGGGGTGTTTACAAACAACTTGGGATTATGGTATTGTCACCACCTAGCTTGTTTTCGGGCTGATATCCTACTCAAACTATTGAACTTAAATCAATTGTGGTGACCCCTGGATTCATATTACCCAGACTGTCTATTAATGACCACTCTCAACTCTTCTGTTTGGAACTTATTTACAATTTATTTGAATATATACTATCAAGAATAATAATTAAATCAATACAGACATTCTTTACTTATTCATACTCTTGGTTTGCTTACAAGGTTCCTTTAAAGATTATTATTAGAAATACGTATGAGTTTAACTATTCCTTGCAAATATAGATTGTCACACAATACTTGACGGTTACATTATATTAATCGTGATACCCAAATTTTAAATTAAATAACTATTAAACGAGAAATTATGTCCGGTTTCTTAACTAAAGTTGGTTCTCACTCCCTCGCCAGGCAAATGTTCAGCAATCCAGTCCAGTCCAGTCCAGTCCAGTCCAGCAATCAATCCAACGCACGCATGCACTCTCTTGTAGTAGAGGCAGGATCACTGACTCACTGGCTCTGGTAGATGCCTACAGCTCAGAATACTGCCTATAGAGTGGCGGGGACGGGGTGGCCATCCGAACACAATACGATTACATAAATCCAATACAAATTGTCGACACATTTGATCGACAATATAGTTTAAAGATTTCTTGCACAAAAATATAAACAACTCAAGTTAAATATCAGTTTCATTAAAAGCCAATCTTCGTTATAAACCAATCTTCATAAACAACAATCGTTCAATTATTAGTCTCGTTTCGTTAGAATTGTGGGGTGATAATCTCATGCGTTCGACACTTTTTTATAATGCGATTTAATTAACTTACGGTTATTGGACTCAGTCCTTATTTGTAAGGATTCCAGGGTGGGTGCTGCCGTACCGGTCTTCAGGGCTGGTAGATTTCGGCACTGGCAATTTGCCGAACTGGCATAAAATGCAACCGGCATTCGGTACTGAATTTACCGAGCATGCATGCATAGCCTACCCTTAATTGTAGGTCTTCACCTCACCCTCCCATTACATTCTCTGTGTGTGTGTGTGCGTTTGTATTGACCGGCAATCGTGGTCGTCGGACAAAAGAATTGGGAGTCAAACAATGGGTCCACGATTGACAAAACGTCCACGATCTTTTCCCGTGTACAAATCCTATGGCGATCATCAAAAAACGTTAGAGTATAAACAAAAGAGGGAAGACGGTCGGACAATACCCCGTCCACGATCGAAGGCCTTTACACACTTGCGTGTGTGTGTGTTCGCTAACAAACCTAGATGTTTTTGATTTCTCACTCTCTCTATAAGACAATAGCTATTGTTCAAAGCGTGTTTGTTTCTGCGTCAATAACCATGGCCTGATTCGACAATCCCCAAGTTACATAAGTCGACCCCGCTTTATAATGTCGTGCTGCAATGCGTGCATTCATGCTTCAACTGGTTGACTTACTATTGTTTAAAAAACACGCGACTGTGCGCGGGAACCGTATTGTGGTGATTGGACAAACCTTTGCATACGTCATACAACTTAGATGGGCTGACGCGTGAACGAGTCGATGCGTAAAAGAAAATAAAAAGTACTAAAAATAAAATAACACAGTAGATTGTGACAGGTATGGATTTTGAATCTTGTTGACAATTTTGTGTTCTCAGGTCATTTCATGATCATCGTTCCGCAGCTAAACTTTGCAGACTCCGGTCGTGCCGTTCTGAGCTCCCTGATGTACCAACGATCCAGCGTGCTATGTGATATCAGTTTCTTTTTCTACATGAACGGAAACTCACTCAACTCCGTCAGGGTTTACTTAAAGACGACAGCACTAGTGACCACACAGGTAAAATCTGAAGATTTTATTATTAATTCTTCCTGGTATTAAATGAAACCAAAGATCCCTCAAAAGTGCTCTAGGCACTGTAGCTCGCAAGCCTGAAGAAATCTGTAGAGAGAAAACAGTGAGAAGAAAGTAGTTTTAGAGGTGGGAGGGAAAACCACGCAAGAATATCCTGTCGAAAACCCACGGAATCAGGCAGGGACTGAAAACCAAATCCACATTAGCCCAGGCTGGATTTGAGCACAGGTCACAGCGGTGGAAGGCGAGGAAAGAACAGCTACGCCAACCGGACAAGCTTTGGCACGTTATTCTTTCCATGTAACATTATGATAAACAATTTGTTGAGGATTAACCCATTTTGCTATTGACAGATCTCTGTAATATTTCTTAACAACATTGGGTAAAACCTTGCGAGTTATTATTATTTTTTCTTATTTTGTTAAATTAAAATGAAAGTAAATTAAAGTAAATTTAGGTAACATTTTAGCTGACTTAATTTTTTTACAATTGTTCAAATAGCAAATAAATAGCATCATAAAATTTGTGTATTTAAATTTTTTTTATAACCCATATTTAACCCCAATCAAACTCTGACTAGACAAATTTGCATGAATTTCAAAGTTAACAAAGAATTGGCAAGGCGGAACTAGCACCCTCGAACAAAGATACTGACAATTTGGGAGACTGCCCCCATAGGGCAAGATAGCCCAGTCGGTTTAGTGCCGGTCCAGGGATTCCGGAGGTCCCAGGTTCGAGTCCTGCCTTTCCAATTTCTTTGTTCACTTTGAAATTCTTTTTTCCTTTGGTAAATTTCTTGAGTAGCAATGTTTATTTTGCTTCCACAATCTAAAAGCTATTTAAGAGTTCCAACCAGCAAGCCAGTTGGCAGTTGACGGGCGAGATTCAGATTGGCGAACAAACCAGCTTTGCCATTCAGATTGAAGCCGTCTTCGGTTCCAGCCAATCAGGCGTCGTCGCCATTGATGATATCGGATTTGCTTCACAGTGCGCAATTGGTACGCAAATTTGACAACGGACTTGCTACAGTTTAAGGACCGGGGTAAACCGGGACTATAAACCAGCACAATAAATCAGCACAGTGTGAGAGGGGCTTTACACGTCTGTCAAAGAATCACCTAATCATGTTTTTAATATGTGAAAAGGAGCCTACAAATTTCCTTTCCAACGAAAAGGTTTTCACTTCTTCGGGCCTCACAGTGCAAGTGCATGTTTTGCCAAAGACGGCACTGCTGCCAAGCAAATAAATAATAATGTGGTGCTTATATAGCACTTTATACCTCTACAATGTAGTGTGTCAAAGCGATTTACAATTATTATCCATGTTCACCAGGAACGAGACCATTTCTGCAGCAGCTCAAGATCAGTGCATGAGGTCTCTACCTTCACAGGTTCCCATTTATACTCCTGGGTGGAGAGAGGCAATTGCAGCAAAGTATCTTGCCAAAGAACACAAGCACTGTGTTTCCTGCCAGTGTTCGAACCCCGTACCACCCTACAGAAGTCAAACACTATAACCACTGGACCACAGCGCCCCACAAATGTTTAACTTAAATGAATTTTTGTTATCAATAGTGAAATCTTAAAAGTTTGAAACTTTATCGGTCGCGCTGATCCTTATCAAAGCAGTCGACTGGAGAGATTCAGATCGGCAAACAGACCAGTTTTGCCCATGTCTTTTTGTATTTACTCATCAGGACTTAGCAGAATGGAGACGTGCAACACTGATCACTTCAAGTGTGGCAGCGGTGAGTGCGTGATGCAGTCTGTGCTATGCGACAGGAAACCAGACTGTTTTGATGCTTCTGATGAAAACAACTGCGGTACGACAAAATCTTTGATCACTAAATTTGTTTGTTTTTAGATAAAAGGCACAAAACCACAACTTTATTCCTGTCTTTATAGCCAAGTTTTCGCTTGTTGATTCTGCAAGCTTCGTCAGACCGATGACAGAAGTGTCGATGAACTTCTCGTCGTAGGTGGCGCTGTTAGAGTATAATGGTCTGAGAGAATGGGGGTCATGTTTTTATATCATATGGTTCCATCTTGTTTGGTGCATATCTACGCACCGAACAAGATGGAACCATCAATTGATCTAATAGTGGGCCAATACACTCTTTCGTCAACATATGACCCCATTTTCTTGGTGAATTTTCCAATTAGATGAAACTCTTCGGCAACACAAAACCATTTAGTATTATCTTACTATTAACCAGTTTGCGCCGGGATTATTTTAACATTGACTAGGCCCAGGTGCGGGATTGTTTTTCATGAACATCAATCCAAAATGGGGTTCAGGCTGGCATATGTAGGTAGCACAGCCTGATATTTCAGGCCTCGCTTGCTGCGAGCCAAGAGCTGACAGATATTTCAGGCCTCGCTTGCTGCGAGCCAAGCGCTGACAGATATTTCAGGCCTTGCTTGTGCTTATCCGTCATCAGTGTTAAATTCCAAAATTGCGTGTATACACGTCATCCAACGTGAACTGGTTATAAGTCTTAATTATCTTTTTTAAACTCTTGGATTAGTTATAATACTCTTTATATTTCATATAAAGGTATTATTACACATCCTAAAAAACATCCTGGAAATGTTGTTTTGTTCGTTTTTTTAAGGTTCATACACTGGATGTGACTTTGACGACGGTACAACCTGTAACTGGGCACAGATGACCGACGATGAATTTGATTGGTTGCTCGGAAGCAGTACCTCTGCAATCGGTGACGATCATGGAAAAGGTAACACAAATTTTGTTACTAGGTGTTGAATAATTTATTTCAGGATGAATCAATAAAATGCTATAGTGAAGTTTGGGGCAGTCCAGGTAGTAACAGGCAGGGTGACTTAAGGCAGTATGGTACAGGAGAACGTTTTCAGGCCACATTAATCTCAGTTCTGATATTTTCTATGCTGTAGGTGGCAATTTCATTTACATCAGTGGCTCAGTTTCACAGCGCGGAGACCTAGCAAGGATGGTAATCACTACCAAATACCCTGCTAACAATGGAGCCTGCATGGTGCGATTCTGGTACCACATGAATGGTGCAAACATTGGCTCACTCAAGGTAACAAGTTGGAAAGAATTTGCCTTACAAGTATTTTTATTTTTTTATTACATGTGTGTTTAACAGAATCAAGGGCAGAAACAAACAAATCCACCCTGTATATCTCCAAATACTCTATTCTCTAATTTTTACTCACAGGTTTACATGATGTCGACCGCCACGTCTATCATGACGCTAATATGGAGCACTTGCGGCGACCGTGGCGACGACTGGGCCTACGGCAGTGCGGCAATCGTCAGCGATGAGAACTACAAAGTGGTGTTTGAGGGCGCTGTTGGCAGCAGCGCGACGTCGGATATTGCCATCGATGATGTCACATTCACGCCGAGCTGCGTCAATCCTGGTATGTGAGGAGAACATCGTTTGAGATTTCTTGGACGTACCAAATTTGGAACAAAATTCTTTTAAATAAAAAGTGTGTTTTTAGTGTATGATTCAGGATTGTTCACAGGTGGGGGTGAAATGTGGATTGGGGTGGGAGAGGTGGAGTTGAACTCGATACATATATGTGACTCGCTCCATCGTAATCAGGAATAAGTCTCAAAATGACTTTTTGAGATATGCACATGGTGAGAAAGGGAATTTCATAAGCTTTCTAATGATACCCATCACAAGTGTGTATATCTGTTTAGGTTAACGAGTTATGGTCTGATGAAGATGACAGGTGTATATTTATTTGCCGAATACACATTCCCAGAAAAACAGCTTTGAAACAGTTGTAAAAGTAAACGCAAATGCAGTTTTTCCAATAAACAACCATAGCAACGGGATACTTCCTGTTGTCATAACAGTTTCCACATAAGTTGGTCACTACCATGACAACAATCTCCCGTAGTTTGTATTTCATATCTTTAATATTTTTGGAAATATGACACCTACAAATATCATATCAATAATGCACCCCATTCATATGGACAGCGCACACAAATCCTCTTCATTTTCATTTATTGATCGTTTTTACATACAAGACATTAATGACAATAATCTGTGATAACTACACTTCCTAAAAATACAATGTTCAGAAAATCGATTTTCACTCATGCGTTCACTTCAACGGCCGATTGCGTAAAACGGCCTTAGCGACTTATTCCTGATTACGATGGAGCGGGTCAAATATAATGTTATTTGGGTAAAGTGATAATTTTGGATTTTTCAGTAATGAGATATTATTTCAGTGGTTACTTGTTCAGAGTTGATGGGGAAATTGGTTAGCTAGAAAATTTAGACAGACCAGTTTCAAAAAGACAATTGTAGTTTGTTTTTGTTTTATTTGTAAGTTTTGTCTAATTGAGATTTCTGCACAAATGTGAACCCATCCTCTGTCATACACTCATATAAAAGTGCCAATAAATGTAAGGATTTTATAAAGATCAAAATAATAATAACCTCAAATATGTCCGTAATAATTGTAGTTTACACACCATTTCAACCACTACGGCCAATACTATGTGGAGTATATATCTCTTGCAAATAGTATTCCAACTTTAATTTATTTAAACCCCCTTCAGACACTCTCATACCAACTCCGATCCCTGGGATGTGCGGCATTTCAGATGGCAGTTTTATCTTCTGTCCCAACGACCGCATCTGTATTCCTTCATCTTGGGTCTGCGACGGAGTCGTGGATTGTCCGAGGGACGCCTTGGATGAATCGATAACTCTTGGATGCAGTACGTACTTCACAAACTTCACAATCTTCCTTAACTACTCTTGGAAGAAAACACTAACATCTGCACTTGCGGTAAAATCTTTCTTCTGTAGCCCACACCTCAAGTAGCCTTTGACCTCGTGATGGGCAATCTGCATATTTATTTACAATTGCACATGAAGCCAAATCTACACACAAACAAATGAGTGTGTTTAGATTTGTGCGACAAAGTCGTGATTTGTCGCGACTCGTGTGACAAAAAGTAATTATTTGTGAAACGTTACATGACATTTTCATGTATTTGTTCATCATACGCGAGCATCTGTGACATTACCAAGCAAAAAAGTAGTTGCAACAAAATCACGTATGTGTAGATCTGCAACATTCCTAAAAAGTTGCCACTATTTGTCATTTTTCTTTTACCCTGTATTGCTAGGTAACACCACGGTACCCAATCCGCCAACTGGCGCCCCGCAAACGGGCTCCAAAGGTAAGTCCAATTAGCATCCCACCAGGTATTTTCACCCCAAAATTATTGAAATGTAATTAATATCTGTTTTAATATTATTATTAATTATTTATTCTATCTGCTAATGAAACCAAGGATTCGTGAAAAGCGACAATGAGAAAGTACTGTTTTAAAATTGCGAGAACAATCCCAGAAGAATATTCTGGAGAAAACCCACGGAATCAGGCAGGGACTAAAAAACCAATCCATATATTGTCCCAGGCGGGATTAGAACCCCGGTCACAGTGGTGGAAGGTGAGGAAAGAACTGCTACACCAACCTGCCTCCCCAATTTTCTGTATTAAAGGGCATATTCCCCATGTGTCTGTACGTGTGCGAGTTCCAAAACTGAAACTTTAATTTATTTATATTTTGATCCAACTTTTCTACAGCGTCTTCTCTATTGTCTACCCAGTCTGGTCTATAATAGCCCACCGTTAAACTTACAAGATTGAAGTACAGTAAATACAAAATGTGCTAGCATAAGAAATTCTTCCGCAATTAATTTCAAGTGATAAAGCTATCTTTCCTTTTATTCACAGATTCTGTAATTGTAGCTATCGCTATCATTGCTGGCGTTTTGGTAATCACCTTGATTGTCATGGTAGATTTTCTGTATTCAAAGAGAGTGCAACTCAACAAGTAAGTCACAATTCTATTATCAACTTTTTCGGATTGTTCTCACGATGTTCAGTTCATATGAATATAAAGCTAGAGTTGATTCAAGTCTTCTGTTGACTTTAGTATTTGAGCATTCTGTGAACACAAAGATATTGACATTATTTGAGGAACAGTCAACATAGGGCTGGATAGCTCAGTTAGTAGAGCAATGGAACGGCACTCCGGAGGTTGCAGGTTCTTCATCCCAACTCCAGTCTATTTCTTTGTTCTATTCTGAAAAAAAATTGAATGCACATATAGTAAATTTTCTTTTGTGGTTTAATTGAAAGGTTTAACTTCCAAAATAGTGTGGGTCAGAGGCAAAGCTGAAACTGGGGCCAAGATTTGAAAAAGGCTGTCAACAATTTCCTGAACTGTATGCCAACAAATTTTGAATACAAAGACCACATTTTATCTTTCATTTTTAAATCTTTTTAAAGGCGTTTTGGCGATATTTCAAGGGAACACGATGACTTTGCCAACCCTGTTTATGTTGGCGATCAGTTTGACGAAACAGCTCTAACCGACGTAAGTTTCTTAAAAAATAACACAACAAAAATTGCTGCGAGCCAAGCGCTGACAGAGATAACATCGTTTCCAGGATTAACATATTTTACACCAAAGATTTTAATAATTGCCAATTTTCCACTCACAAAATCATAATTTAAGAGTCTCACCAAGTTTTATATACTGAAAGATCTCTGAAACCCATTCAATACAATTCCCATTTGAAAAAACTGTTTCTCATGGAAATGGGCTGGTTCACCACCACCCCTTCTTTGGTAATTCACCGCTAAGTGAAGACCGGTATTTTACTCTTATCCTTAGTTTTCAGCTGGGGGATACGACCCAGGCATGTTTTCATCAAAGCTCGACGTGCCCCACACAGTGAGTAAAAAGTGGACGAGTTGTTTTTTGTCCATAGGAAGTTTGGCATTGGTATAGTACCATGAGTTCGAATCCCATCCGGGCCTATGAGCGAATTTTGTGGGTTTTCTGTAGAATATTAATCAGTGGTTTTTCATTTCCAATGAAGTATTTGTGGTCTTCTCTCTTTACATTTCATCTGAGGTATCGGCGCACTTTTGAAAATCTCTTGATTTAAAAATCAACATAAATTGCTGGGTTGATTGAACATGATATCGATATAAATATAATGTATCAACATTTTTTTGAAACTTTAGGCCTGGGAAATTTTCTTTTTTAAGCCGATTTTTTCGGTTTTGGTTTTGATTTTTCTCTTTTATTAAAATTCACTTTCTGTGTACAAAAGTAAGGGAAATATCCTCTTTTTCTCCCTTTTTTTTCTGGCCTAGTTTTCTCTTTACCTCTTTTTTCATCTCTAGTTATACTCACATACCTTGAACGTAGAAAGTTTAAATATCAACAGCAAACTTCCCTTACTGGATCTTACATCTACATCTTATATTGTATAATGTTGTTCATGCAAAGTATGTTTTTTTTGTGCTTCAAAACCTGTGAATGTTAAATTTGGGTGATTTACAGATACCCAGAGGTGGCAGTTTTAACAACCCGATCTACGGCACCCAACCAGTCTCTCTACCGCTGGAAGACTGAATGGACACTTTGCCTGAACAGCAAAGAACTTGATTCATTATATCCATGAATTAGTTGCAATAAATAAAATACCAATACATTCAAATAACCTAATTTTACTCATTATTAAATCATTATTAACATTATAAGTATAGTCTGGTTCCATGACCTGACAATGCCCAGACATCAGGTAACCACCAGAAATAACAATATATTTCAAAGTAAACAAAGAAATTAGCGAACCTGCGACCTCCGAAACACAGTACCGGCCCTCTACCAACTGAGCTAGCTTTCTTGCCCTATGTTGGTGGTCTCCCAAATTGTCAGTATCTTTGTTGCTAGACAGAAGTCATAAACAAACGTTTATAAACATAAAATCGTTACCCATGATTGTGTCTAAAAATGTCTATAGTTTTCTGTTAAAAACTGCACTACCACAGAACACTTAATGTTTGTTCCGCGATCTTTTGCCCTCGATCTTTTGAAAGGAAGGAGCGAGTGTTGCTTATAAAAAGTCACTATAATTTGATAAACATTCTATATAGTATATCAAAGGTAAATTGTAAGAATTTTGCACCTAGAATTACATTATACTAGACGCTTCTAAATATTGATTAGCGTAGTTACGTATGGATATAGTACATTATTGCATTTTTGTTTCTCAAGTCTTGTAAATTGTTTTCGTACATATTTTGTTTATATTGATGAAGTCACCAAATCGGTATTGCATTTGTTCCCACATTTTGTCTTGGATAGTAATGTTTCAGAAAAGTTGTCCTTAAAAGTACTTTAACCAGTTCGCGCCGGGATTATTTTAACATCACCGAGCCCACGGGCGGGATTATTTTTAACGAAACTCAATCCGAAGCGTGTTCAGGCTGATAGTGCCGGGAAGCACACCCACGCATTTCCGGCCTTGCGCGCTGCTGACATACATTTCCGAACTTGAACTTGGCGTGTTTATGCGTCATCCGTTTTGAATCTGGGAAAATATTTGTATTTATATACGTCATCCGGCGCGAACTGGTTAAAGACATTTGAAAAAAACAAGTGTTTTGGTAAAATGTTTGTCTTTTAGATGAAAAATGTGCCCATGCCTAACGCACTAGCTAAGCTATTGTACCTAACCTTTGATTTGCCTGCTCTCTAAAACTGTAGTTTATCGACTGTAGTTAATCTGTAGTTTATTAACGTTTTTTCTTGATAACGCGTCTTATACCACCCGACGAACTCTTTTAAAAGTTACAAAGAATCACACAAAGTGCGGTTTCATTTTTGGGCAGTGTCGCTTCAAGGTATTTTAATTTGTGTCAAAAAAGTCGCATTGAATTTACCGAATTAAAAGTAGCGCCATTTTACTGAATAACTATTAAAAGAGAAACGGATTGCAAACTTTATATCGACTAAGATCCATTTAACAATTAACATATTGACCATCACTTAACCGCGACTATAATTAAAACCAGGTTAGTAAAGGTGTGCGGTCAACTATAATGAAGTGAATAATTGTTGTCGGCCGGGCCCTAAAATAATGCACTGTGATTAGTGAATTGCAGAGAAAAATAAGTTTTGACCTCAAACAAATTGCAACAGTTTTTCACCGAAGTGCACTTCTATAAGGTCCCTAGATTTACATACTAAAAATCCACAAAAATCTAAGTAGTGGAAATATGTCTAATTTGCATAAATCGTTAATCCCTGCCGTGTAATATGTTTATTCACATATTTGGGTATAAATTTTGTTTTTATTTTTTGAAAAGTTTATTTTGGTGATTCTACTTACATATTCTTACTTCAATAACATTTGCTAAAGCATATAAGTGACTGAATAATTACGAGAACATAGTAATTATCCAAAATGACAACTTCGTGACCCTATAAATGTGCGCACATTACACTGTCTCTAGATATCATCAAGTAGTCGGCATTGGTGAGCTTCAAATTCACCAAGTTGCTTACTGGCACAGTTATCATATTAAATCCTTATGGAAAATCATATGAACAATAATAACATTGTAATATTTAGCCCAGCAAACAAAAACTGGGGGAAATGGTGTGTCTATAAATTGGGCTAAAAAGTAGTTAAGGGTTGCCTAACATGGAAGACTTGAAAAAGTTCAAGGAAATCCCCAAAATACATTTTAACGTAGATAGGATAATTGTTAGCAAAAACAATCTTTAATTTGGGGGGTTTCCTTGAACTTGTTCAAGTCTCTCACCTTAGGCAACCCTTCACCTACTTGTTAGCCCAATTTAGGGACACACCATTTTTTCCCAAATTTTGTTTGCTGGGCTAAATATCACAATGTTATCATTGTTCATATATTATTTTCCATAAGGTTTTAATAGGATAACTGTGCCAGTAAGAAACTTGGTGAATTTGAAGCACGTCAATAAATGACTACTTAATGATATCTAGAGACACGGTAAATGCGTGCAAATTATAGGGTATAATTGACTATTTTGGTGTGGAATTTAAATAAATTTAAATATCGGGTACACTGACTTGTTCACGCAGCTTGGCACAGTTTGACTTTAAATTATCTAGACCAAATACACTGTTGCTATATCACGTGATTCGGGGCAAGCTCTTGTATAGTTACGTTAGAGACGCTCAGCACCAATACGTTGTTCACAATGGTTGAGAATGGTACAAAGACACCAGACCATTCCAGAGCCGGGGGTTGCTAGCGTAAGGCTTACCCCGAATCACGTGAGGCTTACCCCGAATATAGCAACAGTGTCTTTGGTCTGGAGAATTTAAATGTAAACTGTGCCAAGCTACATGAACAAGTCAGTGTACCAGATATTATTCAAATTCCACACGCAAATGGCCTTTTGTAGTCATTTTGGACCATTACTATATTTTCATAATTATTTAGTCACTTAATTACATGCTTTAGAAAATGTTATTGAAGTAAGGATGTTTAAGTATAATCGCCCAAATAAACTTAAATGGGGACCTTATAGAAGTGCACTGTGGTGAAAAACAATTTGTTGCAATTTGTTTGAGGTCAACAAAACAAACTTATGTATTTTGCCTGGACTATGACTTGATGATTGTATCCCTGATCTCTAAATGTCGAAGCATATCCCAGGTCCACGGTTAGCACAGTCCCGCCAACCACCTTGGCTAGCAGTACCACACAGCCGCGGTAATCCAGGGGGGGGCGGGGGGGGCGGAGGGGGGGCCCTTCGAGGCTGTGATTGCGAAACGCTGGGGTACCGTCCATTCTCAAAATAGGGGGAACAATTTTCTCACGGGAAAAATTAAGAGTTTTTGGCATCCAATCTTAACATCTTGTCTTTTGTAGTTGTACAACGTTGTTATTTACCTTAATTTTTATCATCCAATGACAACATTTGTATTGAAAATGAAAAAAGCAGTCGAAAAATTTTTACGTTGACGTACCGTTGATGCACGTAGAGATTGTGCACAAATACTCAAACGACGTTGACAAATACCTCCCCTAAAAAGGGCAATAATAATCAATAAATTGTGAAAAATCGTGCTTCGAACCCACTCATTTTTTTCCATTGATACGTTAAAAAAGGATGTAGCAGTGATATACTGAATTTTTAAAAAAATCTGCCTGTGAACCCCTTGCGTTTTATCGTGTTGTTTTCGAACGAAAATAGCAGAAAATGACATCGCCCCAACAAAAATTCGTGTAGATCGTGCCTGCGTGCCTGGCTTTGCGGACGTTGCATGAATCACTGAAATCGGGTAGCGAGCGCGGAGAAAATTTGTACGTGTTTCAATGGTGCGCTTCGCGGTAGCGATCTATACGTATTTACTGTGTGAGATGTGTTGCTCATGAGCGTGGAAGAATGAATGAGATACATTTCAACGTTGGTGGCGCACTTTGTTCGGCCCCCCCTCCGCCCCCCCCTGCGGTAATCATTGTTTTCCCACTGCAGGTTACTCAAGTCCACACAGATCGAAGCCACTTTGACTTTGGGGACGGACACACAGATCGGTGGCGGGTCATGAGCTGCATACCAACACATAAAGTAAAAACAGATCTCCCAGTTATTAGGCAACATTGTAATTGTTCTTAAAAAGTCCGGGTTGGGTTCGACTCGGAATTCAGGTTCCATTTTTCCGGCACATTTCGGGGTCGGAATGAACGCATTTCAAGTCACGGTTACAGGGTCAAAATGACCGGCAAGATGAAACAAAGTTTTTACAAATTGACATGAATTCACTTCTGAACAAGTTCAACGCACGGCATAATGGTCAGAATGGTGCCCAGTAATTTAATTCCTTACCTGAGACTGTTTCGTCAATGATGGTTTGACCCAAAACAGTCAATTTCATATGGACACCGTGTTCATCGGGATGACCTCGCCAAGCACGCAAGCTTTAAATCAAAAGACATAAACAAGAAACACGTTCATGAAAACGAGCGTAACAATTTGCATAAAAAGTGCTTGGGTACGTACAATTTGTTCATTACTGATAATAACAAGGTACCTGTTATAAAAAGGTATGTGTAAAGTCCCAAGAGCCTCGTTTAAAGGTGTTTGCCTGTACTACTCACCATAATAGCAAGAGACGCCACCATCACAACAGCAGTCGCGTGAATTAAGAACGTCTTAAAAGCGCGCATTTGTCAAGACGACGTCTCCAAAGAGTATGGACAACAAAACAAAAGCTATTGACAAACTTTCTAGGTGGCTTCGAATTTATATCAACTTCCAACCTTGCTTAGGCAATTTTCCACGGCTCGTTAATGTTCGTGTACGTTTGAACGAAATAGTGCAACGTAACACAAACCCGCATTTTAGTATATCTTTTTTCGGTAGCATTGTTTTTATTGCCCTAATGTCACGTCTATGTGCATATATTTACTAGTACCTAGACGGTGGCTTCTAGCCTTGTTCAGGGCGAGTAATGCATAACAAAACCAGGGTCCGGAAAGTATGCTAACTTTTCTTCAAGTATCGCTATTTTTCAAACTATGCTAAACTATTTTATTTGAAGGTGGTTGTCCTATAATTTTCTGCGATTCGTTCATATCACAGGGAAACAGATTCGTTGTATTGTTAGGGCAAACTATGTACTTGTTTTCTTAACATAATTGTAGTCGTTTTGTGTTGGTTAGATATTCATGACGTCACAGTGACAAGCAGCGACCCGTAAATGGTTACTCTCCTTCCCAATAAACACAATAATCAATCACTGAGTGAACTAAAAACAAAGGACCACTGTTGCAATACACAAACCATCGCGTCGCTAAAACCAGAAATAGGGTATGAATGACAGCTCGGCTACTTCTCCCGCGGTCTCGGTAACAAAAATTCCTTGTCGAAAGTCCAAGTGCGAACAGTGGTAACATTTGACCATTTTTTATTTTACCTTCCCCCAAAAAGTCCAGTGCGAACACGGCTTAAGACTATAGACATCTCGATATTCCTACACATGGGATGTAAACATTTTGCTCCAGTACATATCTACGTTAGAGCATGGAGCTATAAAGATTAACGACCAAGATAAGCCTCGCTGGGTCTTAGTATGCCGACTCCCACGCCGCACGTCCGTGCATAAAACCCGATTGCAGTTTATTTTATTAAAGTAGTGAACGCTGAAACAATCTAATTATCACATGTGCAGTAGCTTCACGTGTGTTTTTTTATGCGCCATTTTTATTTCTGCATTCTGTACAAAAAACGGTTTTTGCCAGACTTTTCCGTTTCAAATTTGGACCATCTGTTGCCAAGTTACGATAAGTTATTTATCAAATCATCCTGAGAAAACTGGGGATTTATTTTATTAATATTAAAAAAGCATAAAATTTCCAAAAGATCAAACTTTTACAGGGTGTTGTGGATGATTTTCTCTGTCCGTTCGTGTATGGGGCTATAGTGTACGATGGTGTACGTAATTTTTACATTGCAAAAAACATCGTTCATTTTCGCTCAAATCGTTAAATCCGACTCGGTGTAGTACCCTTGCTTTGCGTACGCCGCTCGCTTTTTGCCGACAATGCGCATGTGCAGATCAGCTCCACACATCTCATAATGCTTTCTTTGCGGTCGCAAGGACGTGCACGTAATGGCTGGTTTGCGGTTGATCTTAACAAATTTAACAAGCGCGGCGTGATAGTTGGTTTGTTTGATCTCCGGATCGTTCGAACTCCTTCTCTTCATAGCTCCATGGTTAGAGCCAGTTGCGTCAATCTCTATTAAAAGCCTCACCTACAAACTCGTATGTTTGTGTGCTATCACAACGGGTCAAATAAAAGGGCCAAAACGTTGGCTTTGTTTGCTACTGACAATAATTATGTCCACTGGGTCTTGGACTGGACTCGGTTCAATCATATGGCTGCCGAACTTTTGTTCCGCGCTGTAGAGAGGCAGAGTAGAGCAGACAGAGCGCTCCTTATAGTCGTATTTATGGCGCTGTATTTTGCACCATTTTTAAACAGTTCTGTCCTGGCCTATAGTTGGTCGAATTTAATGTACCGATCGTTAACTGCAGAAACGTAGCCATCTTGATAAGGCCACAGAGTACTGTTTCTTTGTGGCTGGTCTCCAGGCTTCAATAATGATGTCGGCAGTGTCTTGTGAAAGCCCACTTGAGCCAAGAGATTTCCGGATAAAAGTCCCGCACAGGGGTGCACCACCCTAATTGAAAGGAGAATTTCTACGCGAGCTCATCTGCATGAAATGTGCCCCCACAATTTCTTTTGAAAACGGATGCCGTTTGGTGAAAGAAATGGTCGGATTGTGTAAATATAGCATAGGATCAACTCCCTGGTTTTTGAGCTTTAATCTGAGGGCAGACTTGACAAAAAAAATGGGTCCTAATTGCCCTAGAATGTGGAGGGATGCCATTTGTAAAATGGCTGCTTGCAGGCTCGGGAAGTATCACTTTTCGGAAGGTGAGTTTCTTTTGGTGTGAATATTAAAAAATGTAATCGGCTAACCTACTAAAAATTGAAAAGAAATGGAAAGATAAAGACCAAGACAATAATCTGATTGTTGTTTGAGAAACCCCAGTGATGTCGGTGTGCATGAAACTTGGTACTAAACATTGTTGATTGTACACTGTTTTCAATGAGACTTGAATTAGGCTGGTGCACCCACAGAGAGTCAGTCGACCAGCTAGAGGGTGACGTTCCCCTGGGCGATGCGGTAGGCACAACAGGTCGTCTGCCCGAGGTAGTATGACCGGTAGTTTTACGAGAAGACGAAAAAATCTAGGGAACCACGTTTGCGTTGTCCATGGACACACCATTGCCTTTTGGGTGCCATGACACAAAAGGTTTTATCTGATAATTTAGTCTGGAGGCAAACATATCAATTGTTGGCTCAACATTAAAATAAGATAGCACCAGCTGGAATATTTCAGAGCTTAGCTTCCATTCCAAACTGTCACTAAATGAACGTGACAACAAATCTTCATCGGTATTAGATTTACCAGGAATATTAAATGCTACTGGCCATATTTTATTTTGTAAACACCAAGTCCACAGTTGTCTCGATATTTCGTTAAGTTCTTTTGACTTGCAACCGCCCATATGATTAAGATAGGCGGCAGCGGTTGTGTTATCAGTTTTCACTGTCACGGCTTTGCCGCGTACACGATGCACAAAGTATTTCATTGCATACAAAAATTGCCAAAACTTCTAAGCAGTTGATGTGCGTAATTGACTCATTGACGTGCCATCTGCCATCTGCCATTTGTTCGTAAATTCAAAGTTGGGCACGACGCTCCCCAGCCGCTGTTGGAGGCGTCGGTTTTTATCTCCACATAGGTTTTTTGGGATTTGTTAATTGTTCTAAAAGAACTTGACAAATTTTCGATCCACCATTTTAAGTCGCATAGGGCCTATGTATGGTGGCCCGGAAGGGACTACGCAGATCGTGAATATTGACGTAAATATTCACGACAAATTTAACGACTTTTCCCAAAGTCGCGAATATTGACGTCAATATTGACGTCAAATTTAACGATTTTCCCCAAAACTCGCGAATATTGACGTCAATATTGACGACAAATTTAACGACTTGCCCCCAAAGTCGTGAATATTGACGACAATATTGACGTCAAATTTCGCGACTTGCTCCTAAAGTCGCGAATATTGACGTCAAATTTGACGTCAAATTTCACGACCGGACTTAAATTTTGACGCGAATTTTTTTCCAGCAAGCTTATCAAAGGTCATTGCGTGTATGGTATAGTACGGCGTACGTTAAAGGACGCCCGCATCGGCGGCCTACGCGCGCTGCATAAACCGCGATTAAGATCGTCTTGCAAACAAGACTACTTGGTTCCAAGACCTTCGTGTTGTTTATTTCGCGATCACTGACTGACACAAACCACCATGTTATAGAGGGCGCTATCTCACGACGAACCGCCAGCGTATATTTTTTTTACACCGCAGCGAAGGGTTTCTTGTTGTAACACTGGCAATTCCACTCTTGAAAGGAGACTCTTGAAAAGTACAGTGTACACAGCGCACGCGAAAAATATGCGATCGTGTACGCTACGCGGGGTTGTACACATGCACATTGCACATACATTGTACAAAGCTAGCTGAGTTAGCTCCGTGGTTTTTCTTGCCCCATGTCTGAACTACGCTCATTGCTGAACTGAGTCGAGCACGATGAATTGATAAAGTTTTGCAAACCCTATTCCTATGGATCTCCTCTAAACCAATCTAAGTTTTCCGAAGAAATGAAACAAAAATCCACCCTAAAATCATCAGAATTTCCCTTGTTGGTGGTTAATGAGCTGTAATATTTAGGAAAATATAGTGGGGGTGTTTAAGTACTAATATGGAGTAGTAGTCTGAGTAAACTTGGACCCTACAATCGCTTTTTAAAACATTTGGACATAGCCTTTCACATCGCGAAACTATGTCCAAATGTTAAAAAAGGCGATTGTAGGGTCCAAGTTACTCGGACTACTCATCAGGTAAAATTATTGCTCGACTCGTGTTCGACTATCACTATAATAATAGTTATAGTAAGTATAATAAATTGGACCCACTTTAAGGGAATCCAAAATCATGTACGTTTGTCAAACGTCGGCTCCAGTGCAAACATGGATCTAGCTGCATTTTGTAAACTACGCATGCGTGAGACCAGAAAGCACACGAAGCCGGGTTTTGAAAAAGAGACAGCGTTAACGAATCTGCGCGCGCGGGCGCCGAAATAACACAAGGGTCTAGGGCTAGACTATCTCCAAAATTGTCAGTATCTAGTTTGTTGGAAATGGAAGGGTGTTTTAAGTTTGATGATAGAAAGACTGTCTATAACATCGGCTGGTAAAGTGTCCCATACACGAGGGAATCTTATTAAACAAAGGAATGATTATAGGCATTTGTTCTTGAGGAATGATGAGTGAATTTAATATTATTAATGTCAAATTTGTACATGTAGTTGCATTTTAATACAGGAAACAAAACAAAATGTCTCAACATACAAGTGAAAAGTCGACAGATCATAGTTTGGTATCAAGGCAAACTCGAATTTTCGATTTGTAAACTGAGCAAACTATACAGATACTGAAAGCTGAAAGCAAGAATTGTGTGTGAACACTGAGTTAGTAAAAAATACCCTGGAAAAATAACAGCGCTATTCAATGTGTATGCGATATATGCAGCGCAAGTACATTGGCAAGTACAATACCATTGGCGCGTTATTTGGGTTAATTATTCATGTGACGTCATTACTTCCGATTTCTCAACGGCAGTGACCGCATGCAATCAACTATGCATGTGTACACATGTACAGTGTACAGTATACGTCGTACAATATAGGTTGCACGTTCATGTCCGTACGTGTACTTTATGTATGTTCCGATCTCTGTTGTACGTTGAGTGCATGGCCGGCTGTACTCACCGAATATTAAACAATCTTCCACTATTCTAGTCTACAAACTGGTGGAGGAATAGTTTCATCATTTAAAGGTATTTGGGCGGTAGAGCCATACGTGTAGTCCTGTTAATATGAGTTGGGACTGGTCTAGATGACTGCGAGTTGACGGAAATTCATCTTGTTTTGTGTGTGATTTTCGTTTGAGGTGACTGGGTCTGGGGCCTAACGACACGCTGTCTTTGGTAAGTGTGTACATTTGATGCAGTGAATCATGATGCACAGTAAACAGTGCTAGCCTTGAACTATGGGGCTCCCGACGCCCATAGGTCGGAGTCCCATAGATAGAAAGGGTTACAGTTACAGCATGGAGAAATAAGACAGGTTAACCGCCGTTAAACAATAGAAGCCAGGCACAAATAACAGGCAATATCTCCCATACTGCCGCACGCGGTCTACCCCCAGACAATTTTCTTATGACTAGTAGTAGTACTTTATCAACTCGCACACCCACTGCCCCCCAAAAACCGGTCAAATCTCGGCCAATTTCTGTGAAAAAGTGAAAACTATCCCTGTTCCGCAAACGCGACTGTTACAAGATGGCGGATAACGACGTTCAATGAATTGTTGGTACTGTGACTCTGGCCGGGGTCAGTGCGGACCAATCACTTGGCTTCTCTGAATGATGACACTGACAGGGCTGTTTCCCTAACCGTGACTTCGGTTCTGTTGGGCTCTGGCGCATTGCTAAACTGTATAAATAAAGCCTCCGGAAGATGAAGCTTGTGTTTGGAAAACGGGGATAGTTTTCACCTTTTTTAACAGAAATTGGCCGAGATTCGAGCGGTTTTAGGGGGGCAGCGGCTGGGCGAGTTGATAAAGTACTCATACAAATTTGTCTGGGGGTAGACTGTGCGGCAGTATGGGAGTTATTGCCTGCTTTTTGTGCATGGTTTCTATTGTTTAACGGCGGTTAACCTGTAAAAACCTTTTTGTTACTGTTATTTATTAACTCCAGGCATTATTGGAGTATTGTGATAAACTTTACAGAATCAAAAATGCTAAATCTTCGGCGTTATGGAAATTTTGCAACTAACGTATGTATGTTACGTTGACGTGCTGGCTTCCAGCCTCTCAGGTTCATAAACAAGTGCCCCCAAAAGGCCATTGGGAGTTTGTTATTAAAATTGTTTTAGTATTATTTATTTATTTAATTGGTTTTTTTTTACTATATTTTCTCAGTTGTTACTAGTTTAAATTTTATTGTTATTTAAAACATTCTCATTTCAAACAGGTGTTTTTTAATTTCTTGATTTTGTTTTCATTGTAAATAATAACTTGCCAGGTACAATAGGCCTAGAAAATAATATTGAAACAAATATGGCAATTTTGTAGTGCTAAAAAACAACGGATACTAGCCTAATACTAGGTGGCAAGGGTTTCATTTCCCCTATTTTTAAGACACTGTCATAACATTGTTAGGTGATAGCTTTTATATTAAATAATTAAATGGAGTCTGTGATAAATTACCGTAATAACCTTTTAAACGAGAAAAAATCAATCATTCTAACAAAAATATTTCAGGAGTTGAAGGAACATTTTAATACTTGTATACTACATTTAGCATTTTAAACAAAATAACCAATTAACACTACAGTAAATAACACACTACATTGTGTGTACGATATGTTGATAACTTTAGTAACAGTTTCTTAAAAAAAAATAGAATTGAGATTATAAACAATTATAAAAAACAAAACATTGGAGTAATATTATGGAAACAATTTCTAACCAAAACCCTTAATGCAACCTCAGGACGCTGAGATAACCAATAGGAATTCCCAATATTTCTTACAATAAATATGTTTCTTTTGTAACAAAATGAAACATTACTAAACAACGCTTTAGAATTTATTTAACCCCAACTCCCTGCCCCATTTGTCTTACACATAACCTGAATCCTGCACAGTCATGCAATTCTAAAGTGTTAAAACTCCATGTAACCTAAATCCTGCAAAATCCTCCAATATTTGTTACTGGTGAGTGGTGACCACTGCTTAAATCCTGTAGTGGGTTTACCATTGAGCTACATGTATAAAGCAGCCAAACATGGAACAAACATCTGCTACATGTACAAAGTACCTACTTATTACAACAAGGGTCTGCGCACATAACTCTTGGTATGCTAACGTTTCCTATACTTGACACATAACTATGATGCTCACACAGAATTACATTTTCATAACATAGCTCAAATGTTATGAGTAGATCTTCATTAAAGAAAGCAGTTTGAGTTGTTTTAATCGGACATTGTGTTTAAAGTTACATTCATATTTATTGCGCAAATATGGGCTAAAAATTTGCCAAGAGGTCAAATGTTATTTTGTGTTTCTTTGTTTTCAATTTGGTACCAAGTTAAGGCTACCACATGCAACATGTACACTTTATGTATATCATTGTAATTCATTATTGAGCCGAGTTTGTACATGTATTAATACAATTTAGACAAAATTTGCAAGTGGCACGTACAGGTCATGTTAGTGATAAAAGCCTAAACAAAAATATGTTTGCTAAAATCTGGTAAGTCTAACACAATCACATTATTTGCTAATATTTATAACATTTGCATAAAATATAGTTGTATATTTTGTTTTTAATAAAATTGAATAAGCTCCATTAGAATAGTTTCAAAACTGTTTCTTAATAATAAAATGGTTGTTTTCAAATGATTTTGCAAATATATTGTTTAAACAAATTACATACACATGTAGCAACTTTTTCAGGTAATGTTAATGTACCTCATTTGCATACATTGGTCATTTTTTCCATAGTATCCATGTTGTATTAACAACTTCAGAATAAACTGTTCCTGAATTTAACAAACTTGAAATATACTTTTGTACACGTGAAGCCTGTGTACATGTAATTTGCATAACAGACTAATGATGTGATTAATACAAATACTCCAAATAGGCACTTAGGGAGACAATGCCATAGAGATGTACACAAACTTAAAACAGTCTAACTTGTTTACCCTAACCCTTTTCTCTAAGATCTTCGAGATTTATGCTATTTAGACCAAAATCTGTCGTTCTAGGACAACAATAACTCCCAAATATTGTTTTTTAGGGTAGCTAGACACTTGGGGAGACACTGAAATGTCTCCCTAAGTGCCACTGTCTCCTTATTACCTAAAAACTTACGCTAATTTGTCTCCCCAAGTGCCTATTTGGAAGAATTATGCGACAAATCCGTAAATATGCCTTGGTTTTTTGAAATTCTAAAGTCATGATCTGTAATAAGAAATTAAACCATTAACAAAGATGTCAAGAGACCAAGTAAAAATAAGGCTGAAAGATTGGTTGTTCCTTGAGGCCTCCGACGATACGAGGTGACCGCATGTTACGAATACGGGTCAATTCGTACGCGAGTCAACTCGTACGCGGCAAACTCATACGCGGGACAACTTGTATACAAGTTGGACCGTATGAGTTGGCTAGCGTACGAGTTTAGTTGGGTACGGGTTGTCCCGCGTACGAGTTGACCAATCTCCGTACGAGTTGTCCCGCGTACGGGTTGGTCACGTTCAAGTTGCCTGTTCCCTAACGGGTTTAGGATTGGGGTTAAGTTGATTAAAACCTCCTGACCACGAGGCCATGGCACTAGGATAGCCCATGAAGCTCGTTCACATGGAATTTGTGGCTTGAATTTCTTAGTAATCATGGTCATTGTTCGTGTCTTTCATTTTCAGTTTACTGCAGTTGACTTTGTTTAACTGTGTCACCATGGCAACCAAAAAGAAGGGATTACACAGCACTAAGCGTCGATCCAACTCATCTCCCGAGTTACAGCTTCAAGTTGATGATAGAGCAGCATTGGAAGATGGACTTAGTCAAATTAGGAGAAATATGGCCAGCATCCGAAGTGGTGAAGAAACTGCTATATCTTTGCAGGGTACACTGAGGAGACCTGATTGTAATAGCTCAGTTACTTGTGCAGATTCCTCTGAACAAGTCTTAAGACTGTCCAGTTTAGCAGCTGCCGCAACTAAGTCTGATGTAGATCAACCATGCAGTTCATGTGGGAAGATGACATCTGGGAGAACAGCCAAGGCAATGGAACCATCAGTCAGACCCAAGACAAGAACTGGAAAAGTGAAGAATTCACCGGAAAAGAGGCGACCTCGAACAGATCGTGTGATTATGACAGTTGATGACAACATGGACAATTTACAATCGTCCAACTCCGAGATGAAAGATACATGTACAAAAGGACTGCCCCATAAAACCTCCAAGAGACAAGGCTTTGGTCGTGTTGCCAGTGCTCTTGTTGCAAAGTTCCGATTCAAAAGTCGCAGACATCAACGTAGAGGTTCCACTAGCGACTCCGACTCCTCAAGTGCCAATGAGATTAAGATTGAATCTCCTCGTCCTCGGTCAAAATCTTTCAGCGGTCGTATCATGCGCAAGTTTGTCACCAAGGAGAAGAC
This sequence comes from Crossaster papposus, assembly GCA_037893245.1. NCBI lineage: Eukaryota > Metazoa > Echinodermata > Asteroidea > Velatida > Solasteridae > Crossaster > Crossaster papposus. The sequence goes on along the minus strand of JBAIAA010000656.1, from coordinate 331,181 downwards.
TGGCATTAGAAGAGACTCACCGTGCCGTGATATGACTAGGAGAAAGGCACAATCCCACGCTAGTCGTATCCAGTCTTGTATTGGAGTTGTCTTTACAGGAAAGGCAGCTACAAAACAGAAAGGAAAAGCCTCAAAGAACGAGAATGAGGCTCAGAAATCACGACGATTTAAACCAGTAATCAATCTAGAGGAGTTCAACCCTGATGATTATCCCATAGAAAGTGAGGATGACATTCAGCGAGTCTTACGAGAACAAGAGATTCGTGACGGTGTAGATCCACCACCAGGGTATCAGCCACATCTCTTTGCTGAGGCTGAAACCCATCCTGAACCACCTCCAAAGGTTACTGACGCAGAGAAACCTTACCATCTAAGTAAAACAAAAGAAACGCCATCTTGTAATGCCGAGTGTAGTGCCTCGCCTTCTGCAGCAAGTCCGGTAGTACAAGAATCCAGTCACACCACAGCCAACATCTACGATCAGTATGGTTCCCTTACACCTGAAGGCAACTACATTCCAAGGACAGTGCATACACAGATTGACTACATGCACTGTTTGGTACCAGACCAGAAGAATATTATGGGAAGCTGCTTTTATTGGGGTAAAATTGACCGATTTGAAGCAGATTTACTCTTAGAGAACAAACCTGAGGGGACGTTCTTGTTACGTGACAGTGCACACGATGAGTTTGTTTTCTCTGTTAGTTTCCGTCGGTATGGACGCACCCTGCATGCTAGGATCGAACAATGGAAACACAAATTCAGCTTTGATGCACATGATCCGGGAGTATATTCATCGCTCACAATCTGTGGTCTTCTCAAACACTACAAAGACCCCAATTTCTGCATGTTCTTTGAACCAATGCTGACCATACCGTTACCTAGACCCAATCCACCTTCATTACAGGAACTTGCAAGAGCAATGATTTGTTCACACACGACGTACGACGGTATCGTTAACTTAGCATTGCCTCGTACATTGAAGGAGTTTGCTAGAGAGTACCATTATAAACAGAGGGTTCGTATGAGAAGGTTTGAAGTGCCTGAAATGCCAGTAGTCAATGAACAGAGAGTTGGCGTTATTACTAAGACCTGTATATCCCGCTAAATACAGACGTCTACAAAGTAGAATTCCTGCAAACCCATACTGGTAATTAGACAAACAAACTGGTTAACCACTTAAAGTTCCAAGCAAACATAACATTTGTTTCTTGTAATGTTAATCTTGTCCAATGTGTATGGCCCTTACATGAAGATTGACATGGGCATTCTGTATTAATGTGGGGTGATGTGAAATGCAGTGACGCCAGTGCAGAGTGAATGTAGGGCTATTCAGTGGAACGCCGCTATAACGAACATCACGGAATCCACAGATTGTGTTTGGTTTAGCGATATTCACATTAGCAGTGCCTTCTTTTGATTATTGTTAGTGTACAGGTACAACGTACATGTACCGGTAGTAGCATTTCTCACCTCGCATGAAGTCCAAAACTACCAGTTTTGTCCATTCAACTTGTTATTTCCGTTGGCATCCTGTTCTGGTGGTTAATTAAAGACGACTTTGAACAGGTGCTGACCATTGAATCATGTTACATGTACACAAGTACATTGTAGTTTTTTTAGCTTATTCATCACAATTTTAGCTTATTCATTTAGCTTATTTCCTTCAGTTCAATGAGGAAATAATAGCCACCTGTCACTTTTTAACATAAAGCATCGGCTGTTTGATGTTCAGGAATTAAAAATAGCCTAAATACATGTAGCAATTGATGTGTCCCATGTACCCAAGGGATTACAACAAATCTGTTGACATAATTTCAACAACAATGTTCAGTACATGTAGGTTTGAACCCACAAATCGGTGGTCAGGGATGGTGGATTTTGTTAATCTGTTGACATTTTTTTCAAAAACGGTGTTTGGTATTTTTGGACACAAAAATCGGGAGCCAAAGATGATGTTCGGTATAGCGGTGTTTCAATCTTCACCATATGGTACATGTACTAGTAATATTGCGTATGCTGTGTGGGATTTCAAGCAATCAAAGGGTCATATTACCAGACTTCATAGGAGTCCAATTTAATGTGACATGGAAAAAGTGTTTCAAATTGGTTGGGCATGTTTTATCAGCCGTTTAAAACTACCCACATGTCAGGCTCTTGACCAATAGGTACATGTAGGAATAGCTTAACTGTCTCGGGTATTTAGGAATTATGCATACGTACCGGTATATAGATAGAATTTGTGATGGGGTGATGTAAATTCAACATTGGGTTTTGCCCTGTAATTATTATACAAGGTGTGTTAAAAAACACCACAATCATTAATGCAACTGTATGCCCAAAATATTATTTGTATGTTTTTTATGTTTTGTCCAAAAAATATTAAACACATTTCTGTAATGCATGCATGAACAACATGCACAACATGCACATTGTACATGCATGTGTACATGTACAATGTATGCTGTAAATGACATGAACATGTTGTATGCAGTTCTTCCTACATTCTACATGTACAATGTATGTTTACAATTAAAAATGCACTTGCTACAAAAGTACATGCATGACATTCCTGATTGCATTTATGTGAATCAATTGGCATTCCTTGTGTGACAGTTCATGTACACAGTGACAAACACTGGTTACACGGTCTACTGTACATGTAAAGCATACACTAGATGTGCATGTCCTGTACATGATGTACTACTATGGGACAATTGACAGACTTTGCCAGTTGATGGTTTTGTACAATGTAGTTTTGTGGAAGGCCTAGTGCACTTAACCAGTAGGTACATATAGGCACATTTTTTTCAAAAATTCCAAACTGATAAACACGCCACGGGCATCTGTGGCATCGGTGTGCGCTGCCCACAGTTGGCCTGGCTGGACCCGCTGGATCGATATATGTGAAAAATAATATCGCACCTGAGTTCAGTAAATAAAATACAAAACCTGGTGTGAACTGGTTAAAGGAAGTACTTTGGTCCAAGGCCAATACAGACTGCTCTGTAGTATCTACATACTGTACATGTGTGCAAACTCTATACCTTGTGGTTTATTGTTTCTATACAAAGTTAATGGACTTGCACAAGTCTATGACCTTGGTGTATGACAGTGTCTGTCCATATGGTCTGTCCCGGATGACCATGGCCTGAATAAATCCAAGAAAATACAGGTGTGTCCATGTACAATGTGTATAGTAATATGTATAATGCAACTAGTATCTAGCCTGCTTGGTATATTATGTTGCAGATTATTCTCTTTAATCTGGACTTCTATAATACACATGTTAATTGTTATCTGTATACATGTACTAGTACATGTACATCTTTACTAATTTCAGGAAATATAGAATATTACATTTGTCATTTCCTTGACTTTTTCTGACTAGTGATTCAATATGTACAATGTACATCATGTATGTGTAATGTGTACAGTATGCATATGTATACAAGTACATGTGTACAGTGTACAATGTACAAGTATAAATGTGCATGTAAATTGTGTACATGTACACTATGTACATCAAATTTTGTACATTGTTTTGGGTGCATTTGAGTCCGAGTTTTCACTAAATTGCACATGATCACAATCAGTCTGTAATCATGTACAGTGTACATGTATACTTATGTATGATGTGTTGTAGTCTGTAAAACTGTGGATGGACGTTGCTTGTTTTGTTCCTTGGGCGTTTCAAAAACCATAATGGAATTGGACTACATGTATTTAGGTTTATTTATTTATTACATTTCTTTACCCACTGAACAAGGTTACCAGTACAGTATACATGTACATGTGTAAACACTATCTAAATGCAAGTCTGGTGCATACCATTTTAGACAGAGGTCAAAGTGCGACTACATAACATTATGGGAAATGGCTTTCTGAACAGTTTTTGAAATTTAAAAGTTTTGTTTTATTTGTTTTGATTTTGATGTTGTTGCCTGCTCTGTACCAAGGATCAACCAAATTGACCCCAGCAATTTAACCTGACTTGCTGTAGGAATTTCTACTTTAAGGCTTTTTGTTTGAATTAAACCTACACTAAAACACGTCCAGACTTGCCTAGATTGTGGTGACGCGGCACTATTATATAAATAAACTGCTGTTTTGTTGGTTTGTTTGCATTTTTGTTTTGGGGTGTCTTACTGATTGTACAAGTGCTTCAAACTGAAACACATGGGCCAACAGCCTTTGGACAGATAAGGAGAGTAATACATGTATGATATACACATGTACATGTACTGTATGGATTTAGAGTCCACACACACTAAATGTGGCAAGCTCAAACCTGCTTCTCTATTCATACACTGGGAAAAACCCAGATTGCACAATCATTTCCTTTTTCATTATTGATTGCTGGACTTTAAATAGACTATTGTCACTGGCTCTGTGCTCACCAGGCTGTGTAAATTCCAGGAGGTTTCATTTTTAATAAAATGGATTGTTTGGGCTTTAGAAGTACCATAGCTTGTGGTGACATGTATAGATGTATATATTGTACAATTGTATTTAATTTATGTAACAATTCATTAAAAATGTTTGATTCTTGCAGGCATGCTTTTACTGAAAATATTTGATTTGTATAAAAATGAATGCTTGCATGTGTCTAATGCTTAGATGCTTAGTATTGCAAGTACATGTATGCGCTGAAATGTGTCAAATTAAAGTTTGTTTTATACCTGATCCACTTGATTTGCTTACTTACATTTTACGATTGCATTATATAAATTTGAATGATCATTCCTTGTCAATACTCATACAAGTACAGGTAGTTTAGAGTTTCATGATAATGCAACAATTAGACAGTGCATTATTGTATAGATGAAATGCTCATATCAGGTTGTCGGGTTGGCGTAGCGGTTCTTTCCTCGCCTTCCACCACTATGACCCGGGTTCGAACCCCGCCTGGGCAAAGTGGATTGATTTTTTAGTCCCTGCCTGATTCTGTGGGTTTTCATCCCCCTCTAAAACTGTACTTTAGGGTTACGAGCTACAGTGGGATCCTTCGTTTCATTACCAGAAAGAATTAATAATAATAATAATCACACTGACGATCCAAAGTTCGGTTTAGTCAAAGTAAACATCACTGTCAATTCAAGAATTTAAGTGTACACAATGTACCGGTACATGTACATTTGTACATGTAGTTGTTTTGTTGATTTATGACAAACTTATTTATCTTTGTACAACTCTGGAACACAATGTTCATTGAAACGGGTGTAACCTAGCGATTTAGCTGATTATTAAATAACAGTATACATATACACCATTTGCTTTTTATCGTAAATGGATAGGTTAGGGTAAGGGGGTTCATATACATATGTACTTTTTTTTGTTTTTTTGCAAATGATGTTTACTACAATGACCTTTAATATACAATTGGAAATAAATAAATTCAATCCCTTGAAATGAATTAGTCAGATTTGACATAGTTTAGCATACCCTGAAGCTTGTTGTCAAGACAGAGTTAAATAAAGTCCATTTTATCTATTACTTTTACAAATAACTCAAACCTACACTTGGTACACTACACAATAAATTAAAGGATCATACTGGGACTTATGAATTTTGTTTTCACAAATCAAAACTAAATCCTACACTTATCTCCAACGAGTGGCATTTCCAGTTTAATGCACACTCATGTTGCAGTGTGCAATAATAAGTAAAATCAATGAGGTACAAACCTGGCTGTAAATGTCTTGTTGTTTATAGTCAGTGGGCTTACAGGGCCCATGTATGTATTTGTGGGTGGCACCCCTTGAAACTTGCAGGGTCACACATGGATACATTAACAAGTGCAAAACCACTTGATGCTCCCCCCCCCCCCCCCCCCCCCCACCCTTTTATGAGCGGAGCCATGGTGTTAACAAGTAGAGGGCTTGTTTCAAAACCATAAAAATAGACAGTCAATCTCCGACATCTAATTTAATTGAAACAAAATGGATTTCCAGACAAATTTGCACGTTTTTATCAGAACCCATTTTCCCCAAATTTTTCCCCTCTTTTTGCTAAAAACTGCACTGTTCATAAAATTGAAATATAATTCAAAATTTTGCTTTTTCAATTATTGCTTAAACTACTAAGGCCAAAATCAGAAAACAAAATGACGACTTTGGATGAAGGTATTATTTTGTAATTTATATTTTGCCCCAAACCCCCTCCCCTATAAATGACTTAGTTGTTTGTTTTGTTTATATTACTATATTCAATGGTGCATTGTTCATTTTGGCCGAAAAACAATACCCTGAAAATACTGTAATGTGGCTAAGACAAAAATGGCATCAAGTGGATTTTGGTTTGACAGTGTTTTCTAATGTTCAAATAATGTACCCAAAATTGCATGTTTGACCACAGGCAGACTATTAATGTGTAGTGTAGTGTAGATGTATGGGTTAGATATCTTCTCATTTGGTTTATATCTTCTCATTTGGTTTATTAAACAAATTACTTGTCCAACTGATCATGGCTATTAATTTCAATGTGCCTAAACCTATGCCAAAAATTGCATGTTAAAACTTGCACCATTTTAATAGTTCCTCAATTCAAAGAGCTTTGTTTTTGTTCTAGGATGCATTGTTGAGAAATACACGCAATTTGAATAAAATGTCACTATTAACTGAAAGCCTGCATTTCCTATCCATTTATTATGTGGCTGTGTTTGTAAATCATTTAATGACATAAATGATGTGACAATTTCCAGTTCTTTTATAATGCCTCGCCCACAGAGTCTGTCTTGATTGGCTGAGAGCGAGTCACATGGCATTTTCTATTTTTGCTGTCTTCCTGTGAAGGTATACCCATATATCTAGCAACCAAAGTATAATGGGTTGTATTCATACGACTTTGTATGAGTAAAAACTAGCATTTACTTCTAAATTTCAAGCTTTTACTCCCATCTACACTGAACAAAAATATAAACGCCCCAAAAATAGTTATTTGTCTTGATTTGTAAACATTTGTGTTTATCTCCTTGAGGAATTTCTCAGTGATGCAGTAATTAATTCCACCAACATCTGTGTTGTGGGTGGAATCGCTGCATCACTGAGCAATTCCTCACTGGCAGAGATGGACACAAATGTTGTTTACAAATCAAGACAAACAACCATTTGGGGGGCGTTTATATTTTTGTGGGCGTTTATATTTTTGGTCAGTGTATATGAATAAAAAATGAAGCAAAATGTTTTACTGGAAAGTACTTGCTAAAGACGTAGGGCCAAATTTATAAACAGTGTTTTTCCCTTGACCACGATTAACTAGGCTAAACTGTGTATAAACAGTTGATGATCGAACGTACAAATCTAGGCCTGAATTCATAAAGAGTGCTTGGATCAGTTGCTGTTTATCAAACGTACATGGTTAGTGACCTATGTCTACAAAAGAAATTGTATTCGTCCCAAGGGGCTTTTTTATCTCGTGTACAAGTTACAATTTTGTTTTAGGAAGAACCCCTTACACACTCATACAGACCCATTTTCTGGTCATGTGTAAATTATCAGCGCGTTTTTTTGACACGGCGACCCTTCCACTAGTGTCAACTGAGCTGATCAGCAGAGCACAGCAATATGCGGTTTTCGAAGAAACGGATATGCCCTTTTATTAAACATATTACGTAATCCGCGGTGAATAGAATGATGTACGGCTAGAACACTAAACATCGGCTAAGTAGTCCAGGCAAAATACATAATTTTGTTTTGTTGACCTCAAACAAATTGCAATAAATTGTTTTTCACCACAGTGCACTTCTATAAGGTTCCTAGAATTACATACTAAAAATCTACAAAAATCCAAGTGGTGGAAATATGTCTAATTTGCATAAATCGTTAATCCCTGCCATGTAATATGTTTATTCCCATATTTGGGTATATATTTTATTTTTATTTTTTGAAAAGTTTATTTTGGTGATTCTACTTACATATCCTTACTTTAATAACATTTGCTAAAGCATATAAGTGACTGAATAATTATGAGAACACAGTAATTATCCAAAATGACAACTTTGTGACCCTATAAATGTGCGCACATTACACTGTCTCCAGATATCATCATGTAGTCAGTGTTAATGGTGAGCTTCAAATTCACCAAGTTGCTTACTGGCACAGTTATCATATTAAAACCTTATGGAAAATCATATGAACAATAATAACATTGTGATATTTAGCCCAGAAAACAAAAACTGGGGAAAATGGGCTAAAAAGTAGTTAAAAGGTTGCCTAACATGGAAGACTTGAACAAGTTCAAGGAAATCCCCAAAATACATTTTAACGTAGATATGATTATTGTAAGCAACAAAAATCTTAAATTTGGGGGGTTTCCTTGAACTTGTTCAAGTCTCTCACCTTAGGCAACCCTTCACCTACTTGTTAGCCCAATTTAGGGACACATCATTTTCCCCCAGTTTTTGTTTGCTGGGCTAAATATCACAATGTTATCATTGTTCATATGATTTTTCATAAGGTTTTAATATGATAACTGTGCCAGTAAGCAACTTGGTGAATTTGAAGCTCACCAATACTGACTACATGATGATATCTGGAGACAGTGTAATGTGCGCACATTTATAGGGTCACAAAGTTGTCATTTTGGATAATTACTGTGTTCTCATAATTATTCAGTCACTTATATGCTTTAGCAAATGTTATTCAAGTAAGGATATGCAAGTAGAATCACCAAAATGAACTTTTCAAAAAAAATAAAAAAAATATATACCCAAATATGGGAATAAACATATTACATGGCAGGGATTAACGATTTATGCAAATTAGACATATTTCAACCACTTGGATTTTTTGTAGATTTTTAGTATGTAATTCTAGGAACCTTATAGAAGTGCACTGTGGTGAAAAACAATTTGTTGCAATTTGTTTGAGGTCAAAACTTATTTTTCCTGGACTAAAGCAGGAACTTGTACACGGCTGGATAAACAGCCGATTATTTTCTTACTGAATTGCGATGATCACAGGAGTTTATTTACACACGGACTTCTCTGTTTTAGCGCACCGTACAATAGTTGTACGTTACTAAAATAATCCGGTGATCATCACCGTTTATGAATTTGGCCCTAAAAGTATTTACTCTTTACTTTCAAGCATTTGATAGAATATTAGTATTTGGTATGAATACAAATTATTAAATGCTTCAGATTTGCAGTATTTACTCGTCATTTTTCAAGGTTGTGTTGGGGCTACCTTGAAAAAAGAAAAGCACATACTAGTATGCAAAATATGAGATTTTATATATGTGGTTAGGCGGGAAGATGAAGAGTCTATGATTAAAATACAAGCAGTTGTTTGGGGAAAGAAATGAGACGTACATGTAGATGGTTGATCATATCTTGCAACATTCTAGGGATAGAAAGGGACAACTGCGAGGCAGTAACTTGAGGTTCCGATTCCATTCAAACACCCCTGTCAGCTTACGTTGATGTATACGTGTGTGGATGTTAGATACACACAATAGACTCTATTACCGGTATGTATTTAAACCATTCGGCTGTGCAATCAACTGCAAGTAAAAAGCATTTACTACTATTTTAGCCAGTAAATGTTAAACAGTAAAACAGGAATTGAAACATTTGCATTTCCTTGATGCTTTTACTTCGAAGTAAAGACTTTTACTTTTTGCTTGTACTTCATATCATTTGCACTTTTGTATATGACCCATTATATTCATAACGCAGTATTTGTGTGCAGATAATGTGCGTTGAGCTTAGCACATATTGCTCCGAAGTGCCAGCGCTGCAGAGCTGGGTTAAAACATTTCAGGAAAGGGTGTTTGAAATAGAGCAAATTATTTTTTTACAAATTTTGAAATAGAAGTTCATTTTAACTACCGGTACATGTATATTTATATTTAAATACTATTTATTTGTTTATATCAAACGGAATCCGTGGGTGAGGCGTTATAAAAGTTTATATGATCCATGGAGCAATCTCTTTTATTTCCGCTATGCCTTGGGGAAATTAGAATGCTCCCTCATCCGCTCAGAAAGCTAGTTTTACTACATCACTTGAAGCAGTAAATATTTGTATAATATACTATTGCATGATTGACAGATACACACTCTCTCGGATAGGAACAGATCCGTCAGTTTGATTTCATTTCTATCAGTATTTTAAGCCTTCTGGTTAATTTGAGTTTTCACAAAATAAAAACCAAGTTACTCATTCTTCCATTTGTTTCAAATATACCTTTTTAATGAGCAAAATATCATGATTCATTATTTATACTGCTGATTACAATGTACACGTACATGCAAGAGGTATAATTAATCCCAAAAATGATTATAAAAACTTAATAGAGCGGAATTTAACATTGGCATTTATTAAAAGGTAGGATACACCTTTTGCAGATATCGAAAATATATTATACCAAATTATTAAAAAATATCTTACTTATTTGAAAATAAATAATTAGTGTAAGCATCCAGCAAAATTATTGCGCCAGATGTCTTGTAATTGTTCTAAAAATTGAATTTTATTTAACAAATTTACGGACGGCGATCGCGAAAAAAGAACATAAGAACCACTGCCCGACGCCGGTTGAAAACTAACGCCGTTTTTCTTGCTTTTCTCAGCATCCATGATTGTAAAACTTCGGACAGGTAATTATTTACTATAAAATACAACCCCCAAAATAGTGTATCCTACCTTTACATCCACCCATTCCTGACAATTCAAGCAATTACCAATGGTATATCCTACCCTTAATTAACCCCTAACCCTCCAAATCAATATGATTTCGCACACACCCTAGAGAGTAAGGGTACAACAATTTGCCACCCAAGACCATTTACAATGTATGTATATCTAATATGAAACCTCAACTTCAAAAGCAAATATTACATTACATATTTTTGTATGCCTTGCAACAAACAAAACACAGCCACTTACTATGCCACTTATACAATCCTGATCAAACAGTTGAATTTCTCTAGTTGTTGATTAGATAGAAGACTTCTTCAGGCATTTTAATAACTACCAATAGGAAAACAAAGAGAAATGAGAAAACTAGAACAGAAAAAAAAAAAATCAAAATCAAAACCAAAACAAAAGAAATTGGCTTCTTAAATGTCCGTTTTTTAACATTTCTTAAAAGACGGGTGAAAAGGTAGAATTTCCGTCGCACCTGAAAAATGTGCACAGTGAAGTGCCAATTATGTTTCTTCCTTGGAAAGCAATCATGCCAAATTCCAGTGAGTGGTGTCAAATTCAACAGCTTTCCCCCACCCAGGGGATTTACATTTTTCAAAGTGTGCCAAGTACCCTCACCGTGGGGAATTAAATTGTTCAAAGTGTGTCAAGTCTGTGCAGACTGCCTCCGATGAGCTTCTTCCAAGTAAATCACTCAATTTGATTCTGAATACATGTACAGTACAGTCTCTTGGTAAACTGCTGCACCTATCTTTTGTTTTCTTCCTTTAAGGGGAGAATGGGAGAGGGGGGAGGGGGAGAGGGGAGGAGGGGGGGGGGGGGGAGAGAGGGGAGGAGGGGGGTGGTTAGAGGTTTTATTTTGAGTAGGTTTAATTCATGGCTTCCTTTCTTTCTCTAGATTCCAGTTACTTATATACATTTATTTGTGCTTGGTCAACATTATTTTTAATAGCGTTTTAATAGAAATATGAGCATTATTACATGTACATATTGCTTCACATGCTGTGATTTTGGAAGCAATGTTATAGAAAATCATGTTTACATATTTTGGTGCCAAAATTTAAACTGTTTTAGCTCCGTTTTAAAGTTATGACATTCCGAGTGCTAGAACCAAGAAAGAAAGATTGGAATGTGACAACTAAAAATAAGGTAATTTCTAAGATTTTTCTAGTTTTATGACATTAAAAAAGCTATGTCATTTACAAACCAGGCAAGAATTAATTAGCCCTAGTTCCAATCTAATTAGTTATTCAAGACCATTTGCACTAATTTAGTACAGGAAGTACTTCAACCTGGGATTTATTTCCTAGAAAATATGACTATTTGAAGCCCACTTTTCTAGATTAATACATTTTCAGGTCGTCTAAGTTACGTTCCCTGTGGATTAAGGGCGGAAATTTAAAAATAAACTCTTCAAGAAAAAGATGATTTTGATAAGAGTAAATCTCTAGGGAGAGATGAAGTTTCCTAGAGATGTTTTGTAACGGATAAATTTGATAAAACACAGATTGTAGGGCATAGGTCAGTCAAGATATGTCATCTTTCAATTTCCCCTAATCAACAAAAGGCACTGTGTCACACAGATTCTGGGGCATAGGTCAGTCAAGATATGCTATCTTTCAACTTTCATACATGTATTTCCTTTCATTTTATTGGGATTTTTAAATTTATTTATACATGTATATTTATTTTTTATTTGGATGGTTATAAAAACCCTTTCCACATGATGTTTTTCCATAAAAACAGTCTTTTTATCAACCAGTTCGCGCCGGGTTTATTTTCAAGTTACACAACCCACTCGCGGGATTATTTTGGATTTAAAATAAATGTGTATCCCGTCCTTCGCAGCGCTAGCGAGTAACTTTTGGCGTAAAAACACGTCTTTATTCATCATGTGTTTTTAATCTCGGGAAAATTGTGCGTGTATATACGTCATCCGGTGCGAACTGGTTAAAAATACACATTTCAAAATAAGATGTTATAGTTTGCAATAAGATAAATGAGTGGTAGCATCCCATAATAAATCTCTGAATTCTGTGAGGCTCTCACAATAGATCAGGGAAATCCCCGTCGGCAGGAGACTGAGGGATTCTAATGGTTCCAGCTTTTCCCAATGTTTAGTTTTCCCCACTACCTACTCTTGTAGGCAGCCCTGTATCTCAAGTTGCTTCAGCCTTGTTCAGGGCAAAATTGGTTTTTAACATCCCTGCTCATTGCATCATTGCATCATTATGGAGTGTCGTGGCCTCGAGGTCTGGAGCATTGAATTCGCCATCTGTAGGTAAAGCTGCAGGTTGTGGGTTCGAGTCCGGCCTGGGACTACGGTGCGTATGCCTAAGGCAAGCCACTTTGTCACTTATTGCTTCTCTCCACCCAGGAGCAAATGGGTACCTGTGAGGGCAGAGATGATTATTGTGGTTGATTTAGCTGCTTTGCGCTGAAATGGCAGTATTGAGCTGTATACTCCCCAGGGAGCCGAGATGGTATTTGGAATGTTTCATGGGCCCAATGAGAAGGGTCACAGCGCCTTTAGTAACAGTTCGCTATATAAACATGAAGTATTATCATTCTTATGCTTCACTGCTTCCACTACCCAACTCCCCCTTGCCCGTTGGAATCCCTCAATCTCTTGACGACGAGCAAAGTACACTGTCTGAAACATCGAGTTTCCATGGTTCTTTTCAGAAACCTCAAGAACTCACAAGAAATGTTTTACATGCTAGGCCTGTACTACCAATCAATCTTTATCTTTTCACAAATTCCAAACTTTATTTTAAGCAAAATTATGATACTCATGTGATACAATAGTCAACATAACAGAAAATGAAATATATAATTTTAAAGGCAGCTGTACTACTCTAATAAAGTGTGTTGAGAACTGGAATTAATAACTCTTATTGATTATACACGGATTTACTTTACTAAACTTATCTGTTATTGAAAATATACTACCGGTAGTATCTCCATGGTAGAATCACATCAGTTCTTGAATCTGCATTGATTAAAATGAGAAAAACACAGATTAAATAGAAACTAGAAATGCGTTTGTGAATGAACACAATGGGCCGTAACTAGCATTCAAGCTTTTACTATAGTATCTGGTATGAATAAAAATGAAGCAAAAAGTGTTACTGGAAAGTATTTAAAAGTATTTGCTAAAGACAAAAAGTATTTACTTTTAGTACAGCCACAAAATGACATTATCAGGTATTAGATTACAAATCTGATACTTGATGATGTCATCCTGATGTCATTAACAGAAAGCTCAAGAGCTGATTCAACTTTACTATTTGAAGCAGAAATATGTATTATATCTCCCGTGGTTGATTTTTCAGCAATTTGTTAAGGTTTAAAGGTCTTTTCATTGTTACATTCGGTCTGGTGACCGAATCAATTTTTGTTCAGGTCAACTTGTTCCTAGAATGAAACTGATTATTATTTATAAAGTGATTTCAGCAAACTTCGCCAAACACATCAACTGATTATATTTTTAAAACATTTTTCAACCTGTCGCTAGCTATAGAGGGTGCTAAAACATTTTATGACGTCACCGTTATTTATTTATAAAGTACAACATAGCCAGAGACTAACATCATTGAAAGTAAGTTCACATAATTTTCCACTTTCAACCATGTGCAAAATCACTGCAAAATGTTGAATTAAATTCTGCCTACCGAAACAAGATTTGCTTCAGCAGTAAGGCTGAAGCAAATAAAATTAAAAAAAAACTTTTTGGTTTGCAGAGCAAATCTGACACTTATGCACTTGCATGACACAACTGTTGGAACAACTGAAATTTGTGTCCACATATGGAATGCCGACTAAGCTTGTCTGAGATGGGTTTCATAACCTTGGAATTCAGCTTAACATGGTGTTTGGCATATCACATGCCATAGAAATACAGAAAAAACATGCATGAATACAGGGGAGAATTCAGCATGTAATGATCAAACCAGACCATATTTTGATTTGATAGCAAGAATGCCAGGTGAAAACGTCTGAACTACAACCCTGAAAACAACCCCAGGGAGAAACTAGCAATTCCTGAGACTGGTGCATTATACCATGGAGAAACCTTCTTATTCCTCCATGATTATACTACAGCTTTCTGTAAAGATGGAAGCGAATAGCGGTGAAACAATATCTGCACCAAAGAAGTTTATTTTCAATATATACATAATATACTTCAGCAAAAGAAGAAAACAAATGTATTGACAATTTTTTTTTAAACAAACAAAGAATCCGATATCAAATGTTACAATTGTGATTCACAAAAGATAATGTCTAACAGCAAAATATTGCCTGAATATTTGAGATATGTTTTATAAGATGGAATTAGCATCTTTATGAAACATTTGGTTGTGGTACCTGCTGCTAATTAGATTCAAACTAGCCAGCTGACCCCGGCTAGCTCAGTGGTCCAGTGGTAAGTTGTCTGCACTATGAAGCAGGAGGTTGTGGGTTCGAGTTTAACATGAGTCAGTGATTTTTTTCTTTTTAACAATCCTTGGTACAACACTGAGTGTACACGATGTTGATAAAGGGCCAAAATGTACTTCTGTATTCTAATTGAGAGTGCGGAACTTGCTTGATCAGATACGAAACCTCAACCATGCAGATACGAAGCCGCCATGCCAACCCAGGCTTAGATATTATAAGTGATAAGACATATGCTCGCATAAATAAATAATGGTGTTGGTTCTAGTCCTAGCATAGCAAGCACTGATTGAGCCGACTGTACTGATGAACATAACTTTTTAATAACACACCTTAATTGCCAACAAAGCTGGCATAATCTTCCCTGACACAACTACCCCTACAGTACCCTGACAGTACCAGTGGATTAGCCCCTTAAATTATCAGTCATACTTTGAACAAACCAGTCACTACAGATATGTCTGGTACATGTACTTCTCAATAAGATCTGATATGCTCTGAAACGAGGCAGCAGCCTGCTCTCTTAGTATTCTCTGTTGGGGGGAAAAAAGGAGGGGGGGACCCATGGGGGTGTTACAGAAAATTGATTGCATCCTTTGGTTCTAAATTTGGACTTCCTGAACCCAGTGTGGTTGTCCACATGACATGAAGGCTATATCCTTTTCTGTTTCCGCTTTGGGGGGTTTTGAAGTTCACTGTTCCTGCCACATCTGCACAGTGTTGATAACATACCCATGATCCCTACTCCACCCCAGTCCTCTCCCGTCCAGTTTTAATTTAATGATTGGGAGCAAGAGGTAATACCCTTGACTCCAAAGTGTTTGTCACTTCAGATTTGTTGGCATGATATTGTTTATGTAATGTGTCTTGGTAGACACCTGTCTACTTTTATCATCTGCTCAAAGGGGGTCTGTCTTAATGACAGTGTCTAAGGTTGAGGTCATACAATATACTGACTACACTGGTTTATTGGATGGGGTTACTTATGTGGTAAACACTTGCTTCTCATTCTAAGGAATTATACTTCCCCTTTCATTCCAGTCCCTCTCAGGACATGTAGGAAGGAACTGACAAAATTCACGACAAACTAAACCTTGCCCATATAGACCCCACTTTTCAATTGAACTCTTATAGGTTTTCAACATTTTAGTTTACCCCAACAGTCCTAAATATTCAAGTTTTGATACGATGTTCACCCTGGGGATTAGGAGGCAGTATTTAGAGCACTCTAAATGAAAGCACATTTGACATTTTTGTAACATAAAATCTAGGCAGAAATTAAAGTTTCAATGAATTTTATAGATTTTTTCACATAGGAGAAATGTAAATCTTAATACTATATATTCCCATTCATTGACATAATTTACGGATATGCTTTCCTAAAGCTAGCTCTAGAGAACCAAATTCCGGCTTACACATAGGCCTACGTTATTGACCTTTTGAGTTACATGTTGGAAATTCCTCAGCGTAAGCTTTCATTTGGTATATAATAGAGCCGGTCACATTATCTCACCACTGGTAACTTTATACCAGACACTCAGTACCTCCTTCAGGTTCACTAAACACCAACTCTCATTTCCTTTTTCTCAACAACTGTTCCTCTTCACAGTTCACAAACGTGATCTTCTCCTCAAGAGTCGGATCATAAAAACAAGAACAGCTAATCAATCATCATAAATTCAATCATCATAAAGGGTTAGGAATCAGTGATGGTAGAATGTATGGCGTCTGTTCCTTTAATGGCTGCTTCGTGCTCCATGACTTTCTAATTTTACTGGACAGCCTTGAGATACCTGGGATCTGGAGCGTGCTCTAGCGCTCCTAGCCCTGACCTGATATTTAATGCTGGAGACCTTGATTTGTTTTATTGCTTGATTTATCAAGCCAGGATCGTGCTTGTATGCTGGATCCTACACTTGTGTGAAGCCATAAAATGTCATTTTATGAATGAAGTTAATAGAGGGAACATGAGATTGAACAGATGGAAGAATAGACTCAAGGCAAGGTATCTAGTAAGGACAGAGAAGAGGTATCTTGGGAGGACAGAGGACGAGGTATCTTTGGAGGCCAGAGGCAAGGTATCTTTGGAGAACTGAAGGAAGGCATGGGAGGTTGGGAGGGAATATTTTGGAATGAGATGGCAAAGGAAAAATGTTTGGGAGGACACAGGCGAGGTATCGTAGGAGGACGGAGGCAAGGTATCTTGGGAGGACAGATGCGAGGTATCTTGGGAGGACAGATGCGAGGTATCGTAGGAGGACGGAGGCAAGGTATCTTGGGAGGACAGATGCGAGGTATCTTGGGAGGACAGATGCGAGGTATCTTGGGAGGACAGATGAGAGATATCTTGGGAGGACGGAGGCAAGGTATCTTGGGAGGACAGATGCGAGGTATCTTGGGAGGACAGATGAGAGATATCGTAGGAGGACAGAGGCGAGGTATCGTAGGAGGACAGAGGCGAGGTATCTTGGGAGGACAGAGGCGAGGTATCTTGGGAGGACAGAGGCGAGGTATCTTGGGAGGACAGAGGCGAGGTATCTTGGGAGGACAGATGCGAGGTATCTTGGGAGGACAGAGGCGAGGTATCTTGGGAGGACAGATGCGAGGTATCGTAGGAGGACAGATGCGAGGTATCTTGGGAGGACAGATGCGAGGTATCTTGGGAGGACAGATGCGAGGTATCTTGGGAGGACAGATGAGAGATATCTTGGGAGGACGGAGGCAAGGTATCTTGGGAGGACAGATGCGAGGTATCTTGGGAGGACAGATGAGAGATATCGTAGGAGGACAGAGGCGAGGTATCTTGGGAGGACAGAGGCGAGGTATCGTAGGAGGACAGAGGCGAGGTATCTTGGGAGGACAGAGGCGAGGTATCTTGGGAGGACAGAGGCGAGGTATCTTGGGAGGACAGAGGCGAGGTATCTTGGGAGGACAGATGCGAGGTATCTTGGGAGGACAGATGCGAGGTATCTTGGGAGGACAGAGGCGAGGTATCTTGGGAGGACAGATGCGAGGTATCGTAGGAGGACAGATGCGAGGTATCTTGGGAGGACAGATGCGAGGTATCTTGGGAGGACAGATGAGAGATATCTTGGGAGGACGGAGGCAAGGTATCTTGGGAGGACAGATGCGAGGTATCTTGGGAGGACAGATGAGAGATATCGTAGGAGGACAGAGGCGAGGTATCTTGGGAGGACAGAGGCGAGGTATCGTAGGAGGACAGAGGCGAGGTATCTTGGGAGGACAGAGGCGAGGTATCTTGGGAGGACAGAGGCGAGGTATCTTGGGAGGACAGAGGCGAGGTATCTTGGGAGGACAGATGCGAGGTATCTTGGGAGGACAGAGGCGAGGTATCTTGGGAGGACAGAGGCGAGGTATCGTAGGAGGACAGAGGCGAGGTATCTTGGGAGGACAGAGGCGAGGTATCTTGGGAGGACAGATGAGAGGTATCTTGGGAGGACAGAGGCGAGGTATCTTGGGAGGACAGATGCGAGGTATCTTGGGAGGACAGAGGCGAGGTATCTTGGGAGGACAGATGCGAGGTATCGTAGGAGGACAGATGCGAGGTATCTTGGGAGGACAGATGCGAGGTATCTTGGGAGGACAGATGCGAGGTATCTTGGGAGGACAGATGCGAGGTATCGTAGGAGGACAGAGGCGAGGTATCTTGGGAGGACAGAGGCGAGGTATCTTGGGAGGACAGATGCGAGGTATCTTGGGAGGACAGATGCGAGGTATCGTAGGAGGACAGAGGCGAGGTATCTTGGGAGGACAGAGGCAAGGTATCTTGGGAGGACAGAGGCGAGGTATCTTGGGAGGACAGATGCGAGGTATCGTAGGAGGACAGAGGCGAGGTATCTTGGGAGGACAGAGGCAAGGTATCTTGGGAGGACAGAGGCGAGGTATCTTGGGAGGACAGATGAGAGATATCTTGGGAGGACGGAGGCAAGGTGTCTTGGGAGGACGGAGGCAAGGTATCTTGGGAGGACAGATGCGAGGTATCTTGGGAGGACAGATGCGAGGTATCGTAGGAGGACAGAGGCGAGGTATCTTGGGAGGACAGAGGCGAGGTATCTTGGGAGGACAGAGGCGAGGTGTCTTGGGAGGACAGAGGCGAGATGTCTTGGGAGGACAGAGGCGAGGTATCTTGGGAGGACAGAGGCGAGGTGTCTTGGGAGGACAGATGCGAGATGTCTTGGGAGGACAGAGGCGGGGTATCTAGGAAGGACGGAGGCGGGGTATCTTGGGAGGACAAAGGCGAGGTATCTTGGAAGGGGAGAGGCAAGATATCTTGGGAGAACTGAGGAAATTTATGTTGGGAGGACAGAGGCGACTAACATTTATCTTGGGAGGACAGAGGCAAGGTGTCTTGAGAGGCCAGGAGCGAGGTATCTTGAGAGGCCAGAGGGGAGGTATCTTGAGAGGCCAGAGGGGAGGTGTCTTGAGAGGCCAGAGGGGAGGTATCTTGAGAGGCCAGAGGGGAGGTGTCTTGAGAGGACAGAGGCGAGGTATCTTGAGGGGCGAGGTGTCTTGAGCGGCCAGAGGCGAGGTATCTTGAGAGGCCAGAGGCGAGGTATCTTGGGAGAACTGAAGGAAGGCATGTTGGGAGGGAATATTTTGGAATGAGATAGCTAAGGAAAAAATGTTTAGGAAGTACACTTAAATCAGCAATTGTTTATTCTAACGTAGTAACAAGGCCCACCAACAGTCAATAGAAAAATAGTTCTCCTGAGGTTTAATGACATTTGAAATATAGATAATACAGGTGTTCATATGGATCTTGAAATGCAGATATGGTTTCATATAGACCCTCTGGTGTACTTTTTAGACATAGTGTGAACAAGTCACAATTATACAAGATTACATGCACAGACATTAGCCACAAACAGTCAGGGAAAATGAGGATAGAATACACTTTGTCACAGAATACAACAATTACATTTTATGCCAGTCATAAATGTACCATAGGTTACAACGAGTTACTGATTTAACTTTACAAACATCTGCTATGGATTCTGTTAACACAGACATGGCTTAAATGTTGAGACTGGGCTGTGCATTTATGGATAGTTTGTTGAACCTGGTCAATTAAAACACATGGGTACCCATTAACCCTAACTCCCTACACAACAAAGGAAGTTGGAGGATTTTGGAGGAATTGTATTGTTCAATAACAATGGTGAGGGAGTTAGGGTTAAAGAAACACTATCCCAAAACTCTAATCTCAGAAGTTCCTGTTCAGCTTGGTTCTTTTTATAGATCCTTTGCACGATATACTGCTGCATCATTGAGTTAATCCAGCAAGATAATGTATCCATGTGTACAGTAAACTTTATAGCTTTAGTGTCAACATAAAATATACTTTGTTTTATTACGAAGCACGGTGTTATTTAGAAAATTCCCAACAAATGACACTGAAAACCTTTCGCTTTCATAATTGTCCGAGAAGTAATACACGTGTACATTTGTATTATGTTGATGTCATTAACCCTAACAGTCCTCATACAGATACAGTCCTCATACAGATACAGTCCTCCAACCCTCCACCTCATACAACCTCCAACCCTAACAGTCCTCATACAGTCCTCCAACCCTCCTCCTCCAACCTCCAACCCTAACAGTCCTCATACAGTCCTCCAACACTCCTCCTCCAACCTCCAACCCTAACAGTCCTCATACAGTCCTTCAACCCTTCTCCAACCCTAACAGTTCTTATTATACAATCATCCAACCCTCCTCCTCCTCCTCCTCCTCCTCCTCTTCCAACCTCCAACCCTAACAGTCCTCAATCCTTTACCTGTTGGAGGATTGAGGACTTAATGACCAAAATTATAATACTTTTACTTATATGTTTTGAATTTTCTAGAAGATGTTTAAAGACTATAATCATCCATATACCTTAAAACGTCAAATAAGATTTCCGATTATCATTCCAACTACTGTACATTATATGGCCAAATTTGCCATATTATTATTAAATAAAAAATTATTTGATTAAAAAAAAAAGCTTTTATTTGTTATCGCCAAACAAATGTTTGTTTTTTCGCCCCAATGAAAATGGCACCGCTTGCGCGGCATGGGCAAAATTTCTAATCTCAGACACGGCAACGTCAACACACGACATGTGTACGCGTAATATCACTGTTTGCGATTGCCAGACTGTTGAACACTACAGGGAGTGCTAGCATTGCCTAGTTCATATCGTATATATGCACTGCATGACAACGCGAGACATGACATTCACTGCGTACCCGTAGTGGATCCCGTACCGGTCTATAGCTGTATGCATTACTCTGCGGTATTACTCGTATAGTGGGATAGCGGGCATTTTTCAAAGCTGCCGTCTTATTTTGGAAAATGAAATCATTGGTAGGGCTATAACCATACCTGCCCTACCACTTCCTGCAGCCTTGCTAACTAAAACTATAACCTTCAACCAAATATTGGCGGATTGCCCTTCCGTCTGTTTTGTGTCTGTTTGTGTTGGGTTTTATACCCAAGACATCTATCAGTAAGTTACATGCATGATGGATGATGTCTCATACAATATGTACTTGTCATTTCATTGACTGTGTCCACGTCTACTTCCATTACTATCCATCATGCTCATGACAAGTTGCACCACAGTTAGTTATAGAAAACATGATGAAGTAAGAATATCCGCCTGTTATCATCAAAGGGGTGTGCATTTCCATATCATGATGTGCTTCACAGATGTTGTTAGCTTAGATTAACAGGGAATTACAAATGTGGTCTTTTTATTACAGAAAAGAGGTAAGAGTTGCAAATATTTGATGATTTAAAGAAAATTTCTCAAAGACATAATATGTAGACCCAAACAAAATTATGATTTTGTTTTTGTTTTTGTTTTTCAAACATCCTTTTAAAAATGATCTCAGATTAAAGAACCTTAAAGACTCATTCTCTAAGGACTTTCGAAAAGGAAAACCGCACTGATAAGAAAGAAAGAAACCAATAACATTGATATTAGAAAAGGTTTACAGCACCTGCACTGAAATAAAACTTTTAAAAAACCTGAAATAAAACTCAAAGAAAAACTTGGAAGTAAACTCAAAGAAAACTTGGAATAAAATTCAAGAAAAACTTGGAAGCAAAAACAAAACCTGGAATAAAACTCAAGGAAAACCTAGAAGCAAACTCAAAGAAAACCTGGAATCAATATTCGCAGAAAAACCAACAGGGTGGGCATGACTTTAAAATGCAAGAGATAAAGGAATTGCAGTTATTGCAGTATTTTACATTTCTTAAAAAAACACTGTGTGCATGACTTAACTTACATGTATTTCTTTTCATTTTCATTAGTTTATTAATTAAATGTTTCTATGTGGAAAGAATATGGCCTATTGAATCTTGTAAACCATACCATTCAAGTAAGACAACCTTTTTTTATTGATATCCATTACAAACTTGAAAGCCTTTAGACACAAGCCAGCACCATCATCCATGTGATTGATATTAGATTTCATTGCCTCCAGACTCCCTATGATTTGATTGTACCCTCCATAAACACGTCTCTCTTCTCCCCTTTGAAATCACAATCTAATTTCCGTTGCTGTGGCCCATATGGTCCAGTTTTTCTGCCCATCTTTGCACCTTAAGGCAGTGAGTTATTTTTCCTTAACATCTGTCGGTGGTGCCGGGTGCTGTGACTTGTCGTTTGCACAGCCACTTGACATTTAGATTTCTCTGGAGGATTCAGCTCTGTTGATGATGGTAAAATACCGCCAGTTTTAACTTCAGAAAGATTAATATGAAGAAAGGAATGATGAAAACTTAGCTAGCAGGATCTCACATATTCTCACATATTCTAATATTCACTTCTTTTAATATTAACTTTTAATATCACCATCCTAATTTCCTTAGTTAAAGTTAAAAGAAAAAAATGCTCACAGGTAATAATTGTATTTCTTTACCCACAGGGTATATACCGCAAGAGTTTTAAACTGGTTATCATTGGGGCCTTGCATGTACATTTAAAAATCCTAAACAATATAAAGTTGTAAAGTTCAAAAGGAAAACTCAGCTTTCTCAAGATCTGCATGTCTGACAATATTAAGGTATTGGGGAGGGTCTATGAAGCAGCAGCAACTTCTCCTCATAAATCCCCTACAAATAAACAAACATGCACAACTCTTGACACAGACCCTTTTGAGAATCAACTGGTCTATTTCATTATTATTTTTAATTGTGGCAAATTCTGTTCATTTCATCTTAAGGAAAACCAAAATGTTCACATTTTCCTGGACATGATACACGCTTACAAATTAAGTGTTTAATCAACATTATAAATGTGCGGTCAGTGACTACTCTTTAAAAGTTGGGATTTCAACCATTAAACTGATGAATTCAACACATTGAGTGTTGAATTCATCAGTTTTATGTATGGAATTCCAACTTTTTAATAGTCACTGATCACACACTTATAAGATTGATTAAACACTTTAGTTTTAAGAGTTTACTAAATGGCTTCAAAGGATGATTGGTACCATACCTGACAATTAGTAGGAAATGAGGTTTTGGAATAAATTTGATGTCTATTTTTGGAAAAATATTTATAAGCTTCTAGTTCTATAAAATGAAAATCCACTAGTTTCATCTTGACAGTGTCTAAATTTGTCTGTTAAATAACTGTCAAGGTGTTTTATCAAAAGTGACGCCAATTATAGGCCCTCAAAGTACACAATAATTCTTGACCCAATTGTCTTTGTTCAGTTACCTTCCGCACATACATTTGTACAGTACATGTACACCTACATGTACATGTACCAATACCAGCATAGTATGTACAATGACTGTACATATTGCTTCCCTGTTTGTGTAAGAGGATCCCAGATATCCTCAGGAATTCAGACAAGTTGGTTAAGGTCATGGTCAGAGCTTGGATTAAACCCTCTCATATTACACATTGGTAGACATTCAGTTGCCACTATTCAAGATGGAATAAATGAACAGTATGTGATTGAGTCAGGACTCTAGAGCATAGTGTGTGTTTATTTGGTGACAGAGACCATTTCTGCAACCCCTATATCATACTCTGGATTATTGGATCCAATTTGACCGAGATGGTGAAGTGCACAATGACATTTCAATCACATTTATGTCATTATGTTATGGCTTATTAGCAGAGTTGTAGTCGAGTCCCTGCAAGTCCGTTCACAAGTCCTTTCGTGAAGCCAGTCACAAGTCCTTTCATAAAGGCAGTCACAAGTAACTGGATGTACAATGACAAAGGAATGCTTTTGTCAAAGCTCATTTGAATAGCTTGTGATTTGAATTGAAACTGGAGGGCTTGTGATGGACTTGCAGGGGCTTGTGATGGACTTGCAGGGACTTGTGATGGACTTGACTACATCCCTGCTTATTAGTGGTGTGGTGTATTATTTACAGATTGTCAAGGAAAAGAAGAAACTACAAATCTATTAAATCCCAAACTTGTGTATTTAGGAAAAGACTAAATAAATCAGGAATGTAAATTCTAAATATCCTTGATTGTTGACTACATCCATGCTACATGCATGTTAATTTTACAGATCTGGGAAAAGGACGGTCACATAATGCTAACCCAGGTCTGTTATCACGCAGTGAAGACTGGGTCCTCACACTGTTATATTCCCTTTGAAAATACCTTTCTAACAAAATAAACAGTTAAAAGAAAATGTTGAAAATTATTATATTTGTATGTGTGACACATTTTCAACAGCCCTAAAACAAAAATATCAATACCTATACATGTAGTATTTGCAACAGTGAATGAAGTCTTTAAATTATTAGCCAAAGGTGTCAACACTAGTTTTTGAAGAGAAAGATCGGTGACTGGAATGCCAACCAAATATATGAAGTTAATGATTTGAAGCACTCCAATGTTTCAGGAACTATAAATGTGAATACCTTTGAATGACAAAACAGAGTGAGCAGAAGATAGACAGCATGACTGTAGTATCAGAGTATCAAGAACATGCCTGTATACCCTAACTACATAAGGGTATATTTACTTGGTAGGAGAAGAATTAAACTGAATTTTAACACAACTTTGGTGAAAAAACATTATCTGCTCTGTGCTTTAGTTTGTCATTATATATTAGCAGTGACTCCGGCTATGTGCTTTAGTTTGTCATCCTTATTATCAGTGACTTGCTTTGTGCTTTAGTTTGTCATCCTTATATTGGCAGTGACTCTGGCTTTGTGCTTTAGTTTGTCATCCTAACATAAGCAGTGACTCTGGCTATTTGCTTTAGTTTGTCATCTTTATATTAGCAGTGACTCCGGCTATGTGCTTTAGTTTGTCATCCTTATTATCAGTGACTGGCGTTTTCACACTATCTCAGTTTCGAACCGTGTTGAAACCAACCCGGTTCCAACCCGGTTCAGCATGGGTTGTTTTCGACACGGATCACGGAGACTCAACGTTCACACTGTTCATTCCGCGAACCAGCCGCTATATGAACCGTGTAACGTTCAATCCGGCTAGGGCCACCGTGCATTCACACTACACATTTCTAAACACGGATCGCATTCAAAAAGGCGCGCTGTGATGATTTTCCTTATCCCACAATGCTTATAATCCCGCCTCAAATTTGTTAATTTGTGCGGCACTGGCTCGGCGTTTTGCCGTGGATTCCCTGGCCTTTCAGATCCTCAGAAATTTTTGTGAACACCTTATTTCTTGTCGTGCCGTCCAGTTGCGACTAAACCGCATCGTCCGACCAAATCGTCAACATGGCCTTTACTTCTTTGTCCTTCCACGTCGGTCTTTCAGCTTTATTGTCTGACTTTTTGGAACCCATTTTTTTTCTCAAACAAAATTGAAAAGAAATGTCTGAGTGCGTGTTGTATTTGCTGTTGTGTTGGGGTTTGGTGAAGAACCACGTGTGTGCTAGCGCATAATGCACAACATGCGTGACGTGCCAGTACATGTACCTGATATGTACATGTACGTGTCACGTCGATCAGATAACTGATTGTTTATTGACCTTTGTACCGCGTGTCCGATTTCCGTCGGACGGTAGCATGGTAGGATTTCGCGCCACAACTCAACACGGATCGGCGGTAAGCGAACTCAACTCGGGGCGGTTCACACTATCATTTTCGACACGGTTCACGCCGAAAAATGCGATTTCAATCCGGGTTGAGATTTCAACCCTGGTCCCTACCAGGGTTGATTTCGATCCGGCTAGAGCCTGCTACCCGGGTTGGAACCGGGTTGACATTTTAGTAGTGTGAAAAGGGTTGAAAAAAATCTCGGGGTTGGAACCGGTTCCAACCACGAGATTTTGGACAGTGTGAAAGCGCCTTTAGTTTGTCATCCTTATATTGGCAGTGACTCCGGCTTTGTGCTTACTCCGGCTTTGTGCTTTAGTTTGTCATCCTTATATTGGCAGTGACTCCGGCTTTGTGCTTTAGTTTGTCATCCTTATATTAGCAGTGACTCCGGCTTTGTGCTTTAGTTTGTCATCCTTATATTGGCAGAGACTCCGGCTTTGTGCTTTAGTTTGTCATCCTTATATTGGCAGTGACTCCGGCTTTGTGCTTACTCCGGCTTTGTGCTTTAGTTTGTCATCCTTATATTGGCAGTGACTCTGGCTTTGTGCTTTAGTTTGTCATCCTTATTATCAGTGACTCCGGCTTTGTGCTTTAGTTTGTCATCCTTATATTAGCAGTGACTCCGGCTTTGTGCTTTAGTTTGTCATCCTTATATTGGCAGTGACTCCGGCTTTGTGCTTTAGTTTGTCATCCTTATATTAGCAGTGACTCTGGCTTTGTGCTTTAGTTTGTCATCCTTATTATCAGTGACTCCGGCTTTGTGCTTTAGTTTGTCATCCTTATATTGGCAGTGACTCCGGCTATGTGCTTTAGTTTGTCATCCTTATATTAGCAGTGACTCTGGCTTTGTGCTTTAGTTTGTCATCCTTATATTGGCAGTGACTCCGGCTTTGTGCTTTAGTTTGTCATCCTTATATTAGCAGTGACTCTGGCTTTGTGCTTTAGTTTGTCATCCTTATTATCAGTGACTCCGGCTTTGTGCTTTAGTTTGTCATCCTTATATTAGCAGTGACTCTGGCTTTGTGCTTTAGTTTGTCATCCTTATTATCAGTGACTCCGGCTTTGTGCTTTAGTTTGTCATCCTTATATTGGCAGTGACTCCGGCTATGTGCTTTAGTTTGTCATCCTTATATTGGCAGTGACTCCGGCTATGTGCTTTAGTTTGTCATCCTTATATTAGCAGTGACTGGCTTTGTGCTTTAGTTTGTCATCCTTATTATCAGTGACTGGCTATGTGCTTTAGTTTGTCATTCTTATATTAGCAGTGACTCCGGCTTTGTGTTTTAGTTTGTCATCCTTATATTAGCAGTGACTGGCGTTTTGCTTTAGTTTGTCATCCTTATATTGGCAGTGACTCCGGCTTTGTGCTTTAGTTTGTCATCCTTATATTGGCAGTGACTCCGGCTATGTGCTTTAGTTTGTCATCCTTATATTAGCAGTGACTGGCTTTGTGCTTTAGTTTGTCATCCTTATTATCAGTGACTGGCTATGTGCTTTAGTTTGTCATTCTTATATTAGCAGTGACTCCGGCTTTGTGTTTTAGTTTGTCATCCTTATATTAGCAGTGACTCTGGCTTTGTGCTTTAGTTTGTCATCCTTATATTAGCAGTGACTCCGGATTTGTGCTTTAGTTTGTCATCCTTATATTAGCAGTGACTAATCATCCAGTGCTCTGCTCCCAGAATAAGAGAGAAGCCCCGACTATACAAGGAATTACTGGCTAAATTGTGTTAGTTCTACAAGACGTCATCAATGTGTTGCTTATTCTATGGCCGAGTAGAAATAACGAAATATTGTGAGTAATTATAAATCTCCATTGCCTGATTCTCCATGCTTTGTAAATGGGCAGAACTGTGGAGATAATGAAAAGAAATCTCTCTATAAAAGGTGTTTTTTAGAGGTAATATCTTGATGTTTTGGTCCTTGGAAAGAATTTGACATAGAATCCAACTTTATTACATTTGTAATAAAAAATATGCACATTAATTAAAGTATTTCACTACTTCGGTGCACGCAAACGGTAACAAAATTTCTACTGTCTTCAGACAATTTGTGTAGTGGCTTCCATTTAGCACATTCCTAACATTATGTTTTTAGCACATTCCTAACATTATGTTAAAAAAAACCACCTGCATTATAGTTCAATTCAATTTCTTCATAACTTTAAACAACAAAACTGACTGATTCTTAACATGCAGAGCAAGTCATCCCCTCCCACACTATAAATTATTGACTACACTAGTTGACACTCTTTGCATTGTTACGGATTTTAATATTTGCGCAAGAATTTCTAGCAATTTGTATTCAAATAATTCCATGCATAATTGATCATCAAGTGCTGGAATTAATTGGTTGATGATTGATAAGTTGAAAACATTCATTGTGTTTTCACCCGTCACTCCGGAAAAAACATGCAAACTTCCTGTTGCATTTGTGTTCAAAACGTGGCTATAATGATATGCTTTATTCAGTGCATTTCACAACAGCTATTAGTCAAATATCGCATTAATCCTGTAATCAACTATGAATCAACCAAATGAACCAAAAACAACACCCCCCCCCCCCCCCCCCGAAGATTTCATCTTACTCAGATGCAAAGACATTAAAGTATATGCCTCTAAAGATGAAATGTAGCATGACTCATACTCAGCGAGCAAATTAAGTCTATCTTCTTGCATGCTGTTGTCATGGAAACACCATTTTACACCACTGCACTGTAATTTATAACAATTGATAATCAAAAAAGTTAAGAGGGCCTAATATTTTGATCTTAACAAGATCTTCTTCAGAGACAAAATGGCTGTGTACATGAAACAAACATAAGGGGACATACAAGCATAATGCATTGTGTTTTGTATCCTGACTTCATTGTGTCCTGTCCTGTTTTGTTGTTTGTCCTGTCTAAAGTCTTATATACAGTTGTAATGTTCAATGTTAATGTTTATTTTCACAATTTGATGTGGAATGACAGGTCTTTGACCATAGCGATCGTTATTAATTTTGTTTTCCTATTGCCCATCTTTATTGTGATATAGTATTTTATGGCATGAATAAAAGAATATAAAGAATAAAAATGCATAACATGATTCAGAGAACAAAAAGAAAGTAAAAGAGGAATGAAAGAGGTCAGAGTGGGCAGGATCAAAGACAGACCAAGGGGTTAAAACCTAGGTGGGGAACAAACAAGGAAGGGGTAAAACCACAAGGAAAGAGTCCAGGGTGAAGATCAAAGGAAATAACTAACAAAGAAGTATGACTTTGGGTAGTTTAGAGGGTGTTGAGAGGAAAAGGAATGGGCAACCGTATTACAAGAAAGGGTTGTAAAAGTAAAATGGACAGGAAAAAACCAGAGGAGTAAAAACCGAAAAAAAAGTGTCGTTTAACTGACCTGCCGATATCAAACCAAAACAAATGCCGTTTGTTTTTAACCGGCGTCAGAAGGCTCTTGTTCTTTCGCGATTGCCGTCCGGTAATTCGGTTAGCACAATCGTTTTGCTGTATGCCTAGAATTATTATTTACTTTTAAATAAAGTTAGTACAAAAAATTGATATCTGCAAATGGTGTATCCCACCTTTAGGCCAAGGGTATGAATAAAGAAACCTTTGGTAGAAATCCTCTTCAACTACCGTAAGATACATTTTATCTTTTAATCCAGATACACATCATATAAGTCTTTTTTCTTACTAATATCACTGTGAACAATATCTACATGTATGAATAGTACTAGTATAACAAATAAAACATATAGGTATAACACACTAATTTTACTGAAACATCAATATTAATAATATATGCTTAAAATGAATTGAACATTTTTCTGACAAAGGTAGCTTACAGGACAAAAATGTTCAAATTGCAGAACAGCATTCTTGTCACCTCACTGTTCCAAATACTACCTCACTGACTAAAATAAGTCAGTTAAAAAGGTCGTTTGCCAAGAAAATTTGACTTATAAACAATTACTTCTTCCACAAAAGAGTTTCACATCAAAACAACGATATATTTGTCTACTCTAAAATTAGCTACTAAGAAATGACTTCTTCCCTGCACTGAGTTGAATCCACTGACATAAAATGCACAGTAAATAATAAATAATAACTAAGTGCATTTAATCCATTATTTACCAGCCGGCCTGACATGTACTCGCAAATCATTTGACATCAGTTTACAGGCAAGTGTAAATGTTGAGATAAAAAAGTGGAATCCTTCCTAAATAAACCACACCAGTCTATATACTAGAGTACAGTAGCTGAATAGATCCCTCAAATATTACAAATACCGCAGATACTTACTTGAATTATGGCTAAAATGATAACAATTTCAGTCCAATAATTCAGTTAAGGAGATCTCACTATGCAGCTAACCACCCCTATGTGGCGAGACCACATAAGGCCATACTGTACATGTTTGTTGGATTTTACAAAAAATGCAGCCACAAATCAATACAAAATGAGATCTCTTGGTACTCATCTGAAAGGACAATTACCGCTAATGGTTTGCTAATAGTTTTAAGTAGCTGCCTTTCTCATGCAGAGCAGAGCAGAGCAAGGCAAAATGGTGACCAAAAGTACTTTCTTTACAATCAAATGTTTGGTCAGTTTGTCTACTTAGTTTAGCTGCCCAAAAAATGTCCCCTTCTGACCTTTTCAGTAAATTGAGGTCAATGGGTTCACAAAAAACACTGGATCCTTTCAAAATGTTCACACTGAGTTTAGGCCAAAAGCAATTTCTGCAGGAATTTGGCAATTTTTAGAAAGGCAGAGTCAATTAGCCAATTTTACTTTATTTAAAGCCTAATGATACCCTTGAAAGCAGCTGAAATGTATGAAATCTGTAATAGAGGTGCTATTTGTGTGCAGCAAGTAGGCCTTTGAGCACTATATAAAGTTTGGTTCAATCATGCAGGTAGTTGGAAAAAGAGGTTGTTTGAAAATTAACAACTATTTTCTTTTTGAAATAGAAGTACTTTTATTGTGTTTTGATTAAATTGATTAGTTTCTATCATAAGCAGAATCTGTAGATAAGGCAAGATAAACCAAATATTTGCTGCTTCAAACTTAAGCGAGCCATACACCAATTTAGTGATCCTGGAGCATTTCCTCTGGGAAAATCACATTGTCTTGTTTGGGAGACTTTTTATTGCACCATCTCCACCACTTGAAGCATTCAGTATACCAACTATGAACTTGTTATTTTATCCTAGACCATCACCATTCTTAATTCTGCTTTTGTTTATTTCCCCGATGGTTCTTAGGTTCTGCAGGATATTCGGAATCCAAGCACAGGTAAACTCCATTGTGGACTTTCTACACCACTATGGATTGTGTGCACTAGGAGAGATGAGCCACTCAATTTCTCTCCCACTACTTATTTCTAGCAGTGATGAGGGAAGGTTCATACTCAAAGCCTCTCCAAGTCCATCGGCCAAAAAGAGGAATATATAAATTTCTGCTTGCCAGCCGTGTTGTTATTAACCAGTTATTGTAACATTCACCGAGCCGAGGCGCAAAGGTTATTGTTAATAATGAAACTCGATTCAAGACGGGTTCAGGGCGATTGTACTTGGAAGCACACCCATGCATTTCCGGCTTTGCTCGCTGCTGACAGCCTTGCTCGTTGCGTGTTTATGCGTCATCTGTTTTGAATCTGGGAAAAACTGTGCGTGTGTATACGTCCTCCGGCACGAACTGGTTAAGAATCTTTGATAATAGAGACTAATTACACAGGTAACATCTGAACAATCAAAGCTAAAATATCTGTACTCACAAATTTGCTCACCGGAATCCTCCAATTTAAATACGATTTTTACACTCTCTATGCTGATTACACTGTAAGAGCATGAAATTATTGTAACAGTTTCTTGTCAACTTAACTCTTGTCTACAGGGTGGTCAAAAAAAAACTATACCCAACTTTGGAGGCCATTTTCTCCTAGATGATAAAATATTATAGTAATTTGGTTTGCATATTATTAAAGCATATATCGTTGAGCATTATTGGTGAAAATAGGGAAGATACTACATTAATATTTTTGGAGATATTCCTATTTATAGCGAGTATGTGTAAAAATGGCTTTTCCACGGGAGCTGTCAATGCATCAACATGTTTGAATACGATATGCCACAATAATGTAATGACGCGATAGTCCTTTGACAAATGTTTTTGCGAGAGCTTCTTTTATTTACACTAAAATGGATAAATAATAGATAGGCTTCTGGTTTTGCAGCATGCTTGAACTGATATGTACACAGCAATAAAAGCATGCTCCAAGAGTGAATTTGAAAAGCCCGCTCTGAGCATCTTGACAATAAAGACCTCTACTACATGTACTTAAGCCATTTGTACACATACTCGCTAGAAATAGGAATATCTCCAAAAAATATAAATGCAATATCTTCCCTATTTTTACCAATATTGCTCAACGATATATGCTTTAATAATATGCTTTAATAATATCCAAACCAAATTAATAAAATATTTTATTATCCAGGAGAAAATGGCCTCCAAAGTTGGGTATATTTTTTTTTGACCACCCTGTATTATGCCTATGACCGCATTATAAAATGATTACAACTTATAAATCAAAAGCAATTTGAAAAAAGTTGGTTTTTGAGCAGCCTTAATTTGCAGCCTTAATTTGAGGCCTCAATCTACTTTTAAGGCCTCGATCTATTACAACAAAATCACCTTCCTGGCATGTCTTTACAAATCGTGTAAACTTACTTCGAATAAGCTACATGTATTATTGTTTAGAGATGGTACTGGTAGAAGTTTCAAGAATTCATATTCCTAAAAGTCACAGCAAAGAATACATTACAATTTTGAAATCTAAATATTTTGTAAAGTTGTTTCTTAATTAACATTCAGATTTTCCTGTGTATTGCACTTATTGTATTTTTCAATTCTATTGTAGGTCCTCAATTAAATTTATTTTTTGTTTTATATTTAATGATTTGTAATTATGTTTTAATCATAAGCTAAAGCCAAAGCCTGGAGGTTTGGGGCAGTGCCAAACATTCTATGGCTGACGACCAAAGAACCGTCGGACAGACTGAATTTTCTTGGCCAGCACTTTATGCACCGAGTTACGAAAAGATCGATTCATCAATCCATAGATGACAAAATTCCACCAACTGTTGGACATGGCCACCCAAGCCGATGTGAATTGTAACCAAACAGGATAAGTGAAGGAGTGAATAAGAATGAGAAACAACTCCACAAAATACAACAACCAGCTAATAGCAAAGGCAAATGTGATGACACTAAAGACAAAGACTGCCTTGCCACGTACTGCAACCAACCAAGATACACGCTGATGATTAGGTTGTGCAATGGCTGGGGTAGCTCCAATAAGTCGAAGTCTACGTACGAGACTGGCTGAAACTGATCATAAGAAGCCTTACATTGCACACTATGAGCACCACGAGTGGTATGAAGTAGCCAAACAAACTGATGTAAATAGCTGTCGGTGCATCATACTGTTCCAATCTAGAGAGTACGGTGCTTCGTTCAAAGGAAATTGTATTCACGCAACAGAGGACAATTCCTGATGCAATAAAACTAAGGCATATTACTACTGACACGATGACAGTTCTTCTTTTGGTAACGAGAGAGGGGTGGCGGAGAGGTCTTGTAACTAAAATATAACGATCCACATTCAGACAAAGCAGGATGACTGCTGATATTTGTGTCAATGTGTGAAGGAGAAAGTAATGTGCATATTGGAGCCAACTGGGAAATGGCCAATGACCTATGACCTCACAGATGAAGGATAGAAGCACAACAGGAGCCACTCCGAGATCCGACAGAGCTAGAGTTGTCATCAGTACTTTGGTACTCTCAGAGAAATCATCAACATTTTGAGTCACAAGAACAGTCAATGTGTTGAATAGCAAGGTGGCTAAGAAATCAAATAAAATGTAGGAAGCTCGCAGAGCGGCTGATGCAGAGTCTAACTGGAAAGAATCTCCAGACTCAAGAGTGATGTTGCTGAATAAATCCATGATGGCTTTGAGGAATCTACTCGTCAGTTTGTGTTTTCAATACTCAAGCTGTAACCTCTATCATCTGGCCTGTATTGACTGAAGTCTTGCATTTGCTTTCTAGTCTTGTATTCCAGCCTATTTGCTCCTGCATGTATATAGTTATTAATTTGGGTCACGTTATTGCACAGCAAGCTCAAATCATATTAACCTTTGAGCTTGTAACCCGACTCTTGAATCTCCTGCCAAGTGCATTAATCAATAATTTAAGAGGGTCTTTTGCTGGCAGCCATTCAGTCTATCAATTTGCTGTCTCCATTTGTTGTCAGCTTGATTGTAAATCATCCAAACAAATGTCCATTGAGATATTGATACCAATGCTTGAAAACTCTGCATTCGATCATCAAGTACTCCAGAATTGTACATAGATCTTCACGCTGTTTTTTTTAGTCAGGATAAACACAGGTTTGCTGTTTAAAACTAACGAGTTTTGGACAGTGAACAGCCATACACCGTTAAGACACACTCTTGCTCCATTTCAGTGAACTTCATGTAGGCAGTATTCTGTAGCGAATGGGCCATTGTCTTGTAAACTCGCATGCAAACAGCTACAAATTACCGGTTTCTTAGTTTTTGCAAACTCCTTCGATCTCTTGATCAATAGATTAAGATCAAGACAGATGAAAACCTGGCCTAGTTGAAGTAATCCAGATCAGTTTGGTACCATTCTGCTGACCTGGCCAGCAATTGTCATCCTCCTAGCTCCAAGTTCAAGCATCCTTGCGGCATTTTATCCACACGCTGTAGTTCCTCACACACGCACACCGCCCTACACACTGTAGGCCCCGAGTGTTTTTCCCAATGACATGCATCTTCAATCTAAACCAATCCTCTGTTGTATCAGTCCATGCAGTGATCAATTAATTAACATCAGTGACTAAAAGCACCTTCTTCACTGGGTAATTTATTACCCCCAGAACAACTGGACCATAAATCTTGACACAATTATTCATAAGACAAAATAAGATTGGCGGAGGTAGAAAATTGGCGCAGTGACATCATTTCCAACAATCGGTTCACTTTGGCCGCAAGATGATTAACTACTACACAGTCCAATTAGAGCCATGCAGCCCCTTGAATTGCCTTGAATTTATCCGTCCAGTAAACACAAGTTGAACGTCTAATTGGAGATCACGACTCTGCAGCTTCCAATTTGACGTAGTATACCTTGTTGAAGTATCAATGAACAAATTATTATAATTAATATTTCTTTACAAAAAAGTGTTCAATGTAGTAAACACATCACTGTACAATTACACATTTAAAAAGAGAACATTATAAACACAATATGAAGAATAATTTTACATTAAAATGCACCTTCAAATTCAATGATTAAATAAAAATAGTTTCTAAAAAGATGTATTTTGAGTTTTTCTACACGTATGTAGGTCAAAGGCTCCAATTAATGAGGTAGGTCTAACGCATAGAGCTACAAGTATATTAAATTACTAAAGCGTTGGCTCGATGTGCAAAGTGATGCCTGCTGGGTGCATCCATGTTTGTGCACAAATCTATGAAAAACTCAAAATTGTGTACGTCTTTTGTACAGCTATTTGCATATCTGTGTTTTTATTCTATACAGTGTATCACTGAAGCCGATACGCCCAAAACTAAAACGCACGATCAGTGTGCGTATCTACGTGCTGCAGATATGATTTTGCCGTAAGTTGTTTGCGTCTGTTCTACTTGCACGCGCGTTGCATTGATAGTACACTTTCAAAATTTTGATATGTGCTACAACACGCAAATGAATTCAAAATGTCTGCGCGCAGAATGAATTCAAAGTATCTCCACTCGTTAAAATAAAGAGTTAGCACTCTAGTAATTTAATATAGCTCTATGGTCTAGAGTTTGTTCACTGAACTAAATGGGTTAAACATTATAGCTCTCCAACCAACCCAAAACAGCCAAAATTACCCTTGAGACCATAAATGACCACATTGAGAGTGAACTCAGTTTCACCTGGAAAGATAAAATCATGAACCCCAAAACAAAGCCCACAGAAATGTTCATTCAAACAGCCAATATTATCATTGAACCATTTGAGCAAAATGACCTTGACATTTAGGTTAATCTGTGGCAGTAAAAGTACCTGTAGCTGATTCCACTGAACCCTGGTTTGTGTACTTTTTTTCAAATGGCCAATATTGAACAAATGACCAGTGCCATGACATTCAACCCAGTGTAATGCAGGATAGCTTAGAGTTTAACCTTGAATACTTTGACCATGGAACCAATCACTGGTACATGTACTTTACTAAAATCAAAGTGATCCTTGAAATCAAATGGATAAGGCCTTGATGTCTCAC
This sequence comes from Crossaster papposus, assembly GCA_037893245.1. Lineage (NCBI taxonomy): Eukaryota > Metazoa > Echinodermata > Asteroidea > Velatida > Solasteridae > Crossaster > Crossaster papposus. The sequence goes on along the minus strand of JBAIAA010000656.1, from coordinate 294,680 downwards.
AAACTCTTTGGGACAGATAGGATATATGGTATTTGTTTATTTTACACCAGGCTTTCACCTCTGCACTGGGTCGGTTTGTAGTTAAAGGTAGGATGTTATACACCATTGGTAATTGCTTAAATTATCAAGAATGGGTGGATCTGGGGGGTTGTATTTTATAGTAAATATCGTTTAACTGACCTATTTTACAATCATGGATGCTGAGAAAAAGCACAAAAAACGGCGTTCGTTTTTAAATAGCGTCAGGCTGTAGTACTAATGCTGTTTTCTGATTTTTTTAAATTTTTTTATCGCGATCGTCAAATGGCGATCGCGATTTGTTTAAATAAAAAAAAATTGTAACAATTACAGAATATCTAGCGCAATCATTTTGCTGGATGCCTGCAATCATTATTTACTTTAAATAAGTAAGATATTTCCTAATAATTCGGTAGTAATTGTTTTCCCGAATCTGCAAATGGTGTATCCAATATTGACTATAAAATACAACTCCCAAATCCAACCATTCCTAACTCAAGTAATTACCAATGGTGTATTCTACCTTTAAATGACCCAAGATCGTTTATTAATACGAATATTTAACAATAATGTTTTCTGAAAACAAACTCCCCATAAATATTTGTCCTTTTAGAAAATTGTTCTACAAATCTATTCATATGTACTTAAGCAAGTTGACTTCCATAAACTGTAGAATATACTCATCAGTGGCTTTTACCATTTTCAAGGCTATTTAACTATGAATATATCTTTAAATGCAACAATACCCAAGCAAGGCAATAAAAGCCACTCTTGGCAAAGGGCTAAAAAAACAGGCAGGATGAAATAAGACAAATCTGAAAAGCTGGATGTCGGAATTTTAAAAGAAGAATTTACATCAGAATAGCAACTGTCTCAAAAGTGTTTATAATTTCAAAAGCCTTTACTTCGCATACTACTAAAAATGGTTCTGCTGCAACCAAATTCGCCCGTGGCATTTTTAATGGTTACTTTTCAGTTCAGGATACAACAAAATACCAGCTTCAAAGAAGAATATATGTCAGAGTTTAGTAACGATTTCCAAAGTGTTAGCTTCAAGGAACGACCCGGGTCGCACTTTCGTCTGGCTGTTTTGGCTAGCCTTACCAATTCCGAGCCAGAAAGAACTACTAAATGGTTCTAATACATGTACAACAAAATGCCTTGGGCAGTTTTTGTTCAGTTCAGGGATCAATAAAAGACCAACAATTTTACAGTTCAAAGAAATGAACAACCAAACTTCTAAAGAGGAAACCCACAAGTTGGAGGAAATTGCCCAGCTGGTAACAAATTGTTCCTTTGAAGTTTTCCTTTCATGGTCCGTTTCCTTTTTGTTGTCTATTAGTTTAACATCAGAGACTTAGGTGGCCCATTTCAGCTGTTTTTTTATTTATTGTTGTGGTTTTTCTTTGTGTGGTATAAATTATTTGAGAGTTACAGATTACCAAGTATCACCTTGATTTCAAAGGATTTAATTCCCAGCATGGTTACAGTTAATATTCATCATTTGCAAATAATTTCTATACAGTACTTAATATTTGGCTGCGAGTGAAATATATGTAAAAGTATCGTGTGAAATTGTGGCACCTGGGGACGATTTCACGAAAGACTAAGATCAATCTTAGGAAGACTAACTCATCCTAACTTGCATTGGATCTATTGCATGTTAGGAGAAGTTACTCTTCCTAAGATTGATCTTAACATTGGTGAAATCGGCCGCTGCTTGTGCATGTTGCCATTCTAAAGAAAATAATAGACTCTTTGTATCAAATTCCAACAATGGTCAGTCGACCATCGTTGGAAAAAGCCGACTTTTAAATATTGCCCCAAGTAAGTCTGCAATTTGTTTGCAATTTGTTACACATAGGTAAAAGCTAACTAGTCTGGTTCCCTGACCTTACAATTCCATGATGTCTATAAATTGTTCTGTTTCATCTTAAGTAGGGTCAGAAAATCATACTACAAAAACATATTTTCTTGGTTTTTCCCAAAATCCATAACACAAAACTTTAAACAGCGTAATAATATTTGCTGTAAAATACTAACTTCATACCAATCCATTTCTGAAATTACAGCAAATAGCAAATTTGTTATCCCCTTTAATCGTTATTCAACCAAACCCAAGTTCACTCAGTAACATGCATTCAATTTCATACTTCCTGGCCTGGTAGACGACAAGATAAAGAAAAAACTACATTTATACCACATAACAATATCCACACACACACACCAACTGATTACAGAGCCAGTGTATTGTAGCCAGTGGTCAACAAATGACCCATGGATGACCTGACCAGATTGACAGCTTATCAATACACCCAGGTCTTTGCAAGGATTGACCACTGAACTATACCCTTGTCCTTGGGCACCCTAAATATAATTACTGGTATTTGTGTATGATCTCACCCATAATCACAACCGAGTAGGGTGTTAACCTAATTAGAGTCCATGGGTAATCTTAAGAACACAGACCTCGCCCCACCCAGACCAAAGGGTCATCTTATAAGCCAACCTTCCACTTTAGTTCTAGATGGGGGTTCTAACACTTTTTTCTTGCTTCATATGAGAGCAGGTATAACAGGCCAATACTGCAATTTCCATATTTTTAGTAGACCTTTTAACCCTTTAAACTCGGGCGTCTGTTTTCGAAGATTTTGTACGTGTTGCTAGTTTGTATATCATTTACAGCATACAAATCCCATTTAATTATGTATCATTGGAAAGCTTACAAATAGGGCTATATTTGGGGGGAATATTTGGACCCCAGGAGCTTTTAAGGGACTTATAAGTCAGATGTAAGGGGCTGAATGCAAAGGTTTAATTGTGTTTACTTTTGTTTCTTTTTAACCGTTTGTTTCTGCAGATTTACTTGCAGACAAATTTACCTACAAGATTTGCAATCTATCGTTATCCCAAATGTTTTTATTTCAAGTTTTCAAACTTTTTTAAATCCGCATCAATGCTGCTCATATACAACATTTGCAAACATAAAAAAACAAAACTACCAAATAATTATGAAATACCTAATACTGGACTGTTGTTGAATGACAGTCTAATCAAGTTTCCTGTAAAACTATGGCAACTGGTGTGCTGGCATTTTCAAGAAAAGGAGTATTTTAAATCAATTTCCAATGCTGGTCAGCCGACCAGCTTTGACAAAAATGGCTTCTTTCAAATTTACTACCACAAATTTACCATATTTAGTTAGTCAGTATTTGTTAGCAATCGATATAACGGACACAACCCAGCTAGACGGGTTCCCTGACCGTACAAATCCTCAATGTTTATAAATTGCTCTGTTTCATTATAAATGGGGTCAAGAAACTAGACTACAAGAACATTGTTTTTCTTGGTTTTTTCAGCATCTACGAACAAAAACCTTCATATGTCAGTGTAACAATTTTTGCTATACAATACTAACCCCCCAAATCCATCCATTTCAAAATCAAATGTTGTATAATAACTCTAAGGCTTATAATAACTTCCATAAATTGCAATTTGTGGGGACAAAAAATATCTCTGGGGAGGAAATAAGCAGAAATGCTTAAAAATGTCAACCGTTGCAAATAAAATCACCTCCTTTAGTGTTTAGGCAAAATTAGTATATTGGTATTTTCACCCTTTATCTTAGTTGAAAACAACCTACATGTACTTGCCACTTGACCATCTCATCTCACCATTACCAAGCATAATGATGGACTTATATTTCCAATAATACCATAATCTCCTAATGTGGCCAGTGGTTTATACCATTAGCCAATTCTCTGAATCATCAGCAAGGGATTATGGCAGGCTTGTTGGATGTCTGCCAGTAGATTGACTGGTGTGGTTAGATCACATGCAGAGCCTGTGGTCTGCCACTCCAGCAAACCTAATTACTATGGGTTTTAGATGAGCAAGTATTCCTACAAAAAAAATAAGTACTTGGTATTCCCCTTGCTGTGTACAAACAGCCACATCATAACCAGATTTGAACAATACAAAACTTTAAAAGATACATTTTACAGGAAAAGTACTTCTTTTTAAGCCGTGTTGAAATTGCAGACAAATAAGATACATCTAGCATTGTAATTGTTTGAAGTCAAAACTTGTGTTTACCTAACCTTCTCTGTAAAATAAATTTGTATACTATTGAACTGGTACCTGGTAGTCTTCAAAAATTGCAAATTGTTTTACATTGTCTTTAAAAACTAATGATTATAAAACAACACATTGGAATGACATTTGTTTTACAGCCACTTTGGTGTAACCTCTTAGAAACAAGAACAATCTGTCAAATAGAGGTTTCTTTTAATCGGAATTTGTTTTCTCAGCACTTTAGACAACAAGATTGGTCAAACTAATTACATGTATAAGGCCGGATGGCCATAGCAGAATAAAAAAAAACAGTTGCCTGTTTTTACTTCTTGCCTCAGATGGCCTTGTTTTCAGCAAAATATATTTTGCTGTATTTTTGATCTGGAATGGAAATTCCGATAAATTGCGATTCAAAACCCACAGAGTCATTACACATGCACGCAATTTCCTACGGGATCTACAACCTATTCGTCATTCACTGCATAGATCCTTGAAGCACATTATCCTTTAACCGTTTCTGGATCAAGTCTTTTTGATGAATTCACATGAGATTTTCCCCCCACTTGGCTCCGTAATTCACAGCCAGAGGGTAATTAGGATGGCTCTCTGTGTATTATCCTTCAGCACTACTAAGATCTCTGAGGTACTCAAGTGGTCAACTCCCTCCTTCATGTCACTGAGGACCCCCTAAATCGGAGGTTCAGGTCTCCTGTGAGAACTATATCAACAAAATAAACCATTGAACATATCCTGTTGGCTATTGACTTGTTGAATGAACAGGGACAACTGTATGTAGTCAAGAGTCAAACCAAACCTAATGCTGGCGCTGCTAGTCTTTAAGGGTAGCGCTGCTAGTCTTTCAGGCTGGCGCTGCTAGTCTTTCAGGGTGGCGCTGCTAGTCTTTCAGGCTGGCGCTGCTAGTCTTTCAGGGTGGCGCTGCTAGTCTTTCAGGGTGGCGCTGCTAGTCTTTCAGGCTGGCGCTGCTAGTCTTTCAGGGTGGCGCTGCTAGTCTTTCAGGGTGGCGCTGCTAGTCTTTCAGGGTGGCGCTGCTAGTCTTTCAGGCTGGCGCTGCTAGTTTTTTTTAGGCAAGCACAACAAATATATTCAAGGGAATAATGTACATTATTTTCTCCACCCGAGATAAAATGGAATAATTTCCAACATTGAAAATTGATATAAAAATACCAGGTGTCATAATTTGACAGAATGCCTTAGACTGTCATTCGCCAACAGTCCAGTAGGGTATTTTTCATAATAATTTTTGTTATGTTTGCAAATTTTGTATATATATATTCCCTTAAAGCTAACGGCAGGAGAGGAATTTCTTCATATAATATCTGGCTTCTTTCATAAGACACAAGTACATATTTTGCTATAGCCACTGCAGTGTTGGCCTAGATGAGCCTTAGCAAGTCCTTCTCTAGTTTCCTTTGTGATCAGAGTTCAGTCAGTTCACTTGCATTGTTCATTTCCAAGCCTGACCAATACCTATAGAGTTAGTTGCCTTTCATTATCGGAGCCATTAACGGTTTCCGGTGTTGATCTTTATGAGTACAATACTGATGAGCAATGGGATTCCGCCTGAGTGATCCCGCCTTTCACTGGACTTAAAGGGAGGATACATGTACACCATTTGCAGATCTCGAAAATGTTTACTACCGAATCATTAAAGGTAGTATACATCATTTGCAGATATCGAAAATAATTACTTCCGAATTATTAAGAAATATCTTATTTGAAAGTAAATAATGATTGTAGGCATCCAGCAAAACGATTGCCCTAGATATTCTGTAATTGTTCAAAAAAATTGAATTGTGTAAACCAAAACTCATTATCGCCGGACGGCGATAATGAGTTTACAAAAACAACATAAGAAAAACTGCCCGATTCAGCAACCATGATTGTAAAACTTTGGACAGGTCAGTTAAACGATATTTACTATGAAATATAACCCCCTAAATCCACCCATTCATGATAATTCAAGCAACAACCAATAGTGTATATTACCTTGAAGAAATATCTTACTCATTTGAAGTAAATAACGATTATAGACGAAGTGCCTCTGTTTACATCTGTATTCAAATGTGCCCGTCAATATGAGCACGCATCATGTTTTACATTAATTTGGTTAAGAGATGACATCAGAGGTCACATAATTCAAAGGCAATCTGACCTGCGACGTCACTCTTTAAGCAAATTTTATGTAAAACACACCGCATCACACATTCGCATTTTTGTATCACTGTGGAGACATGGCTTTGTTCTCGTGTACAAAATGGTTAGAAAGTCGAGCACGTTTTTCAAAATGCTCCCATTTTAACCATAATTTTTTTCCTGGGTTGAAATTTCGACCCAATATACCCTATATTATACCCTAACCCAAACACTAATCCTAACCCACATCCTAATTCTAGTTTTTGAGTAATTTAAGTAAAATCCAAAAATCTAATTCGTGAAATTCCCAATGGAGACCTATTCATCTATATAAATTTACCCTCCGGAGACGTTTTGTCTCCATTGTACACATTGTGTTCATGTCTCCAGATGGTACCGTATTTCGCACCACTGCCGGGCACATTTGAATACAGATGTAAACACATGACGTCAGAGGGCACATCGTCTATAGGCATCTAGCAAAATGATTGCACTCGATATCCTATAATTGTCCCGAAAAATTTAATTTTATAAAAAGAAATTTATGATTGCCGGACAGTAATAAAGAAAAAACAAGAACAACATAAAAATCGCTGCCCAACGCCGGTTAAAACTAACACAATTTTTCTTGCTTTTTTCAGCAACCATGATTGTAAAACTTTGAACAGTTAATTTTAACGATATTTGCTATAAATTACATCCCCCCTAAATCCACCAATTCATGATAATTCAAGCAATTACCAATGGTGTGTTCTACCTTTAATAGTCTCCGACTTGATACAATGTAGCCAGTTTTTATTCCTGTGAACACATGAAGCAATATATGAACCCCCCCCCCCCCCCTTTTGTAGTGGTCATTCTCCTTGCTGAATGTTGTGGTTTCTTTTTAGGTTTTTAGGGGAAAGGGGGTGAGTTAGGATAACAATAATCTAGGGAGTGTATAGGTATGGGGGACTAAGGGGGAAGTCCCTCGGTCTCATATCGTGCTGGGTATATACCTGTGGAGCTTTCGGGTAAAGTATTCATAAAATTTAGTTTTAAGATTAGTAAATGGCCCTATTATGGCTGGATTTTTTTAGATTTATGTGGGATTAAAACAAATTGCAAGGTAGGAAATGAGTCAGTATTCTATATTTTCAACATCCTCCTTCCAAACACCAGTACAGTCAATTTGACAACTAAAATCAGGGTTTTTTTCCAAGTGGGGGTACTGGACAGTACATGTACTCGTACTTTGCAAAATCAATTGTGCTGGAACAATGCTACCGGTATCATGTTAGAAAGTAACATTGTAGTTACTAATAGAGCAGGGATGCTAAGACCACTACATAAATTACAGGAAGCCTCTTTCAATGCGAATACAGACCTCCTGGTGGTTGTTGTTTTTAAGGTCTTCATATGAACAATATACAGTAGCTGTCTGGTATCCCATGAGATACACACTGATTACACACTAGGATTGGTGTTAGTCAGTTAGTCTGCCCACTTGTAAGATTAATTACTAATAATTATACACTACTAGCAGTAACTTGTACCGGTACATATACCAATATGTTCATTTAAAAATAATGATACTGTAACATTTATGTACATGAAATGAACACAACAGGATAACAAATATGGTTCAGACCATCAATTATTCATTTTAGTTATTCTCCACCTTAACTGCACAATAAAATTGCAATAAAATTAAGTAGATGAATGGGATGTTCACCGTAAACTGCTGGTTTTGTTTTGTTTTTTATATCTCCTTTTGAAATGGAAAAAGTATTTGGCTATAACTTATATTAAAAAAAGTCATTGCTTAATGGATGGAAAACACCTGTCATCTGCAGTAACCATAATAAACCAGCAATGATTGAGGTATTACACTGTGGGAAGCAATGTAGTGAAGGAGCAATGCATCTAGTCACTGTGTGTACTGACACTATAGGCTGAGACTTGCCTTCATGGTCCACTATTAATGCTGCCATGCATTCAGGAATCTGACTCACAAGACTAAAAATAGACTCAGAGGAACAGCACTAAGTTATATTGAGCTCTACACAGGATGTTAGTGGCAGTTTGGATGTATGCATCTGTGAGAGATGTCACTGATGACATATATTGGAGGAAACATGGTCATTTCAAAATGATGAGAGGGGGAAACTATCAGTAATAAGGAAGGATTAGGCATTGAGGGTAGAAAGGAACACAGTTAATTCTAGTTTAAGGAAACTGTTCTAAAATCTTCTGCAATCTGCAATCAAGCTATGAATGCAAATCACTCCTATTGTGGAGTTATTAATTCACTTTACTCATCAGGCTTTCCAGCATTTATTACTGGGAAGCTCTTTTTAGTATTTTACACAATGCACTCCCAAATTTACTGATGTGTGATGATAGACATCCATGGCTACCGGAACTGATGTCAGTACATTGTATTAGTATTATACCTACCCTGTCTATTAAACCACAACCAAACCTTAAAACATTAACACATTTTGTGTAAAGATGAAAATGATATGTAGCATTAAAGAACAATTATAGTAGAAATTGGGGATATGTTGAAGTTTCAAGCCAAATGTATATTACATTGCAAAACTCATTTAAAATTATTTAATCTTAAAATACAGGCCTACTGAAAAAAAGCAAAGTATTCAGGCAATTTGTGATTAAGATGATACACATGTATATTATAATAAATACTATACCAATTCTATCTTTGCAAACATGATTACTTAAATATTTTGAATATCTGAAATGAATACAGGAAATGAACAAAACAACACAATTTATCATCATGTACCAAAATATAACCCGATTGAGATAAGTGATACGAAAAGATCTAATTACACCGTAATAGTAGTCGTTTCCTGTGCTGGTGACGTACAGACAATTTGTGCATGAAGAATTTATGCTACAGACAGTACGCTTGCCACCAAAAAAACAAATATTAAATTACACTTACTGCCGTCATTGGTGAATAAAAATAACGATAACAACTGAAGCTTTATCACAAGGATTAAAGTGACACATGGTGATAGTTCAATATGAAATCTTATCCTTGTCAGACCAACTTTATTTTCACAGCAGTCTTTGTTATTCCCTCTTCCATGATTTCCAATACATATTGATTGTTTTCAATCAAGGGTTTTCCAAAGGAAGAGGTTCTTAGAGTTAAAGGCTGATTGACACATTGGGCAACAATGTTGTACATTTGTATATAAATATGCACACATCAATGACGCAAGTATATAACATGTACTGTACATACACATGTATGCATTTTGATTCACTCAGTGTTGCATACTGGTACATACTGTATTATTTTAATTGGCCTCCAGTCCAAGATATTTGGGTAGGGGTGGACATTGCACTTAACACTTCAAATGACAAAATGCCTGCCTCAAGAAAAATCAATCAAGATTTGCAATATTGTTTTGTGTTGTTTTTAGCTGAGGGAATGTACTGTATGATACAGTTAAGACCTGCCTTCCCTTGATGCACCAGTTTTTGTCTATAATCTCCTAACTGAATTACATGTGGTTCTGTCCATGAAGTTGGGGCAAAAAGTGTGACAAAATGTCAACATTTCAAAATTCCTGAATCGTTATTCTGATATAAGTTTTAGTTAGTGCAACTATCATACTTTGTGAAAAATAATACATTTTCTTCCCTTAAGTTGATATAAAATCAGTGGCTTCAGCCCATTTTCAGGTCGTCATCATAAAAATACCGTCCTTAGGTTTCTCCATTATTTTAAATAGTGTTTTTTTAAATAGTTCATGTTATTTTAGTGTATGTCTTTTTGACATACTAGTCAGGTTTATAATGTACATATTAAAAGTTTCGTTCACTTTTTTTTGTAGATTTGCTAAACTATACATTTTTGGAAACCTTAGGATATACTCAACATGAAAACCAATGTTTAGATTTGTTTTCAGTTTCTTTTGAAAAAAATTGACCTTTAATGTGACTTGACTTATGAAAAGTCATTGGGTGTCACATTAAAGGTACGTTTTTTTCAATGCCCTATATATCTGGAAGTATAAATCCGATTGGGTTCAAACTTGGTATGCAGGTATGGCAGGATGTGTTATAGATACATTAAAGTGACATCATGATGACGTCATCATGTGATTTTGTATGATTTTGTTTTATTTTGTTTTATTAACCCTCACTTCAACCTTTGCCTAGTTCCGTCTGATTTTGCCAGAACCCCTAACAAATAAATGTGTGGTAATCACTGACTTCTATCTTAGGCCTATTGGAATTCAAATAGTAAACAAAATTTACATTGATACCAAATAAGTTGTGGATGGATGGATAACTCTATACGGACATGTACCTACACTACATGGTCACCGTGTCCTATAGTGTCACATTTATTTATATTAATAAAAATCATTTAAATCTTGTGAGTTTTTGTCGCTTTATACGATTTGCCAAAACAGTGGTGGACCCTTACATGTTGAAAAGATATTTGGTGTTATGATTGGACTATATGAGAAACCCCCAGAACTAATTGTTTTTGTAATTTGGTTCATGTCATATGTCTCATTTGCAGGGCACAGAAACTACCTTCTCTAATTATTCCCGGGTCAAAATAATGGCCATTTATACATAGTGAAGTATACAGTAAGATAACAAGTAAGAGTTATAAGACCCTTTTAATTCCATTCAGCTGGAATTGCTTCTTGCCAATTAATTGCCTTTCCAGATGGGAATACATAACAGTGGTTGCTGACATCATCAAGGATCCCTCTAGATTTCAGCCATAATGAATGAATGATAGACTCGTAGACAATGATGAATAAATGATATAGCTACGGCTATGGCTACCAGGGTATACACACTCAGTGGCAGACCAGCCATTGGTAGGTACGGGACGAACCCCAAATGGGCCGGTCCACTAATTTTAAAGTGGGCCGGCGCAGTGTTGAGATTGTTTTTTAATGCACATGCGATGTGGTCTACGTTAAAGCATGGGCTGACCCTCTCTCCGTTTGTACAATGTAATCCCACAACCAAAGTGTGCCATGTGTTTGTGGGCCGGTGTGTCTGAACATTCCGGGATGAATTTGTGTCCAAGTCCGTCCCTGTACACACTTGAGTACATAGGAAGTGGCTTCACACCTTTCCACAGGCTGGTGTTATACGGCAGTCATAGCTCATTTCAGTGGTAGACTTGTCAATATTTAATTTTTGTTTAGTGCTCACCAATTGTGTGTTTGTCAGCCAGAGTTGTAAGTAGTCACTGATTTGTGTGACTCGAGTCGAGTCAAGTTATTTTGAAGAAGTGACTCGAGTTGATTCGAGTCATGAGGTCAAGAAGGTCGAGTCACAGTGTGTAGTTGAGTCAAGTCGAGTATTAAGCTCGAGTCAATTTGAGTCGCAAATATTTGAACACTACAATAAATAAGCATGAGAGAGTTACTATTGTTTTTTTGGGGGGCTTTTTGCAATTTACATCCGGGCTACATGGTGACACCACATTTTACTCTTAATGAAAAGTAAAAGGAGGTGGCAACTGATTGCCATTCAACTAATGAGGGTACTGTTCAAAACACAGGTGCATGTAACTTATAGATTGACTTCAAGAAAACCAAGTCTGAGAGCAACTTGTTACCAAATCGAGGCTCGGTAAAGCATGCTACAGAACCACAAGGTGAAAATCGGCGAGATGCGGTGTTGTATCATGGAGGAAGGGAAACAGACAGCGGTTGTATATATGGCGTAAGTCATTGCAAACAAGTTTAGCTTTTATTTTTGGGACTTTTTTATTTTTTAGTCTTAGCAAGTCATTCTGATGAGAGACTCGAGTCGAGTCAAGTTGAGTCGCCAACAATTGTGCATTGAAAGTATGGTGTGTACATAATGCGCATTGTCTGCCATGTCATGATAGGATATTTTTGTTGATGACAGATAGGGGAAGGGGACCCAATTCTCCCCCCAAAAAAACCAAACAAAAACAAAACAAAAACAAAACCCACAAAACAACACCTGAAGAAAATACAAAAATCTATTGGCAACCTGTCACAAGCAAAATCTGCATTCATCAACACTAAATCCAAATTTAGTTTATAGTTTATAGTTTGTAAAACAAGGGTTCAGTGTTGGAACTTTGAGTACATCTGACAATTCCTGTTAACATTATTATGGGGATGAAGCAAGTGGAGTTGGCGAATTCCTAAGCACAAGAAACACTTTCCCCCGTTCTGCTTAATTTTGCTTACAAATTTCCAGAAGTCCTAAATTTCTGTCCAATCTACCAGTAGGTACTTTTATTTCATTTGCCCTTCAGCTTTTTGAGCTGTCAGCGACCACGATTTGTGCTCACAAAAACTTCCTAGTAAGAAAATAAAACACAAATTACCAATATTCTTACAACAAGGGAGTTTAAACATATCTCCAAGGGTTAAACTACAAATCATAAAGGCACGTTGCTTTCAATCCTTTATAAATGATGTGCAGTCCTCTGCCCTTAGGATAAAAGAGCCAAAACAGACACTAATTGCTGAAAGAGTGGAGGAGACGGGAGTCTGGGAGATTTGAAACCACCCAAGGCAGTCAGATATAGGTATGCTTCATCCAATGTCAATGACCACAATGTCATTGACCCTGACCCTGTAATAGGTATTTTAACTGAGTATTTTAGCTGATACAAATATACTGATTTACATGCACAAAAAACACTGCTTTCCACAAACATGGAAATGATCGATACGTGTAGAATTGAAGCTGTAAAATGTTGGAAGGTTTTGGGGTTTTTTTTGGGGGGGGGTTAAAATAAATCAAACTTCAGAGCTGTTTCGTCTGGAATAATTCAACTTTAAAAGTTTAAAATCTCAATACAAATATTAAAATCAACTTTAAAATAATTATTTTCCAACAATAACATCGCAATTTGCAACTGCCCAACACTGCAGCTGCAGAATTTTATAGATCACATTTATGCACGTATCAGTACATGTACATTTCCCAGTCGTGATCATTTTAGTTACATGTAAGTCTTTCTGACAGCTAATTATGTTTTCTTCCACATCATTTTAATGCTTTGGACAGACATTGCAAAGGAGGATTTTTCTTAATACCAACAATAATTACAACTGCAGCTGCTGAATTTGTTAGTTATATTCAAATAAAATCTTAGTCGTCACGAGTCTGGATAAATATAAGTCTTTCTGACAGGGGTGGATGCATCAGCGACATAATACCAGGCATTCCACCTACACTTATTTTAAGTAGAAAGGTTACATCCAGAGAAATGCAGAGCGTTTAATTGGATCTTTTTGACAGAAGGCATGCTTGGTGGGGGTTTTCATGATCATGAGTGAAATCTGAATTTGTGGTTGCCTGTAGGCTATAGGGTGATCTATAGAGGATAGATGTGTATCCATTACTGAACCCCCAACAGCTGCGTATGGTGTGACATTTCACTAAGAGGTTAAGGGTCTCCGGTACCAAAGAAAAAGTGCACAGCAAGAGAAGAGATTAAAGAAGGACTGTTTCCCTTCTCAGTCAGATCTTGGTTTTGTAAGAGAACATCAAGTTGTTTCAACTCCCATAGCTGTTCAGGTCCTGGCACTGTTACTGACTCTAAACATTCTGTGCCGATTCTGCACGCACTGCTGACACAGATTAATGTCTGCTTTGGTTTAATGCCAAATGCAATGTCTTATTTAATTACAGAATAATAGCAAAGACTAATAACATTAACCAGTTTGTGCCGGGAATATTTGACATTGACCAAGCCCAGGCATTCTTTTTCCCGAAACTCGATCCAAGGCGGATTCAGGCTGATATTGGGAAGCACACCTGGCCTTGCTTACTAATTATTGGACTTGCTTGACTACGGCTCAAAATTGCACACAAGTCTATGGCTGGGGCAGCTACCATAAACTTGTGTGTAATTTCAAGTCAGAGCCAAGTAATTCGGACACGTACGGCCTAAGTTTGAGTACATTTACGGGAAAAAAACTGAAAGGCCATGCCGCCAGAAACGCGTACAGGCCATGCCGCCAGAAACACGTACAGGCCATGCCGCCAGAAACGCGTACAGGCCATGCCGCCAGAAACGCGTACAGGCCATGCCGCCAGAAACGCGTACAGGCCATGCCGCCAGAAACGCGTACAGGCCATGCCGCCAGAAACGCGTACAGGCCATGCCGCCAGAAACGCGTACAGGCCATGCCGCCAGAAACGCGTACAGGCCATGCCGCCAGAAACGCGTACAGGCCATGCTGCCAGAAACGCGTACAGGCCATGCCGCCAGAAACGCGTACAGGCCATGCCGCCAGAAACGCGTACAGGCCATGCCGCCAGAAACGCGTACAGGCCATGCCGCCAGAAACGCGTACAGGCCATGCCGCCAGAAATGCGTACAGGCCATGCCGCCAGAAACGCGTACAGGCCATGCCGCCAGAAACGCGTACAGGCCATGCCGCCAGAAACGCGTACAGGCCATGCCGCTAGAAAAACGCACAGGCCACGCCGCCAGAAACGCGTACAGGCCATGCCGCCAGAAACGCGTACAGGCCATGCCGCCAGAAACGCGTACAGGCCATGCCGCCAGAAACGCGTACAGGCCATGCCGCCAGAAACGCGCCAGCAGAAACACGTACAGGCCATGCCAGAAACACGTACAATCATGGATGCTGAGAAAAGCACGAAAAAAAGGGGTATGTTTTTAACCTCAAAAATAAAACCTTGATATGATACATGAACAGTTTAATTACATGTAGCAAGGGTAAAGGGAGTATCCCCAATATTAATGATTTTGTTGCATTCAACCCAGCTAGCAATTTTCAAGGAAAGCACTATGAAATTAACAAGAAAAGAGAATCCAACAAAGCCATTAACATATCCAAGGAGACAGACAGACAAACAAATACTGCAAGATTTATGGTGAATGCACTCTAAGAGTCATGCATTACACTTAAATGTCGAGAGGAAAACATCCGGCCTGAGCCATCGATTGAAATGGAATGAAACGAGAGGAATTCAATCATATCAGCAAGGATTGTCTTACTGACAAGACGATGGTTGATCATGCCAGAGAGATGTCAACTTATCAGATCCTATCTATACGGACGTAGGAACGCACGGATAAAATTACTGTCCCAATCAAAGCAAGCCATCTTCACCGGAAATATTAGTCTGCTAGCGATCCCTTATTTGTTTGCCAGTCATTTCAAACTACTTGTTGTTTAGATTTTTGAGACACCTACACATACATTTACGCACTCAAGCAACTAAATAAAAGGAAACCTAAAACAGATCAAACTATGGCTTCCTTTTATATCCGTACTCCTGTAGCAAACAACATCATTGCATACATCAACTGAAAGTGGCAAAAGGAATCAATCATAAATGACAACATAAAATTAACACGATACAGAAGATACTATGGCAGTTATTTATTCTGTTTACTTTTTCTTCTAAAATAGAAATGACGTAATTCAAATATGTTGCTTTGTTTCACAAAACTATGATATAAGCAATTGCTTGTTTGTATAGCTAGATGTGTACATGTATACTTTGTACATCATAGTTTTTTCGACTTGGAATTTTAAAAATAAATGAAAGCATAAGATATTAATTGGTAATGCAATTAGTAAATTGTCACTTCATGATTCACTGGTGGATACTCAATCATTTTGAAATGCAGCAACACATTGTAATTTATCATGCAAAGAAATATCCTAAATGATTTAGTGTTAGATTCAGTCAATTATTGATAGGAAATATATCACACAGCAGCAAGTTAATTGGACTTGGTAAACACATTCCCAAACCACTTGATTACAAAGGCAATATCACGGATGATGCCCGATTTTGTACATGTACATCCTTTGGGTTTGTTTCTTCTGTTTTACATACATACATGTACATACATGTACATATTTCCCCTGTAGACCCTTGTACATAGTTTGTTCTTTTATGTTTGGTCAACAATACTGCTGTCAACAATACCTGCGTGTGTACAATCATACCTATAGCTAGCGTAGTGAAGAAGTCGGCCAACAATGTAATCAAATGTATGAAAACATTTAAATAAAGCTGTGGAAACTCTCGTCTTGTATTGTGTTTATTCTCTGAGTCTATAGGTTGCTTATTAATTTTGCCGCAGTCAGGTGATGAAGAGATGTAGATCTCCGCAAAATTTAAAACCAGAGATTGCTGATCGCTAGTTACACGACATTTTTGGAATTAACTTGTAATAAGAAATTAGGTTTCATAGATTGATGTTGGGACTTGACTTGAGCACTGGATCCAATTTATCTTCGTCCATGGAGTGTACTCATTATTATTTTCACATTTCACTTACACAGTCAAACTATGGTTTTTGTCTTAACCCTAACCCTACCTAATGCTACTTTTTACTACTAGTAGTAAAAAGTAGTATGCAGTACTCTCACTGACTTGTGTGCAATGCCTGTAGTAATTGTTAGTATTGGGTACTTCACCCCTAATTGCACTCATAGTACTTTTTAGCATTGTGTCCCTCTGCTTGCTGAGTGTGCATGGCCCATGTATGCTATGTAGGGTGTTCTAAACTCTACAGCAAAAATTGTCACTTGGGACACAATGGGTCAAGGCTGGACTACTGCATTTTTTGCCAGGTAAGTATTACTGACCTGTATTGCCACTATTAGTATTTTGTAGTTGGCAGTATCTGTACTCTGTCAGTACACACCCAATCATCAGTCACGGAGTACAAAATACTAAGTAGTATTCTGTAGTACGTAGTTCTTTAGCCCAAAGTAAGGCCTAGGGGGTTATGGTTAAACAATTCCTTA
This sequence comes from Crossaster papposus, assembly GCA_037893245.1. NCBI lineage: Eukaryota > Metazoa > Echinodermata > Asteroidea > Velatida > Solasteridae > Crossaster > Crossaster papposus. The sequence continues at coordinate 277,650 of JBAIAA010000656.1, read as the reverse complement.
AACAAGAATCAAGTCTTTTTTGAAGATAGAGTCCCGGAGGTCAAGGCGGACTATTATCAGTTTTCATTTTTTCATATTTTACTGCCTAGGACTTGGATTCAGACTCAACAACCTACATGCAAACAAAAAGCCCTGGTACGGTCCGCACTCTGCAATTATTTGCACAGTGACAATTCTGATCTAACAAACACTTTTAGTAGGCTTGGTTGAGTTTGTATTGACGAGAGTAAACTATAAATCAATCATTTCCTCACCTCAATCCTTTCAAATCTTCAGTACTTCCACTCATCAAGCCGTTTTTACTTGATGACAGGCATAGCTACAGCTGCTCTAGTGTGAGATACATCCTCTGCCTTCCACAGTTGGGTCACTGTCTTCAATTGGGTATAAAACTGAATGCCCTGCTTGCCGTAGAAGTTAGTATCACCTCGGAAGGAACCACGGGAACCGGTGAAAGAGAACATTGGTAGTGGGACAGGGATAGGCACATTGACGCCAATCTGTGTGGAGGTCAAGAAAAGTAGAAAATATTAAGATTTTTATTTAAACTTGAACATTGGCAGTGAGACAGGGATAGGCACATTGACGCCAATCTGTGTCGAGGTGGTGAAAAATTAAACTTTATTCAAAATTGTAAGACAAACTGCAGGCATTTTGCACCAATGAGAGTAATCTTTGTGACTTTCGGTTCATCAGTATCAATTATGTTCACCTTCTTGCCCATTTCTCTTGTCTCAACAACAACGCTGTAAATATGAGGGTTACTAATCTTAGAATTTTTAAGTTTTGAGTTGATTCTACATGTATATGCAAGGCAAAATTAATCAACTCAAAAGTTGAAAAGTTAACTTGAAAATTAACTGTCATGCACTCAGTAAGCATTAGGTTGTCACACATTTACCACATGAATTCAGGATTACTGGAGACCCTTGTTTAGTAACATGGCTTCTCATTAGGAGTCACTGAGGCGTGACAACATGGATCAATTAGTCTAGGCCCAACTTCAAATTTTGGCTCCTTATCCGATTTATTAAGCAAGGGTTTTTGTGCTTAAGCAACATTTTGTGCTTAAGCAGCTCTATAAAATTGGCCCCTGGTTTTTGTGCGGGTCGAGGCAATATTGTGCATCACATGCAAGATTATCTTGAAAGCTACTTCTATTAAAGTAAGTTTTGTTTCCTTTCATTGGCTAGTATACATACTGTTTGATGATTTATATAAATTAAACAACTCTGCTTACAGTTAACCCTGACACTCCAACAATCTTTCAAAATCCATGAGGTTTTTAGGAGTGAGTTCACATGGAACTCAGTGGTCATTTGAAAGTTCAAATGCACAGAATGCCATGGATTCTTGCAAAGTGTAGCATGCTTTACGGCATGGTATCAAAGATTATCAATTTAACCAGTTTGCACCAGAATTATTTGGACATTGACCAGGCCCAGGCGCAGGATTGTTTTTAACGATTCAAGAAGGGTTCAGGCCGGCATCTGTGGGTAGCACAACCTGATATTTTCGGCCTCGCTTGCTGCAAGCCGGTCGCTGACTGATATTTTTGGTCTTGCACGCAATGTGTTTATTCATTTTTGAAGTCCGGACAAACTTTGCGTGTATACACATCCTTCGACACAAACTTAAATGGATGGGGTAGGCATAGAGTGGAACGGTGTTGGATGCATACTCTGTGGTTTTGCCTTTCAGTGTGACAATTCCTTCCTTGTCCTGCCCAGTCTATGTCTGGTCACTTTCTATAGTCATTGGATCACTGCCAGAATGAACAATAATAACATACAAATCACACAGCACAAGTTGCCAGACTTCATCCATTCTGGAGGCGCCTTATTTCCCCTCTCCACAAATCCCAATCCAAACAAGCCAACTGTTGGTGCATGGAATTAGGCAAATGTCCAGTACATCCTGTGGGTAGAGAAATGCATCCCCACTAAGGAAAATAAATTATAAAATAAACACTGTCCTAAGAAGAAATAATAAGTCTGGACGACTGAATGCTGGATGCTGATCTGGCTATAATCCATTCTCTGTTTTACTCCATCAACACTTGGTCCACTGTAATTCCACTTCCATGGAATTTACGGGACTTTTGCATAGATTAATTAAACTAGGTCAGTGAGCCAGTTTCAACAATGTAGAACCAGCGACTTGCTGTTTATAAAATGTCTACTTTCGATATCAAATATCTGTTTAACACTTCCTTGTGTGTCTAGAAAAGGAGATTTAAAAAAAAATGTGGACTTTTATTGATTTTTTTTATACTTTGAAAATTTAGATAATGCGTGCTTCAATTGATTTTATTAGGCATTTGTGTCATTTTTTTATCGATTGATTTAGTATAAAAGGCCAACGAGCTGCAGTATATTTGTGAACAATATGGATATCAGGAATATGCAGATGTTCTTGTGTGTGTGCGTTGGTCTTGCATACGCACTGTGGACCTCCGAACAATATAGGTCCACACGATGCGGGAAGAGGTTATGGTTTGTGGACTTGCCCAGGTCCACAATCCCTTTTTCAGTTTCCGAAAAAGAGCGCTAGAGGAAAAACGGGTTAGGGTTATATATAGAAAAGATAGAAGGGACAGCTGAGAGGCCCATAATCCAAATTTGAGGGTAAATTTGTTTTGGGGAAGCGAGAAAAATGAGTATTTAGTCAAAGTTTGTTAACTACACGAAGACAAAGGAATGTCCACAGTACGTATGTAAGGTAAACCTAGTTGTGTGCGTTTGTGTACCAGCATTAACTATGTGTGAACCTCTGAACAAAAGATGTCCACACAGTGCAGGTAGTGATGATGTTGTGTGAACTTGCCCACGTCCACACAAGGTTTTCCCTCTCTAAACAAAAACAGCTTTAGAGGCACTTTTAAGTTAGGGTTATTATGAAGAAAAAATGAAGGGGAACGAGGAAAAATGGGGTTAGGGTTATCAATAGATAAATGAAGGGGAATACTCGAGAGGCTCAGAATCAACATTTGAAGTTCAAACATTTTCTGAATACAAACAAAAATGTATTTAGCAAACATTTTCCTAAAGGTAGGATACACCATTTGCAAATATCTAAAATATTTACTACCGAATTATTAAAGAAAAATTCCAGGCTCAATAATAATTTACCTAGTCTAAAAGAATATATGGTAACATACTGACTCCGCAGGGAATTTGTTTTGATTGGTTAACGAGAACGACTTACGCGCCTACTATATTCACGATTTCTTGCCATTCAGAAGTACAAGGGCGCGGCCATATTGTTCAAATTTCCCGCCTCATCCGGGACATTATGACGTAGTGTCTGCACCTCAATGCACATCGCTTTATTGCGTGTTGTTCGCACTGGTATCCTACCTTGACGCGGCCAACTACATTATGCATACGTATGTTGTACGGCGCCCGACTATTGCGAGTACATGTATTGCATTTCTGTGCAGAATATCGACTTGACGCGCCACAACTATCGTTTATTTTTGTATTTTCTGAGAAGAATAGAAATCTGTGAGCTAGTAATTATGGGATCAGGTCCTTCTCCGTATGATTTTGAGCCCACTTTCACATGTACAGTACACATTATGTATACACTATGCAGTACACAAAAGGGTTCACTTGCATTCCTTGCGCTTGCAGGGTCGCTATCGATTGGGCTTTGCGTACTGATGGTGCAGACACTACGTCACAAAATCTCATATGTACGGATAAACCAGAACAAAATGGCGGCTCGCATGACGGTAAGCGCAGTGCGAGAAAATCTCTTTTTTTTATGTTTACCGAAACCGATAAAAATAAAATAAAAATCAAGTCACAATGGCAATTGACACTCTTTAACATTATACAATTATAAACTCTGGGTGGAGTTTCTAGATATCCTGTAATTGTTGTTAAAACGTTTATTTATTTTAAAAAAATTCACGATCTCTCGACGGCGATCATGAAAAAAACAAGAACAACATAAGAATAACTGCCTGACGCAGGTGGAAAAAGAACGCATTTTTGTTTTGCTTTTTTCAGCATCCATTTTTGTAAAACTTCGGACAGGTCGGTTAAAACGATATTTTAAATAAAATACAACCCCCCAAATCCACCCATTTCTGTATCCTACCTTTAACTACACAAATACAAAGTAATGTCTAGGTACGGGTGTGTGTGTGTGCATAGGGGGATTTAAAATAAACAAGGAGAAACGTGGGTGTCAAAAACCTTGCTGGCTTAATTTTCAGAGTTCAGCGCAAGCAAGAATGTTTATTTTCAAGAGATCTTTCTTCTGAATCTTGCTATTAATCAATCCTTAGTAGGAAGTAGGCTGACGTTTTATAAACACACTCTGCCTGTATTGTTGATACATTCATTTAAGAATGCTATGAAAGACACATTTGCTTCACTAAAGCTTTTTACACAAGAAACCATGATCCAAAGACTATAAATTGAAGCCTTCCAGCAGTTCCTAATTTACCAAAGTGAAAATTGATATATAGGTTGAACAAACAATCTAACATTCTCAGAAAAGTCACGGAAATGTGAACAACTGATTCAGTGTGACAATGATTGACACAATTGGACATCAATAGTCATAATATACATTGTCCTTTATGCACTTATGAATTTATCAGGAGAGTGAGAAGCAAGTACCATTGGATTGTTTTTTGCCAGATGAAACATATCCAAAACAGAAAAATATCAATTTAAATTTGCTGTGATATTATGATGTACTGCTAGGCGATACTCTTGAGTAGTTTATGCTGCTCTTATTAATGCTGGTATTTATCTACTCGAGTAATCAACCGTGCATTAGGGGAGCAGGTACTCGCAAGTAGCAATTTGTTCCAACAGTGTTGACTTAGAAAAAAGTAACCACAGGTACTTTGCGGTTTCTGCACTAAACTTGCCTTTTGTCAATGAAACTAGCAATCAAGGAATCATTTGATCTACCTTACTCTCCCCAGGATTTTGAATCCAACAAATTAATTTTAAGTAAATGATCCAAAACGTTGCCAGATATTGTGGGATAATGCGCCAGATATTGTGGGGTAATGCGCCAGATATTGTGGGATAATGCGCCACATATTGTGGGATAATGCGCCACATATTGTGGGATAATGCGCCACATATTGTGGGATAATGCGCCACATATCGTGGGATAATGCGTCACATATCGTGGGATAATGCGTCACATATCGTGGGATAATGCGCCACATATCGTGGGATAATGCGCCACATATCGTGGGATAATGCGCCACATATCGTGGGATAATGCGCCACATATCGTGGGATAATCCGCCGCCATGTCGTGGGATAATCCGCCGCCATGTTGGCTACTGCGCCGCCATGTTGGCTACTGCGCCGCCATGTTGGCTAAGCCAAGCAGAATAGATCAAAATCCCAATAATGGTTTACAGCCTGTGCATACATACTGTGAAGTCTAAACAAAATATTTACAGTCAAAATGTTTGACCGGCCATAACAAGGCAGAATGTTCTTAGGTGATTGTGAAGATGGATACATGCATGATGACATAAATATAGCACAGCATTATCATGATGTGTGCTGGAAGAAAGGCTGGGTGATTTTTTGTCCGGAAAATCTCTCGTATAAGGTTAGCATTGTGTAGGGCAAACAGCCCACTCAATTATGACATACCTACTTCACCTCATCTTCGGACGCCTGTTTTTACTGATTTTTGTCAACTGTCTGAAAGCTGTGTTCATTACACTTGTAACTGGTTCTAGTAAGAAAACATGTGTACTGGATCCAATTCCTATGCAATTATTCACACAATGTTCAGATATTTTATTACCATTCATCACGAGGTTGGTTAACCTTTCATTACAAACTGGGCATTTTCCACTTATATGGAAGTCTGATTGATCAGATCTATAGCTTCAAGATGTCTTACCTGCCCAATATCAATCCTTTCTGTATACTGCCTAGCGGTGGCCCCATTGGTAGTAAAGATGGCGGTACCGTTGCCATATATGTTCTTATTATTCAGATCTATAGCTTCAAGATGTCTTACCTGCCCAACATCAATCCTTTCTGTATACTGCCTAGCGGTGGCCCCATTGGTAGTAAAGATGGCGGTACCGTTGCCATACATGTTCTTATTATTCAGATCTATAGCTTCAAGATGTCTTACCTGCCCAACATCAATCCTTTCTGTATACTGCCTAGCGGTGGCCCCATTGGTAGTAAAGATGGCGATACCGTTGCCATACATGTTCTTATTATTCAGATCTATAGCTTCAAGATGTCTTACCTGCCCAACATCAATCCTTTCTGTATACTGCCTAGCGGTGGCTCCATTGGTAGTAAAGATGGCGGTACCGTTGCCATACATGTTCTTATTATTCAGATCTATAGCTTCAAGATGTCTTACCTGCCCAACATCAATCCTTTCTGTATACTGCCTAGCGGTGGGCCCATTGGTAGTAAAGATGGCGGTACCGTTGCCATACATGTTCTTATTATTCAGATCTATAGCTTCAAGATGTCTTACCTGCCCAACATCAATCCTTTCTGTATACTGCCTAGCGGTGGCCCCATTGGTAGTAAAGATGGCGGTACCGTTGCCATACATGTTCTTATTATTCAGATCTATAGCTTCAAGATGTCTTACATGCCCAACATCAATCCTTTCTGTATACTGCCTAGCGGTGGCCCCATTGGTAGTAAAGATGGCGGTACTGTTGCCATATATGTTCTTATTATTCAGATCTATAGCTTCAAGATGTCTTACCTGCCCAACATCAATCCTTTCTGTATACTGCCTAGCGGTGGCCCCATTGGTAGTAAAGATGGCGGTACTGTTGCCATATATGTTCTTATTATTCAGATCTATAGCTTCAAGATGTCTTACCTGCCCAACATCAATCCTTTCTGTATACTGCCTAGCGGTGGCCCCATTGGTAGTAAAGATGGCGGTACCGTTGCCATACATGTTCTTATTATTCAGATCTATAGCTTCAAGATGTCTTACCTGCCCAACATCAATCCTTTCTGTATACTGCCTAGCGGTGGCCCCATTGGTAGTAAAGATGGCGGTACCGTTGCCATACATGTTCTTATTATTCAGATCTATAGCTTCAAGATGTCTTACCTGCCCAACATCAATCCTTACTATATACTGCCTAGCGGTGGCCCCATTGGTAGTAAAGATGGCGGTACCGTTGCCATACATGTTCTTATTATTCAGATCTATAGCTTCAAGATGTCTTACCTGCCCAACATCAATCCTTTCTGTATACTGCCTAGCGGTGGCCCCATTGGTAGTAAAGATGGCGGTACCGTTGCCATATATGTTCTTATTGATCAGATCGATGGCATCGTCCATGGTATCCACGGTAATGACCAGGAGAACTGGACCAAAAATTTCTTCTTTGTAGCATTTCATATCAGGCTGGATTAAAAGCGGGATAACAAATGAATAAAAACAATTATCATATCAAGTCGAGCCCATTTTTTACCAGCTTAACTGCGTTATAGGTCTCTTCGCAGTATCACCAATCTTTCTTACATATTGATTGCTTAATCTTTACTTTAATTGTTTTTCTGTAATTGGCTTTTTTCATTTTTGCGAAAAAGCCTTTGTTTTTGTACTTTTTTTTTTATTTATATAAAACTTTCGTATAAAACCCAGCTAACCAAAAGAATCAAAAGGCATACACGAAGGCAAGCCTAGCTAACCAATGGAATCAAAAGGCATACACGAAGGCAAGCCTACCTAACCAATGGAATCAAAAGGCATACATGAAGGCAAGCCTAGCTAACCAATGGAATCAAAAGGCATACACGAAGGCAAGCCTAGCTAACCAATGGAATCAAAAGGCATACACGAAGGCAAGCCTACCTCGTAATTAAGAAACAATGGCAAAAAAGCAGATAAGAAAAGATATGAAAGATTTTAAGCACAGTAGGAGAGGCCTCCGAGTATGAATGAGTAGAATGTAGAAAGAAACAAAGTAACAAGAAAAGGAATAAATATCACTTCTCCATGACGAGGAGCCAAGATGGCTCAGTGGTACATATATCTTAAACCTCTATGGCCCAAATAAGACTTAAGGGTTTGCATAGTGGAAAGATGAATAAGATGGGGGGTTTGAGGTAACACCATGTGGATAATATCTCTTTAACTGTTCGCGTCGGAGGACGTTTATATCTGCAAAATTTTCTCAAGAATCAAAAGAGATGACGTATAAAAACACGTCCTTACACGTTCTAATTTCCCAACTATTGTTCCTTAGTCTTCTTTGAAATTCTTGAAAGGGTGCCTTTCAGCTGGGCTTGCAAATATTTGTATACAATTGTCCCCAGCCCTGTGTGTAGTTTCACGGATGACGTATACACACGTGTCATATTTTATGGCGGGTAGCGGTTTAGGTAATATCACACCGTGACTGCAGAGAGAAAAAATGCCCTAGGCGACAGAATGTTAGCAAAAACATGTAAATAACGGTGCTAATAAACTAAGTGTTGGCATATTGTAGTAGTTACATTATCAAAACAGGAATATTTTACTAAATAAAAAAAAATTATCTCACCAGTGGTCTCGCCAACTTAAAAATAAACCTGGCACGAAGTGATTAAGTGAGTTGTGTGATGAAAAAAGTCACTGTTTCCTACGTTCAAGTATCGGACTCATTACATAAATAAATTCGCTTCTGGTTTTTACTTGATAAAATTGTGGAAAACTCATTAACATTAAAATGTTAACATTACTAAAAATATATATAAAAAATTAAGTTTGACCAAACTTTTATTGCTAATGAATTCCCCAAAAGTTTATTTAAAGGTAGGATACACCATTGGTAATTGCTTGAATTATCATGAATGGGTGTAGTGTGGGGGTTGTATTTTATAGTAAATATAGTTTAACGGATCTGTTCGAAGTTTTACAATCGTGGATGCCAAAAGAAAGCAAGAAAACAGCGTTAATTTCTAACCGGCGTCGGGAAGTTCTCGTTTTTTCTAGGTTTTTTTTTCGCGATCACCGTCTGGCAATAGCGATTGTTTTGATAAAATTCAAATTTTCAGAATTACAGGATATTTAGCGCAATAATTTTGCTGGATGCCTATAATTATTATTTACTTTTAAATAAGTAAGATATTTCTTATAATTCGGCAGTAAACTATTTTGATATCTGCAAATGGTGTATCCTGCCTTTAATCCTATTCAACATGTCCAACCCACTCATCCATACATACCCTGACATCAGACAGCAGCGTTGGTCCCACAAAGTTTCCTTTTTCGTAGCCAGGTACTTTGATGTCTCGTCCATCCAGCAGTATAGATGCGCCTTCATCTAGTCCTGATTGGACCAAGTCACAGACCCTAGTCTTAGAGGCTGGTGATATCAGTGGTCCTAGATCAGCCCCTGGTTCACTACCTGAATCAAAGAAACAAATGAGAATATAGAGTTTATATGAAATAAGTCAGTGAAGAGTTTATATAAAATGCCGTGCATTTTGCAATGCAAATCACTTGAAGCAAATGACTCATTGAAATCATTCATACAAATCACAAGCCAATGTAAGGTTGAATGTAGAAATTTGAGGTGCACCAATTTAAAGGAGTACATTAAACAATGAGTGTTCTATTTTTTATTAAAATGACAACCTTTGTGAGTTTGTCAAGGTTATTGTGTGTTTTAAACTATATTTAAGTCAGTAAAGTTTATGATCAAGCCGGGGCTGAAATCTACGCTGCACTTAAGTAGTACCTGCATTGACTTTGAGATTCTTGGCTCTGTCTACCAGTTCTGGGATCCATTCCTTTGAATCTCCAACGAATACAGCTGTTGTGAGTGCCATACATCGCTGGCCAGCTGCACCAAAGGCTGCACCACACAGCTACACAAATCAGAGCATAGGTGTTACCAACGAGATATTATAATTGTTCATTTGTGACACTTTGGCCTGCCGCAATCACAAAGTCACAGTACTACATGTACCTGCAGTTTTCAAAAATAATTGTTCCATTCCCATGATAGAACCTCTAGGGAATAATTTTAGATAGATTATGCTGTACAGGTTCCAAGAAAAAATTGTTCAAGGAAAATTTGTAGACTTATATTTGTCCCAAAAACATTTGTCCACGGGGAATTTGTCCAAGATAAATTTGTCAATGAGATTACAAGAGCTGTCATTTGTTGAATCGATACAGTGACACCTGAATTAATTCAACTCAATATCGACATTTGTTTGTTCAAAGCAATGTCACTATGGTATCAAGGTACTGACCTGGTTGAGTGCGTTTTCCTTGTTAGCATCTAGCATGATGACGCCATGATTCTTGGCACCCATGTTTGCCTGGACTCTTTTAGCATTCAGACTACCACGTTCATATAGATCAATATAAAGCAATGTCACTATGGTATCAAGGTACTGACCTGGTTGAGTGTGTTTTCCTTGTTAGCATCTGGCATGATGACGCCATGATTCTTGGCACCCATGTTTGCCTGGACTCTCTTAGCATTCAGACTACCACGTTCATGGATGTAGATCAATATAAAGCAATGTCACTATGGTATCAAGGTACTGACCTGGTTGAGTGTGTTTTCCTTGTTAGCATCTGGCATGATGACGCCATGATTCTTGGCATGATGACGCCATGATTCTTGGCACCGATGTTTGCCTGGACTCTCTTAGCATTCAGACTACCACGTTCATGGATGTAGATCAATATAAAGCAATGTCACTATGGTATCAAGGTACTGACCTGGTTGAGTGTGTTTTCCTTGTTAGCATCTGGCATGATGACGCCATGATTCTTGGCACCCATGTTTGCCTGGACTCTCTTAGCATTTAGACTACCACGTTCATGGATGTAGATCAATATAAAGCAATGTCACTATGGTATCAAGGTACTGACCTGGTTGAGTGTGTTTTCCTTGTTAGCATCTGGCATGATGACGCCATGATTCTTGGCACCCATGTTTGACTGGACTCTCTTAGCATTCAGACTACCACGTTCATGGATGTAGATCAATATAAAGCAATGTCACTATGGTATCAAGGTACTGACCTGGTTGAGTGTGTTTTCCTTGTTAGCATCTGGCATGATGACGCCATGATTCTTGGCATGATGACGCCATGATTCTTGGCACCGATGTTTGCCTGGACTCTCTTAGCATTCAGACTACCACGTTCATGGATGTAGATCAATATAAAGCAATGTCACTATGGTATCAAGGTACTGACCTGGTTGAGTGTGTTTTCCTTGTTAGCATCTGGCATGATGACGCCATGATTCTTGGCACCCATGTTTGACTGGACTCTCTTAGCATTCAGACTACTACGTTCATATAGATCAATATAAAGCAATGTCACTATGGTATCAAGGTACTGACCTGGTTGAGTGTGTTTTCCTTGTTAGCATCTGGCATGATGACGCCATGATTCTTGGCATGATGACGCCATGATTCTTGGCTACGATGTTTGCCTGGACTCTCTTAGCATTCAGACTACCACGTTCATGGATGTAGATCAATATAAAGCAATGTCAATATGGTATCAAGGTACTGACCTGGTTGAGTGCGTTTTCCTTGTTAGCATCTGGCATGATGACGTCATGATTCTTGGCACCCATGTTTGCCTGGACTCTCTTAGCATTCAGACTACCACGTTCATGGATGTAGATCAATATAAAGCAATGTCACTATGGTATCAAGGTACTGACCTGGTTGAGTGTGTTTTCCTTGTTAGCATCTGGCATGATGACGCCATGATTCTTGGCACCGATGTTTGCCTGGACTCTCTTAGCATTCAGACTACTACGTTCATATAGATCAATATAAAGCAATGTCACTATGGTATCAAGGTACTGACCTGGTTGAGTGTGTTTTCCTTGTTAGCATCTGGCATGATGACGCCATGATTCTTGGCACCCATGTTTGACTGGACTCTCTTAGCATTCAGACTACCACGTTCATGGATGTAGATCAATATAAAGCAATGTCACTATGGTATCAAGGTACTGACCTGGTTGAGTGTGTTTTCCTTGTTAGCATCTGGCATGATGACGCCATGATTCTTGGCACCCATGTTTGCCTGGACTCTCTTAGCATTCAGACTACCACGTTCATGGATGTAGATCAATATAAAGCAATGTCACTATGGTATCAAGGTACTGACCTGGTTGAGTGTGTTTTCCTTGTTAGCATCTGGCATGATGACGCCATGATTCTTGGCACCCATGTTTGCCTGGACTCTCTTAGCATTTAGACTACCACGTTCATGGATGTAGATCAATATAAAGCAATGTCACTATGGTATCAAGGTACTGACCTGGTTGAGTGTGTTTTCCTTGTTAGCATCTGGCATGATGACGCCATGATTCTTGGCACCCATGTTTGCCTGGACTCTTTTACCATTCCGACTACCACGTTCATGAATATAGATCCCAGCCTGATCAGAACCCACAAAGGAGATAGCCTTGATAGCAGGATTGTCACAGATGAACGTAACAGCTGAAATGACCAACAAATTATTGTCGTTAAATTTATAATATACAAATATAACATGGTTTAAAGGTGGGTAGTCAATATTAGCTCTTAGAGGTAATTGAAGCCGACAAACTAGTTCCCGAGGTAAAGTCGAGGGAACTAGTTTTGTCAACTTCCAATACCGAGGGAAGCCAATATCGACTACCCACCCGAAATACACCATGTTATAAATATTTGTTTTACTATTCCCTTATACAATATTTAGTGCGTTACAATTTCTGGAGCTTGGGTAAATGCTGATTAACATTTATGTGTGCTGCCATCTTTATATGATGTCCTGGCGTGCGTACTACGGCCGTGTGCTGGTTACATGATTGCATCGTAAAGCGCATGCGTAGTAGTCTAGCACACCTAGGTAACCTGTGCGTTAGATACACAGGTAACCTGTGCGTTAGATACACAGGTAACCTGTGCGTTAGACTACCACGCATAAATATTTACCCTGTGCGTACGCGCTTGGCAAACATCCAAAATAGTGGCTGGCACATGATGGACCAGTGACAATTTTGCTTTCAATCATGAATATGTAGCGGTATAAGGTACATGTATAGTAATACCAGATGTCATCTTTAAGTAATCTCTTTTTGTTTTGCTTTTGTTTACTTCAGCACTTTTGCCTCTCAGGATACATAGGGCCTCATCATTCCAAACATTGCAGTCAGGCAGATTGGTGTCAACATTGTTCAATCACAGGATAATAACATTGAATTTGGCACAGAGTTATAGTCTGTTATGAGAACAATATTTGGTTTATCGCAGATTTGTCTTAGATACACATGACATGCACAGCTGTATAAGATTGGACAGGCACACTTTGTTGCTCTCAGCAGGCCGAGCATAATGCATCAGTCTACAATGATCTCGCCATCATGATTAACTTACCATGGATGACATTAACTAGACCATCAGGTAACCCAGCTTGTTTAGCCATCTCTACCAGTCTACGGTCAAACCGTCATGATTAACTCACCATCATGTTGTCCATGGATGACATTAACTACACCATCAGGTAACCCAGCTTGTTTAGCCATCTCTACCAACATCATACATGCTCCAGGATCTCGCTCAGATGGTTTAATGACGTAGGTGTTACCGCAAACAGTCGCAACAGGGAACATCTAATGTGAAGATGGCATCAAGAAATGAACAATTACTGCACACATGTAATGTGTCAGAAAGAGAAGACGGAGGCTACTTGTGTTACTACATACAGTGGTACATATAGAAATCATCTAACATGTAGAGGATGTCAAGATACGAGCTGTTACTGTCTAACATGGAGAAGAAAGTCAAGAAGAAATAAACCAGTTTATACACAGCAATCACTTCAATAAATTTAACTGCTGAAATTTCCTACAAATGAAAGAGTTCATTTAGGTGGAGGTTTTAGACCACATAGAAGCAAATATCAAGCGTGAGTTTGTTACCAGATCTGGTGTAAACTTAACAGTTTCAGACAGTTGCTATGTAGATTTGCTTTCACATGGCGCAACCACAAACTTACACCTTTCAGTTCACATGAAGAGAAGTATTAGAAAATTGCTCTTACCCAGAGAGGAATCATGGCTGGGAAGTTGAACCTGCAAACACAATCACAATAAGACAATTTATATATATTATTTCTCATCAGATAACCTTGAATTTTTTCAACTCTACTTTTTTCTCAACCAGAGTTTTGAAGATATAAGCAACAATTAAAGAGTTTGCCTTCTCAATACAACACCGATACCCACCCACGAAATTATAACAATACGCAAATAAACCACAAGGGAAACTGACTAGGTAAATTTGACAAGTTAGATACAAATTATGACAAGTTAGATATTAAATACAAATATGAATATATACTGCACCTTCAATGAAATCCACTAGTGGCAATTTGACATTGATATTTAGAATTGAGCTAGACGTTGTTCTGGAACTAAATGTTTGTGAGAGAATTTGCGTACTGTACAGCATTGCCTCTCATCAGAGTTGTATTCGAGTCTCTCCAAGTCCATCACAAGTCCTTCAGTCTCGAGTCAAGTTAGCTATTCAAAGGAACTGTTAACAAAATCAATATTTGTCATTGTTCAACAAGTTACTTGCAATTTATGAAAGACTTGTGGAAGGACTTACAGGGACTTCAATACAACTCTACCTACACTGAAGCCTTGCCCCTCATACACATAGATACCGGTACATGTATCTTACGGTGTTATGCCAGCACAGACACCTAGTGATACTCTTATTGTGTAGGTATCCATGTCCTTAGCAATGGAAGGCAGTGTCTTACCTAACCTACACTACAGCCTTGCCTCTCAGACATAGATACATGTATCTTACGGTGTTATGCCAGCACAGACACCTAGTGGTACTCTCATTGTGTGGGTATCCATGTCCTTAGCAATGGAAGGCAGTGTCTTACCTAACCTACACTACAGCCTTGCCTCTCAGACATAGATATATGTATCTTACGGTGTTATGCCAGCACAGACACCTAGTGGTACTCTCATTGTGTAGGTATCCATGTCCTTAGCAATGGAAGGCAGTGTCTTACCTAACCTACACTACAGCCTTGCCTCTCAGACATAGATACATGTATCTTACGGTGTTATGCCGGCACAGACACCTAGTGGTACTCTCATTGTGTAGGTATCCATGTCCTTAGCAATGGAAGGCAGTGTCTTACCTAACCTACACTACAGCCTTGCCTCTCAGACATAGATACATGTATCTTACGGTGTTATGCCAGCACAGACACCTAGTGGTACTCTCATTGTGTAGGTATCCATGTCCTTAGCAATGGAAGGCAGTGTCTTACCTAACCTACACTACAGCCTTGCCTCTCAGACATAGATACATGTATCTTACGGTGTTATGCCAGCACAGACACCTAGTGGTACTCTTATTGTGTAGGTATCCATGTCCTTAACAATGGAAGGCAGTGTCTTACCTAACCTACACTACAGCCTTGCCTCTCAGACATAGATACATGTATCTTACGGTGTTATGCCAGCACAGACACCTAGTGGTACTCTCATTGTGTAGGTATCCATGTCCTTAGCAATGGAAGGCAGTGTCTTACCTAACCTACACTACAGCCTTGCCTCTCAGACATAGATACATGTATCTTACGGTGTTATGCCGGCACAGACACCTAGTGGTACTCTCATTGTGTAGGTATCGATGTCCTTAGCAATGGAAGGCAGTGTCTTACCTAACCTACACTACAGCCTTGCCTCTCAGACATAGATACATGTATCTTACGGTGTTACGCCAGCACAGACACCTAGTGGTACTCTCATTGTGTAGGTATCCATGTCCTTAGCAATGGAAGGCAGTGTCTTACCTAACCTACACTACAGCCTTGCCTCTCTCAGACATAGATACATGTATCTTACGGTGTTATGCCGGCACAGACACCTAGTGGTACTCTCATTGTGTAGGTATCCATGTCCTTAGCAATGGAAGGCAGTGTCTTACCTAACCTACACTACAGCCTTGCCTCTCAGACATAGATACATGTATCTTACGGTGTTATGCCAGCACAGACACCTAGTGGTACTCTCATTGTGTAGGTATCCATGTCCTTAGAAATGGAAGGCAGTGTCTCTCCCAACTGAAGGGAAGTGATGTTACAGGCGTGCTCGACAACCTCTGTAATATTAAAATAAATAAAAATATAAAAAAAATCCATTGTACAATGTTTTTTTCCTTAATTATTTCATGTTCAGCTAGGATAACCTTGCCTTTTCTTGCCCTGTTACAATGTGATACATTTGATGAAGGTAATTACAGTTTTAGAAGTGGATGGGAAACACCCTGGAATGGCATTTAAGATAAAACCTACAGGATGAGATAGGGACTGAAAACTAAAGAGTAGGTTGGCCCAGGCCAGGTTCGAACCTGGGTCAAGCTAAGGAAAGCACCACTACACCAACTTGTTCCCCGTAAACAAATATATACATGTATAACAAAATCGAGGGGGGGGGGGGGTGTAAATGCTAATTTGTCAGTTGTTGGACACCAAATAAGCCCTTTTTATTGCGACTTCATGATATACCTGACAATATGCATTTGTAAACCTAAGACACCAGGTTTTGAAAATACACACAAAGAAGACACTTACGCAAGCCTCTCATGACATCACCCTCAGCATCTACTAATGTCTTGCCTTGTTCCAATGTGATACATTTGGCAATATCACTCTGAAAGAAAAACAAAGTCAATCAGATATAAATAATGTACCTTGTCAGTGAAAGGTTTGTGATGCAATAAAATGTCTCACGTCAGAGACAATTACTAGGGCTATAGATACTCTGCTTACTGCATTTCATCCAGTGAACACTTTCACCTCTCTTTGATATGCTAATATAATTATATATGTATTTAAATAACTGGTGTTGTCTGGTCATGATGGATGTCTCAGACCAAGATGGGAATGCTGCTGTTCAGCTGACTGCATTTCAACTTGGGTACAGTAACCCCTTGACCCCTGTGACCTTAGATATTACCTACCAGATTCTCTTTGATGAGATGCTGATATTTGAACATGATTTGTTGTCTAGTCATGATGGATGTCTCAGACCAAGATGGGAATGCTGCTGTAGCTGCATCTACTGCTGACTGCATTTCATCTTGAGTGCACTTTGGAACGCAGGTTACTACCTCATTGGTTGCCTGTAGGTTATAAAGGAAAGCAGGTCTAATGCAATTATGTAGGCAGATCAATACTAAATACTACATTGCTACAGATAGATCATATGAACTCTAGCTATACCCCGTGATGAAGTACACGCTGAAGAATAGACACCTGGGCTAGGCTCAGGCATGTAACTAACAATGAAAAAAAAAATTGGAAACTACGCCAGAAAAAAAAGAGGAAAATATAATACAATGTATATATTTCCTATACTTAAGTATGTCACAGAAAGTGAAGAAAAAGAAGGTCAAAAATAAAAACCACAACAGAATCAGCCTGATCAGCTTAGAAGATGACATTTCACATGTCTGTAGGCTACAGAAAAAACAATGGAGGCTCACCGGATTGTGGAGATCAATCCATTCTGTTGTTTTTGATTCCACAAACTCCCCATTGATGAACATCTTTGTTGTGGGCTAAGGAAAGGGCGAATCCATACCATTTATAAAACTATCATTCAAGTCAACAATTTAAGTTAAAAACAACTGTCATATCACGTGACTATATTTTTGTAATTACCAAAAACAAAACACATTATGTGCTGACAATCTATTTCAATTATGCAGAATGCAGTGCCACATAGGAAGAGTGTCATGCAGTGATCTGTGTGGTATGCAAAAACAGATGAATATATAGATCACAAGGTGGTAATCTATGCTTTGAACTACATGTATGTATTTCGCATGGCAGAGCATCAATGGTATTATTTTCAGGCATGTCTGACATTTCTTGAGATATTTGTTAAGTCCTTTAGGGTTTTATCTAGGAATATTAAGACTACAATGTTAATGTGAACTTACTGCTGCATGGCTGGTATATCTTCTGAGGGCACCCAGGACCTGCAATAATACGTGGTAAGGATTTGTTTTTAGAAAACTGTTCCGAGTGCTTGATTGATCTAAAACAAATGTGTACATATCTCTACACTTTTTCGATTCTTGAAGGCGTTTAGATTATAAATTTATAACCTGATACTGATAGCCTAAGTTTTTTATAATTTCGTCATGAATGTGAACTTGTCAGTCTTGAAATGACTGCGATTCATCACGGACAGCACTACAATCGTCTCAAGCAACACAAATGGTTAATTGGCGAGCCACCGCCTCATCTGTAAATAGAAAAAGTGTTCAATATTTTTCTTTTGTGTTTCTTCAGCATCCATGATGTGCATCATGCTGTATGTTGCCCTATATATGTTTGTTTCTTGTACACAGCCATTTAGTCTCTGAAGAAGATCTTCTTAAGATCAAAATATTAGGCCCTCTTAACTTATTTGATTTGTATATTTCAGGTCATTCCAGCCAGTAAGCAGTTTGCAGCAGTATTAATCTTATTCAAGTGTTAAATATGCAACAAACGGCATATTTGTAATGCCCAATGTACCTCCTAGTTTACAAGGTATTTTAACCCAGTTTTCAATTACATTTGTAGTACTTAGTTTGAATGGGATAGCACCATCATTTTTCTAAACTAAAGTAGCTAAACCTTTCATCTCACCCAGCGGCAACCCCAGCCGTATTGATCACCCGGCCCCGCCCGAACAAAAACAAAACCTTTTCATGTATCATCATGTGTCTCAACAGTCTGGCTGTCTCAACAGTCTGGCTGTCTCAACGGTCGGCGTGTCTCAACGGTCGGCGTGTCTCAACGTGGGTCGGCGTGTCTCAACGTGGGTCGACGTGTCTCAACGTGGGTCGACGTACCCTTCCCTACACCTACTCACCCTTCCCTACACCTACTCACCCTTCCCTACACCTACTCACCCTACGGTCGGCGTGTCTCGACGTGGGTCGACGTGTCGAGACACTTTGATGTGTCGAGACCTGTCGACCGTTGAGACACGTGTCTCAACGGTCGGCGTGTCTCAACGGTCGGCGTGTCTCAACGGTCGGCGTGCCTCAACGGTCGGCGTGTCTCAACGGTCGGCTTGTCTCAACGGTCGGCCTGTCTCACCCTACTCACCTTCCCTACACCTACTCACCCTTCCCTACACCTACTCACCCTTCCCTACACCTACTCACCCTTCCCTACACCTACTCACCCTTCCCACCCTTCCCCACACCTACTCACCCTACCCACCCTACTCACCCCACTCAACGGCGAGTTGTCTCAACGGTGGTCGGCGTGTCTCAACGTGGGTCGGCGTGTCTCAACGTGGGTCGACGTACCCTTCCCTACACCTACTCACCCTTCCCTACACCTACTCACCCTACTCACCCTTCCCTACACCTACTCACCCTACTCGCCCTTCCCTACACCTACTCACCCTTCCCTACACCTACTCACCCTTCCCTACACCTACTCATTCTACTCACCCTTCCTTACACCTACTCACCCTTCCCTACACCTACTCACCCTACGGTCGGCGTGTCTCGACGTGGGTCGACGTGTTGAGACGTGGGTCGACGTGGGTCGACGTAACGAGACACTTTGATGTGTCGAGATCTGTCGACCGTTGAGACACGTGTCTCAACGGTCGGCGTGTCTCAACGGTCGGCGTGTCTCAACGGTCGGCGTGCCTCAACGGTCGGCGTGTCTCAACGGTCGGCTTGTCTCAACGGTCGACCTGTCTCACCCTACTCACCCTTCCCTACACCTACTCACCCTTCCCTACACCTACTCACCCTTCCCTACACCTACTCACCCTTCCCTACACCTACTCACCCTTCCCTACACCTACATGTACTCACCCTTCCCTACACCTACTCACCCTTCCCTACACCTACTCACCCTACAGTCGGCGTGTCTCGACGTGGGTCGACGTGTTGAGACGTGGGTCGACGTGGGTCGACGTAACGAGACACTTTGATGTGTCGAGACCTGTCGACCGTTGAGACATGTGTCTCAACGGTCGGCGTGTCTCAACGGTCGGCGTGTCTCAACGGTCGGCGTGCCTCAACGGTCGGCGTGTCTCAACGGTCGGCTTGTCTCAACGGTCGGCCTGTCTCACCCTACTCACCCTTCCCTACACCTACTCACCCTTCCCTACACCTACTCACCCTTCCCTACACCTACATGTACTCACCCTTCCCACCCTTCCCTACACCTACTCACCCTACCCACCCTACCCACCCTACCCACCCTACTCACCCCACTCAACGGCGAGTTGTCCCAACGTGGGTCGGCGTGTCTCAACGTGGGTCGGCGTGTCTCAACGTGGGTCGGCGTGTCTCAACTTGGGTCGGCGTGCCTCAACGTGGGTCGGCGTGTCTCAACATGGGTCGGCGTGTCTCAACGTGGGTCGGCGTGTCTCAACGTAGGTCGGCGTGTCTCAACGTGGGTCGGCGTGTCTCAACGTGGGTCGACGTGTCTCAACGTGGGTCGACGTGTCTCAACGAGGGTCGACGTGTCTCAACGAGGGTCGACGTGTCTCAACGAGGGTCGTTGTGTCTCAACGAGCGTCGACGTGTCTCAATGTGGGTCGGCGTGTCTCAACGTGGGTCGGCGTGTCTCAACGAGCGTCGACGTGTCTCAACGTGGGTCGGCGTGTCTCAACGTGGGTCGACGTGTCTCAACGTGGGTCGACGTGTCTCAACGAGGGTCGACGTGTCTCAACGAGGGTCGACGTGTCTCAACGAGGGTCGTTGTGTCTCAACGAGCGTCGACGTGTCTCAATGTGGGTCGGCGTGTCTCAACGGTCGGCCTGTCTCAACGTGGGTCGGCGTGTCTCAACGTGGGTCGACGTACCCTTCCCTACACCTACTCACCCTTCCCTACACCTACTCACCCTTCCCTACACCTACTCACCCTACTCACCCTTCCCTACACCTACTCGCCCTTCCCTACACCTACTCACCCTTCCCTACACCTACTCACCCTTCCCTACACCTACTCACCCTTCCTTACACCTACTCACCCTTCTCTACACCTACTCACCCTACGGTCGGCGTGTCTCGACGTGGGTCGACGTGTTGAGACGTGGGTCGACGTGGGTCGACGTAACGAGACACTTTGATGTGTCGAGACCTGTCGACCGTTGAGACACGTGTCTAAACGGTCGGCGTGTCTAAACGGTCGGCGTGTCTCAACGGTCGGCGTGTCTCAACGGTCGGCGTGCCTCAACGGTCGGCGTGTCTCAACGGTCGGCTTGTCTCAACGGTCGGCCTGTCTCACCCTACTCACCTTCCCTACACCTACTCACCCTTCCCTACACCTACTCACCCTTCCCTACACCTACTCACCCTTCCCTACACCTACTCACCCTTCCCACCCTTCCCCACACCTACTCACCCTACCCACCCTACTCACCCTACTCACCCCACTCAACGGCGAGTTGTCTCAACGGTGGTCGGCGTGTCTCAACGTGGGTCGGCGTGTCTCAACGTGGGTCGACGTACCCTTTCCTACACCTACTCACCCTTCCCTACACCTACTCACCCTACCCTACACCTACTCGCCCTTCCCTACACCTACTCGCCCTTCCCTACACCTACTCGCCCTTCCCTACACCTACTCACCCTTCCCTACACCTACTCACGCTTCCCTACACCTACTCATTCTACTCACCCTTCCTTACACCTACTCACCCTTCCCTACACCTACTCACCCTACGGTCGGCGTGTCTCGACGTGGGTCGACGTGTTGAGACGTGGGTCGACGTGGGTCGACGTAACGAGACACTTTGATGTGTCGAGACCTGTCGACCGTTGAGACACGTGTCTCAACGGTCGGCGTGTCTCAACGGTCGGCGTGTCTCAACGGTCGGCGTGCCTCAACGGTCGGCGTGTCTCAACGGTCGGCTTGTCTCAACGGTCGACCTGTCTCACCCTACTCACCCTTCCCTACACCTACTCACCCTTCCCTACACCTACTCACCCTTCCCTACACCTACATGTACTCACCCTTCCCTACACCTACTCACCCTTCCCTACACCTACTCACCCTACGGTCGGCGTGTCTCGACGTGGGTCGACGTGTTGAGACGTGGGTCGACGTGGGTCGACGTAACGAGACACTTTGATGTGTCGAGACCTGTCGACCGTTGAGACATGTGTCTCAACGGTCGGCGTGTCTCAACGGTCGGCGTGTCTCAACGGTCGGCGTGTCTCAACGGTCGGCGTGCCTCAACGGTCGGCGTGTCTCAACGGTCGGCTTGTCTCAACGGTCAGCCTGTCTCACCCTACTCACCCTTCCCTACACCTACTCACCCTTCCCTACACCTACTCACCCTTCCCTACACCTACATGTACTCACCCTTCCCACCCTTCCCTACACCTACTCACCCTACCCACCCTACCCACCCTACTCACCCCACTCAACGGCGAGTTGTCTCAACGTGGGTCGGCGTGTCTCAACGTGGGTCGGCGTGTCTCAACGTGGGTCGGCGTGTCTCAACTTGGGTCGGCGTGCCTCACCGTGGGTCGGCGTGTCTCAACGTGGGTCGGCGTGTCTCAACGTGGGTCGGCGTGTCTCAACGTGGGTCGGCGTGTCTCAACGTGGGTCGGCGTGTCTCAACGTGGGTCGACGTGTCTCAACGTGGGTCGACGTGTCTCAACGAGGGTCGACGTGTCTCAACGAGGGTCGTTGTGTCTCAACGAGGGTCGACGTGTCTCAATGTGGGTCGGCGTGTCTCAACGGTCGGCCTGTCTCAACGTGGGTCGGCCTGTCTCAACGTGGGTCGACGTACCCTTCCCTACACCTACTCACCCTTCCCTACACCTACTCACCCTTCCCTACACCTACTCACCCACGCAAGTGTGTAATGGCCTTCGATCGTGGACGGGGTATTGTCCGACCGTCTTCCCTCTTTTGTTTATACTCTAACGTTTTTTGATGATCGCCATAGGATTTGTACACGGGAAAAGATCGTGGACGTTTTGTCAATCGTGGACCCATTGTTTGACTCCCAATTCTTTTGTCCGACGACCACGATTGCCGGTCATTACACACGCTACCCTACACCTACTCGCCCTTCCCTACACCTACTCACCCTTCCCTACACCTACTCACCCTTCCCTACACCTACTCACCCTTCCCTACACCTACTCACCCTTCCTTACACCTACTCACCCTTCCCTACACCTACTCACCCTACGGTTGGCGTGTCTCGACGTGGGTCGACGTGTTGAGACGTGGGTCGACGTGGGTCGACGTAAAGAGACACTTTGATGTGTCGAGACCTGTCGACCGTTGAGACACGTGTCTCAACAGTCGGCGCGTCTCAACGGTCGGCGTGTCTCAACGGTCGGCGTGTCTCAACGGTCGGCGTGCCTCAACGGTCGGCGTGTCTCAACGGTCGGCGTGTCTCAACGGTCGGCGTGCCTCAACGGTCGGCGTGTCTCAACGGTCGGCGTGTCTCAACGGTCGGCCTGTCTCACACTACTCACCCTTCCCTACACCTACTCACCCTTCCCTACACCTACTCACCCTTCCTTACACTTCACCCTTCCCTACACCTACTCACCCTACGGTCGGCGTGTCTCGACGTGGGTCGACGTGTTGAGACGTGGGTCGACGTGGGTCGACGTAACGAGACACTTTGATGTGTCGAGACCTGTCGACCGTTAAGACACATGTCTCAACGGTCGGCGTGTCTCAACGGTCGGCGTGTCTCAACGGTCGGCGTGCCTCAACGGTCGGCGTGTCTCAACGGTCGGCGTGTCTCAACGGTCGGCCTGTCTCACCCTACTCACCCTTCCCTACACCTACTCACACTTCCCTACACCTACTCACCCTTCCCTACACCTACTCACCCTTCCCTACACCTACTCACCCTTCCCTACACCTACTCACCCTACGGTCGGCGTGTCTCGACGTGGGTCGACGTGTTGAGACGTGAGTCGACGTGGGTCGACGTAACGAGACACTTTGATGTGTCGAGACCTGTCGACCGTTGAGACATGTGTCTCAACGGTCGGCGTGTCTCAACGGTCGGCGTGCCTCAACGGTCGGCGTGTCTCAACGGTCGGCTTGTCTCAACGGTCGGCCTGTCTCACCCTACTCACCTTCCCTACACCTACTCACCCTTCCCTACACCTACTCACCCTTCCCACCCTTCCCTACACCTACTCACCCTACCCACCCTACCCACCCTACCCACCCTACCCGCCCTACTCACCCCACTCACCCCACTCAACGGCGAGTTGTCTCAACGTGGGTCGGCGTGTCTCAACGTGGGTTGGCGTGTCTCAACGTGGGTCGGCGTGTCACAACGTGGGTCGGCGTGTCACAACGTGGGTCGGCGTGTCTCAACGTGGGTCGGCGTGTATCAACGTGGGTCGGCGTGTCTCAACGTGGGTCGGCGTGTCTCAACGTGGGTCGTCGTGTCTCAACGTGGGTCGACGTGTCTCAACGTGGGTCGACGTGTCTCAACGAGGGTCGACGTGTCTCAACGAGGGTCGACGTGTCTCAACGAGGGTCGACGTGTCTCAATATGGGTCGGCGTGTCTCAACGGTCGGCCTGTCTCAACGTGGGTCGTCGTGTCTCAACGAGGGTCGACGTGTCTCAACGAGGGTCGACGTGTCTCAACGAGGGTCGACGTGTCTCAACGAGGGTCGACGTGTCTCAACGAGGGTCGACGTGTCTCAACGAGGGTCGACGTGTCTCAACGAGGGTCGACGTGTCTCAACGTGGGTCGACGTGTCTCAACGTGGGTCGACGTGTCTCAACGTGGGTCGACGTGTCAGACGTGGGTCGACGTGTCGAGACGTGGGTCAACATGTCGAGACGTGGGTCGACACGTGTCGCAACGGTCGGCCGACTGTTGAGACACGTGTCTCAACGGTCGGCGAGTCCCGGTGTCGACACGTGTGTCCTTAAGCAAGGCAATTAAACCACTATTGCTTCGTCCTTCGGATGGGACGTAAAGCTGTAGGTCCCATGCGTTGTGTAATGCACGTAAAAGAACCCAGTAACACTCTTCGCTAAGTAAGACTTTACAAATGCATGATCATCATCATCATCATTGGCGTGTCTCAACGGTCGAGTTGTCTCAACGGTCGAGTTGTCTCAACGGTCGAATTGTCTCAACGGTCGAGTTGTCTCAACGGTCGAGTTGTCTCAACGGTCGACTTGTCCCGTGTCGAGTTGTTTCAACGGTCGACTTGTCTGACCCCCCGTATAACATACCCTCTGCCTCGGAACACGAGAAGTTAAACGTAACATGTTTTTCAGCAACCGTCGACGAAAGAGTTTGTAAGCGTATGATGTAGATAGAGGGGGATCCAGATAGAGCTGGCTTAAGTAACCAGGGCTGCGTTCCACACTCACGCGAGCAATGCAAAACGATCACCAAACATGAACGAGAATGTGAGCGACCTGTCCAAAACTATCCGCGAACTCATCCCCGAACGCCTGAAATATTAAACACATGCATCAAAAGGAGGTCCAAAAAGACATCGTCTGCGCGAGAACCATGCAAGCTGCGATTTCATTGAACAAAATTCAAAATTCAAAATACAAAATACAAAATTCAAAATAAATAAACATAAAAGGCACATTTTTATTCTACACAATTTTAACACATATTCTAAAAGATATTTATATTCAACAAAAAGATCACTTCGACATTTACTTCATCACCAAACCCAGCTTCCAAATCTACAGTTTGTAAATAGAACATGCGTGAAATTTAAAGACGTCTTTAAACAAAATTCTCCCTCCCAAAATCTTAAAAGTAGATTTTTTTAATCCAGAATCTAAAATATCATGCTACAGGGCACACTTAATTTTGGATAAGGCTGAATCGGTCCATAAATAATGCCCATCCTCGACAACTCAAAGTTACACTTTTCTCCATAGACTTTGTGCACAAGACGTCTTTAAAAAAAATTCTCCGTCCCAAAATCTTCAAAGTTTATTTTTTTATTGCAGAATCGGAAAGATCATGCTACAGGGCACACTTAATTTTGGATAAGGCTGAATCGGTCCACTAATAATGTCCATCCTCGACAACTCAAAAATTACACTTTTCTCCGTATACTTTGTGCAAAAAGTTTAAAGACGTCTTTAAAAAAATGTCTCCCTCCCAAAATCTTAAAAGTAGATTTCTTTATTGCAGAATCTAAAAGATCATGCTACAGGGCACACTTAATTTTGGATAAGGCTAAATCGGTCCACTAATAATGTCCATCCTCGACAACTCAAAATTACACTGTCTTTCACTCTGTACGTGATGGACAATGTCAGCAACCATTATCACATGCTACGACTGGGACAATCGACAAAAACTGATCATACATGGGAATGCCTTTTTCCGTTTTTTTCGCAATGGGAAAATGAATAGATACTGGAGTGAAATGCCTGGAGTCTTCCGTGACAACCAATCAGTTCCAATTAAACAAGCAAAGTGCCCTCAGCAGAAAGACGCATCCAGCTGTGGAGTATTCGCATGTCTCTATGCAGAAATGATATGTCTCAACAACCATACAATTAAGGACAATTCGGATGCTTATAGAATATACCTCACGCTTCAAATACTAAAAAGATCTCGTATAATAGATCCTAATTTGCGAAATCTGTTTGAAGCTTACAATACTGAATAAAAATACAACAGTAAATATGTGCATTGCCGTCAATTTTTGTCAACATCCCCAAGCAAAAGAAGTACGACTTCGCCATCTGAACGGCTAGATATTACAGTTTTTCTCAATCGCGTTAGCTGCAACAAAAAGGGTTCATAGTTACATTGTCTTCAAATTATAAAATTTTGCTTTTCAGAAATGTTTCTTATCTTTTCTAGAGTTGCTCGTGCGACAAAACACCTGGAGAATACCAGTAGTGATAAAAAAAACCAAAGAATGGCCTCTAATCCCTTACATCTGACCCGCGAAACATTAATGCTTTCTAGCAATAAATACCACCGTCCAAAATAATACGCAAAATGCGCTTAAGACCTAGAACAGAATAAAAAACGTTCAAGCGTCAAAGAACTTTAAATAAAAAAAACACCAAACATCTGAACAATCTAATGTTTTCTATTAAGTGTAAGGTTGTTTTTCCAAGCCCTTTATGAAGATTAACATTCAGAACTTGTTGCCATTCCCTGGTGACTTGCTTTGATAGACACGCCTGTGTAAGCTAATGTTTAGGATTTGAGACCAATCGCGAGTACAGTCGGAAACTTTTTAAAACTTTAAACATTTTTTAAAACCCTGGCTTCGGTCCGTAAAGGCTTCATCCTTATTGTCATACTGAACGAAATAGGCAAAAATTCCGTGGAAGTCGGGGTTTGGGAAACGGCCCTAAACAATAATAAAGTTTTCAATGTTTAAAAACACTTCTCTCCATCCTTTGTTTTCGTTGTTAAATACATAAACTATACACTACGTTATATATTCAGAGTAATACAATTTTTTACTTGTTAACAACTCTACAAAAATTGACGGAAAAATTGTAGTTTTCAAGACATAACTTTATTCACGGTCCTAGTCACTTTTGACAGAGTTAATGACTTTCACCCGACAGTGCGCAAGTCCATAGATGAAATACGTTTATTATTTTGCAAAAATTGACATTTTCAGTGAAACTTTTTAACCCGGCCCGTTTTTTCTTCATTAAGGCTTTTGGCGTAAACATTATTTTGTGTACGTTAAGAACGTTAATTTCTCTGGAAACAAACACACGGATTCTGGATTTGGGATATATTCAAAAATTGGGCTCAAAGTTACGTGCATGGACACCTAAGTTTAACTTCAAATGGGTCACTTCGTGGACATCATAAATGTCTTCCCCTGTTTTAATTTGACCTATTTCTGCAAAAACATTCGAAAACCAATGGTTTATTAGACATGGGGTGATTTATTTTAACCGGCTAATATTTCTGACAGCAAAAAATATCCGAATACCTGACCGTTTTAAAGAAAATAACTATTATTGTGTGGCAAGGTAGATTCCATGTACATGTACTAGGTAAATTGGTAGAATGGTCGTCTGCTTGTGATAAGTCTAGTTTCGTGCTGTCGAATGCGTGATGTGAACGAATTATTGGTTAACGGTTAACATACAGACGCAAAAGATGAACGACACTTTTCCACTCATTGGGGGACATTAGATTTTTAGTATGTAAAAGGGTGATACTTCCCCTTCGTGACAGTGTTAAAATGAATTATATTGAAATGACTTTCAGGTCCCTATTTTGATGTAAATTGACCGCACTAATCCCCGTGCAATGCTATCCATATCTGAATGTTTTTTATTTGACCAGTACTTCCGGGGTCCTTCCAAAATTACCATGCCCTGTTTTAATCTGAATGTTTAACTTACCATGTTATTACCTTTTTTCCAGTAATAGTACATGACTTTGTATACATGTCATATATGATTCTTTGCCGAAATTTGAATTGTTTTTGAAAGACACGAAGCACATTCAAGGTGTGCAATTTTGAACAAACATGCAGATCTACAATTTCCTGAGTCTCAACCCGAAGTAAAAATAAATTGCATTCTCTATTAATACAAACAATTATTTTGACCGAGACATTGGCCCGACACCCCCCCCCCCCCCCCCCCCCCCCCCCCTTCACATGTTTGAAAAGGGGCTTAGGCCTATGTCTCGTCCACAGTTCTCGTTTCAGTTTCAAGTCCCGCTGATTTCCAATTTTAGTAAAATCAACCTGTCTTATCAATTGTGTCTCTCCCTATTTTTTTTCTTGAGAAGAAAACAGGTGGGGGGGGGGGGGGGGGGGGGGGGGGGGGGGGGGGGCATGCTCCCCCCCCCCCCGTAATTCAACCGGATCCGCCCCTGGCATCAGGCAACCGGCAATTATACGCTTGGCCTCAGGAGGCCCAGTCCATCACAGCCATCGCATCCCACACGGGGCGTCCAGCCAGCAGCTTCGACATGAACACCTATCCTATGAATCAAGCGGACGAGTGCCGTCTTTAGAGTTGGGCAACGGCGGGTCAGGGGGACAAAATATAGGAACACCTGAGCCAACTTCTGAGAAATCGTAAGCTGTCGGACTGTGGCCCATTTATTTATGTCGGTTTTCTAGGAGATGGACAGGTGTCGAGTTTGCTTGGCACATCATGAGTCTCTGGGCATTGGGGTCTGTACCTCAGGAGGCCCAGTCCATCACAGCCATCGCATCCCACACGGGGCGTCCAGCCAGCAGCTTCGACATGAACACCTATCCTATGAATCAAGCGGACGAGTGCCGTCTTTAGAGTTGGGCAACGGCGGGTCAGGGGGACAAAATATAGGAACACCTGAGCCAACTTCTGAGAAATCGTAAGCTGTCGGACTGTGGCCCATTTATTTATGTCGGTTTTCTAAGAGATGGACAGGTGTCGAGTTTGCTTGGCACATCATGAGTCTCTGGGCATTGGGGTCTGTTTCCGCGTCTGTACCTTTACTTTTATATTTTGCAGTTAATAAGGATGTCAGAGAAAAA
Source organism: Crossaster papposus (assembly GCA_037893245.1). Taxonomy (NCBI): domain Eukaryota; kingdom Metazoa; phylum Echinodermata; class Asteroidea; order Velatida; family Solasteridae; genus Crossaster; species Crossaster papposus. The sequence continues at coordinate 248,131 of JBAIAA010000656.1, read as the reverse complement.
TGTGGGCAAACGAATTTGTAGAATTTGGCTTGTTGCTTCATTCCTCTCAAGCTATACCCAGCAAGATATGGTTTCTGAATGAAAACAAGGTTGAACTTAAAATAGGGAGACTTGCAGTGCCCTTCCAAAACCTGCCACTAGAAATTGTTTGTGTATAAGCCCAATTTGATTAGTTCCTAAATAAACCAAACAGCCTGTGAGGCATTTCTAATCAATCACCATTGGGCCAAATAAAAAAAAAGAGTTGTTGATCGCCTTAGTCGTGTCCAGAAACAGTTCAGATCACATAATGGTATACCAGATTGCTATGCAACGGTCAAGTACGCATCAAACAGATGATGCAATTACATTTTTAGCATAACGTCTGCGTTCCAAAAAATTCTAGTTCATTCAAATTAGTGATCTCAACCTGTTTGGGTTCTCTCGAGAAAACTAGCGATTTTTTTTTAAAAGCTAGGGCAAATTAGTTATAAATTAATACATTAGTTTCATGAGAAATTGTTACTCATTGTTGACTCTTTCGAAGCTCCGAAATGCCATCCGTTAGGTCTTCTGCCAATTGCGCTGATCTACGGAGTTATAACTTGGTTGCCACTGTATTAAGTGGAGCCGGATGGGAATTTCCCCTTCTCTTTTTTCTCTCAAGGTTTTTGTTTGTGGGTTTTCGCCCATCCCGTAAATCAGAATTGGCCTTAAACAATACTGATGTTTTAAAAGTTAAAGTACAGAGTATCTGTGCTTTTTTTTATATATATTTTTTGTTTTGAAAGAATTCGGAAGGAAGATGGTACATGTACTCAAATTATTAATTCAATTTTAAAATCATTTTTTTGAGGGTGCAACACCCCTAAAACCACGGACATACTATCTCTAATGTACAGACTTACCCCATGATAAGGTTTTGTATTCCTGTGATTTATCCTTGTACGTCTGCGAATAATCTGCTTGCCTTTTTGTGTAAAATGTTGTTAATAATAAATAAAAGTCACTTTACAGTAAAACATGTTCATTTAAAACCCGTATTTACATAGGTTTTCCCGGCGATTTTAAACATAAATGTAATCAATTTAATACCCGGCTCATTCAATTTCATTTGAAAATAAATGCTCCGTTGCATCAGCATTCAACAGTCATAAAAAGTAATTCCATTTCAGCAGTTAAGCATTCTGTTATATGCCGATTCTTCCATTTAATAATTTGCATATGACTTCTCTTACCTGTTGAGAAATTGACGAGTCTGAGCAACAATGCCGTAGCCTCGTGGTCTGGAGCATTCAATTTGTAATCTGTATAGGTAAAGCTGCAGGTTGTGGGTTCGAGTCCGGCCTGGGACTATGGTGCGTGTGCCCTAGGGCAGGGCACTTCGTCACTCATTGCTTCTCTCCACCCAGGAGGAAATGGGTACCCGTGAGGGCAGAGGTGGTTATTGTGGTTGATTTAGCTGCTTTGCGCCGAAAATGGCAGCATCGAGCTATATACTCCCAAGGGAGCTGAGACAAGGGAGCTGAGATGGTATTTGGAATGTTTCAATGGCCCCAATGACCGGTGAAATCTCAGCGCTTAGAAACACTTGTATTAATGTTATTTATTATTTATTAATTAATATTATTATTATTGGATCATTGCCGCAATCTGATTAATCGTGTTATATAGGAGCTTGCACGGTGTTGTTCTACGTTTTGCAATGCTTTCACACCCTGGCGCTATGAAGTGAACTTTGATACCGCTCGGACTCGCGCTAGTAATACAAGCCATGTGCATGTGCGACTTTTGCTAGTTTCTTTAATTACTTATTGCTTTAACTTCCTGATTTTACAAGGAAGTGTAAAATGATTTCCAATGTAACATGATTGTAAATGTAATGTAAATGAAATGTGCACGAGGTTGGAGAAAGGAATCCTGCCTAGACGTTGTGTATTAAGTTCTATACCCAGCACGATATGTGGCAGAGGGGTATCCCTATACTTTATACGTACTCAACACTATTGTAACCTAACCCATCCCCCCTTGAAACCTAAAACGAATTCCTGAGATTCCGGGAACACAATGGTCAACACAAAAGAGGGGGGGGGGGGGGGGGGGTTTCTCTGCCACATATCGTGCCTCATAGGTTAAGTTCTATTCACAATGTAGCAGCTGTGTATTTCGTTGTTGTAATGTTACATGCGTCTGCAGACCCAAAATAATACTTGTTGAGCATTATTTTCATTTTAATAAATACCTAGGAGAGTTGAAGGCTTCTGATTGGCCGAGACTCGATCACGTGCCGGTCATTGTATGTAGTAACATCATGGGTTTTCCAAGGGCCGTTTTCTAAACCCCGGCTTTGGGCTGCACTCTGGCCACATTACAGACGTTTTCCTATAGTTCCGGATCGCAAAAAATATTCAGGCTGTTTTCGGCAAGTCTAATCCTCGAAATTTAAACGAAATAGATTTAGTAGTTTACCTTGAGTGATGGAGAAACTACAGTTTTTGTTTCGATATTTATGCTCTTCTTTATTTGAAAATACATACTGTACGACGTCAAATATATATACCGACATCCCTTTTTCTAGTTGTGGATCAGCCTTAACCAATTCCGGATCGAGTAAAAAACTGCTTCGTACATGAAAAATTATCACGCTAGAACCAACCCGAATCAAGCCTATATTTCTGATAAAGTATTCATTAATTTATATAAATACAGTTTAAAATAAATGTCAAATACTTTAACTTCCAATAAAGTTTTAAAAGAGGACTTATAAACTCCATGGTCCATTAGAACACGTCATATGAAATCGCTTGCGCGCGTGCTGTTGATGCATGTAAGCGGGCGATCCGGAACTAGGAAAAAATGAACGTTCAGTCTTTGGCAGATTTGAGACTTTTACTTCGACTTATTTTTACTTATGTATCAAGAAGCTTGTATGTTTCTTTTCCAAATGCACTTCATCTAAACAAATAGTATTGGAGACCAAGCCATAACAAGGTAGGTTTTTATTTGAAGCGATCTGGAACTAGAAAAAATCCGGAACTAGGAAAACAACTGTACCACTGCTAAACTACATGAACGAAGCCAAAATACGAAAACGAAGCTGCGTTTGTAAAACGGCCTAGAAGAAGCCGCGAAGTCGCGAAATTCGGAGTATTTTCACCATTTTTCTCGTTAAAAAGGTATTTATTAAAGGTAATAACAGTGCGCGAACCCGGTTATTACTGCGTGGTAATGACCGGGTTGGGGGATGACCGCTGGTAATGGACCTTCGGCTCGATCCATTACCAACGGTCATCCCCCAACCCGGTCATTACCACGCAGTAACAACAGGGTTCTCGCACTGTTATTACCTATGTATTCAGCTTGTATGGTCTTTTATTGCAGTCAATCACGCCTGCAATTCTTCAGGTACTATGAGTGCCGGTGTCGCTGGTTCCCGATGAGTTGTCGAGGATGGACATTATTAGTGGACCAATTCGGCCTTATCCAAAATTAAGTGTGCCCTGTAGCATGATATTTTAGATTCTGGATTAAATAAATCTACTTTTAAGATTTTGGGAGGAAAAATTTTGTGTAAAAACGTCTTTAAATTTCACGCATGTTCTATTCACAAACTGTAGATTTTGAAGCTGGGTTTGGTAATGAAGTAAATGTCGAAGTGATCTTTTTGTTGAATATAAATATCTTTTAGAATACGTGTTAAAATTGTGTAGAATAAAAATGTGCCTTTTATGTTTATTTATTTTGAATTTCGCTCAATGAAATCGCAAGACTGATTGGGCAGCTTGAGTGGTTCTCGCGCAGACGATGTCTTTTTGGACCTCCTTTTGATGCATGTGTTTTATATTTCAGGAGTTCGAGGATGAGTTCGCGGATGAGTTCGAGGATGGAAATCGCGGATAGCTTTGGACAGGTTGAGAGCGAGATCGAGATTGTCACGCGGTCGTGTCCCTCGGCGCGGCGACCAAAAGAAAGTAAATCCATGCGATAGAACCACCTACAATTGACCAATGAAATCACGACGTTGGTGGATCGTGGAGCCAGACGAGTCACGTGACTATATCCAAAATGGCAGCGGTACCTAGCCCAAGTGCGGGTAAATTTGGTTTTGCACTAGATCAGTGTTTTTTAGTTAAATTGTTCACCGTGTTTTCTCAATTTTTGTACACCATTGATAGCAAAATAGTTGTAGTTGGAATGTCCCTAACGTTTATAATTGTTCAAAAAGAAACGTATTTTTGCTTTGATAAGGTTTTACTAGTACAGTCTACACCTAGCCCAGGTTGGACTCCTTGAACTTGAAGTTGAACCGAAGGGGCCCAATTTCTTGGCTCTGCTTACCGTTTGGCCTTAGCGAAAAAATCACTGCTTACTATAGCAGAAAATTCGGTGCTTACGGTCACGTATTTCACGCGTTAGCGAGAAATTTTGGTCTCTGCTGAGCATGCGTACATCCCGTAACTAAGGATTCTGTGCTTACATGGTAAGCACATAATTTTCTGCTAGCGCGGTTAGCGGAAAATGGTGATCGTAAGCGTGGAATTCTGTGGTTAGCAGAGCCAAGAAATTGGGCCCTAGTCTGTTGTAAACATTTTCGTCAACAAATTTAACGATGTACAAGTTGCATGAGATTCAGTCTGTTAAGTCTCATCTCTTTCGATAAAAGCTTAAAGACTTTTTTTTTTACAAAGGCATTCGCGTACGAGTTGTCTCGCGTACGAGTTGTCTCGCGTACGAGTTGTCTCGCGTACGAGTTGCCTCGCGTACGAGTTGCCTCGCGTACGAGTTGCCTCGCGTACGAGTTGCCTCGCGTACGAGTTGCCTCGCGTACGAGTTGCCTCGCGTACGAGTTGCCTCGCGTACGAGTTGCCTCGCGTACGAGTTGCCTCGCGTACGAGTTGCCTCGCGTACGAGTTGTCTCGCGTACGAGTTGTCTCGCGTACGAGTTGTCTCGCGTACGAGTTGTCTCGCGTACGAGTTGTCTCGCGTACGAGTTGTCTCGCGTACGAGTTGTCTCGCGTACGAGTTGTCCTGTATTCTACGTCTATAGCCATGTCACTATTGTCAACCATGAGTGACTGAGGAAACGTTGTGTTTATAGTGTTACGGCAGTTGACGATCTGATTCCCACAATACAACTTACAAAGACTAATTAGTTCGTGATGTACTCCAGTTTGTTTATCTCAAGAAAGGTCAAAACATGTTTTGTTATAGAGGGGCTAAAATGTGGAATGGTTTGCCAGTCTATGTGAGAAACTGGCAGCAATAGTTACTTTTAAAACTGAGTATCTTAAGGCCAAATAAAAGTAAACATGTTAAGCCTCCTGCTTTTTTTTTAAAGGAAGGAGGCCCTTTTTTGTCTTCAAAATGGCAGCCCAACACATTTTGATGCGAGTCATGTCACACCCTATCTTCCAATTTTGAAATCAAAACATGGCTCACCCATGACCCACCATTAAAAAATAATCAAAAAAAATTCGAAAAAGATAACATTTATTGGTTTTTTTCGAAAATAAAAAATAAAGAACAAAGGAGGCTGCCTCAAAAAAGGAAGTTGGCGGTGACGCTAAACATGTTTGTTTTTTTATTTGGCCTAACCAGTTCGCGCTGGGATTATTTTAACATCACTGAGCAGAGGTGCAGCCTCGCATGATTATTTTTAACGAAACTCTATTCAGGCCGATGGTACCGGGAAGCACACTCGCGCATTTCCGGTCTTGCTCGCTGCTGACACATTTCTAGCCATGCTCGTTGCGTGTTTATATCATCTTTATCCGTTTTTAATCTGGGAAAAACTGTGCATGTATATACGTCTTCCGGCGCGAACTAGTTAAAGGTAGTATACACCATTTGAAGATATCGAAACAAATTACTACCGAATTATTAAGAAATATCTTACTCATCTGAAAGTAAATAATGATTCTAGGCATCCAGCAAAATGATTGCGCTAGATATTCTGTAATTATTCTGAAAAATAGAATTCTATAAAGAAAAATTTGCGCTCGCCGTCCGGTGATGGCGAAAAAACACAAATAACATAAGAATAACTGCTCGACGTCGGTTGAAAACAAAAGCTGTTTTTCGTGCTTTTCTCGGCAACCACGATTGTAAAACTTCGGACAGTCAGTCAAACGATATTTACTATAAAATACAACCCCCCAAATCCACCCATTTGTGATAATTCAAGCAATTACCAATGGTGTATACTACCTTTAAGTGGAAATGGTAATTGTTATTTTATATTTCGCATTAAGAGGGCCAAATTTGGTCTTGGTTAAAAATGTGAATGATTACCAAAGGGTCTATAAGTGAAATTTTTGGTATTTTGGGTATTTGACTTGTCTGGGGATATGTAGCACTTAGTTATTTTGAATCAGTATTTTAACAGGTGTTTCGGAATACATGTTATTTTGTTTGGACATATAGTTCTTGGAAGTAGGACCATTTTGTGTCAACATTAATGTGTGTTGGGATGATACAGTATATGTGGGTTTGGCAAATGTTATGGATTCTACATTTTTATCCTAATCTTTGCAATGCACGTAAATTTTTGTGAGCACACACCTTTTTCCATTCTTGCCTAGCTATGCAAGAGCAAAGATGTGTACTAGCACTCCGAGTGAGAATCACTATGTAAAACATGCAGTCAGTTTTCTCAATCCTACCTTAAGATATTGTGACATTTTGTTTATTAATCGTCATTTGTGTTGTGTCACAGACATTGAAAGAACTCTGCTGAGCTTTGAGAGATTAGACAGAGCATCGCCAGAACTATGGCCAGAACAGAGTAAGTGAGGAATCAATGACAATACTTTAGTAAAACAGAATTGCTGGTATGTTTACAATTACCAACATATTTAATATTCTTGTGCATTAACCCCAACAGGTTAACCAGTTCGCGCCGGGATTATTTTAACATCGCCGAGCCCACGGGCGGGATTATTTTTAACGAAACTCAATCCGAAGCGTGTTCAGGCTGATAGTGCCAGGAAGCACACCCACGCATTTCCGGCCTTGCCCGCTGCTGACAGACATTTCCGAACTTGAACTTGGCGTGTTTATGCGTCATCCGTTTTGTATCTGGGGAAATATTTGCGTTTATATACGTCATCCGGCGCAAACTGGTTAAGTAATAAGGACCATTGATACAAAATACTGTTGTTCAAGTTGTGCAGGTACATGTAAATGTACTGCACAGATCCTAAACTTGGCTTTATTCACAGAGTACAATGTTAGAAAATCAGTGTTCACTTTAAATAGTTCAAATCATGACAGATAGTGTCAATGTCTTATTTGAAGGACGTATCAGCTGAATTCAGGAAGTGTTTGGTAATTGTTGATGGTCTCTGTACTCTAAAGTAATCTCCTTTATCTTTACAGTTCCTGGTGTATCTGATTTTGCTCCTATGAAGAGTGTAAGTACAATGAATAAAAGCTCTTATTTTATCAGACTTTTCACAAGTACATTGTAACATCTCTCAATTCTGCCCAAATCTACCACTTTATAAAGGAATCCAGTGCCACATTCTGGGTTCTTTAAAAATGCAATGTAAAATTGAGTGACTGTTTTCTGAGTGTTATAGGCCGATTCACTGTGCACAAGGGAGCAACTAGTCTTTGTCAACTGTATCCAATATTTGATTGTGCATGTTGCTTATTATTTTAACGCGTTGTGCGTGCCTCCCGCACTAAAGACAATTTAACCAGTTCGCGCCGGATGACGAATATAAACGCAAAAATTTCCCCAAATTCAAAACGGATGACGAATATATACGCCAAGTTCAAGTTCGGAAATATATGTCAGCAGCGCGCACGGCCGGAAATGCGTGGGTGTGCTACCCAGCACTATAGGCCTGAACACGCTTCGGATCGAGTTTCGTTAAAAATAATCCCGCCCGTCGGCTCGGCGATGTTAAAATAATCCCGGCGCGAACTGGTTAAGACCAGCTCCCTAACTCACACATTTGGTTTTTTGCAAACTCAATCCATCTTTTTCCTTATTTCTTCACAGGCTTTCACAGGGAGCCAATTAGCGATCGTAGAAGGCAGTTGTTTACATACATACATACATGTACTACGATACATACTAGGCCCACACACAATTCATTTGTGAAGCAGCGCTAATTAGATATGCAACGCAGTTTGCAAAGACTAATGTGTGAGTTAGGGAGCTGAACTAATCATATCGTTAGCGGGTGCACTGTTAAGTACAGTCGTCTTTAGAAACATGTGTACCTCCCCATTGCTGCACTGCATGGTTCAGCTGAACACACAAAGGCTTGTTATCTCAGAATGACTGATGATGGATTGGTCTATTGAAATGAAAGAAACATTGAGTCTATTGTTTTTCAAATGATCTTAAAATGGCTGTAAATTTGTAATGTTAAGACTTGGAAATGCTTTGTTGTGTAGTTTTCCCTTTGACTAGTTCGCGTGTATACATGGAATTTTGTTGTTGAAATTCATAGCGGTTGATAGATCAGCGAGCGAGGCTAGAAATATCAGGGTGTGCTACCCACAGATAACGGCCTGAACCCGTCTCGGACCGAGGTTCAAGAAAATAAAAAACGCGCCTGGGCCTAGTCGATGTCAAAATAATCCTGGCGTGAACTGGTTAAAAGTACAGCTTCCGGTTTTTATTGTCAACATTTCAAGCAGTAGTGACCGTTTGTGTACGTGTACAGACATGTTTAGTCAGATCCCCAGTTGAATATTGTCATGTCATTTTTCAGCCACTGGGCAACACACATGATACAGAATCACAACCCTGGGAAGCAGACTTGGAACAGAATGACATAGATATGCTCAACGGTAAGCCATTTTCTTCAATCTAATACATGTAGGGCCTGTTTGTTTCACACAGATCAGAATAGCGATCAGTGATCCGGCTGCTGGTTCCCTCCATTAATTAGGCGGGATTTGATTGTAAACCAATGACCGGATTACACTGATGGCGATCCGGATCCGTGTAAAACAAACGAGTATTGTTCATTATAGAGCCCAGTCTACGCTGTGAGACCCGAAGACGTGATAATCTTCTGTGAAAAGTAAACGATATAGGCTCCCTTTTCATGTATTAAAACATAAGTGATAACTGCATGTAGTGAAACATAACAAGTGGACTTATCTTGTTTTTTAATACGTGTGAAAAGGTATTTAATGTACTTTTCACATCTTGTAATCCAACAAAAGTTGTTCACATGTTGATAGATCCTTGTCGATAAAGCCATGTTTGAAGTGTAAGCTTTTGTTTCACAGGTGCATAACTTGTTGCTGAATACAAATAAATTTCAAGGTGGCTGCTGAATTCAAACGGTCTATAGCAAGTTTTCAGTTTTGATACAAAGTGGTTCATCTAGACAGAATAAAGTCTAAATACATGTAGGTTAGCTGACCAAACAGGCATTGCTTCCCTTGATTGAAACCAGTGCTAATAGGAAGAGAGTATGTACATGTACATAGAAAAGATCTCAGCACAAGGATCAGTGTCTCTGGATTGAGAAAATGCAATGTTGACTTTACAAAACACAAACATAACATCACCTCCCAGGTACATCTTAGTTATTTTGCCAACAAGATAGTGAATTAACATCAGCATTCTTCAGTGAAGTGCTGCAAGATGGTGATTGATTTTGTTTAATTTGTATACAGAGCTAGGAAGCCTGACGACAGCCAACCTCATGGAGAAAGTAAAAGGATTACAGAACTTGGCATACCAATTAGGCTTGGAAGAGTGTAAGTACTTCTATTCTGATATGGTTTGATGTTTGATATTATGTAAGTGGCAGATCTTCATCAGTGAAGTACAGTAGAGTACAGTATATTACTTGCGCGGTTGTTCCTGCTTTGGCATTTCGCCGCGTCACAGCTCACCACCTAGGACGGTTTATGTGGGCAACATTGAGTTGGCATCCTTGTAGCGCAGCTGTGACCAGCCTGGCCATCTGGGTGATTCCAGGATCTCACCATAGAAGCAAATTTTCTGCAGTCTGTGCGCACTCCAGCAGAGCTGTGTAATGCGCCGCTTTTATTGAAGTAGTTTCAGTAACTTTACTTTTATCTAAAAATTAATTATTAGAAACAAACATATTTTGGAGCTGTAAGGATATTTCCTAATCACTTTTAATTATACCCCAAACACAGCGCCCTCTACGTTCAATAATACGGCCTATTATCAACATGTGCTCCAGCACTTTATCATTGGTATTAACCCGATCTCGCCAGGACAACTGACATAGAGCAGCTTTAAAGGAACTGGTGCATTTAAGATTTTGCTAAGTATGCTCTCTGTCTACAGAATGTAGATGAAGGATAGCTAAGCAAATCGGTGATAAGATTAAATTTTCCTGACAGTTTTTTAAGTTGGTGTTACGTTGCTTATTATCTTCCACAGCTCGGGAGATGACGCGGGGCAAGTTTCTCAACATTCTGATCAACGGAACAAAACGAAAGTGACTTTCAACTCAATAAGAAGTCTTCCTGTAGGGAACCATTTGTGGACATTTAGTAGCCTATCACAGCGTGTGTAATTCCATTTGTTTATCCACATTTGTGCTTAGTATTCGCACAAGAATTCATTTAAAATTTATTTTACTTTTTTAATACTTAATTCATGTGGTGAACAATGTACATTGTACCTTTGAACTAATTAATTTGTGCTGGGCACAATTTAGTACGTCAAGTTTTGTGTTAGGTATGAAACATCAAAACAGGAATAATCCTAACAATCTCCAGGTTCTGTTAGGATGGTACTGACTGAGTATACAGTACGTTCAGAATCAGTCCAACAGTTTGTGTGTACAGTTTGCCATGATGGCTATGGTTCATAGTACATTACTAGGGAGTTGGGGTTTATAGTAGTTATTCAAAATGTTAACCACACCTGGGACACAAAGAAAAATAGTAACATCCCCTATTTATCTTTTTCCACAAGAAAGTGCTTCCAAAAAACCCAAATGTAACTGATATTGTTAGTATCTAACATGTACAAATATATGCAGCGTTGGACTTTAACCCTAACCCTCCCAAATCCTCCAAATTCCTCATTGCAAAATGCAGGATTTTGCAGGATTGAGGTCACTTGGAGTTTGATGCATTGCAGGATTTTGCAGGATTGAGGTTACTTGGGGTTTTACCCCTGCAGGAATATGGAGGATTCAGGTTATCAGGCTGAATGTGACACACAAGGATTTTGCAGGATTGAGGTCACTTGGAGTTTGATGCATCGCAGGATTTTGCAGGATTGAGGTTACTTGGGTTTTTACTGACTGCAGCCAGGGCAAGACTGCAGGATTTTGCAGGATACAGGCTGTATGGTCACCAGTGACCAATATTGGAGGATTTTGCAGGATTCAGGTTACTTGGAGTATTAACAATTTAGGAATTGGAGGATTTTGCAGGATTCAGGTTATGTGTAAGTAAAAATGGGTAGGGAGTTAGGGTTAAGTAAGTTACAGTATCTAATTAAGTCTTTACGTATTTAACTGATACAGCTCAACCATTTCACTCTGTAGTAAGAAAGATTGGAATGATATCCAGAGTTCCTTCTGACAGATATTTTAATTGTGTTAAATAAGTTGACATTTTGCTTGTATGTAACATCACACCATACAATTTAAATCAAGGTCAAGTTGCAAAATAATTGCTTATGGAATTTACACATTTGGATATTGCAGTTTATCTACATGACTTTTACTGTACGGAATTTAAATAAAAACTTGTTTTCACACTACTCTGGACTTACCCGGAGAATCGGTTTCACACTACAAAGTTAACCCCGCAATTCAGCTTTAGTGCGCATCCGGGTAATTTTGTAACCGCATTTATACTAAGCAAACAACAACCCGGGGAATATGCGTTGCTTGACCTCTGCCCTCCAACCAGCTAGACAGAAAAATGGCGCCCGTCATGAAAACAGTAGTGTTTCGCCATTGTTGTGAAAGAAAGAGGAACTCTGCACGTGTATAAAATGACAAGCCGATAGAATAATGTGTTTCCCTACACGTGTACAGACTGGTGTCTTGCATTTAGTGTACGTAAAGCAAACTTATCAAGACAAGTTATCGAACACTACGTATTACAACAAGGGACTACTAAATAAATTACGTCATTGTTTGAATTTCGCAAGGCTGGCTGCGCTGATAAAACTCGTTGAATGGACCTTGGTTGAAGAAAACCTGGTGAGCGCATTCACACGACAAAGTAACCTGGAGAATAATTGTCTCAAGGCCGTCGTTTACCCCGCGATTGGAGAAGTGTGAACACTCCGAATTACCCGGGTCTCTGCATAGTGTGAAACCGGTATAAGTTGGCATTTTGTAATAAACTCCTTGTAAAGTGAATATGTGGTTTTTGTTTTCCAAAATTAATGTCTATATCCCCTGAGGATTTTATTTTTAGTTTAAACACAACCTGATCTCACCAGCTACGGTCAAACAATCTTGTGAAAAGAACAACAGACTGGGAGCACGCGCAGCTACATTATTAGGCTTGAAAAGCCTATCTAAATGTGCTTGGGTTACTCCGAGCTTTAATACATGAAGCCGCGGTCCGAGTATGGCCTATACAAAATAAATGATAAACAGCCTCCTTAAAACACACGTTACCTAATAATATTGGGGGAAGCCTATTCCAGATGTTTAGAGCAACTGGTAGGAAGTGGCTGTCATAATTCTGCAAGGTCTGGGCTTTTGTAACACTGCGGAGGAACAAAGTGCTTAACGACGATTGTTAGGGATGATGACTCGTGCTGGAAAAAGACCTCATAAGTGACTGGCATAAATCCAAGTGCATTTTTAGATATAGATGCAGGCTACGGCACTGACAAAGGGTTGTATACAGCCTCCACACCTACTTGTACAATTGCCATGGACTTCTCTAAGATATGATCAAAGATTTCAAGGTAGGAATCAGGGAGCATACTCCATCTTACAGGAGTCTGGAGGTAAAATTAGGTCCAGGTATAATGAAAGAAGAAGACAAATTAGGGTGATGTTGACACTTTTAGGTCGAAAAAATTGTTTGAGTTTTGAGAGATTTACCTTAACCAGTTTGTGCCAGAGGACATAAATACATGCAGTTTTCCCCCAGATTTAAAATGCCGGGTCCCATCGGCCTGAACTCGAATCGAGTTGGTTAAGCACATGAACCTTAAGGAATGTCCCAATAACGTCATGTACTTTGATTATATTCGGGTGAGCATACTATACTGTGTATTATATATGGGAGTCACTATGCGTACCTAGATTAGCATAAAACTAATAGTGCACAATTTGAACAATGCTTTAAAACTGTAAAAAGGCATGTCAATGCAAACAAGCAAATTTATCAGTTAGAGTACATTATATTTCTTAAAAATTAGTTTGGAAAAAGCACGGACACTTACTTTAAGGGTGTAGATTCTTTATACGAATTTCACTTTTTCATAAAGCCTGCCATTAAACAACTAATCAGCAAATCATTTATAGGCACTGTAAGGAACTGTTATTCTATCAAATTTCTGATAAGAACTATAACTTAACTTGATAGTGGCCAGGCCTGAATTGTTTTTCACGAACTTGGATTCAAGCCGGCATCTGTGGGTAGCACACCCTGATATTTCCGGCCTCGCTTGCTGTGAGCCGGTAGCCAACATATTCCTATCCGACACAAACTGGTTAATGTCTGTTTTTTTCTTTTAAATTGCTGGTTCAAGGATCGCTACTCGAAAGTTGTAGAAGGAAATCCATGATTTCAATTTGTTGGCATTATATGTAGAGGAGGACTTGGGCTTTCCAAATTACCCAAAATTGACCACCACTTCATATTTTGACTTTGGATCTCCAAATCACATCGTGCTGACAGGTCACATATACATCTACATGTATTTAATTTCATGGGAAAATGTTAAGATTACGGAAAGTAAGAAAATATACAATATAAGGACCACTATACCAACATTTTATTTATAATTGAAATTTCTGAAATAATAACAAATTCTGAAATAATTATGGCACATAATCCTGATATAAAACCATAGGAAAAATAATGTGCATACATCCCGAGTATACTGTCAATATCAAAACTAGAAACCACAGTGACCTTAGAAATAGCTAGACAAAATATGCATTCAAAATGCAATATTTTAATACCTGGTGGAAACAAATCTGTCCTTGTTTCTTAATGAGACATAGGAAAAATAAAATAGCTTACACCCAGTTTACACAGGAATTTCAGAGTTATGCTCAACAAAATGGGTAAATTAAGTCCGCCAAAAGTCCGACGTCTGAAACTATTAGGAGTAAATAGGTGTCCTACATGTAGTTTAACTGACTCGGGTGTGACTTACCCCAAGGAGCTTTTAATTGTGATTGAGAGCACAAAGAAAGAATTTGCGTGTCTCAAAGTCTCGATAAAATAACATGAACAATAATTCAAAATCTAGTTTTGTTACTATATATATATACATACATGTCTGGTTCTGTACATCTTTAATACACTCAAGAATTACCAACATCTAATGTAAATGTCACATATTTCAATAATATACAATCCTGAGAAAATTCCCTGATTGTTCCTTTTCACAGATTTTCGAAGATTGCAAACTTTCTGATACTTTACATTCAGAATATACACCATTTTGATATTTAAAAGAGGCATTCACACAAAACTATTAGAAGTACATGTACTTTTTAAATTCTGATACAATATATGTGACCCGCTCTGCAAAACTGATTGTCGCAAAATGCATTTTTACGTAAAGGCTGTTTGTTGTCTCGTAGGTGATTTGTCTTTTAAAAAATAAAGTTTTTGTTTTCTCCCACACCTATATTTTCGGATCTGATCGATTGAAAAGATTGTTTTGATCCGCTGCGGTCGCTTCGGCCGGCACCCAACAGCCGGCTCAGAACTGGTACGCCCCAGGGGAATCCGACTGTCTAATTAAAACATAGCATTGCGACGTCCGCAACCGGGGCGCTGACGCAATGTGATTTCTGCCCAGTGCTCTGAATGTGAAGAAATTCAGAAAAGCGCGGGTAAACGGCGGGAGTAACTATATATGACTTGATTTTTGTTATTTTGTTATTCTTTAATATGTATACCTTAACCCTCAGTTAGGTTAAACAAAATCAACTTTTTTGATGGGAAAGTACAAAAATCAAGCATTTATTGAGGCAAACTGTGTCATAAAAGTGGTAATTTATCTCCCAAATACATCGAATTTCGGTTTTGGTACAAAATGAAAGCTGAAGATTTGTACTAAATGGAAATAACAATATCTCACCTAAATAAAAAACACTGATGTCTGGTTTTGTGGGAGCAGGTGACATATATCAAATGAAAGCTTATTTCCTGCTTTTTCTGACCAACTGTAAAATTGAAAAAAACATTCTTAAAAGGTAGTATACACCATTTGCAGATATCAAAAATATTTACTACAGAATTATCAAGAAATATCTTACTCATTTGAAAGTAAATAATGATTCTAGGCATCCAGCAAAATGATTGCGCTAGATATCCTGTACTTATTCCGAAAAGTCAAAGCCGGACGGCGATCGCGAAAAAACAAATATAACATAAGAATAACTGCTCGACGCCGGTTAAAAACAAACGCTGTTTTTTGTGTTTTTCTCGGCATCCATGATTGTAAAACTTCGGACAGGTCAGTTAAACGATATTTACTATAAAAATACAACCCCCCAAATCTACTTATTCATGATAATTCAAGCAATTACCAATGGTGTATACTACCTTTAACACACCGGACTCATTTTTGCAGAGTGGGTCACATTTGGAATCGCAGGTCAGAGGTTTTAAACATGACCATCAACCTTGCTGTGACTGATTTTGCTCTAGTGATTACCCACAACCTCTGTGACCAGGCGCGCGCTCCTCCTACGATTTTCGCACGATTCTAACATTTTTTTATCGCAGCTAGGTCGTAACCTGTTCGCAGGACCAATCTGACTAAGCCTTTGAAGTACCATATTTACCTATACCATTTGTGCTGGGCAAGTAGTAATTTTTTCCACTTACGAGTAAACCACTCACGAGTAATTGAGTACTCGTTAGTAGTTATCGCAATTTTCACAAGTGGATAATGACAGTCACTCGTGTTTATCACCATGTGTTTTCATTCAAAAGCATAACGGTAATTTCTCGGCGAACTTGGCAGCACTTTAGTTTAAATTCCAATTAAGAATGTTTTTCTTCCTCCATGGTAAAATTTAAAATCTAAAAAGATTGTTATATCATAAAACCATTGTAATTGTCATAATAAGTTTATATTCCCACCGTCTGAAACGTTCGCCTGTACTCGTCAACAATCAATGCTCGCGAGTAATTATTGCTACTCGGGCTTGCACGAGTACTCGATTAGTTAAAAAATGCGAGTAGTTTAACGAGTAGTAAAAACTAATCACGAGTAATAATATAATCGAGTTACTCGCCCAGCACTATCACACATACTCAAAAATATCCTTATCTGCACAATTCATGCGCATGCATATTAATCTCTTCTTGGACATTCAGATTGATTGATTAGTTTACGGTTTATGAATGCTATATTAACATGACCACTCTGGCTGAAAACACTTAGACAATTTTCAGGAAGACAATGGAGATGACAGAACCCAGAGCCAATCCAGCGCCAAGGAATAAAGACATCATGATACCAGCAGTCTCACTGTGTTGGACATCTACAAACCTACATGTACAAAAAGAAAGAAAAAAGAAAGAACACTGAGTATACAGTACTGGGAAGATTTCCATGTTGAGACAACACTGAGTATACAGTACTGGGAAGCCTTCCATGTTGGGACAACACTGAGTATACAGTATTAGGAAGCCTTCCATGTTGAGACAACACCGAGTATACAGTATTTGGAAGATTTCCATGTTGAGACAACACTGAGTATACAGTACTGGGAAGCCTTCCATGTTAAGACAACACTGAGTATACAGTACTGGAAAACCTTCCATGTTGGGACAACACTGAGTATACAGTACTGGAAAGCCTTCCATGTTGGGACAACACTGAGTATACAGTATTGGGAAGATTTCCATGTTGAGATAACACTGAGTATACAGTACTGGGAAGCTTTCCATGCTGAGACAACACTGAGTATACAGTACTGGGAAGCCTTCCATGTTGGGACAACACTGAGTATACAGTATTAGGAAGCTTTCCATGTCGGGACAACACTGAGTATACAGTATTGAGAAGCTTTCTATGTTGAGACAACACTGAGTATACAGAACTGGGAAGATTTCCATGTTGAGACAACACTGAGTATATAGTACTGGGAAGCCTTCCATGTTGAGACAACACTGTGTATACAGTACTGGAAAGCTTTCCATGCTGAGACAACACTGTGTATACAGTACTAGGAAGCCTTCCATGTTGAGACAACACTGAGTATACAGTACTGGGAAGATTTCCATGTTGAGACAATACTGAGTACCGGTATACAGTACTGGGAATATTTCCATGTTGAGACAACACTGAGTACACAGTACTGGAAAGATTTCTATGTTTAGACAACACTGAGCATACAGTACTGGAAGCTTTCCATGTTGGGACAACATTGAGCATACAGTACTGGAAGCTTTCCATGTTGGGACAACATTGAGCATACAGTACTGGGAAGCTTTCCATGTTAAGACAACACTGAGTATACAGTACTGGGAAGTCGTCCATGTTGGGACAACACTGGGTATACAGTATTGGGAAGCCTTCCATGTTGGGACAACACCGAGTATACAGTATTGGGAAGCTTTCCATGTTGAGACAACACTGAGTATACAGTATTGGGAAGCTTTCCATGTTGAGACAATACGGAGTATACAGTACTGGGAAGATTTCCATGTTGGGACAACACCAAGTATACAGTACTGGGAAGATTTTCATGTTGGGACAACACTGAGTATACAGTACTGGGAAGCCTTCCATGTTGAGACAACACTGAGTATACAGTACTGGGAAGCCTTCCATGTTGGGACAACACTGAGTATACAGTACTGGGAATATTTCCATGTTGAGACAACACTGAGTATACAGTACTGGGAAGCCGTCCATGTTGGGACAACACTGAGTATACAGTACTGGGAAGATTTCCATGTTGAGACAACACTGAGTATACAGTACTGGGAAGCCTTCCATGTTGCGACAACACTGAATATACAGTATTAGGAAGCTTTCCATGTTGAGACAACACTGAGTATACAGTACTGGGAAGCCTTCCATGTTGGGACAACACTGAGCATACAGTACTGGGAAGATTTCCATGTTGAGACAACACTGAGTATAAAGTACTGGGAAGCCTTCCATGTTGAGACAATACTGAGTATACAGTATTGGGAAAATCTCCATGTTCAGACAACACTGAGTATACAGTACTGGGAACCTTTCTATGTTTAGACAACACTGAGCATACAGTACTGAAAAGCCTTCCATGTTGAGACAACACTGAGTATACAGTACTGGGAAGCCTTCTATGTTGGGACAACACTGAGTATACAGTATTAGGAAGCTTTCCATGTCGGGACAACACTGAGTATACAGTATTGGGAAGCTTTCTATGTTGAGACAACACCGAGTATACAGAACTGGGAAGATTTCCATGTTGAGACAACACTGAGTATATAGTACTGGGAAGCCTTCCATGTTGAGACAACACTGTGTATACAGTACTGGAAAGCTTTCCATGCTGAGACAACACTGTGTATACAGTACTAGGAAGCCTTCCATGTTGAGACAACACTGAGTATATAGTACTGGGAAGCCTTCCATGTTGAGACAACACTGTGTATACAGTACTGGGAAGATTTCCATGTTGAGACAATACTGAGTACCGGTATACAGTACTGGGAAGATTTCCATGTTGAGACAACACTGAGTACACAGTACTGGGAAGCCTTCCATGTTGCGACAACACTGAGTATACAGTACTGGGAAGACTTCCATGTTTAGACAACACTGAGTATACAGTATTAGGAAGCTTTCCATGTTGAGACAACACTGAGTATACAGTACTGGGAAGATTTCCATGTTGGGACAACACTGAGTATACAGTACTGGGAAGCCTTCCATGTTGAGACAACACTGAGTATACAGTACTGGGAAGATTTCAATGTTGCACAACACTGAGTACCGGATATACAGTACTGAGAAGCCTTCCATGTTGCGACAACACTGAGTATACAGTACTGGGAAGCTTTCCATGTTGAGACAACACTGAGTATACAGTACTGGAAAGATTTCTATGTTTAGACAACACTGAGCATACAGTACTGGAAGCTTTCCATGTTGGGACAACATTGAGCATACAGTACTGGGAAGCTTTCCATGTTAAGACAACACTGAGTATACAGTACTGGGAAGTCGTCCATGTTGGGACAACACTGGGTATACAGTATTGGGAAGCCTTCCATGTTGGGACAACACCGAGTATACAGTATTGGGAAGCTTTCCATGTTGAGACAACACTGAGTATACAGTACTGGGAAGCCTTCCATGTTGAGACAATACTGAGTATACAGTATTGGGAAGCTTTCGATGTTGAGACAATACTGAGTATACAGTACTGGGAAGATTTCCATGTTGGGACAACACCAAGTATACAGTACTGGGAAGATTTTCATGTTGGGACAACACTGAGTATACAGTACTGGGAAGCCTTCCATGTTGAGACAACACTGAGTATACAGTACTGGGAAGCCTTCCATGTTGGGACAACACTGAGTATACAGTACTGGGAAGATTTCTATGTTGAGAAAACACTGAGTATACAGTACTGGGAAGCCGTCCATGTTGGGACAACACTGAGTATACAGTACTGGGAAGATTTCCATGTTGAGACAACACTGAGTATACAGTACTGGGAAGCCTTCCATGTTGAGACAACACTGGGTATACAGTATTGGGAAGCCTTCCATGTTGAGACAACACTGAGTATACAGTACTGGGAAGCCTTCCATGTTGAGACAATACTGAGTATACAGTACTGGGAAGATTTCCATGTTGGGACAACACCAAGTATACAGTACTGGGAAGATTTTCATGTTGGGACAACACTGAGTATACAGTACTGGGAAGCCTTCCATGTTGGGACAACACTGAGTATACAGTACTGGGAAGCCTTCCATGTTGAGACAATACTGAGTATACAGTATTGGGAAGCTTTCCATGTTGAGACAACACCAAGTATACAGTACTGGGAAGCCTTCCATGTTGGGACAACACCAAGTATACAGTACTGGGAAGCCTTCCATGTTGAGACAACACTGTGTATACAGTACTGGGAAGCCTTCCATGTTGGGACAACACTGAGTATACAGTACTGGGAAGCCTTCCATGTTGAGACAACACTGAGTATACAGTACTGGGAAGATTTCAATGTTGCACAACACTGAGTACCGGGTATACAGTACTGAGAAGCCTTCTATGTTGCGACAACACTGAGTATACAGTACTGGGAAGCTTTCCATGTTGAGACAACACTGAGTATACAGTACTGGAAAGATTTCTATGTTTAGACAACACTGAGCATACAGTACTGGAAGCTTTCCATGTTAAGACAACACTGAGTATACAGTACTGGGAAGTCGTCCATGTTGGGACAACACTGGGTATACAATATTGGGAAGCCTTCTATGTTGAGACAACACTGAGTATATAGTACTGGGAAGCCTTCTATGTTGGGACAACACTGAGTATACAGTACTGGGAAGCTTTCCATGTTGAGACAACACTGAGTATACAGTATTTGGAAGATTTCCATGTTGAGACAACACTGAGTATACAGTATTTGGAAGATTTCCATGTTGAGACAACACTGAGTATACAGTACTGGGAAGCCTTCTATGTTGGGACAACACTGAGTATACAGTACTGGGAAGCTTTCCATGTTGAGACAACACTGAGTATACAGTATTTGGAAGATTTCCATGTTGAGACAACACTGAGTATACAGTATTGGGAAGCTTTCCATGTTGAGACAATACTGAGTATACAGTACTGGGAAGCCTTCCATGTTGAGACAACACTGAGTATACAGTACTGGGAAGCTTTCCATGTTGAGACAACACTGAGTATACAGTATTTGGAAGATTTCCATGTTGGGACAACACTGAGTATACAGTACTGGGAAGCCTTCCATGTTGAGACAACACTGAGTATACAGTACTGGGAAGATTTCAATGTTGCACAACACTGAGTACCGGGTATACAGTACTGAGAAGCCTTCCATGTTGCGACAACACTGAGTATACAGTACTGGGAAGCTTTCCATGTTGAGACAACACTGAGTATACAGTACTGGAAAGATTTATATGTTTAGACAACACTGAGCATACAGTACTGGAAGCTTTCCATGTTGGGACAACATTGAGCATACAGTACTGGGAAGCTTTCCATGTTAAGACAAAACTGAGTATACAGTACTGGGAAGTCGTCCATGTTGGGACAACACTGGGTATACAGTATTGGGAAGCCTTCCATGTTGAGACAACACTGAGTATACAGTACTGGGAAGCCTTCCATGTTGAGACAATACTGAGTATACAGTATTGGGAAGCTTTCCATGTTGAGACAATACCGAGTATACAGTACTGGGAAGATTTCCATGTTGGGACAACACCAAGTATACAGTACTGGGAAAATTTTCATGTTGGGACAACACTGAGTATACAGTACTGGGAAGCCTTCCATGTTGAGACAACACTGAGTATACAGTACTGGGAAGCCTTCCATGTTGGGACAACACTGAGTATACAGTACTGGGAAGATTTCCATGTTGAGACAACACTGAGTATACAGTACTGGGAAGCCGTCCATGTTGGGACAACACTGAGTATACAGTACTGGGAAGATTTCCATGTTGAGACAACACTGAGTATACAGTACTGGGAAGCCTTCCATGTTGCGACAACACTGAATATACAGTATTAGGAAGCTTTCCATGTTGAGACAACACTGAGTATACAGTACTGGGAAGCCTTCCATGTTGGGACAACACTGAGCATACAGTACTGGGAAGCCTTCCATGTTAGGACAACACTGAGCATACAGTACTGGGAAGATTTCCATGTTGAGACAACACTGAGTATAAAGTACTGGGAAGCCTTCCATGTTGAGACAACACTGTGTATACAGTACTGGAAAGCTTTCCATGCTGAGACAACACTGTGTATACAGTACTAGGAAGCCTTCCATGTTGAGACAACACTGAGTATACAGTACTGGGAAGATTTCCATGTTGAGACAATACTGAGTACCGGTATACAGTACTGGGAAGATTTCCATGTTGAGACAACACTGAGTACACAGTACTGGGAAGCCTTCCATGTTGCGACAACACTGAGTATACAGTACTGGGAAGCCTTCCATGTTGGGACAACACTGAGTATACAGTATTGGGAAGATTTCCATGTTGAGATAACACTGAGTATACAGTACTGGGAAGCTTTCCATGCTGAGACAACACTGAGTATATAGTACTGGGAAGCCTTCTATGTTGGGACAACACTGAGTATACAGTACTGGGAAGCTTTCCATGTTGAGACAACACTGAGTATACAGTATTTGGAAGATTTCCATGTTGAGACAACACTGAGTATACAGTATTTGGAAGATTTCCATGTTGAGACAACACTGAGTATACAGTACTGGGAAGCCTTCTATGTTGGGACAACACTGAGTATACAGTACTGGGAAGCTTTCCATGTTGAGACAACACTGAGTATACAGTATTCGGAAGATTTCCATGTTGGGACAACACTGAGTATACAGTACTGGGAAGCCTTCCATGTTGAGACAACACTGAGTATACAGTACTGGGAAGATTTCAATGTTGCACAACACTGAGTACCGGGTATACAGTACTGAGAAGCCTTCCATGTTGCGACAACACTGAGTATACAGTACTGGGAAGCTTTCCATGTTGAGACAACACTGAGTATACAGTACTGGAAAGATTTATATGTTTAGACAACACTGAGCATACAGTACTGGAAGCTTTCCATGTTGGGACAACATTGAGCATACAGTACTGGGAAGCTTTCCATGTTAAGACAACACTGAGTATACAGTACTGGGAAGTCGTCCATGTTGGGACAACACTGGGTATACAGTATTGGGAAGCCTTCCATGTTGAGACAACACTGAGTATACAGTACTGGGAAGCCTTCCATGTTGAGACAATACTGAGTATACAGTATTGGGAAGCTTTCCATGTTGAGACAATACTGAGTATACAGTACTGGGAAGATTTCCATGTTGGGACAACACCAAGTATACAGTACTGGGAAGATTTTCATGTTGGGACAACACTGAGTATACAGTACTGGGAATTAAGCCTTCCATGTTGAGACAACACTGAGTATACAGTACTGGGAAGCCTTCCATGTTGAGACAACACTGAGTATAAAGTACTGGGAAGCCTTCCATGTTGAGACAATACTGAGTATACAGTATTGGGAAAATCTCCATGTTCAGACAACACTGAGTATACAGTACTGGGAACCTTTCTATGTTTAGACAACACTGAGCATAGAGTACTGAAAAGCCTTCCATGTTGAGACAACACTGAGTATACAGTACTGGGAAGCCTTCTATGTTGGGACAACACTGAGTATACAGTATTAGGAAGCTTTCCATGTCGGGACAACACTGAGTATACAGTATTGGGAAGCTTTCTATGTTGAGACAACACCGAGTATACAGAACTGGGAAGATTTCCATGTTGAGACAACACTGAGTATATAGTACTGGGAAGCCTTCCATGTTGAGACAACACTGTGTATACAGTACTGGAAAGCTTTCCATGCTGAGACAACACTGTGTATACAGTACTAGGAAGCCTTCCATGTTGAGACAACACTGAGTATATAGTACTGGGAAGCCTTCCATGTTGAGACAACACTGTGTATACAGTACTGGGAAGATTTCCATGTTGAGACAATACTGAGTACCGGTATACAGTACTGGGAAGATTTCCATGTTGAGACAACACTGAGTACACAGTACTGGGAAGCCTTCCATGTTGCGACAACACTGAGTATACAGTACTGGGAAGACTTCCATGTTTAGACAACACTGAGTATACAGTATTGTTTGTTTGTTTGTTTGTTTATTTCCACAGCATTAATCCAACAAAGTTAATCATAATATAGTATAATTTATAATATATAAATAAATAAATAAATAGATATATTAAGATACAATTAATGAACAAGTGATACTGCAGAGGGATCCATTAAGAAGCAAAGCTTGTAAGCAATGGTCCCTATATAAAGCAAACACGTGCACTGAGCCTACAGGAAAGATAAGAGAAGGCATGAGATTGGGAAAAAAAAATACCAACAGGGCTCAGTGCACATGTTGCTTACAAAAGCTAAATTTAACTTACAAATATGAAGAAAAAAAAACCACCCAAAAAAACAAACAAGTACCTAAGGGCACGGGCTATATACAATGTAGGCTCGCTAATTGGATTTAAATGAACAATGAACAATTGCATTACAGAGATTCAGCTATAAGCTTCTAACAAGATAGATTTGTAGATACGTTTAAAGGTCGAAATGTTTTTAGAGGCTTTGAGTTTATCAGGAACTGAATTCCAAAGCATGGGTCCCTTATGTTTAACCGTTTTATGGGCAAAGGAAGTACGGGTATATGGAATGTGGAAATTAGAGGCTTGACGAGTAAAGTAAGAATGAATTTCAAGATTCCGAGAAAAAATACTTTTTATGGCAGAAGGTATATTGTTAATGGTAACCTTGTACATGAGGGACCCAAGTTGATAATGATAAATATCATCTAGTTTTAAAGTTTTATGTTTTAAGAACAGGGGATCTGTATGTGCATTAAAATCTGAGAAGTTTATTATTCGAAGGGCCCGTTTCTGCAAAAGAAGAAGTCTGTTCAAATATTTGCCAGCGGCACCTCCCCATGCGATTATCCCATAATTAATGTATGATAGAACCATGGTATTGTACAGAGAATCAAGAACAGGTTCGGGAAAGAAATGTTTGATCTTATTAATAACACCAATATTCCTAGCAATAATTTTACAAATATGATCGATATGACTTTTCCATGTTAGCCCACAATCAATAAATAATCCCAAAAATTTACAGCAAACAGTTTGTTTAATACTGGAGTCATTTATCTTGACTTCACATGGAAGTTCACTAGCAGAATTACTAAATAACATGTAGTTAGATTTGGCAGTATTAAGGGATAGCCCATTGATTGCGAACCAATTCGCAGCAGACTTAAGTTCCATGTTAACTGTGCGCACAAGGTGATTAATGTCACTATGTGAAAAAAGTAAATTGGAGTCATCAGCAAACAATATAAATGATAGCACACTAGAGGAATTTGTAAAGTCGTTAATATATAATAAAAAAAGCAATGGCCCAAGGATGGATCCTTGAGGTACGCCATGGGTAAGAATACCAGAACTTGAATTTATACCATTAATTGATACATACTGCGATCTGTTCGAAAGATAGCTCCTAAACCATTCAAGGGGAATTCCTCTGATACCATAAACTGACAGTTTATGCAATAAAATGTTATGGTCAATAGTGTCAAATGCCTTAGAGAGGTCAAGAAATATTCCTATAGTGTGTTTCGAGTCATCAATCGCCTTAGAAACTTTATCAATAAAATCAAGAAGTGCATGACTGGTAGAATGTTTACTACGAAAACCAAATTGTGATTTAGTCAAAATGTTATGTTTGTCCAGAAATTTAATGGTACGGGCGTAGACACATTTTTCGAAAATCTTCGAGAAACAGGGCAGGATGGAGATGGGTCTATAATTTTCAATACAATTTGGATCACCCTTTTTAAAAACAGGAATAACTTTGGCAATTTTTAATTGGGATGGGACTATGCCCGTCGTAAAGGATGAATTGATAATATGCGCAAGAGGTTTACATATAGATAAAATTGACTTTTTAATAATAGAAATGTTTATTGTGTCGTGGCCAGAACTCGTTTTGTTTTGCAAATCTTTAACAATATTCACAATCTCATATTCATTAACTGGGGTAAGAAAGAATGAATTTGTATTAGGATTGGAAAGGTAGTCAGTAAAATTAAGAGGTGGTTGGAAGGGTTGAATGTTGCTGGCAAGATTAGGTCCAATGTTGATAAAGTAATCATTAAAATAATTTACAATGTGCTCAGTATTATTAATTACTTTGCCATCAAAAATAATGCTACCAATACTTGGAGAGGATTTTTTATTACTCAAGACGGAATTAATTACTTTCCAAGTATTACGGATATTATTTTTTTCCTGTTCGAACTGGCGAGCATAATACGTTTTTTTGGATGAACGTAGCAGATTGGTAAGGATATTTTTATACTTAGTGTATTTAGATTTATGAGATATGGAAGGATTGGACAAATATTGACGATATAGTTTGTTTTTCTTGTTGATGGATTTGAGGAGGGAATGCGTAATCCAAGGGGTTTTCGAGCTGTGGCTAATTTTGGTTTTATGGTTATGTCGAACTAAAGGAATATTTTTATCATATAGATAATTAAAATTATCCATAAATGTATTATATGCTGATTCGGGGTTATTACAGCAAAATACATCCGTCCAATCAAACGATTGCAAGTTATCGATAAAATGATGAAGATTGTCATTAGCAAAATCACGAGTATAGGAAACATTATTTTTGTGGCTAGATTCAGTATTTGAGTTAGAGGATTGTATGAACGTAAAAATAGGCAAATGATCGGAGATATCGGAGAGTAAAATACCGGATTCGGGAGGGGGTAAAATATTTGACCAAAGATTATCAATAAGAGTTGTAGAAGTATCGGTAATGCGTGTTGGTTTATCTATTGAAGGAAGGAATGAATAAGATGTAAGTAGATCGATAAATGTTTGAGTACTAGGATTAGCATAGTTGAGTAAATTAATATTAAAATCACCAGAAATAATACAACGTTTGCTACCGTAGGCTATGCGGGAGCATACTACTTGAAAAGAGGTCATGAACTCACTGTGAACAACAGAGGGAGCTTTATATACAACACCTGTAACAATGTTTTTAGATTTAGGGACAGTAATTTCGATAAATAGTGACTCAAGGGTTTCGTCTGAGAAATTTAGGTCTTCCCTAGGGCTAACATCCAGATCCTTAGAAACATAAAGAGCGACTCCACCTCCAGCCTTATTACCATCTCTATTGTTCACAATGAGCTCATAACCAGGCAGGAAAAAATAACTATGGGGATCACTTTTAAGCCAGGTTTCAGACAGCGCAATGATTGAAAAATTATGATTGATCGACTGGAGGAAGACTTGAAGTTTATCAAAATTTTTCTGTAAACTTCTGATATTAACATGTAACAAAGAAACGAAATTGTTATTAGTCGGTTTAGGAAATTGCTCTGTTGAATAATACTGAGAATTATTAGATAAATAAAACTGCGAGCTGGCATCAACACCATCATCATCAATATCCATCACAAAATCATTAATAGTACCAGCCATGATCAGTACAGGTTAACGGTGCATAGCACAACCTTAAAGACTCTGTAATTAATGCAAATTGGGTAGCCCAAAGAAGTAAATTATTCAGGTGTAACATGACCAGAGTCAGGAATGTTATTGTGAGTTGCCAGGATGATATTAAGCAAGCCCTTAGGTACATGTATACAAGGTACAAGAACATTAAGAATACCATTATAAATACAAAACGAAAACAAACATAAGTTTAGAGCTATACAAAATATGAGATTATGTGTTTAATTGAGAGGGGATTGATGAATGTGAACCAGGGAAATCAATGAAGCTTTCCATGTTGAGACAACACTGAGTATACAGTACTGGGAAGATTTCCATGTTGGGACAACACTGAGTATACAGTACTGGGAAGCCTTCCATGTTGAGACAACACTGAGTATACAGTACTGGGAAGATTTCAATGTTGCACAACACTGAGTACCGGATATACAGTACTGAGAAGCCTTCCATGTTGCGACAACACTGAGTATACAGTACTGGGAAGCTTTCCATGTTGAGACAACACTGAGTATACAGTACTGGAAAGATTTCTATGTTTAGACAACACTGAGCATACAGTACTGGAAGCTTTCCATGTTGGGACAACACTGAGTATACAGTACTGGGAAGTCGTCCATGTTGGGACAACACTGGGTATACAGTATTGGGAAGCCTTCCATGTTGGGACAACACCGAGTATACAGTATTGGGAAGCTTTCCATGTTGAGACAACACTGAGTATACAGTACTGGGAAGCCTTCCATGTTGAGACAATACTGAGTATACAGTATTGGGAAGCTTTCCATGTTGAGACAATACTGAGTATACAGTACTGGGAAGATTTCCATGTTGGGACAACACCAAGTATACAGTACTGGGAAGATTTTCATGTTGGGACAACACTGAGTATACAGTACTGGGAAGCCTTCCATGTTGAGACAACACTGAGTATACAGTACTGGGAAGCCTTCCATGTTGGGACAACACTGAGTATACAGTACTGGGAAGATTTCTATGTTGAGAAAACACTGAGTATACAGTACTGGGAAGCCGTCCATGTTGGGACAACACTGAGTATACAGTACTGGGAAGATTTCCATGTTGAGACAACACTGAGTATACAGTACTGGGAAGCCTTCCATGTTGCGACAACACTGGGTATACAGTATTGGGAAGCCTTCCATGTTGAGACAACACTGAGTATACAGTACTGGGAAGCCTTCCATGTTGAGACAATACTGAGTATACAGTATTGGGAAGCTTTCCATGTTGAGACAATACTGAGTATACAGTATTGGGAAGATTTCCATGTTGGGACAACACCAAGTATACAGTACTGGGAAGATTTTCATGTTGGGACAACACTGAGTATACAGTACTGGGAAGCCTTCCATGTTGGGACAACACTGAGTATACAGTATTGGGAAGCTTTCCATGTTGAGACAATACTGAGTATACAGTACTGGGAAGATTTCCATGTTGGGACAACACCAAGTATACAGTACTGGGAAGATTTTCATGTTGGGACAACACTGAGTATACAGTACTGGGAAGCCTTCCATGTTGGGACAACACTGAGTATACAGTACTGGGAAGCCTTCCATGTTGAGACAATACTGAGTATACAGTATTGGGAAGCTTTCCATGTTGAGACAATACTGAGTATACAGTACTGGGAAGATTTCCATGTTGGGACAACACCAAGTATACAGTACTGGGAAGCCTTCCATGTTGAGACAACACTGTGTATACAGTACTGGGAAGCCTTCCATGTTGGGACAACACTGAGTATACAGTACTGGGAAGCCTTCCATGTTGAGACAACACTGAGTATACAGTACTGGAAAGATTTCTATGTTTAGACAACACTGAGCATACAGTACTGGAAGCTTTCCATGTTGGGACAACATTGAGCATACAGTACTGGGAAGCTTTCCATGTTAAGACAACACTGAGTATACAGTACTGGGAAGTCGTCCATGTTGGGACAACACTGGGTATACAATATTGGGAAGCCTTCCATGTTGAGACAACACTGAGTATATAGTACTGGGAAGCCTTCTATGTTGGGACAACACTGAGTATACAGTACTGGGAAGCTTTCCATGTTGAGACAACACTGAGTATACAGTATTTGGAAGATTTCCATGTTGAGACAACACTGAGTATACAGTATTTGGAAGATTTCCATGTTGAGACAACACTGAGTATACAGTACTGGGAAGCCTTCTATGTTGGGACAACACTGAGTATACAGTACTGGGAAGCTTTCCATGTTGAGACAACACTGAGTATACAGTATTTGGAAGATTTCCATGTTGAGACAACACTGAGTATACAGTATTGGGAAGCTTTCCATGTTGAGACAATACTGAGTATACAGTACTGGGAAGATTTCCATGTTGGGACAACACCAAGTATACAGTACTGGGAAGCCTTCCATGTTGAGACAACACTGTGTATACAGTACTGGGAAGCCTTCCATGTTGGGACAACACTGAGTATACAGTACTGGGAAGCCTTCCATGTTGAGACAACACTGAGTATACAGTACTGGGAAGATTTCAATGTTGCACAACACTGAGTACCGGGTATACAGTACTGAGAAGCCTTCCATGTTGCGACAACACTGAGTATACAGTACTGGGAAGCTTTCCATGTTGAGACAACACTGAGTATACAGTACTGGAAAGATTTCTATGTTTAGACAACACTGAGCATACAGTACTGGAAGCTTTCCATGTTGGGACAACATTGAGCATACAGTACTGGGAAGCTTTCCATGTTAAGACAACACTGAGTATACAGTACTGGGAAGTCGTCCATGTTGGGACAACACTGGGTATACAATATTGGGAAGCCTTCCATGTTGAGACAACACTGAGTATATAGTACTGGGAAGCCTTCTATGTTGGGACAACACTGAGTATACAGTACTGGGAAGCTTTCCATGTTGAGACAACACTGAGTATACAGTATTTGGAAGATTTCCATGTTGAGACAACACTGAGTATACAGTATTTGGAAGATTTTCATGTTGAGACAACACTGAGTATACAGTACTGGGAAGCCTTCTATGTTGGGACAACACTGAGTATACAGTACTGGGAAGCTTTCCATGTTGAGACAACACTGAGTATACAGTATTTGGAAGATTTCCATGTTGGGACAACACTGAGTATACAGTACTGGGAAGCCTTCAATGTTGAGACAACACTGAGTATACAGTACTGGGAAGATTTCAATGTTGCACAACACTGAGTACCGGGTATACAGTACTGAGAAGCCTTCCATGTTGCGACAACACTGAGTATACAGTACTGGGAAGCTTTCCATGTTGAGACAACACTGAGTATACAGTACTGGAAAGATTTATATGTTTAGACAACACTGAGCATACAGTACTGGAAGCTTTCCATGTTGGGACAACATTGAGCATACAGTACTGGGAAGCTTTCCATGTTAAGACAAAACTGAGTATACAGTACTGGGAAGTCGTCCATGTTGGGACAACACTGGGTATACAGTATTGGGAAGCCTTCCATGTTGAGACAACACTGAGTATACAGTACTGGGAAGCCTTCCATGTTGAGACAATACTGAGTATACAGTATTGGGAAGCTTTCCATGTTGAGACAATACCGAGTATACAGTACTGGGAAGCTTTCCATGTTGGGACAACACCAAGTATACAGTACTGGGAAGATTTTCATGTTGGGACAACACTGAGTATACAGTACTGGGAAGCCTTCCATGTTGGGACAACACTGAGTATACAGTACTGGGAAGCTTTCCATGTTGAGACAACACTGAGTATACAGTACTGGGAAGCCTTCCATGTTGGGACAACACTGAGCATACAGTACTGGGAAGCCTTCCATGTTAGGACAACACTGAGCATACAGTACTGGGAAGATTTCCATGTTGAGACAACACTGAGTATAAAGTACTGGGAAGCCTTCCATGTTGAGACAACACTGTGTATACAGTACTGGAAAGCTTTCCATGCTGAGACAACACTGTGTATACAGTACTAGGAAGCCTTCCATGTTGAGACAACACTGAGTATACAGTACTGGGAAGATTTCCATGTTGAGACAATACTGAGTACCGGTATACAGTACTGGGAAGATTTCCATGTTGAGACAACACTGAGTACACAGTACTGGGAAGCCTTCCATGTTGCGACAACACTGAGTATACAGTACTGGGAAGCCTTCCATGTTGGGACAACACTGAGTATACAGTATTGGGAAGATTTCCATGTTGAGATAACACTGAGTATACAGTACTGGGAAGCTTTCCATGCTGAGACAACACTGAGTATATAGTACTGGGAAGCCTTCTATGTTGGGACAACACTGAGTATACAGTACTGGGAAGCTTTCCATGTTGAGACAACACTGAGTATACAGTATTTGGAAGATTTCCATGTTGAGACAACACTGAGTATACAGTATTTGGAAGATTTCCATGTTGAGACAACACTGAGTATACAGTACTGGGAAGCCTTCTATGTTGGGACAACACTGAGTATACAGTACTGGGAAGCTTTCCATGTTGAGACAACACTGTGTATACAGTACTGGGAAGCCTTCCATGTTGGGACAACACTGAGTATACAGTACTGGGAAGCCTTCCATGTTGAGACAACACTGAGTATACAGTACTGGGAAGATTTCAATGTTGCACAACACTGAGTACCGGGTATACAGTACTGGGAATATTTCCATGTTGAGACAACACTGAGTACACAGTACTGGAAAGATTTCTATGTTTAGACAACACTGAGCATACAGTACTGGAAGCTTTCCATGTTGGGACAACATTGAGCATACAGTACTGGAAGCTTTCCATGTTGGGACAACATTGAGCATACAGTACTGGGAAGCTTTCCATGTTAAGACAACACTGAGTATACAGTACTGGGAAGTCGTCCATGTTGGGACAACACTGGGTATACAGTATTGGGAAGCCTTCCATGTTGGGACAACACCGAGTATACAGTATTGGGAAGCTTTCCATGTTGAGACAACACTGAGTATACAGTATTGGGAAGCTTTCCATGTTGAGACAATACTGAGTATACAGTACTGGGAAGATTTCCATGTTGGGACAACACCTAGTATACAGTACTGGGAAGATTTTCATGTTGGGACAACATTGAGCATACAGTACTGGGAAGCTTTCCATGTTAAGACAACACTGAGTATACAGTACTGGGAAGTCGTCCATGTTGGGACAACACTGGGTATACAGTATTGGGAAGCCTTCCATGTTGGGACAACACTGAGTATACAGTACTGGGAAGCCTTCCATGTTGAGACAACACTGAGTATACAGTACTGGGAAGCCTTCCATGTTGGGACAACACTGAGTATACAGTACTGGGAAGATTTCCATGTTGAGACAACACTGAGTATACAGTACTGGGAAGCCGTCCATGTTGGGACAACACTGAGTATACAGTACTGGGAAGATTTCCATGTTGAGACAACACTGAGTATACAGTACTGGGAAGCCTTCCATGTTGCGACAACACTGAATATACAGTATTAGGAAGCTTTCCATGTTGAGACAACACTGAGTATACAGTACTGGGAAGCCTTCCATGTTGGGACAACACTGAGCATACAGTACTGGGAAGATTTCCATGTTGAGACAACACTGAGTATAAAGTACTGGGAAGCCTTCCATGTTGAGACAATACTGAGTATACAGTATTGGGAAAATCTCCATGTTCAGACAACACTGAGTATACAGTACTGGGAACCTTTCCATGTTGAGAAAATATTGAGTATGCAGTACTGGGAAGATTTCTATGTTTAGACAACACTGAGCATACAGTACTGAAAAGCCTTCCATGTTGAGACAACACTGAGTATACAGTATTGGAAAGCTTTCCATGTTGAGACAACACTGAGTATACAGTACTGGCCAGCCTTTCATGTTGAGACGACACTGTGTATACAGTACTGGGAAGCTTTCCATGTTGGGACAACACTGAGTATACAGTACTGGGAAGCCTTCCATGTTGAGACAACACTGAGTATACAGTACTGGGAAAGTTTTCCATGTTGAGACAACACCGAGTATACAGTACTGGGAAGATTTCCATGTTGAGACAATAATGAGTATACAGTACTGGGAAGCCTTCCATGTTAAGACAACACTGAGTATACAGTACTGGAAAACCTTCCATGTTGGGACAACACTGAGTATACAGTACTGGGAAGCTTTCCATGTTGAGACAACACTGAGTATACAGTATTTGGAAGATTTCCATGTTGGGACAACACTGAGTATACAGTACTGGGAAGCCTTCCATGTTGAGACAACACTGAGTATACAGTACTGGGAAGATTTCAATGTTGCACAACACTGAGTACCGGGTATACAGTACTGAGAAGCCTTCCATGTTGCGACAACACTGAGTATACAGTACTGGGAAGCTTTCCATGTTGAGACAACACTGAGTATACAGTACTGGAAAGATTTATATGTTTAGACAACACTGAGCATACAGTACTGGAAGCTTTCCATGTTGGGACAACATTGAGCATACAGTACTGGGAAGCTTTCCATGTTAAGACAACACTGAGTATACAGTACAGGGAAGTCGTCCATGTTGGGACAACACTGGGTATACAGTATTGGGAAGCCTTCCATGTTGAGACAACACTGAGTATACAGTACTGGGAAGCCTTCCATGTTGAGACAATACTGAGTATACAGTATTGGGAAGCTTTCCATGTTGAGACAATACTGAGTATACAGTACTGGGAAGATTTCCATGTTGGGACAACACCAAGTATACAGTACTGGGAAGATTTTCATGTTGGGACAACACTGAGTATACAGTACTGGGAAGCCTTCCATGTTGAGACAACACTGAGTATACAGTACTGGGAAGCCTTCCATGTTGGGACAACACTGAGTATACAGTACTGGGAAAATTTCCATGTTGAGACAACACTGAGTATACAGTACTGGGAAGCCGTCCATGTTGGGACAACACTGAGTATACAGTACTGGGAAGATTTCCATGTTGAGACAACACTGAGTATACAGTACTGGGAAGCCTTCCATGTTGCGACAACACTGAATATACAGTATTAGGAAGCTTTCCATGTTGAGACAACACTGAGTATACAGTACTGGGAAGCCTTCCATGTCGGGACAACACTGAGCATACAGTACTGGGAAGCCTTCCATGTTAGGACAACACTGAGTATACAGTACTGGGAAGCCTTCTATGTTGGGACAACACTGAGTATACAGTACTGGGAAGCTTTCCATGTTGAGACAACACTGAGTATACAGTATTTGGAAGATTTCCATGTTGGGACAACACTGAGTATACAGTACTGGGAAGCCTTCCATGTTGAGACAACACTGAGTATACAGTACTGGGAAGATTTCAATGTTGCACAACACTGAGTACCGGGTATACAGTACTGAGAAGCCTTCCATGTTGCGACAACACTGAGTATACAGTACTGGGAAGCTTTCCATGTTGAGACAACACTGAGTATACAGTACTGGAAAGATTTATATGTTTAGACAACACTGAGCATACAGTACTGGAAGCTTTCCATGTTGGGACAACATTGAGCATACAGTACTGGGAAGCTTTCCATGTTAAGACAACACTGAGTATACAGTACAGGGAAGTCGTCCATGTTGGGACAACACTGGGTATACAGTATTGGGAAGCCTTCCATGTTGAGACAACACTGAGTATACAGTACTGGGAAGCCTTCCATGTTGAGACAATACTGAGTATACAGTATTGGGAAGCTTTCCATGTTGAGACAATACTGAGTATACAGTACTGGGAAGATTTCCATGTTGGGACAACACCAAGTATACAGTACTGGGAAGATTTTCATGTTGGGACAACACTGAGTATACAGTACTGGGAAGCCTTCCATGTTGAGACAACACTGAGTATACAGTACTGGGAAGCCTTCCATGTTGGGACAACACTGAGTATACAGTACTGGAAAAATTTCCATGTTGAGACAACACTGAGTATACAGTACTGGGAAGCCGTCCATGTTGGGACAACACTGAGTATACAGTACTGGGAAGATTTCCATGTTGAGACAACACTGAGTATACAGTACTGGGAAGCCTTCCATGTTGCGACAACACTGAATATACAGTATTAGGAAGCTTTCCATGTTGAGACAACACTGAGTATACAGTACTGGGAAGCCTTCCATGTCGGGACAACACTGAGCATACAGTACTGGGAAGCCTTCCATGTTAGGACAACACTGAGCATACAGTACTGGGAAGATTTCCATGTTGAGACAACACCGAGTATAAAGTACTGGGAAGCCTTCCATGTTGAGACAACACTGTGTATACAGTACTGGAAAGCTTTCCATGCTGAGACAACACTGTGTATACAGTACTAGGAAGCCTTCCATGTTGAGACAACACTGAGTATACAGTACTGGGAAGATTTCCATGTTGAGACAATACTGAGTACCGGTATACAGTACTGGGAAGATTTCCATGTTGAGACAACACTGAGTACACAGTACTGGGAAGCCTTCCATGTTGCGACAACACTGAGTATACAGTACTGGGAAGCCTTCCATGTTGGGACAACACTGAGTATACAGTATTGGGAAGCTTTCCATGTTAAGACAACACTGAGTATACAGTATTGGGAAGCCTTCCATGTTGAGACAACACTGAGTATACAGTACTGGGAAGCCTTCTATGTTGGGACAACACTGAGTATACAGTACTGGGAAGCTTTCCATGTTGAGACAACACTGAGTATACAGTATTTGGAAGATTTCCATGTTGGGACAACACTGAGTATACAGTACTGGGAAGCCTTCCATGTTGAGACAACACTGAGTATACAGTACTGGGAAGATTTCAATGTTGCACAACACTGAGTACCGGGTATACAGTACTGAGAAGCCTTCCATGTTGCGACAACACTGAGTATACAGTACTGGGAAGCTTTCCATGTTGAGACAACACTGAGTATACAGTACTGGAAAGATTTCTATGTTTAGACAACACTGAGCATACAGTACTGGAAGCTTTCCATGTTGGGACAACATTGAGCATACAGTACTGGGAAGCTTTCCATGTTAAGACAACACTGAGTATACAGTACTGGGAAGTCGTCCATGTTGGGACAACACTGGGTATACAGTATTGGGAAGCCTTCCATGTTGGGACAACACCGAGTATACGTATTGGGAAGCTTTCCATGTTGAGACAACACTGAGTATACAGTACTGGGAAGCCTTCCATGTTGAGACAATACTGAGTATACAGTATTGGGAAGCTTTCCATGTTGAGACAATACTGAGTATACAGTACTGGGAAGATTCCCATGTTGGGACAACACCAAGTATACAGTACTGGGAAGATTTCCATGTTGGGACAACACTGAGTATACAGTACTGGGAAGCCTTCCATGTTGAGACAACACTGAGTATACAGTACTGGAAAGCCTTCCATGTTGGGACAACACTGAGTATACAGTACTGGGAAGATTTCCATGTTGAGACAACACTGAGTATACAGTACTGGGAAGCCTTCCATGTTGGGACAACACTGAGCATACAGTACTGGGAAGATTTCCATGTTGAGACAACACTGAGTATAAAGTACTGGGAAGCCTTCCATGTTGAGACAATACTGAGTATACAGTATTGGGAAAATCTCCATGTTCAGACAACACTGAGTATACAGTACTGGGAACCTTTCCATGTTGAGACAATATTGAGTATGCAGTACTGGGAAGATTTCTATGTTTAGACAACACTGAGCATACAGTACTGAAAAGCCTTCCATGTTGAGACAACACTGAGTATACAGTATTGGAAAGCTTTCCATGTTGAGACAACACTGAGTATACAGTACTGGGAAAATCTCCATGTTCAGACAACACTGAGTATACAGTACTGGGAACCTTTCTATGTTTAGACAACACTGAGCATACAGTACTGAAAAGCCTTCCATGTTAAGACAACACTGAGTATACAGTACTGGGAAGCCTTCTATGTTGGGACAACACTGAGTATACAGTATTAGGAAGCTTTCCATGTCGGGACAACACTGAGTATACAGTATTGGGAAGCTTTCTATGTTGAGACAACACCGAGTATACAGAACTGGGAAGATTTCCATGTTGAGACAACACTGAGTATATAGTACTGGGAAGCCTTCCATGTTGAGACAACACTGTGTATACAGTACTGGAAAGCTTTCCATGCTGAGACAACACTGTGTATACAGTACTAGGAAGCCTTCCATGTTGAGACAACACTGAGTATATAGTACTGGGAAGCCTTCCATGTTGAGACAACACTGTGTATACAGTACTGGGAAGATTTCCATGTTGAGACAATACTGAGTACCGGTATACAGTACTGGGAAGATTTCCATGTTGAGACAACACTGAGTACACAGTACTGGGAAGCCTTCCATGTTGCGACAACACTGAATATACAGTATTAGGAAGCTTTCCATGTTGAGACAACACTGAGTATACAGTACTGGGAAGCCTTC
The DNA here is from genome assembly GCA_037893245.1 of Crossaster papposus. Classification (NCBI taxonomy): domain Eukaryota; kingdom Metazoa; phylum Echinodermata; class Asteroidea; order Velatida; family Solasteridae; genus Crossaster; species Crossaster papposus. The sequence goes on along the minus strand of JBAIAA010000656.1, from coordinate 210,092 downwards.
CATGTCGGGACAACACTGAGCATACAGTACTGGGAAGCCTTCCATGTTAGGACAACACTGAGCATACAGTACTGGGAAGATTTCCATGTTGAGACAACACCGAGTATAAAGTACTGGGAAGCCTTCCATGTTGAGACAACACTGTGTATACAGTACTGGAAAGCTTTCCATGCTGAGACAACACTGTGTATACAGTACTAGGAAGCCTTCCATGTTGAGACAACACTGAGTATACAGTACTGGGAAGATTTCCATGTTGAGACAATACTGAGTACCGGTATACAGTACTGGGAAGATTTCCATGTTGAGACAACACTGAGTACACAGTACTGGGAAGCCTTCCATGTTGCGACAACACTGAGTATACAGTACTGGGAAGCCTTCCATGTTGGGACAACACTGAGTATACAGTATTGGGAAGCTTTCCATGTTAAGACAACACTGAGTATACAGTATTGGGAAGCCTTCCATGTTGAGACAACACTGAGTATACAGTACTGGGAAGCCTTCTATGTTGGGACAACACTGAGTATACAGTACTGGGAAGCTTTCCATGTTGAGACAACACTGAGTATACAGTATTTGGAAGATTTCCATGTTGGGACAACACTGAGTATACAGTACTGGGAAGCCTTCCATGTTGAGACAACACTGAGTATACAGTACTGGGAAGATTTCAATGTTGCACAACACTGAGTACCGGGTATACAGTACTGAGAAGCCTTCCATGTTGCGACAACACTGAGTATACAGTACTGGGAAGCTTTCCATGTTGAGACAACACTGAGTATACAGTACTGGAAAGATTTCTATGTTTAGACAACACTGAGCATACAGTACTGGAAGCTTTCCATGTTGGGACAACATTGAGCATACAGTACTGGGAAGCTTTCCATGTTAAGACAACACTGAGTATACAGTACTGGGAAGTCGTCCATGTTGGGACAACACTGGGTATACAGTATTGGGAAGCCTTCCATGTTGGGACAACACCGAGTATACAGTATTGGGAAGCTTTCCATGTTGAGACAACACTGAGTATACAGTACTGGGAAGCCTTCCATGTTGAGACAATACTGAGTATACAGTATTGGGAAGCTTTCCATGTTGAGACAATACTGAGTATACAGTACTGGGAAGATTCCCATGTTGGGACAACACCAAGTATACAGTACTGGGAAGATTTCCATGTTGGGACAACACTGAGTATACAGTACTGGGAAGCCTTCCATGTTGAGACAACACTGAGTATACAGTACTGGAAAGCCTTCCATGTTGGGACAACACTGAGTATACAGTACTGGGAAGCCTTCCATGTTGGGACAACACTGAGCATACAGTACTGGGAAGATTTCCATGTTGAGACAACACTGAGTATAAAGTACTGGGAAGCCTTCCATGTTGAGACAATACTGAGTATACAGTATTGGGAAAATCTCCATGTTCAGACAACACTGAGTATACAGTACTGGGAACTTTTCCATGTTGAGACAATATTGAGTATGCAGTACTGGGAAGATTTCTATGTTTAGACAACACTGAGCATACAGTACTGAAAAGCCTTCCATGTTGAGACAACACTGAGTATACAGTATTGGAAAGCTTTCCATGTTGAGACAACACTGAGTATACAGTACTGGCCAGCCTTTCATGTTGAGACAACACTGTGTATACAGTACTGGGAAGCTTTCCATGTTGGGACAACACTGAGTATACAGTACTGGGAAGCCTTCCATGTTGAGACAACACTGAGTATACAGTACTGGGAAAGTTTTCCATGTTGAGACAACACCGAGTATACAGTACTGGGAAGATTTCCATGTTGAGACAATAATGAGTTTACAGTACTGGGAAGCCTTCCATGTTAAGACAACACTGAGTATACAGTACTGGAAAACCTTCCATGTTGGGACAACACTGAGTATACAGTATTGGGAAGATTTCCATGTTGAGATAACACTGAGTATACAGTACTGGGAAGCTTTCCATGTTAAGACAACACTGAGTATACAGTACTGGGAAGTCGTCCATGTTGGGACAACACTGGGTATACAGTATTGGGAAGCCTTCCATGTTGGGACAACACCGAGTATACAGTATTGGGAAGCTTTCCATGTTGAGACAACACTGAGTATACAGTACTGGCCAGCCTTTCATGTTGAGACAACACTGTGTATACAGTACTGGGAAGCTTTCCATGTTGGGACAACACTGAGTATACAGTACTGGGAAGCCTTCCATGTTGAGACAACACTGAGTATACAGTACTGGGAAAGTTTTCCATGTTGAGACAACACCGAGTATACAGTACTGGGAAGATTTCCATGTTGAGACAATAATGAGTATACAGTACTGGGAAGCCTTCCATGTTAAGACAACACTGAGTATACAGTACTGGAAAACCTTCCATGTTGGGACAACACTGAGTATACAGTACTGGAAAGCCTTCCATGTTGGGACAACACTGAGTATACAGTATTGGGAAGATTTCCATGTTGAGATAACACTGAGTATACAGTACTGGGAAGCTTTCCATGCTGAGACAACACTGAGTATACAGTACTGGGAAGCCTTCCATGTTGGGACAACACTGAGTATACAGTATTAGGAAGCTTTCCATGTCGGGACAACACTGAGTATACAGTATTGAGAAGCTTTCTATGTTGAGACAACACTGAGTATACAGAACTGGGAAGATTTCCATGTTGAGACAACACTGAGTATATAGTACTGGGAAGCCTTCCATGTTGAGACAACACTGTGTATACAGTACTGGAAAGCTTTCCATGCTGAGACAACACTGTGTATACAGTACTAGGAAGCCTTCCATGTTGAGACAACACTGAGTATACAGTACTGGGAAGATTTCCATGTTGAGACAATACTGAGTACCGGTATACAGTACTGGGAATATTTCCATGTTGAGACAACACTGAGTACACAGTACTGGAAAGATTTCTATGTTTAGACAACACTGAGCATACAGTACTGGAAGCTTTCCATGTTGGGACAACATTGAGCATACAGTACTGGAAGCTTTCCATGTTGGGACAACATTGAGCATACAGTACTGGGAAGCTTTCCATGTTAAGACAACACTGAGTATACAGTATTGGGAAGTCGTCCATGTTGGGACAACACTGGGTATACAGTATTGGGAAGCCTTCCATGTTGGGACAACACCGAGTATACAGTATTGGGAAGCTTTCCATGTTGAGACAACACTGAGTATACAGTATTGGGAAGCTTTCCATGTTGAGACAATACTGAGTATACAGTACTGGGAAGATTTCCATGTTGGGACAACACCAAGTATACAGTACTGGGAAGATTTTCATGTTGGGACAACACTGAGTATACAGTACTGGGAAGCCTTCCATGTTGAGACAACACTGAGTATACAGTACTGGGAAGCCTTCCATGTTGGGACAACACTGAGTATACAGTACTGGGAAGATTTCCATGTTGAGACAACACTGAGTATACAGTACTGGGAAGCCTTCCATGTTGGGACAACACTGAGCATACAGTACTGGGAAGATTTCCATGTTGAGACAACACTGAGTATAAAGTACTGGGAAGCCTTCCATGTTGAGACAATACTGAGTATACAGTATTGGGAAAATCTCCATGTTCAGACAACACTGAGTATACAGTACTGGGAACCTTTCTATGTTTAGACAACACTGAGCATACAGTACTGAAAAGCCTTCCATGTTGAGACAACACTGAGTATACAGTACTGGGAAGCCTTCTATGTTGGGACAACACTGAGTATACAGTATTAGGAAGCTTTCCATGTCGGGACAACACTGAGTATACAGTATTGGGAAGCTTTCTATGTTGAGACAACACCGAGTATACAGAACTGGGAAGATTTCCATGTTGAGACAACACTGAGTATATAGTACTGGGAAGCCTTCCATGTTGAGACAACACTGTGTATACAGTACTGGAAAGCTTTCCATGCTGAGACAACACTGTGTATACAGTACTAGGAAGCCTTCCATGTTGAGACAACACTGAGTATATAGTACTGGGAAGCCTTCCATGTTGAGACAACACTGTGTATACAGTACTGGGAAGCCTTCCATGTTGAGACAACACCGAGTATACAGTACTGGGAAGATTTCAATGTTGCACAACACTGAGTATACAGTACTGGGAAGCCTTCCATGTTGGGACAACACTGAGTATACAGTATTAGGAAGCTTTCCATGTCGGGACAACACTGAGTATACAGTATTGGGAAGCTTTCTATGTTGAGACAACACTGAGTATACAGAACTGGGAAGATTTCTATGTTGAGACAACACTGAGTATATAGTACTGGGAAGCCTTCCATGTTGAGACAACACTGTGTATACAGTACTGGAAAGCTTTCCATGCTGAGACAACACTGTGTATACAGTACTAGGAAGATTTCCATGTTGAGACAACACTGAGTATATAGTACTGGGAAGCCTTCCATGTTGAGACAACACTGTGTATACAGTACTGGAAAGCTTTCCATGCTGAGACAACACTGTGTATACAGTACTAGGAAGCCTTCCATATTGAGACAACACTGAGTATACAGTACTGGGAAGATTTCCATGTTGAGACAATACTGAGTACCGGTATACAGTACTGGGAAGATTTCCATGTTGAGACAACACTGAGTACACAGTACTGGGAAGCCTTCCATGTTGCGACAACACTGAGTATACAGTACTGGGAAGACTTCCATGTTGAGACAACACTGAGTATACAGTATTGTGGCGTGGTGGGGTGGGCCGACGCCAGTCTAATTCCCTTATTTGGTCATGTTGACTTGCAATTTCCAAGATACGGGGTCAGGTCGTATCGACGGACAATGCCTGGTGGATTGGCGGGAATGGCCGCCAATCGGAGCGCGCTCGCTGCCGCTGGGCGGAGCGAGATAGGCCGTGACCGCGTGGAACTGTATGCGTGCTTGGGGTTACTGGGCAGAGGTAGGGGGTGGCGGCCAATCACGGCGTGGTTGGGCGTGGCCCCGCTGCCTAGCTAGCTCGGGCCGGCCGTACGTGGTACGAACATAGATATATATATGCGCGCGGTTGAGCCTAGGGCGGGCAGTCGTGTAGTTGCTCCGGAGTCGTGTAGTTGCTTCGGAGTCGTGTAGTTGCTTCGGAGTCGTGTAGTTGCTTCGGAGTCGTAAAGTCGCTTCGGAGTTGTAGAGTGCTACGGACTCGTGAAATTGTTGCTGCCGAGACAAGGGCTATTCTAGTCGAACGAGTGGAGTAGCTAGCGGGTGCTTCGGTGAGTGCCATGTGTGGTGCAGTGTACCGGTGTTACGCTGTTCCGACCTGACTTCGTGTGCCGTGATTGAGCAACAGGATACGGGGCATAGAGTCCCGCGGTTTGGGGTGACCCAGTTCGGGGTGGTGCTAGTGGTGCGTACGTGCGTAGGACCGAATTAGTTCAGTGAGTAATTTGGTGCATATTTGATTGTTGCAGTTGAGAGTTTGACTTGCATAGTAGAGTGACTAAGGACAGGCATTAGGATTGTTGTCGTGGGTTCAGAGACTCGCGATAACAAAGAGGGTTGACCTAGAGGTTGAAACAGAGGCCTGAAGAAATAGTCACATGTATAATTATAGTCAACAACTGTACACAGTCTAGTTAACTGGCACCGTCACGCGGGTTGTTGCAAATCCTGGATTGGAGGGTGGTCTCAGACTAATTTATTAGGAGTACTTCAACTATGAATAAAGAATAAATAACAGGGTTCCCAAATAAAGTCAGAATTGCCATGAGTCAATAAAACAATCACTTCCTTTCCACAAAAAGAATTGTGTCGCTGTGTTTGTATTTCTGCAGTCTATTTGTCAAGTCGATCTGTTCTGTACTAGAGTAAGAGGGCCCATAGTCATCAGTATCCAACTGGGCGGTAGATTTCCACCAAAACGAGCTCGCATCCCCGGGCCTAGAGGCTGCTCGAAAACTCCCTTAGGTCCGAGGCAGAGAACCGAAGTTTGGGGCTAGGGGAACTTTCATCATAGTCGGTGATTACCTCCCCTGACCTCTGGTTTTAATTGACCTCGGGAGAGTCCCGCCACAGTATTAGGAAGCTTTCCATGTTGAGACAACACTGAGTATACAGTACTGGGAAGCCTTTCATGTTGGGACAACACTGAGTATACAGTATTGGGAAGCTTTCCATGTTAAGACAACACTGAGTATACAGTATTGGGAAGCCTTACATGTTGAGACAACACTGTGTATACAGTACTGGGAAGCCTTCCATGTTGGGACAACACTGAGTATATAGTACTGGGAAGCCTTCTATGTTGGGACAACACTGAGTATACAGTACTGGGAAGCTTTCCATGTTGAGACAACACTGAGTATACAGTATTTGGAAGATTTCCATGTTGAGACAACACCGAGTATACAGTATTTGGAAGATTTCCATGTTGAGACAACACTGAGTATACAGTACTGGGAAGCCTTCTATGTTGGGACAACACTGAGTATACAGTACTGGGAAGCTTTCCATGTTGAGACAACACTGAGTATACAGTATTTGGAAGATTTCCATGTTGAGACAACACTGAGTATACAGTACTGGGAAGATTTCCATGTTGGGACAACACTGAGTATACAGTACTGGGAAGCCTTCCATGTTGAGACAACACCGAGTATACAGTACTGGGAAGATTTCAATGTTGCACAACACTGAGTATACAGTACTGGGAAGCCTTCCATGTTGGGACAACACTGAGTATACAGTATTAGGAAGCTTTCCATGTCGGGACAACACTGAGTATACAGTATTGGGAAGCTTTCTATGTTGAGACAACACTGAGTATACAGAACTGGGAAGATTTCCATGTTGAGACAACACTGAGTATATAGTACTGGGAAGCCTTCCATGTTGAGACAACACTGTGTATACAGTACTGGAAAGCTTTCCATGCTGAGACAACACTGTGTATACAGTACTAGGAAGCCTTCCATGTTGAGACAACACTGAGTATACAGTACTGGGAAGATTTCCATGTTGAGACAATACTGAGTATACAGTATTGGAAAGCTTTCCATGTTGAGACAACACCGAGTATACAGTACTGGGAAGATTTCCATGTTGAGCCAATAAGGAGTATACAGTACTGGGAAGCCTTCCATGTTAAGACAACACTGAGTATACAGTACTGGAAAGCTTTCCATGTTGAGACAACACCGAGTATACAGTATTTGGAAGATTTCCATGTTGAGACAACACTGAGTATATAGTACTGGGAAGCCTTCTATGTTGGGACAACACTGAGTATACAGTACTGGGAAGCTTTCCATGTTGAGACAACACTGAGTATACAGTATTTGGAAGATTTCCATGTTGAGACAACACTGAGTATACAGTACTGGGAAGATTTCCATGTTGGGACAACACTGAGTATACAGTACTGGGAAGCCTTCCATGTTGAGACAACACCGAGTATACAGTACTGGGAAGATTTCAATGTTGCACAACACTGAGTATACAGTACTGGCCAGCCTTTCATGTTGAGACAACACTGTGTATACAGTACTGGGAAGCTTTCCATGTTGGGACAACACTGAGTATACAGTACTGGGAAGCCTTCCATGTTGCGACAACACTGAGTATACAGTACTGGGAAAGTTTTCCATGTTGAGACAACACCGAGTATACAGTACTGGGAAGATTTCCATGTTGAGCCAATAAGGAGTATACAGTACTGGGAAGCCTTCCATGTTAAGACAACACTGAGTATACAGTACTGGAAAGCCTTCCATGTTGGGACAACACTGAGTATACAGTATTGGGAAGATTTCAATGTTGAGACAACACTGAGTATACAGTACTGGGAAGCTTTCCATGCTGAGACAACACTGAGTATACAGTACTGGGAAGCCTTCCATGTTGTGACAACACTGAGTATACAGTACTGGGAAGCCTTCCATGTTGTGACAACACTGAGTATACAGTACTGGGAAGCCTTCTATGTTGGGACAACACTGAGTATACAGTATTAGGAAGCTTTCCATGTCGGGACAACACTGAGTATACAGTACTGGGAAGCTTTCTATGTTGAGACAACACTGAGTATACAGAACTGGGAAGATTTCCATGTTGAGACAACACTGAGTATATAGTACTGGGAAGCCTTCCATGTTGAGACAACACTGTGTATACAGTACTGGAAAGCTTTCCATGCTGAGACAACACTGTGTATACAGTACTAGGAAGCCTTCCATGTTGAGACAACACTGAGTATACAGTACTGGGAAGATTTCCATGTTGAGACAATACTGAGTACCGGTATACAGTACTGGGAAGATTTCCATGTTGAGACAACACTGAGTACACAGTACTGGGAAGCCTTCCATGTTGCGACAACACTGAGTATACAGTACTGGGAAGACTTCCATGTTGAGACAACACTGAGTATACAGTATTGTGGCGTGGTGGGGTGGGCCGACGCCAGTCTAATTCCCTTATTTGGTCATGTTGACTTGCAATTTCCAAGATACGGGGTCAGGTCGTATCGACGGACAATGTCTGGTGGATTGGCGGGAATGGCCGCCAATCGGAGCGCGCTCGCTGCCGCTGGGCGGAGCGAGATAGGCCGTGACCGCGTGGAACTGTATGCGTGCTTGGGGTTACTGGGCAGAGGTAGGGGGTGGCGGCCAATCACGGCGTGGTTGGGCGTGGCCCCGCTGCCTAGCTAGCTCGGGCCGGCCGTACGTGGTACGAACATAGATATATATATGCGCGCGGTTGAGCCTAGGGCGGGCAGTCGTGTAGTTGCTCCGGAGTCGTGTGGTTGCTTCGGAGTCGTGTAGTTGCTTCGGAGTCGTGTAGTTGCTTCGGAGTCGTAAAGTCGCTTCGGAGTTGTAGAGTGCTACGGACTCGTGAAATTGTTGCTGCCGAGACAAGGGCTATTCTAGCGGAACGAGTGGAGTAGCTAGCGGGTGCTTCGGTGAGTGCCATGTGTGGTGCAGTGTACCGGTGTTACGCTGTTCCGACCTGACTTCGTGTGCCGTGATTGAGCAACAGGATACGGGGCATAGAGTCCCACGGTTTGGGGTGACCCAGTTCGTGGTGGTGCTAGTGGTGCGTACGTGCGTAGGACCGAATTAGTTCAGTGAGTAATTTGGTGCATATTTGATTGTTGCAGTTGAGAGTTTGACTTGCATAGTAGAGTGACTAAGGACAGGCATTAGGATTGTTGTCGTGGGTTCAGAGACTCGCGATAACAAAGAGGGTTGACCTAGAGGTTGAAACAGAGGCCTGAAGAAATAGTCACATGTATAATTATAGTCAACAACTGTACACAGTCTAGTTAACTGGCACCGTCACGCGGGTTGTTGCAAATCCTGGATTGGAGGGTGGTCTCAGACTAATTTATTAGGAGTACTTCAACTATGAATAAAGAATAAATAACAGGGTTCCCAAATAAAGTCAGAATTGCCATGAGTCAATAAAACAATCACTTCCTTTCCACAAAATGAATTGTGTCGCTGTGTTTGTATTTCTGCAGTCTATTTGTCAAGTCGATCTGTTCTGTACTAGAGTAAGAGGGCCCATAGTCATCAGTATCCAACTGGGCGGTAGATTTCCAACAAAACGAGCTCGCATCCCCGGGCCTAGAGGCTGCTCGAAAACTCCCTTAGGTCCGAGGCAGAGAACCGAAGTTTGGGGCTAGGGGAACTTTCATCATAGTCGGTGATTACCTCCCCTGACCTCTGGTTTTAATTGACCTCGGGAGAGTCCCGCCACAGTATTAGGAAGCTTTCCATGTTGAGACAACACTGAGTATACAGTACTGGGAAGCTTTCCATGCTGAGACAACACTGAGTATACAGTACTGGGAAGCCTTCCATGTTGTGACAACACTGAGTATACAGTACTGGGAAGCCTTCTATGTTGGGACAACACTGAGTATACAGTATTAGGAAGCTTTCCATGTCGGGACAACACTGAGTATACAGTACTGGGAAGCTTTCTATGTTGAGACAACACTGAGTATACAGAACTGGGAAGATTTCCATGTTGAGACAACACTGAGTATATAGTACTGGGAAGCCTTCCATGTTGAGACAACACTGTGTATACAGTACTGGAAAGCTTTCCATGCTGAGACAACACTGTGTATACAGTACTAGGAAGCCTTCCATGTTGAGACAACACTGAGTATATAGTACTGGGAAGCCTTCCATGTTGAGACAACACTGTGTATACAGTACTGGGAAGATTTCCATGTTGAGACAATACTGAGTACCGGTATACAGTACTGGGAAGATTTCCATGTTGAGACAACACTGAGTACACAGTACTGGGAAGCCTTCCATGTTGCGACAACACTGAATATACAGTATTAGGAAGCTTTCCATGTTGAGACAACACTGAGTATACAGTACTGGGAAGCCTTCCATGTCGGGACAACACTGAGCATACAGTACTGGGAAGCCTTCCATGTTAGGACAACACTGAGCATACAGTACTGGGAAGATTTCCATGTTGAGACAACACCGAGTATAAAGTACTGGGAAGCCTTCCATGTTGAGACAACACTGTGTATACAGTACTGGAAAGCTTTCCATGCTGAGACAACACTGTGTATACAGTACTAGGAAGCCTTCCATGTTGAGACAACACTGAGTATACAGTACTGGGAAGATTTCCATGTTGAGACAATACTGAGTACCGGTATACAGTACTGGGAAGATTTCCATGTTGAGACAACACTGAGTACACAGTACTGGGAAGCCTTCCATGTTGCGACAACACTGAGTATACAGTACTGGGAAGCCTTCCATGTTGGGACAACACTGAGTATACAGTATTGGGAAGCTTTCCATGTTAAGACAACACTGAGTATACAGTATTGGGAAGCCTTCCATGTTGAGACAACACTGAGTATACAGTACTGGGAAGCCTTCTATGTTGGGACAACACTGAGTATACAGTACTGGGAAGCTTTCCATGTTGAGACAACACTGAGTATACAGTATTTGGAAGATTTCCATGTTGGGACAACACTGAGTATACAGTACTGGGAAGCCTTCCATGTTGAGACAACACTGAGTATACAGTACTGGGAAGATTTCAATGTTGCACAACACTGAGTACCGGGTATACAGTACTGAGAAGCCTTCCATGTTGCGACAACACTGAGTATACAGTACTGGGAAGCTTTCCATGTTGAGACAACACTGAGTATACAGTACTGGAAAGATTTCTATGTTTAGACAACACTGAGCATACAGTACTGGAAGCTTTCCATGTTGGGACAACATTGAGCATACAGTACTGGGAAGCTTTCCATGTTAAGACAACACTGAGTATACAGTACTGGGAAGTCGTCCATGTTGGGACAACACTGGGTATACAGTATTGGGAAGCCTTCCATGTTGGGACAACACCGAGTATACAGTATTGGGAAGCTTTCCATGTTGAGACAACACTGAGTATACAGTACTGGGAAGCCTTCCATGTTGAGACAATACTGAGTATACAGTATTGGGAAGCTTTCCATGTTGAGACAATACTGAGTATACAGTACTGGGAAGATTCCCATGTTGGGACAACACCAAGTATACAGTACTGGGAAGATTTCCATGTTGGGACAACACTGAGTATACAGTACTGGGAAGCCTTCCATGTTGAGACAACACTGAGTATACAGTACTGGAAAGCCTTCCATGTTGGGACAACACTGAGTATACAGTACTGGGAAGCCTTCCATGTTGGGACAACACTGAGCATACAGTACTGGGAAGATTTCCATGTTGAGACAACACTGAGTATAAAGTACTGGGAAGCCTTCCATGTTGAGACAATACTGAGTATACAGTATTGGGAAAATCTCCATGTTCAGACAACACTGAGTATACAGTACTGGGAACTTTTCCATGTTGAGACAATATTGAGTATGCAGTACTGGGAAGATTTCTATGTTTAGACAACACTGAGCATACAGTACTGAAAAGCCTTCCATGTTGAGACAACACTGAGTATACAGTATTGGAAAGCTTTCCATGTTGAGACAACACTGAGTATACAGTACTGGCCAGCCTTTCATGTTGAGACAACACTGTGTATACAGTACTGGGAAGCTTTCCATGTTGGGACAACACTGAGTATACAGTACTGGGAAGCCTTCCATGTTGAGACAACACTGAGTATACAGTACTGGGAAAGTTTTCCATGTTGAGACAACACCGAGTATACAGTACTGGGAAGATTTCCATGTTGAGACAATAATGAGTATACAGTACTGGGAAGCCTTCCATGTTAAGACAACACTGAGTATACAGTACTGGAAAACCTTCCATGTTGGGACAACACTGAGTATACAGTATTGGGAAGATTTCCATGTTGAGATAACACTGAGTATACAGTACTGGGAAGCTTTCCATGTTAAGACAACACTGAGTATACAGTACTGGGAAGTCGTCCATGTTGGGACAACACTGGGTATACAGTATTGGGAAGCCTTCCATGTTGGGACAACACCGAGTATACAGTATTGGGAAGCTTTCCATGTTGAGACAACACTGAGTATACAGTACTGGCCAGCCTTTCATGTTGAGACAACACTGTGTATACAGTACTGGGAAGCTTTCCATGTTGGGACAACACTGAGTATACAGTACTGGGAAGCCTTCCATGTTGAGACAACACTGAGTATACAGTACTGGGAAAGTTTTCCATGTTGAGACAACACCGAGTATACAGTACTGGGAAGATTTCCATGTTGAGACAATAATGAGTATACAGTACTGGGAAGCCTTCCATGTTAAGACAACACTGAGTATACAGTACTGGAAAACCTTCCATGTTGGGACAACACTGAGTATACAGTACTGGAAAGCCTTCCATGTTGGGACAACACTGAGTATACAGTATTGGGAAGATTTCCATGTTGAGATAACACTGAGTATACAGTACTGGGAAGCTTTCCATGCTGAGACAACACTGAGTATACAGTACTGGGAAGCCTTCCATGTTGGGACAACACTGAGTATACAGTATTAGGAAGCTTTCCATGTCGGGACAACACTGAGTATACAGTATTGAGAAGCTTTCTATGTTGAGACAACACTGAGTATACAGAACTGGGAAGATTTCCATGTTGAGACAACACTGAGTATATAGTACTGGGAAGCCTTCCATGTTGAGACAACACTGTGTATACAGTACTGGAAAGCTTTCCATGCTGAGACAACACTGTGTATACAGTACTAGGAAGCCTTCCATGTTGAGACAACACTGAGTATACAGTACTGGGAAGATTTCCATGTTGAGACAATACTGAGTACCGGTATACAGTACTGGGAATATTTCCATGTTGAGACAACACTGAGTACACAGTACTGGAAAGATTTCTATGTTTAGACAACACTGAGCATACAGTACTGGAAGCTTTCCATGTTGGGACAACATTGAGCATACAGTACTGGAAGCTTTCCATGTTGGGACAACATTGAGCATACAGTACTGGGAAGCTTTCCATGTTAAGACAACACTGAGTATACAGTACTGGGAAGTCGTCCATGTTGGGACAACACTGGGTATACAGTATTGGGAAGCCTTCCATGTTGGGACAACACCGAGTATACAGTATTGGGAAGCTTTCCATGTTGAGACAACACTGAGTATACAGTATTGGGAAGCTTTCCATGTTGAGACAATACTGAGTATACAGTACTGGGAAGATTTCCATGTTGGGACAACACCAAGTATACAGTACTGGGAAGATTTTCATGTTGGGACAACACTGAGTATACAGTACTGGGAAGCCTTCCATGTTGAGACAACACTGAGTATACAGTACTGGGAAGCCTTCCATGTTGGGACAACACTGAGTATACAGTACTGGGAAGATTTCCATGTTGAGACAACACTGAGTATACAGTACTGGGAAGCCTTCCATGTTGGGACAACACTGAGCATACAGTACTGGGAAGATTTCCATGTTGAGACAACACTGAGTATAAAGTACTGGGAAGCCTTCCATGTTGAGACAATACTGAGTATACAGTATTGGGAAAATCTCCATGTTCAGACAACACTGAGTATACAGTACTGGGAACCTTTCTATGTTTAGACAACACTGAGCATACAGTACTGAAAAGCCTTCCATGTTGAGACAACACTGAGTATACAGTACTGGGAAGCCTTCTATGTTGGGACAACACTGAGTATACAGTATTAGGAAGCTTTCCATGTCGGGACAACACTGAGTATACAGTATTGGGAAGCTTTCTATGTTGAGACAACACCGAGTATACAGAACTGGGAAGATTTCCATGTTGAGACAACACTGAGTATATAGTACTGGGAAGCCTTCCATGTTGAGACAACACTGTGTATACAGTACTGGAAAGCTTTCCATGCTGAGACAACACTGTGTATACAGTACTAGGAAGCCTTCCATGTTGAGACAACACTGAGTATATAGTACTGGGAAGCCTTCCATGTTGAGACAACACTGTGTATACAGTACTGGGAAGCCTTCCATGTTGAGACAACACCGAGTATACAGTACTGGGAAGATTTCAATGTTGCACAACACTGAGTATACAGTACTGGGAAGCCTTCCATGTTGGGACAACACTGAGTATACAGTATTAGGAAGCTTTCCATGTCGGGACAACACTGAGTATACAGTATTGGGAAGCTTTCTATGTTGAGACAACACTGAGTATACAGAACTGGGAAGATTTCTATGTTGAGACAACACTGAGTATATAGTACTGGGAAGCCTTCCATGTTGAGACAACACTGTGTATACAGTACTGGAAAGCTTTCCATGCTGAGACAACACTGTGTATACAGTACTAGGAAGATTTCCATGTTGAGACAACACTGAGTATATAGTACTGGGAAGCCTTCCATGTTGAGACAACACTGTGTATACAGTACTGGAAAGCTTTCCATGCTGAGACAACACTGTGTATACAGTACTAGGAAGCCTTCCATATTGAGACAACACTGAGTATACAGTACTGGGAAGATTTCCATGTTGAGACAATACTGAGTACCGGTATACAGTACTGGGAAGATTTCCATGTTGAGACAACACTGAGTACACAGTACTGGGAAGCCTTCCATGTTGCGACAACACTGAGTATACAGTACTGGGAAGACTTCCATGTTGAGACAACACTGAGTATACAGTATTGTGGCGTGGTGGGGTGGGCCGACGCCAGTCTAATTCCCTTATTTGGTCATGTTGACTTGCAATTTCCAAGATACGGGGTCAGGTCGTATCGACGGACAATGCCTGGTGGATTGGCGGGAATGGCCGCCAATCGGAGCGCGCTCGCTGCCGCTGGGCGGAGCGAGATAGGCCGTGACCGCGTGGAACTGTATGCGTGCTTGGGGTTACTGGGCAGAGGTAGGGGGTGGCGGCCAATCACGGCGTGGTTGGGCGTGGCCCCGCTGCCTAGCTAGCTCGGGCCGGCCGTACGTGGTACGAACATAGATATATATATGCGCGCGGTTGAGCCTAGGGCGGGCAGTCGTGTAGTTGCTCCGGAGTCGTGTAGTTGCTTCGGAGTCGTGTAGTTGCTTCGGAGTCGTGTAGTTGCTTCGGAGTCGTAAAGTCGCTTCGGAGTTGTAGAGTGCTACGGACTCGTGAAATTGTTGCTGCCGAGACAAGGGCTATTCTAGTCGAACGAGTGGAGTAGCTAGCGGGTGCTTCGGTGAGTGCCATGTGTGGTGCAGTGTACCGGTGTTACGCTGTTCCGACCTGACTTCGTGTGCCGTGATTGAGCAACAGGATACGGGGCATAGAGTCCCGCGGTTTGGGGTGACCCAGTTCGGGGTGGTGCTAGTGGTGCGTACGTGCGTAGGACCGAATTAGTTCAGTGAGTAATTTGGTGCATATTTGATTGTTGCAGTTGAGAGTTTGACTTGCATAGTAGAGTGACTAAGGACAGGCATTAGGATTGTTGTCGTGGGTTCAGAGACTCGCGATAACAAAGAGGGTTGACCTAGAGGTTGAAACAGAGGCCTGAAGAAATAGTCACATGTATAATTATAGTCAACAACTGTACACAGTCTAGTTAACTGGCACCGTCACGCGGGTTGTTGCAAATCCTGGATTGGAGGGTGGTCTCAGACTAATTTATTAGGAGTACTTCAACTATGAATAAAGAATAAATAACAGGGTTCCCAAATAAAGTCAGAATTGCCATGAGTCAATAAAACAATCACTTCCTTTCCACAAAAAGAATTGTGTCGCTGTGTTTGTATTTCTGCAGTCTATTTGTCAAGTCGATCTGTTCTGTACTAGAGTAAGAGGGCCCATAGTCATCAGTATCCAACTGGGCGGTAGATTTCCACCAAAACGAGCTCGCATCCCCGGGCCTAGAGGCTGCTCGAAAACTCCCTTAGGTCCGAGGCAGAGAACCGAAGTTTGGGGCTAGGGGAACTTTCATCATAGTCGGTGATTACCTCCCCTGACCTCTGGTTTTAATTGACCTCGGGAGAGTCCCGCCACAGTATTAGGAAGCTTTCCATGTTGAGACAACACTGAGTATACAGTACTGGGAAGCCTTTCATGTTGGGACAACACTGAGTATACAGTATTGGGAAGCTTTCCATGTTAAGACAACACTGAGTATACAGTATTGGGAAGCCTTACATGTTGAGACAACACTGTGTATACAGTACTGGGAAGCCTTCCATGTTGGGACAACACTGAGTATATAGTACTGGGAAGCCTTCTATGTTGGGACAACACTGAGTATACAGTACTGGGAAGCTTTCCATGTTGAGACAACACTGAGTATACAGTATTTGGAAGATTTCCATGTTGAGACAACACCGAGTATACAGTATTTGGAAGATTTCCATGTTGAGACAACACTGAGTATACAGTACTGGGAAGCCTTCTATGTTGGGACAACACTGAGTATACAGTACTGGGAAGCTTTCCATGTTGAGACAACACTGAGTATACAGTATTTGGAAGATTTCCATGTTGAGACAACACTGAGTATACAGTACTGGGAAGATTTCCATGTTGGGACAACACTGAGTATACAGTACTGGGAAGCCTTCCATGTTGAGACAACACCGAGTATACAGTACTGGGAAGATTTCAATGTTGCACAACACTGAGTATACAGTACTGGGAAGCCTTCCATGTTGGGACAACACTGAGTATACAGTATTAGGAAGCTTTCCATGTCGGGACAACACTGAGTATACAGTATTGGGAAGCTTTCTATGTTGAGACAACACTGAGTATACAGAACTGGGAAGATTTCCATGTTGAGACAACACTGAGTATATAGTACTGGGAAGCCTTCCATGTTGAGACAACACTGTGTATACAGTACTGGAAAGCTTTCCATGTTGAGACAACACCGAGTATACAGTACTGGGAAGATTTCCATGTTGAGCCAATAAGGAGTATACAGTACTGGGAAGCCTTCCATGTTAAGACAACACTGAGTATACAGTACTGGAAAGCTTTCCATGTTGAGACAACACCGAGTATACAGTATTTGGAAGATTTCCATGTTGAGACAACACTGAGTATATAGTACTGGGAAGCCTTCTATGTTGGGACAACACTGAGTATACAGTACTGGGAAGCTTTCCATGTTGAGACAACACTGAGTATACAGTATTTAGAAGATTTCCATGTTGAGACAACACTGAGTATACAGTACTGGGAAGATTTCCATGTTGGGACAACACTGAGTATACAGTACTGGGAAGCCTTCCATGTTGAGACAACACCGAGTATACAGTACTGGGAAGATTTCAATGTTGCACAACACTGAGTATACAGTACTGGCCAGCCTTTCATGTTGAGACAACACTGTGTATACAGTACTGGGAAGCTTTCCATGTTGGGACAACACTGAGTATACAGTACTGGGAAGCCTTCCATGTTGAGACAACACTGAGTATACAGTACTGGGAAAGTTTTCCATGTTGAGACAACACCGAGTATACAGTACTGGGAAGATTTCCATGTTGAGCCAATAAGGAGTATACAGTACTGGGAAGCCTTCCATGTTAAGACAACACTGAGTATACAGTACTGGAAAGCCTTCCATGTTGGGACAACACTGAGTATACAGTATTGGGAAGATTTCCATGTTGAGACAACACTGAGTATACAGTACTGGGAAGCTTTCCATGCTGAGACAACACTGAGTATACAGTACTGGGAAGCCTTCCATGTTGTGACAACACTGAGTATACAGTACTGGGAAGCCTTCCATGTTGTGACAACACTGAGTATACAGTACTGGGAAGCCTTCTATGTTGGGACAACACTGAGTATACAGTATTAGGAAGCTTTCCATGTCGGGACAACACTGAGTATACAGTACTGGGAAGCTTTCTATGTTGAGACAACACTGAGTATACAGAACTGGGAAGATTTCCATGTTGAGACAACACTGAGTATATAGTACTGGGAAGCCTTCCATGTTGAGACAACACTGTGTATACAGTACTGGAAAGCTTTCCATGCTGAGACAACACTGTGTATACAGTACTAGGAAGCCTTCCATGTTGAGACAACACTGAGTATACAGTACTGGGAAGATTTCCATGTTGAGACAATACTGAGTACCGGTATACAGTACTGGGAAGATTTCCATGTTGAGACAACACTGAGTACACAGTACTGGGAAGCCTTCCATGTTGCGACAACACTGAGTATACAGTACTGGGAAGACTTCCATGTTGAGACAACACTGAGTATACAGTATTGTGGCGTGGTGGGGTGGGCCGACGCCAGTCTAATTCCCTTATTTGGTCATGTTGACTTGCAATTTCCAAGATACGGGGTCAGGTCGTATCGACGGACAATGTCTGGTGGATTGGCGGGAATGGCCGCCAATCGGAGCGCGCTCGCTGCCGCTGGGCGGAGCGAGATAGGCCGTGACCGCGTGGAACTGTATGCGTGCTTGGGGTTACTGGGCAGAGGTAGGGGGTGGCGGCCAATCACGGCGTGGTTGGGCGTGGCCCCGCTGCCTAGCTAGCTCGGGCCGGCCGTACGTGGTACGAACATAGATATATATATGCGCGCGGTTGAGCCTAGGGCGGGCAGTCGTGTAGTTGCTCCGGAGTCGTGTGGTTGCTTCGGAGTCGTGTAGTTGCTTCGGAGTCGTGTAGTTGCTTCGGAGTCGTAAAGTCGCTTCGGAGTTGTAGAGTGCTACGGACTCGTGAAATTGTTGCTGCCGAGACAAGGGCTATTCTAGCGGAACGAGTGGAGTAGCTAGCGGGTGCTTCGGTGAGTGCCATGTGTGGTGCAGTGTACCGGTGTTACGCTGTTCCGACCTGACTTCGTGTGCCGTGATTGAGCAACAGGATACGGGGCATAGAGTCCCACGGTTTGGGGTGACCCAGTTCGTGGTGGTGCTAGTGGTGCGTACGTGCGTAGGACCGAATTAGTTCAGTGAGTAATTTGGTGCATATTTGATTGTTGCAGTTGAGAGTTTGACTTGCATAGTAGAGTGACTAAGGACAGGCATTAGGATTGTTGTCGTGGGTTCAGAGACTCGCGATAACAAAGAGGGTTGACCTAGAGGTTGAAACAGAGGCCTGAAGAAATAGTCACATGTATAATTATAGTCAACAACTGTACACAGTCTAGTTAACTGGCACCGTCACGCGGGTTGTTGCAAATCCTGGATTGGAGGGTGGTCTCAGACTAATTTATTAGGAGTACTTCAACTATGAATAAAGAATAAATAACAGGGTTCCCAAATAAAGTCAGAATTGCCATGAGTCAATAAAACAATCACTTCCTTTCCACAAAATGAATTGTGTCGCTGTGTTTGTATTTCTGCAGTCTATTTGTCAAGTCGATCTGTTCTGTACTAGAGTAAGAGGGCCCATAGTCATCAGTATCCAACTGGGCGGTAGATTTCCAACAAAACGAGCTCGCATCCCCGGGCCTAGAGGCTGCTCGAAAACTCCCTTAGGTCCGAGGCAGAGAACCGAAGTTTGGGGCTAGGGGAACTTTCATCATAGTCGGTGATTACCTCCCCTGACCTCTGGTTTTAATTGACCTCGGGAGAGTCCCGCCACAGTATTAGGAAGCTTTCCATGTTGAGACAACACTGAGTATACAGTACTGGGAAGCTTTCCATGCTGAGACAACACTGAGTATACAGTACTGGGAAGCCTTCCATGTTGTGACAACACTGAGTATACAGTACTGGGAAGCCTTCTATGTTGGGACAACACTGAGTATACAGTATTAGGAAGCTTTCCATGTCGGGACAACACTGAGTATACAGTACTGGGAAGCTTTCTATGTTGAGACAACACTGAGTATACAGAACTGGGAAGATTTCCATGTTGAGACAACACTGAGTATATAGTACTGGGAAGCTTTCCATGCTGAGACAACACTGTGTATACAGTACTAGGAAGCCTTCCATGTTGAGACAACACTGAGTATATAGTACTGGGAAGCCTTCCATGTTGAGACAACACTGTGTATACAGTACTGGGAAGATTTCCATGTTGAGACAATACTGAGTACCGGTATACAGTACTGGGAAGATTTCCATGTTGAGACAACACTGAGTACACAGTACTGGGAAGCCTTCCATGTTGCGACAACACTGAATATACAGTATTAGGAAGCTTTCCATGTTGAGACAACACTGAGTATACAGTACTGGGAAGCCTTCTATGTCGGGACAACACTGAGCATACAGTACTGGGAAGCCTTCCATGTTAGGACAACACTGAGCATACAGTACTGGGAAGATTTCCATGTTGAGACAACACCGAGTATAAAGTACTGGGAAGCCTTCCATGTTGAGACAACACTGTGTATACAGTACTGGAAAGCTTTCCATGCTGAGACAACACTGTGTATACAGTACTAGGAAGCCTTCCATGTTGAGACAACACTGAGTATACAGTACTGGGAAGATTTCCATGTTGAGACAATACTGAGTACCGGTATACAGTACTGGGAAGATTTCCATGTTGAGACAACACTGAGTACACAGTACTGGGAAGCCTTCCATGTTGCGACAACACTGAGTATACAGTACTGGGAAGCCTTCCATGTTGGGACAACACTGAGTATACAGTATTGGGAAGCTTTCCATGTTAAGACAACACTGAGTATACAGTATTGGGAAGCCTTCCATGTTGAGACAACACTGAGTATACAGTACTGGGAAGCCTTCTATGTTGGGACAACACTGAGTATACAGTACTGGGAAGCTTTCCATGTTGAGACAACACTGAGTATACAGTATTTGGAAGATTTCCATGTTGGGACAACACTGAGTATACAGTACTGGGAAGCCTTCCATGTTGAGACAACACTGAGTATACAGTACTGGGAAGATTTCAATGTTGCACAACACTGAGTACCGGGTATACAGTACTGAGAAGCCTTCCATGTTGCGACAACACTGAGTATACAGTACTGGGAAGCTTTCCATGTTGAGACAACACTGAGTATACAGTACTGGAAAGATTTCTATGTTTAGACAACACTGAGCATACAGTACTGGAAGCTTTCCATGTTGGGACAACATTGAGCATACAGTACTGGGAAGCTTTCCATGTTAAGACAACACTGAGTATACAGTACTGGGAAGTCGTCCATGTTGGGACAACACTGGGTATACAGTATTGGGAAGCCTTCCATGTTGGGACAACACCGAGTATACAGTATTGGGAAGCTTTCCATGTTGAGACAACACTGAGTATACAGTACTGGGAAGCCTTCCATGTTGAGACAATACTGAGTATACAGTATTGGGAAGCTTTCCATGTTGAGACAATACTGAGTATACAGTACTGGGAAGATTCCCATGTTGGGACAACACCAAGTATACAGTACTGGGAAGATTTCCATGTTGGGACAACACTGAGTATACAGTACTGGGAAGCCTTCCATGTTGAGACAACACTGAGTATACAGTACTGGAAAGCCTTCCATGTTGGGACAACACTGAGTATACAGTACTGGGAAGCCTTCCATGTTGGGACAACACTGAGCATACAGTACTGGGAAGATTTCCATGTTGAGACAACACTGAGTATAAAGTACTGGGAAGCCTTCCATGTTGAGACAATACTGAGTATACAGTATTGGGAAAATCTCCATGTTCAGACAACACTGAGTATACAGTACTGGGAACTTTTCCATGTTGAGACAATATTGAGTATGCAGTACTGGGAAGATTTCTATGTTTAGACAACACTGAGCATACAGTACTGAAAAGCCTTCCATGTTGAGACAACACTGAGTATACAGTATTGGAAAGCTTTCCATGTTGAGACAACACTGAGTATACAGTACTGGCCAGCCTTTCATGTTGAGACAACACTGTGTATACAGTACTGGGAAGCTTTCCATGTTGGGACAACACTGAGTATACAGTACTGGGAAGCCTTCCATGTTGAGACAACACTGAGTATACAGTACTGGGAAAGTTTTCCATGTTGAGACAACACCGAGTATACAGTACTGGGAAGATTTCCATGTTGAGACAATAATGAGTATACAGTACTGGGAAGCCTTCCATGTTAAGACAACACTGAGTATACAGTACTGGAAAACCTTCCATGTTGGGACAACACTGAGTATACAGTATTGGGAAGATTTCCATGTTGAGATAACACTGAGTATACAGTACTGGGAAGCTTTCCATGTTAAGACAACACTGAGTATACAGTACTGGGAAGTCGTCCATGTTGGGACAACACTGGGTATACAGTATTGGGAAGCCTTCCATGTTGGGACAACACCGAGTATACAGTATTGGGAAGCTTTCCATGTTGAGACAACACTGAGTATACAGTACTGGCCAGCCTTTCATGTTGAGACAACACTGTGTATACAGTACTGGGAAGCTTTCCATGTTGGGACAACACTGAGTATACAGTACTGGGAAGCCTTCCATGTTGAGACAACACTGAGTATACAGTACTGGGAAAGTTTTCCATGTTGAGACAACACCGAGTATACAGTACTGGGAAGATTTCCATGTTGAGACAATAATGAGTATACAGTACTGGGAAGCCTTCCATGTTAAGACAACACTGAGTATACAGTACTGGAAAACCTTCCATGTTGGGACAACACTGAGTATACAGTACTGGAAAGCCTTCCATGTTGGGACAACACTGAGTATACAGTATTGGGAAGATTTCCATGTTGAGATAACACTGAGTATACAGTACTGGGAAGCTTTCCATGCTGAGACAACACTGAGTATACAGTACTGGGAAGCCTTCCATGTTGGGACAACACTGAGTATACAGTATTAGGAAGCTTTCCATGTCGGGACAACACTGAGTATACAGTATTGAGAAGCTTTCTATGTTGAGACAACACTGAGTATACAGAACTGGGAAGATTTCCATGTTGAGACAACACTGAGTATATAGTACTGGGAAGCCTTCCATGTTGAGACAACACTGTGTATACAGTACTGGAAAGCTTTCCATGCTGAGACAACACTGTGTATACAGTACTAGGAAGCCTTCCATGTTGAGACAACACTGAGTATACAGTACTGGGAAGATTTCCATGTTGAGACAATACTGAGTACCGGTATACAGTACTGGGAATATTTCCATGTTGAGACAACACTGAGTACACAGTACTGGAAAGATTTCTATGTTTAGACAACACTGAGCATACAGTACTGGAAGCTTTCCATGTTGGGACAACATTGAGCATACAGTACTGGAAGCTTTCCATGTTGGGACAACATTGAGCATACAGTACTGGGAAGCTTTCCATGTTAAGACAACACTGAGTATACAGTACTGGGAAGTCGTCCATGTTGGGACAACACTGGGTATACAGTATTGGGAAGCCTTCCATGTTGGGACAACACCGAGTATACAGTATTGGGAAGCTTTCCATGTTGAGACAACACTGAGTATACAGTATTAGGAAGCTTTCCATGTCGGGACAACACTGAGTATACAGTATTGAGAAGCTTTCTATGTTGAGACAACACTGAGTATACAGAACTGGGAAGATTTCCATGTTGAGACAACACTGAGTATATAGTACTGGGAAGCCTTCCATGTTGAGACAACACTGTGTATACAGTACTGGAAAGCTTTCCATGCTGAGACAACACTGTGTATACAGTACTAGGAAGCCTTCCATGTTGAGACAACACTGAGTATACAGTACTGGGAAGATTTCCATGTTGAGACAATACTGAGTACCGGTATACAGTACTGGGAATATTTCCATGTTGAGACAACACTGAGTACACAGTACTGGAAAGATTTCTATGTTTAGACAACACTGAGCATACAGTACTGGAAGCTTTCCATGTTGGGACAACATTGAGCATACAGTACTGGAAGCTTTCCATGTTGGGACAACATTGAGCATACAGTATTGGGAAGCTTTCCATGTTAAGACAACACTGAGTATACAGTATTGGGAAGCCTTCCATGTTGGGACAACACCGAGTATACAGTATTGGGAAGCTTTCCATGTTGAGACAACACTGAGTATACAGTATTGGGAAGCTTTCCATGTTGAGACAATACTGAGTATACAGTACTGGGAAGATTTCCATGTTGGGACAACACCAAGTATACAGTACTGGGAAGATTTTCATGTTGGGACAACACTGAGTATACAGTACTGGGAAGCCTTCCATGTTGAGACAACACTGAGTATACAGTACTGGGAAGCCTTCCATGTTGGGACAACACTGAGTATACAGTACTGGGAAGATTTCCATGTTGAGACAACACTGAGTATACAGTACTGGGAAGCCTTCCATGTTGGGACAACACTGAGCATACAGTACTGGGAAGATTTCCATGTTGAGACAACACTGAGTATAAAGTACTGGGAAGCCTTCCATGTTGAGACAATACTGAGTATACAGTATTGGGAAAATCTCCATGTTCAGACAACACTGAGTATACAGTACTGGGAACCTTTCTATGTTTAGACAACACTGAGCATACAGTACTGAAAAGCCTTCCATGTTGAGACAACACTGAGTATACAGTACTGGGAAGCCTTCTATGTTGGGACAACACTGAGTATACAGTATTAGGAAGCTTTCCATGTCGGGACAACACTGAGTATACAGTATTGGGAAGCTTTCTATGTTGAGACAACACCGAGTATACAGAACTGGGAAGATTTCCATGTTGAGACAACACTGAGTATATAGTACTGGGAAGCCTTCCATGTTGAGACAACACTGTGTATACAGTACTGGAAAGCTTTCCATGCTGAGACAACACTGTGTATACAGTACTAGGAAGCCTTCCATGTTGAGACAACACTGAGTATATAGTACTGGGAAGCCTTCCATGTTGAGACAACACTGTGTATACAGTACTGGGAAGCCTTCCATGTTGAGACAACACCGAGTATACAGTACTGGGAAGATTTCAATGTTGCACAACACTGAGTATACAGTACTGGGAAGCCTTCCATGTTGGGACAACACTGAGTATACAGTATTAGGAAGCTTTCCATGTCGGGACAACACTGAGTATACAGTATTGGGAAGCTTTCTATGTTGAGACAACACTGAGTATACAGAACTGGGAAGATTTCTATGTTGAGACAACACTGAGTATATAGTACTGGGAAGCCTTCCATGTTGAGACAACACTGTGTATACAGTACTGGAAAGCTTTCCATGCTGAGACAACACTGTGTATACAGTACTAGGAAGATTTCCATGTTGAGACAACACTGAGTATATAGTACTGGGAAGCCTTCCATGTTGAGACAACACTGTGTATACAGTACTGGAAAGCTTTCCATGCTGAGACAACACTGTGTATACAGTACTAGGAAGCCTTCCATATTGAGACAACACTGAGTATACAGTACTGGGAAGATTTCCATGTTGAGACAATACTGAGTACCGGTATACAGTACTGGGAAGATTTCCATGTTGAGACAACACTGAGTACACAGTACTGGGAAGCCTTCCATGTTGCGACAACACTGAGTATACAGTACTGGGAAGACTTCCATGTTGAGACAACACTGAGTATACAGTATTGTGGCGTGGTGGGGTGGGCCGACGCCAGTCTAATTCCCTTATTTGGTCATGTTGACTTGCAATTTCCAAGATACGGGGTCAGGTCGTATCGACGGACAATGCCTGGTGGATTGGCGGGAATGGCCGCCAATCGGAGCGCGCTCGCTGCCGCTGGGCGGAGCGAGATAGGCCGTGACCGCGTGGAACTGTATGCGTGCTTGGGGTTACTGGGCAGAGGTAGGGGGTGGCGGCCAATCACGGCGTGGTTGGGCGTGGCCCCGCTGCCTAGCTAGCTCGGGCCGGCCGTACGTGGTACGAACATAGATATATATATGCGCGCGGTTGAGCCTAGGGCGGGCAGTCGTGTAGTTGCTCCGGAGTCGTGTAGTTGCTTCGGAGTCGTGTAGTTGCTTCGGAGTCGTGTAGTTGCTTCGGAGTCGTAAAGTCGCTTCGGAGTTGTAGAGTGCTACGGACTCGTGAAATTGTTGCTGCCGAGACAAGGGCTATTCTAGTCGAACGAGTGGAGTAGCTAGCGGGTGCTTCGGTGAGTGCCATGTGTGGTGCAGTGTACCGGTGTTACGCTGTTCCGACCTGACTTCGTGTGCCGTGATTGAGCAACAGGATACGGGGCATAGAGTCCCGCGGTTTGGGGTGACCCAGTTCGGGGTGGTGCTAGTGGTGCGTACGTGCGTAGGACCGAATTAGTTCAGTGAGTAATTTGGTGCATATTTGATTGTTGCAGTTGAGAGTTTGACTTGCATAGTAGAGTGACTAAGGACAGGCATTAGGATTGTTGTCGTGGGTTCAGAGACTCGCGATAACAAAGAGGGTTGACCTAGAGGTTGAAACAGAGGCCTGAAGAAATAGTCACATGTATAATTATAGTCAACAACTGTACACAGTCTAGTTAACTGGCACCGTCACGCGGGTTGTTGCAAATCCTGGATTGGAGGGTGGTCTCAGACTAATTTATTAGGAGTACTTCAACTATGAATAAAGAATAAATAACAGGGTTCCCAAATAAAGTCAGAATTGCCATGAGTCAATAAAACAATCACTTCCTTTCCACAAAAAGAATTGTGTCGCTGTGTTTGTATTTCTGCAGTCTATTTGTCAAGTCGATCTGTTCTGTACTAGAGTAAGAGGGCCCATAGTCATCAGTATCCAACTGGGCGGTAGATTTCCACCAAAACGAGCTCGCATCCCCGGGCCTAGAGGCTGCTCGAAAACTCCCTTAGGTCCGAGGCAGAGAACCGAAGTTTGGGGCTAGGGGAACTTTCATCATAGTCGGTGATTACCTCCCCTGACCTCTGGTTTTAATTGACCTCGGGAGAGTCCCGCCACAGTATTAGGAAGCTTTCCATGTTGAGACAACACTGAGTATACAGTACTGGGAAGCCTTTCATGTTGGGACAACACTGAGTATACAGTATTGGGAAGCTTTCCATGTTAAGACAACACTGAGTATACAGTATTGGGAAGCCTTACATGTTGAGACAACACTGTGTATACAGTACTGGGAAGCCTTCCATGTTGGGACAACACTGAGTATATAGTACTGGGAAGCCTTCTATGTTGGGACAACACTGAGTATACAGTACTGGGAAGCTTTCCATGTTGAGACAACACTGAGTATACAGTATTTGGAAGATTTCCATGTTGAGACAACACCGAGTATACAGTATTTGGAAGATTTCCATGTTGAGACAACACTGAGTATACAGTACTGGGAAGCCTTCTATGTTGGGACAACACTGAGTATACAGTACTGGGAAGCTTTCCATGTTGAGACAACACTGAGTATACAGTATTTGGAAGATTTCCATGTTGAGACAACACTGAGTATACAGTACTGGGAAGATTTCCATGTTGGGACAACACTGAGTATACAGTACTGGGAAGCCTTCCATGTTGAGACAACACCGAGTATACAGTACTGGGAAGATTTCAATGTTGCACAACACTGAGTATACAGTACTGGGAAGCCTTCCATGTTGGGACAACACTGAGTATACAGTATTAGGAAGCTTTCCATGTCGGGACAACACTGAGTATACAGTATTGGGAAGCTTTCTATGTTGAGACAACACTGAGTATACAGAACTGGGAAGATTTCCATGTTGAGACAACACTGAGTATATAGTACTGGGAAGCCTTCCATGTTGAGACAACACTGTGTATACAGTACTGGAAAGCTTTCCATGCTGAGACAACACTGTGTATACAGTACTAGGAAGCCTTCCATGTTGAGACAACACTGAGTATACAGTACTGGGAAGATTTCCATGTTGAGACAATACTGAGTATACAGTATTGGAAAGCTTTCCATGTTGAGACAACACCGAGTATACAGTACTGGGAAGATTTCCATGTTGAGCCAATAAGGAGTATACAGTACTGGGAAGCCTTCCATGTTAAGACAACACTGAGTATACAGTACTGGAAAGCTTTCCATGTTGAGACAACACCGAGTATACAGTATTTGGAAGATTTCCATGTTGAGACAACACTGAGTATATAGTACTGGGAAGCCTTCTATGTTGGGACAACACTGAGTATACAGTACTGGGAAGCTTTCCATGTTGAGACAACACTGAGTATACAGTATTTGGAAGATTTCCATGTTGAGACAACACTGAGTATACAGTACTGGGAAGATTTCCATGTTGGGACAACACTGAGTATACAGTACTGGGAAGCCTTCCATGTTGAGACAACACCGAGTATACAGTACTGGGAAGATTTCAATGTTGCACAACACTGAGTATACAGTACTGGCCAGCCTTTCATGTTGAGACAACACTGTGTATACAGTACTGGGAAGCTTTCCATGTTGGGACAACACTGAGTATACAGTACTGGGAAGCCTTCCATGTTGAGACAACACTGAGTATACAGTACTGGGAAAGTTTTCCATGTTGAGACAACACCGAGTATACAGTACTGGGAAGATTTCCATGTTGAGCCAATAAGGAGTATACAGTACTGGGAAGCCTTCCATGTTAAGACAACACTGAGTATACAGTACTGGAAAGCCTTCCATGTTGGGACAACACTGAGTATACAGTATTGGGAAGATTTCCATGTTGAGACAACACTGAGTATACAGTACTGGGAAGCTTTCCATGCTGAGACAACACTGAGTATACAGTACTGGGAAGCCTTCCATGTTGTGACAACACTGAGTATACAGTACTGGGAAGCCTTCCATGTTGTGACAACACTGAGTATACAGTACTGGGAAGCCTTCTATGTTGGGACAACACTGAGTATACAGTATTAGGAAGCTTTCCATGTCGGGACAACACTGAGTATACAGTACTGGGAAGCTTTCTATGTTGAGACAACACTGAGTATACAGAACTGGGAAGATTTCCATGTTGAGACAACACTGAGTATATAGTACTGGGAAGCCTTCCATGTTGAGACAACACTGTGTATACAGTACTGGAAAGCTTTCCATGCTGAGACAACACTGTGTATACAGTACTAGGAAGCCTTCCATGTTGAGACAACACTGAGTATACAGTACTGGGAAGATTTCCATGTTGAGACAATACTGAGTACCGGTATACAGTACTGGGAAGATTTCCATGTTGAGACAACACTGAGTACACAGTACTGGGAAGCCTTCCATGTTGCGACAACACTGAGTATACAGTACTGGGAAGACTTCCATGTTGAGACAACACTGAGTATACAGTATTGTGGCGTGGTGGGGTGGGCCGACGCCAGTCTAATTCCCTTATTTGGTCATGTTGACTTGCAATTTCCAAGATACGGGGTCAGGTCGTATCGACGGACAATGTCTGGTGGATTGGCGGGAATGGCCGCCAATCGGAGCGCGCTCGCTGCCGCTGGGCGGAGCGAGATAGGCCGTGACCGCGTGGAACTGTATGCGTGCTTGGGGTTACTGGGCAGAGGTAGGGGGTGGCGGCCAATCACGGCGTGGTTGGGCGTGGCCCCGCTGCCTAGCTAGCTCGGGCCGGCCGTACGTGGTACGAACATAGATATATATATGCGCGCGGTTGAGCCTAGGGCGGGCAGTCGTGTAGTTGCTCCGGAGTCGTGTGGTTGCTTCGGAGTCGTGTAGTTGCTTCGGAGTCGTGTAGTTGCTTCGGAGTCGTAAAGTCGCTTCGGAGTTGTAGAGTGCTACGGACTCGTGAAATTGTTGCTGCCGAGACAAGGGCTATTCTAGCGGAACGAGTGGAGTAGCTAGCGGGTGCTTCGGTGAGTGCCATGTGTGGTGCAGTGTACCGGTGTTACGCTGTTCCGACCTGACTTCGTGTGCCGTGATTGAGCAACAGGATACGGGGCATAGAGTCCCACGGTTTGGGGTGACCCAGTTCGTGGTGGTGCTAGTGGTGCGTACGTGCGTAGGACCGAATTAGTTCAGTGAGTAATTTGGTGCATATTTGATTGTTGCAGTTGAGAGTTTGACTTGCATAGTAGAGTGACTAAGGACAGGCATTAGGATTGTTGTCGTGGGTTCAGAGACTCGCGATAACAAAGAGGGTTGACCTAGAGGTTGAAACAGAGGCCTGAAGAAATAGTCACATGTATAATTATAGTCAACAACTGTACACAGTCTAGTTAACTGGCACCGTCACGCGGGTTGTTGCAAATCCTGGATTGGAGGGTGGTCTCAGACTAATTTATTAGGAGTACTTCAACTATGAATAAAGAATAAATAACAGGGTTCCCAAATAAAGTCAGAATTGCCATGAGTCAATAAAACAATCACTTCCTTTCCACAAAATGAATTGTGTCGCTGTGTTTGTATTTCTGCAGTCTATTTGTCAAGTCGATCTGTTCTGTACTAGAGTAAGAGGGCCCATAGTCATCAGTATCCAACTGGGCGGTAGATTTCCAACAAAACGAGCTCGCATTCCCGGGCCTAGAGGCTGCTCGAAAACTCCCTTAGGTCCGAGGCAGAGAACCGAAGTTTGGGGCTAGGGGAACTTTCATCATAGTCGGTGATTACCTCCCCTGACCTCTGGTTTTAATTGACCTCGGGAGAGTCCCGCCACAGTATTAGGAAGCTTTCCATGTTGAGACAACACTGAGTATACAGTACTGGGAAGCTTTCCATGCTGAGACAACACTGAGTATACAGTACTGGGAAGCCTTCCATGTTGTGACAACACTGAGTATACAGTACTGGGAAGCCTTCTATGTTGGGACAACACTGAGTATACAGTATTAGGAAGCTTTCCATGTCGGGACAACACTGAGTATACAGTACTGGGAAGCTTTCTATGTTGAGACAACACTGAGTATACAGAACTGGGAAGATTTCCATGTTGAGACAACACTGAGTATATAGTACTGGGAAGCCTTCCATGTTGAGACAACACTGTGTATACAGTACTGGAAAGCTTTCCATGCTGAGACAACACTGTGTATACAGTAC
Source organism: Crossaster papposus (assembly GCA_037893245.1). Lineage (NCBI taxonomy): Eukaryota > Metazoa > Echinodermata > Asteroidea > Velatida > Solasteridae > Crossaster > Crossaster papposus. The sequence goes on along the minus strand of JBAIAA010000656.1, from coordinate 178,681 downwards.
TAGGAAGCCTTCCATGTTGAGACAACACTGAGTATACAGTACTGGGAAGATTTCCATGTTGAGACAATACTGAGTACCGGTATACAGTACTGGGAAGATTTCCATGTTGAGACAACACTGAGTACACAGTACTGGGAAGCCTTCCATGTTGCGACAACACTGAGTATACAGTACTGGGAAGACTTCCATGTTGAGACAACACTGAGTATACAGTATTGTGGCGTGGTGGGGTGGGCCGACGCCAGTCTAATTCCCTTATTTGGTCATGTTGACTTGCAATTTCCAAGATACGGGGTCAGGTCGTATCGACGGACAATGTCTGGTGGATTGGCGGGAATGGCCGCCAATCGGAGCGCGCTCGCTGCCGCTGGGCGGAGCGAGATAGGCCGTGACCGCGTGGAACTGTATGCGTGCTTGGGGTTACTGGGCAGAGGTAGGGGGTGGCGGCCAATCACGGCGTGGTTGGGCGTGGCCCCGCTGCCTAGCTAGCTCGGGCCGGCCGTACGTGGTACGAACATAGATATATATATGCGCGCGGTTGAGCCTAGGGCGGGCAGTCGTGTAGTTGCTCCGGAGTCGTGTAGTTGCTTCGGAGTCGTGTAGTTGCTTCGGAGTCGTGTAGTTGCTTCGGAGTCGTAAAGTCGCTTCGGAGTTGTAGAGTGCTACGGACTCGTGAAATTGTTGCTGCCGAGACAAGGGCTATTCTAGCGGAACGAGTGGAGTAGCTAGCGGGTGCTTCGGTGAGTGCCATGTGTGGTGCAGTGTACCGGTGTTACGCTGTTCCGACCTGACTTCGTGTGCCGTGATTGAGCAACAGGATACGGGGCATAGAGTCCCACGGTTTGGGGTGACCCAGTTCGTGGTGGTGCTAGTGGTGCGTACGTGCGTAGGACCGAATTAGTTCAGTGAGTAATTTGGTGCATATTTGATTGTTGCAGTTGAGAGTTTGACTTGCATAGTAGAGTGACTAAGGACAGGCATTAGGATTGTTGTCGTGGGTTCAGAGACTCGCGATAACAAAGAGGGTTGACCTAGAGGTTGAAACAGAGGCCTGAAGAAATAGTCACATGTATAATTATAGTCAACAACTGTACACAGTCTAGTTAACTGGCACCGTCACGCGGGTTGTTGCAAATCCTGGATTGGAGGGTGGTCTCAGACTAATTTATTAGGAGTACTTCAACTATGAATAAAGAATAAATAACAGGGTTCCCAAATAAAGTCAGAATTGCCATGAGTCAATAAAACAATCACTTCCTTTCCACAAAATGAATTGTGTCGCTGTGTTTGTATTTCTGCAGTCTATTTGTCAAGTCGATCTGTTCTGTACTAGAGTAAGAGGGCCCATAGTCATCAGTATCCAACTGGGCGGTAGATTTCCAACAAAACGAGCTCGCATCCCCGGGCCTAGAGGCTGCTCGAAAACTCCCTTAGGTCCGAGGCAGAGAACCGAAGTTTGGGGCTAGGGGAACTTTCATCATAGTCGGTGATTACCTCCCCTGACCTCTGGTTTTAATTGACCTCGGGAGAGTCCCGCCACAGTATTAGGAAGCTTTCCATGTTGAGACAACACTGAGTATACAGTACTGGGAAGCCTTTCATGTTGGGACAACACTGAATATACAGTATTGGGAAGCTTTCCATGTTAAGACAACACTGAGTATACAGTATTGGGAAGCCTTACATGTTGAGACAACACTGTGTATACAGTACTGGGAAGCCTTCCATGTTGGGACAACACTGAGTATATAGTACTGGGAAGCCTTCCATGTTGGGACAACACTGAGTATATAGTACTGGGAAGCCTTCTATGTTGGGACAACACTGAGTATACAGTACTAGGAAGCTTTCCATGTTGAGACAACACTGAGTATACAGTATTTGGAAGATTTCCATGTTGAGACAACACTGAGTATACAGTACTGGGAAGCCTTCTATGTTGGGACAACACTGAGTATACAGTACTGGGAAGCTTTCCATGTTGAGACAACACTGAGTATACAGTATTTGGAAGATTTCCATGTTGAGACAACACTGAGTATACAGTACTGAGAAGATTTCCATGTTGGGACAACACTGAGTATACAGTACTGGGAAGCCTTCCATGTTGAGACAACACCGAGTATACAGTACTGGGAAGATTTCAATGTTGCACAACACTGAGTATACAGTACTGGGAAGCCTTCCATGTTGGGACAACACTGAGTATACAGTATTAGGAAGCTTTCCATGTCGGGACAACACTGAGTATACAGTACTGGAAAGCTTTCCATGCTGAGACAACACTGTGTATACAGTACTAGGAAGCCTTCCATGTTGAGACAACACTGAGTATACAGTACTGGGAAGATTTCCATGTTGAGACAATACGGAGTATACAGTACTGGGAAGATTTCCATGTTGAGACAACACCGAGTATACAGTACTGGGAAACGCTCCATGTTAGGACAACTCTGAGCATACAGTACTGGGAAGCCTTCCATGTTGGGACAACACTGAGTTTACAGTACTGGGAAGATTTCCGAGTTGAGACAACACTGAGTATACAGTACTGGAAAGCTTTCCATGTTGGGACAACACTGAGTATACAGTATTGGGAAGCTTTCCATGTTGAGACAACACTGAGTATACAGTATTGGGAAGCGTTCCATGTTGAGACAACACTGTGTATACAGTACTAGGAAGATTTCCATGTTGAGACAATACTGAGTACACAGTATTGGGAAGCTTTCCATGTTGAGACAACACTGAGTACACAGTATTGGTAAGCTTTCCATGTTGAGACAACACTGAGTATACAGTATTGGGAAGCTTTCCATGTTGAGACAACACTGAGTATACAGTACTGGGAAGCCTTCCATGTTGAGACAACACTGAGTATACAGTACTGGGAAGCCTTCCATGTTGAGACAACACTGAGTATACAGTACTGGGAAGCCTTCCATGTTAAGACAACACTGAGTATACAGTACTGGTAAAGCCTTCCATGTTGGGACAACACTGAGTATACAGTATTGGGAAGATTTCCACGTTGAGACAACACTGAGTATACAGAACTGGGAAGATTTCCATGTTGAGACAACACTGAGTATACAGTACTGGGAAGCCTTCCATGTTGAGACAACACGGTGTATACAGTACTGGAAAGCTTTCCATGCTGAGACAACACTGTGTATACAGTACTAGGAAGCCTTCCATGTTGAGACAACACTGAGTATACAGTACTGGGAAGATTTCCATGTTGAGACAATACGGAGTATACAGTACTGGGAAGATTTCCATGTTGAGACAACACCGAGTATACAGTATTGGGAAGCGTTCCATGTTGAGACAACACTGAGTATACAGTACTGGGAAGATTTCCATGTTGAGACAACACTGTGTATACAGTACTGGGAAGCCTTCCATGTTGGGACAACACTGAGTATACAGTACTGGGAAGCCTTCCATGTTGAGACAACACTGTGTATACAGTACTGGGAAGCCTTCCATATTGGGACATCACTGAGTATACAGTACTGGGAAGCCTTTCATGTTGGGACAACACTGAGTATACAGTACTGGGAAGATTTCCGAGTTGAGACAACACTGAGTATACAGTACTGGGAAGCCTTCCATGTTGGGACAACACCGAGTATACAGTATTGGGAAGCCTTCCGTGTTGGGACAACACTGGGTATACAGTACTGGGAAGCCTTCCATGTTGGGACAACACTGAGTATACAGTATTGGGAAGCTTTCCATGTTGGGACAACACTGAGTATACAGTACTGGGAAGATTTCCGAGTTGAGACAACACTGAGTATACAGTACTGGGAAGCCTTCCATGTTGGGACAACACTGAGTATACAGTATTGGGAAGCTTTCCATGTTGAGACAACACTGAGTATACAGTATTAGGAAGATTTCCATGTTGAGACAACACTGAGTATACAGTACTGGGAAGATTTCCATGTTGAGACAATACTGAATATACAGTACTGGGAAGCCTTCCATGTTGAGAGAACACTGAGTATACAGTACTGGGAAGATTTCTATGTTGGGACAACACTGAGCATACTATATTGGCTTGTGACAGTTATACTGATTTACTTTACCACATGTGGTGGATTGAAGAGAATATAAAAACAAAAAAATACCCCAAGTAATTAAATGGTTACAAAAACAGCGTTTGGCAGGACAAACTCATTGCAGCCATACAAAGTACTGTGAACGGTCTAGAGTTGGTTTCCAAACAAAAATGAAAAGTTGTTTTGGGGGAAATGTGATATTGAAACTAGATTTTGTGAAAACAGTAATTTCTGGCTCGGATGTGATTTCGGTGGTGTGGAAGTGGTATCAGGTAATCCCTACCAAAATCACATCCAGTAGAATCACATTTTCATTTTTGTTCACAGCACAAAAGATCTACAAAAACATTCCTTTGGTGACTGCAATCTGTAAAATTATATGACATGGAGTACTTTGGAAAAAAGTTTGGACAAAAAAATTTAACCAAAATAAATAAAGCAGAGGTACATGTACTTACTTTGGTCCATAAATCATAAGCAAGCTGCCCAGATAACCATTGGAGAATCCAAAGAGGACATTGAAGACAATGAAATAAGCATCGTTGGTGAAGAACACTGTGGTTGTAATGTTGGGAATTTGGAGATTACAGAAAGCAAACAGCGGGAAGAAGACAAATCGAAGTAGGACCAATATGCTGATGAGAGGCATGTGGTTTGGTTTGGGCTGTACAAATGGAAATAAAACAAACAGAAAAACAGTCTTCATTTATCTGGCACACAGCTGTCACAAAAATCGTGTTCTACGGCATATAGCACAGCTGACCACAGCATACCGGACGGATTAGCGGGCCGCGGCCATTGCCACTCCCTGGCGTCAAGGGAGCATACATGACCTTTTCAAAACCCTGACTTAATATTTAAAATAAAAATTGTTAATTAATGTTGGTGATTTGGTTGAATGAGCACCTGCGCTATTCCTTCAAGTACCTACCCATTGGATTCCAGACAGTGTCCTACCAGTGAAATCCATCGTGTTAAAGACAAGGAAACATGCCACAGGACTGAAGTAACGGTCTGATCAAACAAAAGAAACAACAGGGTATCAAGATAATTCAGTCTTGCTGAACAAAATTATTCCTGAATCTTAAAAAAATAAAGTTTTATGTTTGAAACATTCAAGAACAACTACTGTACTGCACAAATTGAAATAAGATATTTTTGCAAGAGGTACAACTCCAGGGTTCAGTTAGTGGAGAAATGAGGCACATATTTAGGTGGGACAACAGTACTGGATTATTTAATTTTTTGTATTTGTGTATTTCTTTTTTTTTAATGTATTCTTATATCAGAGCAAAATAGCAGCGTGGTAATTTCTGTAAAAGATTCCCAATAGATCAAAACGATCAAAATATATTTTAAAATAGGCTCATAATGTCCCAGAATGCACCTCAGAGCTTCTACTGTAAAAAACATTCTGGGGGAGAGCCCCCACATCCCCCGCCCATGGCTATGACTCCACATTCATAAATTCCTGCATCCGCCCCTGAAATTACTGTCAAGTTTGCCTGTTTGAGAGTAAAATCTAGTCAGGCCAACAAGACTTGTTCCAGAGCAGTCTGGTGACCCCAGGACACCTGTCTGGAACAGGACCCAGCTAAAAAACACCCTTTCAAGAAATCAATGAAGACTACGAAAAAATTACTGGACTAGGTTGTTGAATAGGTCGCATCATTAAAGCTTGATTTCATGATATAGCGTGTATGTACATGTCCACCATGTCAAGCATGCTTGGCAACGTTGACTATGCAGGTTTGTTCTGCACCCTGGGCTGTGCAAATACAAAGACAACGCTGATTGCGAGTGAGGAATAATATCAAAACAATCTGCGTGCAATTTTAAGAATACAAACGTTAGTTACCTGAAATACTGTGCTACGATTGTCTGTAACCCAAATAGGTAGCAGACAATCAACAACAAGAATTATTTTCTAGACAAGGTACAAACTCGCGCGTACGCGTATAATACATATCAAGTCTGGGTTGAATCCTTCATCATAAAGTTGGATTAAATTTGACGCATGCGGGCGCGCGTTATTATATATACGGTATATACTGTACGGACATGTCACAGATACATCTGGGGAATGTCACGTTCGTTTAATTTGGGCACAGACCGAGTGCAACCTAGATTTGGGCCAAATCCAGCATTAACGTATCCAGGCCCATGAGCCAAACTGGCAAACTACATTTTGATTCCCTTATTCAATACCTAGAGTGAAACAAAGCAATTAGTTATGAATATTAAAAAAAAAAAAATTGACATTGTTGGGAAGCACATGTACATGCAGTTCATTGTTGGAAAATAAAAAGGAATACTTACTAGCCCAGTCTTTGTTGTTTGTGCTCATGGCAGCACCATAGGCCAATGTTCCAGGAAACAATCCTAATGTTACTGCAAATACAAGCAGAACCATGGTGGCAGGCAGTTTGATCTGAGGATGGGAAAACAATAGTGTAACAAATACATTCATTGTGTCAAGTTAACTCTGGATCCAGCAGTGAGCATAGCAGGATACACCATTGGTAATTGCTTGAAATATCATGAATGGGTGGATTTGGAGGGGTTGTATTTTATAGTAAAGAATCTTTTAACTAGTTCGCGCCGGGATTATTTTAACATCACCGAGCCGAGGGGCGGGATCAGGCCGATAGTAGCACACCCACGCATTTCCGGCCTTGTCGCTGCTGACAGACATTTCCGGACTTGAACTTGGCGTGTTTATGCGTCATCCGTTTTGAATTTGGGGAAAACTTTGCGTTTCTATACGTCACCCGGCGCGAACTGGTTAACTAACCTGTCCAAAGTTTTACAATCAACCGGCGTCGGGCAGTTATTCTTATGTTATTTGTGTTTTTTCGCGATCGCAAATTTTTCTTTATAACATTTTTTTTTCAGAATAATTAAAGGATATCTTGCTCAATCATTTTGCTGGATGCCTAGAATCATTATTAATTTCGGATGAGTAATAATTCGGTAGTAATTGTTTTTTTGATATCTGCAAATGGTGTATCCTACCTTTAAATGCCCCTCACTGGTATAAAACCCAACTGCAAAATTGCCTCATAGAGGCATTTCACCATCACGGTGGCTGGGGGACAGACGTGCGGCGGCTTTTAGTTATATTGTATTTAGTTTACGGCAAGAGTTAATGAAGCTCTTTCCCTTTATTTTGTATTAGTTGTCCGCCGCACGCCGTGTCAAACATTTTCCGTTGGTTGGTCTATATGGGCACCTCAGGTTGGTCTATACGGGCACCTCAGGTTGGTCTATACAGGCACCTCAGGTTGGTCTATAAAGGCACCTCAGGTTGGTCTATACGGGCACCTCAGGTTGGTCTATACGGGCACCTCAGGTTGGTCTATACAGGCACCTCAGGTTGGTCTATACAGGCACCTCAGGTTGGTCTATACAGGCACCTCAGGTTGGTCTATAAAGGCACCTCAGGTTGGTCTATAAAGGCACCTCAGGTTGGTCTATACAGGCACCTCAGGTTGGTCTATAAAGGCACCTCAGGTTGGTCTATACAGGCACCTCAGGTTGGTCTATAAAGGCACCTCAGGTTGGTCTATACAGGCACCTCAGGTTGGTCTATACAGGCACCTCAGGTTGGTCTATACAGGCACCTCAGGTTGGTCTATACAGGCACCTCAGGTTGGTCTATACGGGCACCTCAGGTTGGTCTATACAGGCACCTCAGGTTGGTCTATAAAGGCACCTCAGGTTGGTCTATACAGGCACCTCAGGTTGGTCTATACAGGCACCTCAGGTTGGTCTATACAGGCACCTCAGGTTGGTCTATAAAGGCACCTCAGGTTGGTCTATATGGGCACCTCAGGTTGGTCTATACGGGCACCTCAGGTTGGTCTATAAAGGCACCTCAGGTTGGTCTATATGGGCACCTCAGGTTGGTCTATATGGGCACCTCAGGTTGGTCTATACGGGCACCTCAGGTTGGTCTATACAGGCACCTCAGGTTGGTCTATAAAGGCACCTCAGGTTGGTCTATAAAGGCACCTCAGGTTGGTCTATAAAGGCACCTCAGGTTGGTCTATACAGGCACCTCAGGTTGGTCTATAAAGGCACCTCAGGTTGGTCTATACAGGCACCTCAGGTTGGTCTATACAGGCACCTCAGGTTGGTCTATACGGGCACCTCAGGTTGGTCTATACGGGCACCTCAGGTTGGTCTATACAGGCACCTCGGGTTGGTCTATAAAGGCACCTCGGGTTGGTCTATAAAGGCACCTCGGGTTGGTCTATAAAGGCACCTCAGGTTGGTCTATACAGGCACCTCAGGTTGGTCTATACAGGCACCTCAGGTTGGTCTATACAGGCACCTCAGGTTGGTCTATACAGGCACCTCAGGTTGGTCTATACGGGCACCTCAGGTTGGTCTATACAGGCACCTCAGGTTGGTCTATACAGGCACCTCAGGTTGGTCTATACAGGCACCTCAGGTTGGTCTATACAGGCACCTCAGGTTGGTCTATACAGGCACCTCAGGTTGGTCTATACAGGCACCTCAGGTTGGTCTATACAGGCACCTCAGGTTGGTCTATACAGGCACCTCAGGTTGGTCTATACAGGCACCTCAGGTTGGTCTATACAGGCACCTCAGGTTGGTCTATACGGGCACCTCAGGTTGGTCTATAAGGGCACCTCAGGTTGGTCTATACAGGCACCTCAGGTTGGTCTATACGGGCACCTCAGGTTGGTCTATACAGGCACCTCAGGTTGGTCTATAAAGGCACCTCAGGTTGGTCTATACGGGCACCTCAGGTTGGTCTATATGGGCACCTCAGGTTGGTCTATAAAGGCACCTCAGGTTGGTCTATACAGGCACCTCAGGTTGGTCTATACAGGCACCTCAGGTTGGTCTATACAGGCACCTCAGGTTGGTCTATACAGGCACCTCAGGTTGGTCTATACAGGCACCTCAGGTTGGTCTATAAAGGCACCTCAGGTTGGTCTATACAGGCACCTCAGGTTGGTCTATACAGGCACCTCAGGTTGGTCTATACGGGCACCTCAGGTTGGTCTATACGGGCACCTCAGGTTGGTCTATACAGGCACCTCAGGTTGGTCTATACAGGCACCTCAGGTTGGTCTATAAAGGCACCTCAGGTTGGTCTATAAAGGCACCTCAGGTTGGTCTATATGGGCACCTCAGGTTGGTCTATACGGGCACCTCAGGTTGGTCTATACAGGCACCTCAGGTTGGTCTATACAGGCACCTCAGGTTGGTCTATACAGGCACCTCAGGTTGGTCTATACGGGCACCTCAGGTTGGTCTATATGGGCACCTCAGGTTGGTCTATACAGGCACCTCAGGTTGGTCTATACAGGCACCTCAGGTTGGTCTATAAAGGCACCTCGGGTTGGTCTATAAAGGCACCTCAGGTTGGTCTATACAGGCACCTCAGGTTGGTCTATACAGGCACCTCAGGTTGGTCTATACAGGCACCTCAGGTTGGTCTATAAAGGCACCTCAGGTTGGTCTATAAAGGCACCTCAGGTTGGTCTATATGGGCACCTCAGGTTGGTCTATACGGGCACCTCAGGTTGGTCTATACGGGCACCTCAGGTTGGTCTATATGGGCACCTCAGGTTGGTCTATATGGGCACCTCAGGTTGGTCTATATGGGCACCTCAGGTTGGTCTATAAAGGCACCTCAGGTTGGTCTATACAGGCACCTCAGGTTGGTCTATACAGGCACCTCAGGTTGGTCTATACAGGCACCTCAGGTTGGTCTATGAACAATCTCAGGGTGGAGTTACGTACATGTAGAGGGTGAGGTTATGGCCAGACATTTGACAGCACATTTAATGTATTTGTGTATGCTACATTGTGACTGTGCTGTATTATTCCTATCTGAGCAATTTTGTGTCTAATTTCACACTCTACGCCTCGCATCCAAATGTTGACAACAATTGATAGGAGATTGCTAGCAACTCATGTAATAAGTCAAATCCTGGAAATAAACTTGATCAATTGGGTCTTACCTTCCAAAAGATCTGCGCAAATGGTGGTTTCTCATGAAGTGCCACCTTCTCAAAGCTCTCTGTGCATTCTAACTCACGGCATTTGACTTTGGTCATTTGAGCTACAAAGAATACAAAACATTTATTAGCACAATTTTTAAGTTTGCCAGTATAAAAAAAGTTTGCTACCGAAACATTTTTTGGCTCCGAGTTTTTTGTTGAAGATGGAACAACTGTGTATGCTCCATTGTAAAACAATACCAGTTGGGATGTACCATCTTAAATCCCTCCTAATCTTGCAAAACCTGCTTTAATTTTTTTTTAACACCAAATCGCCCATCACAAGGCCAAAGATCACTTGAGGTGTGGGCTATAGAGAAAAGTGTGGAAGAACCCCCTCACACTGAAACAAGACAATCTGATATCTTCACAGTATGAACAGGATCCACAATCGGGATGGGTAACTAGTCCACTGCAAGGCATTTACCTCTACCCATATAAGTAGCCATGGCCTATAGGTAGCCATAGCATATAAGAGCCACAGCCTAGAATGGGTTCAAACCCCAAACTGAAGAATTACCCACAGATCATGAATTCAATGCTCAAGACCACTAGGCCAAGGCACCATTTAACCAGTTGGCGCCGGATTACGTATATACATGTACATGCACATTTTTCCCCAGATTCAAAAAGGATGACGCATAAACACGTCTCGAGCAAGGCTGGAAATGTCTGTCAGCAGTGAGCAAGGCTGGAAATGTCTTTCAACAGCGAGCAAGGCTGGAAATGCGTGGGTGTGCTTGCCGGTACCATCGACCTGAACCCGCCTCGGATCAAGTTTCGTTAAAAATAATTCTGCGCTTCGGCTAGTTGATGATAAAATAATCCTGGCGAGAACTGGTTAAACAGACCTAAGGTTTTACTCCCTTGATCTTTGTTAAGACTAATTTCCACAGTCATCACACCAAACCAGACAGTTACATCTCTAAACAACTAGAGGGACCAGCTAATGGAAAGTAAAGACATCTAGAATTGCATTTATTCCAAAAGTAACTAACCAAATGATTATCAAAAAGCTACTTGGATCAAAACATACCATGAAATTATTCGGTCTGGCTTGCTGTCATTTAGACAAAATCTGTTATACATTTTTGTAGGTGGATTTCTAACAATCAGTCAATTGACTGATTTTTGAAACTCATGTTTCCCAATTAAATGCTTGTGCATACATGTAGTTTGTCACTGGTTTTCATTGTTATCCAATACGCTAAAATTCCAACAGGTTAAAGTCTGAACAATTTTCATTCGATTTTGATTAGTTTTATTATTGGAAATAAACAAAATGTATAAAAAGCTAATAGTGCTTTTAATACATACAGTGCAGTTGTTATGACTTGCCCTTTGCAATACGCCAGTTTGGTATTGCGCATGTGCATAGTAAGATTTGAGATTTTCGACATAAACATTTCATATGAGTGCAAAAGCATAGTAGGTACCAGCAAATTTACAGAGATTGTTGTGTTCTAAAGTAACATTTTTCAAAAAAGGTTGGGACACCTAAATGTTTTTAGGAGTCTTGTGTGTCCAAACTTTTGTTCTTATACAAGTTTCCACTATCTTCTAGATTGCATGATATTTTTGTACACGTCCCCCATAGCCTTGTGTGTATATATTTGCCACGTTCATCCCAAGAGAAAAATGGTTGAATCTGGTTATGCACATGCGCAGTTAGAATACAAAAATGGCTTTAGACTGAAATGGATGTGAACATTGAGGGAACATACCATATTTATTGAAGAAGTAGGATGCATATTGGGTTTTAGGTAGCATCAAGAATGCAAAGATGGTTACCAGGATGCAAACCACTGAGAATAAGAAGTAGATGAACCCGCTGTTGTCTTCATCACTCGTTGCTGTCAATAAACACAAACAGGTTAATCATCTAATAGTCATGAGTGTGGAAAAGATGCTGAATCAATGGGTTCCAGTACAATGTAGGTTAGTAAAATCAAGACAAGCAGTGTGTGCTTGAGTTAAAGGTAGGATACACTATTGATAATTGCGAATCACGAATGGGGGGATTTGGCATAATGAAAACTACACGTCATCTGCTCGACCGAAACTTTGCTCGCATCTCTTTGTACAGTAACGACCCTCAAAAACGGCCTCAAGTTTCACAAAACCTCGCGTACATTTTAAACGCAATATTTCATCATTTCGGATAGAATGGATTATGAAACTACACACTATAAGCTTCAATGTCATATATACATTGTTATAATCAAGGCTAAGATAACGAAGCACTAGTTTAAGTTTCCCGGGGAAAAAACACATTTTCTCCATGTACGGCTGTGTAAAATCGCCATTTTTCATGACTAACGTACACACGAGCCAGCTTCATACAGGCGTAGCTCGAGAACCAAAGGTCGTCGAACTTTGGATAGAACGGTTTAATATAGCTGACACCATTAGCCTTCCAGTGATATAAGACACGATCTGATTTGATAAGTAAAAGCAAAGCACTTTTAGAAAGAATAGTCTCACCAATCACCAGTTTTCTTACAGCTGTGGTCACCCGGCGACCTATTTTACCCCTATTTAATAATGGAATGTTCCAAAGCTAAGTGTCCACGTGTGTTGTGTGGTTTGGAGGTCAACTTCCCTTGGTCTCTGCACACAGCTGACCACACAGTGGATGCACAGGGCATTCACTGAGCTTTTGCCTAAAACCGGGCAAAAGTTTTCATTATGGGGGTTGTATTTTATAGTAAATATCGTTTAACTGACCTGTATGAAATTTTACAATCATGGATGCTGAGAAAAGCAAGGAAAACTGTGTTTGTTTTCAAACACAGTTGGGCAGTGGTTCTTATGTTGTTTTAGGGGTTTTTCACGATCGCCATCTGGTGATCGTGATTTTTTAAATAAAATTGTTATATAAACTTGTTTGGAACAATTACAGGATATATAGCTCTCACAACTACTTTGCCATACATTTCATTAACCCAAAATCCCCACCACATTTTTCTTACACATGACCTAAATCCTTCAAAATCCTGCAGTGTGTTTACCATTGAGCTATAAAGCAGCCAAACATGGAACAAACAGCTGCTAAGTGCCCTAATACAACAAGGGTCTGCACACATTACCCTTGGTATGCAAACGTTTCCTATCCTTGACACATAGTAACTTACACCTTGACTGAAGCTCTATGGAGAATGCCTGTCCACACTAAATGTTACAACTGCACAACATCCCAATTAGCTATCATTTAAAATTTGTTGGAACTCAGAAAATAAAATTAAATGATGGTAATAGTAGTTGCACAATTGTTGAGAGATACATGTAGTGTACACAATTATAAAGGATTTGGTTGTTTGTTGATTAAAAAATGGAAAATTGTATACAAATGTCCAGCAAGGTTTTGAGGGTTTTGGTGGGACATGCATAAACCTTGGCAACTCATGTTTTTTTCCAGGTTATATAAGAGGTGTTATTACACCGAAAAACAAATTCACATGTTGAATTATGGTTAACAAAGATATCAAATATGAGAAATCTGATTATTTTTCGAGCCCTTTCTTTATTGAAGTTGTTAATAATCAAGAATTTAGGAACAGCTAATTCAGCCATCACGTACGTCACGGTGTCTGTCCATTTGGTGACAAATGGGATACTGGCTGGTACTGACATTTTATCAACAATAAATTTCAACAAAAATATATTTATCTTGCTGAGAAATCATCCGGCTTTTATTCTGAATACCATTTTTTGGTGCATTTGGATTTGTTGGGTAACAAAATTTAAAGGAAATGCAAATTCTGTCCATTTTTGTGTAACGTATGTCACATCAGTTAATCTCTTGCCAACTGCAAAATTCCTTAAGGATTATTATTATAATTGCACATACATTTATAACAAAGATATGTGCAATGCAACTGAAATTATTTTCTTAAAAAGGTTTGTGCATTTTGCTGAACAAAGAATGAAGAGTACATGTATGTCTGCCCTCAACTCATGGGAAAGGGACAAACGTGATCTTACATTGTACAATGCACGTGTCTGTCCTGTGACAAACGTTGTGTCTGTCCTGTGACAAACGTTGTGTCTGTCCTGTGACAAACGTTGTGTCTGTCCTGTGACAAACGTTGTGTCTGTCCTGTGACAAACGTTGTGTCTGTCCTGTGACAAACGTTGTGTCTGTCCTGTGACAAACATGATGTCTGTCCTGTGACAAACATGATGTCTGTCCTGTGACAAACATGATGTCTGTCCTGTGACAAACCTTATTCAGTGAAATAAAATTACAAGTTTACAATCTACATTAAAACTTCTTTCTGCAAGTAAAAATAACAAGTTAACTTAGAAAGAATATTTAATAAGTTAGGCTAATTATCAATCATGGTTTTTACTTTTATTTGTTAATTTAAGAAACAAAATGTCTGTCCTCGTGACAAACGTGATTATTGTTGTCTGTCCATGTACCAAATGTTATTTCAGATAAAACGTCAGTATTTATTCATTTCTAGTTATTTATATGGTTGAACAGTCTAGAGAAGAAAAAAATTGGGGTTTTCAGGGCACTTACCATTCTCAGTTGTTAAAAGGTTCTTCATCAATCCAAATAATTATAATTTGATACCGTCTTGTCTGTCCGTCTGTCCGTCTGTCTATGCCATTTACATGGCATACTTCTTTCCATAATTTATTAGGAAAGAATAAAGTTTCTTAAAAAAAGTTCTAAATAATAGCACTGAGTTCACTTAATCATACTAAAACAAAAAAATACAAAATTTGTTCATCTTGCTTTGAGTTATGGTTAGGGAAAGAAAAGTGTCTGTCCATGTGACAAACATTACATCTTAAAGATTAACAATCGATAACTTTGTAAATATTGCTTAAGTTATCTTGATCTTTCTAACAAGGATATAGAGGGAAGATATGTGCAAGCAACAAATACTGGAAACATTTTACAGTTGTAACATTTACTGTGGACAGACCCACCGTGGTATAGCATGAGCTGTGTGAAAGTACACAGAAATAACCTCAATCCTCCAAAATCCTTATTTGGATAAATACCCAAGTAACCTCAATCCTGCAAAATCATCCAGCATTAGTTTAGGCCTTATGACCTGCAGCCGATTTCACGAAACCTTACGCAATTGCGTAAGCCCCCTTGCGCCACAATATATTGCATAAGCTGCGCCACTTTTGTTTGCTGCGCAACATTTCGCTTACGACAGTTTCACGAACGTTTGACAGTGCGTAAGGCCGCAGCTTACGCAACAAATTATGGTGTAGCTTGCGCAGTCAATTTAGGTGGCATAAGATATGGCGTAGCGACTGAAAAAGACCTATTTTACCAGCAAATGGTAATTGACGTGGAGCCCGCCATTGCTCAACTTATTAAGCTTGATGAAAGACACTCACAGTTTCACGATTGAAGTAAAGGAATTACTGTTTTACCCATGACAGATTTGTTAATGTTGCCGCACGATTCCGTGAAAAGTCGGACAAAACTATTTTCAAAATGGTGGGCGTAGGTAGTACAACAAAGATTTCATGAAAGAACACAAATGTACGCAAACAGTCGTAAATGCTGTTAAAACGTTGCGCCGTAAGGAAATAACGCAGCTACGCAACATTTTTGTTGCGTAAGCCTTACGCCACTTTTGAAAATGGCACAAGCTACGTACTTTTCTTGAAATCGGCTGCAGGATTCTGCATTATCCTCCAGTGGCTAAAACCCCAAACGCCCTCAATCTTGCAAAATCCTGCGATGCATCAACTTCAAAGAGAAAAAACGACCATGAAGGGTATAATGGCCCCCTATTCCTTAGACTGACATAATGGGAAAGCTAGATTAAGAATTGATGGTAAGTTTTGTTATGTATCTTACCAGTGATGGAGATAATGCTGATAATAGACGGTAGAATGCCCCCCATTCCTTGGCCTGACATGATGGCTTGCATGTAACGTTTAGGGAGAATACTCGCCAAGCCAAACACACTGCCTTGAAACACAGCTGAACAAACTGCACACAGAGAAACAACATACATAGTACCTAGATGCAATGACCTACTAAATGATTACATTCATAAGGTGTACAAACATACGTACGTAGGTAATTCAGCATCAGTTTCTTATCAAGCAACTTTACTCAGATTCATTCTTCTCATGCATCATTGCGTCTATGAAAGCTGCTCATTTGAGGTATGGCTGACACAATAGGAGGGCACTGTTTGGTTTGGGTAAATACAAAATTCATGAAAGACCACTCAAATCAAGCAGTGCCCTCGGTCATAAGCTAATTGTAAACCATAGCTTGCAGCGTGTTCGATTACCCACCAGTGCCTCTAAATCGAGTAAAGTTGCACATGCGCAATACATGAGAGTAAACCACTGATCCCGGATCACTTGACTCATGTGTGTTAGTGTTTGCATTCATGCAGAGTAATGAACCAGGTCTAAATTAAGCTGGGTAAAACTGCAGACTTTTAACATGCATTTAATACCGGGGTACATGTATAGTGCACATTCAGCTGGAATGGACTACATGTATGGCAAATGCAAATTGTTCAAAATGTAGCCCAAGGCCGCATCTAAATTATTGGTGTCACACAAATACAGGGTGTATCAAAATGGTAATCTAAAAATAATACCGATAGGTCAAAAGGTTATTATGAAAGTGGCTCCATCTTTAAGAATGGCTCATTAGCTTTCAATTGTTATAAACATAAGACTCACCATTGATGAGGACAATGCTAGATATGCAAATAGCAAAAAACCAGGTTTGCCCTAGAAAAAAAGAAAACCAAAAGTAATGGCAACATTAAAATTCAAAGGTAGTATGAAGTACCTGGTATGATTTCTTTAATTACCAAAACACATTAATGCCATGACACTATCACACAATACATAAAAATAATCCCAGAACCAGTGTTGTTGACTCGAGTGTGACTTGGACTCGAGTCCGACTCAAGTGACTTGCGACTTGACGAAAAATAACTTGTGACTTGACTTGACTTGACTTGAGTAAATTTGACTTGACGACATTGCAAGTCATATTTACTATTTTATGTTATTTTTAAAAATGTGGGTTCAATCTGGCCACGGCAGCCGATGTATTTTTGTGACGGCAAAATTTGTTTTGCCGCGGCGCGAATCTGTATATAATACTGTTACATGTACTACATGTACTACATCTACTGCATGTACGCACATGCTATTTATTACATTGCAAAGTCAAAGTGACTGAGCTTTGATTGATTAATTGAATATCACTTATTGGCTGTTAACAGATTGTGGATATGTACTTCAAGTTTGTCAAAACATTTCTTGAAAGTTGACTTTCATTCGGGACTATAAATGACTTGTGACTTGACTTGACTTGACAAAAAGTGACTTGTGACTTGACTTGACTTGTCTTGGGAAAATTTGACTTGTGACTTGACTTGACTTGAGAAAATTTGACTCGAGACTTGACTTGAGAAAAAATGACTTGGTTACAACTCTGCCCAGAACAACAGGTTTAAACAATTTCAGCTCCTTGATATAAAATCTTATCAACAAACATGATATTCAGATATCTTGTTTGTCACATCAAGGTCATATATTTTATTATGCAGATTAACCAGTTAGCGTTAGATGATTTGATACATGTAAAGGTTTTGTGGTATTCAGAACCAATAATGGATAAAGAAGCAGTGACCCGCTCGCAGTGAGTGAGGCTGGAAATATCAGGGTTTTCTACCCACAGTTGACGAAATGAACCCGTATTCATGATCAATGTCAAAATAATCCTGGCACGAACTGGTTAAATAATTTATCACAGAAAATAAAGTGCTAACTTACATTCGTCTGTGTCCACTTTGGCAAGAATCGTTGTCAGAATAAAAAGACTCAGCATTCCTAGTAAAGGAACCATGATTCGAGTCTGTAAACTGATCCTGAAATGAAGAATAAACAAACAAATATGTAAACAGTACACAACCCCTAATCTAAGTACGGGCTTGCATTGCATATCTAATAATTAGGCTGCTTCATCAAGGAATTTAGTGTGTGCGCGTAGTACGTGTTGATAATCGCAGTTCTGCGATTGCTAATTGTCTGCATCAAATTTTGTAGGCCGCCTGGCTATATGTTAGATAAACTATCAGAAATGTCCATACAAAAATTAATCAATTGTACTATTTGTGACCTGCTCCAACGAAACCCACACAAAAGTTGAAAATTGGGGGGGGGGGGATTATTAAAAAAATAATTAAAAAACAAATATAACAAAATAGGTTAACCGAACATGAAAAACCATGTAAAGGCCATTTCATACTTGACTCAAAAGTCATTGTATAGCGAATTTGGTAAGGCAATAGAGAACGTCACAATGAAACTTCAATTGTATACGTCATGAAATTTGATTCGCATTCGCTTTTGCGTGAAGTATGAACCGGCCTTAACCGTTTGAACAGTCGGTTTAACCGCTGCAGGCTTAATAACCTTTTTCAAATAGTATCACTGTTTCTTCTTTTTTGTGTCATGAGTTACAAACTTGATGTCAGGAAGCAACAAATACACATGTACATACACATGTCCACACAGTCGTGAACCACATAACGACCGAGGATCGATATTGTGTTTTCCTTTCTTCCTTTACTTAACCCAATCCCCATTGCTTTGCCATTGCACCGTCGATCGAGGACAGAATTCGGACAAGCAAACCGTCGATCGAGGATCCTTTGTTCCCTTTGTTCTCTTTTGTGTTTCGATCCTCGATCGTAATGCAAGACAAGAACACACATATGATTCGCTACCCTGTGGAGACCTTAACACAATATGGACAATGGGAGTCAAAAGGTCTCCATGGAATAATTTATATAGATGAATAGGTCTCCACAAGATTTTTGGATTTTACTCAAATTACTCAAAAACTAGAGTTAGGATGTGGGTTGGGGAGTGTGATTGAGTTAGGGTATAATATAGGATATATGTGACCCACTCTGCAAAAATGAGTCTGTTGTGTTAAAAAAAAAAAATTCAATTGTACAGTTGGTCAGGAAAAGCAGAAAATAAGCTTTCATTTGATATATGGCACAACGCTGTAGTGCAATGCATTGGTCTTTTACAATTTTAGGAAATTTGCTTTTTCTCAGTTATACTCGAAATGTCTTTGAGAGAAATGAAGATTTACAATTGTAGTGCTTAATCAGATGCTATGGTAAGAGAATGACAAAACCTGTATTTAATTTAATTTAGGGATCAAAACAATCTTTTCAATCGATCAGATCTGAAAATATAGGTGTTGCAGAAACCAAAATGCCTTAAAACTCAAATATTATTTGTTAAAAAAAAATCACCTCCGAGACAATAAACAGCCCTTTACGTAAAAACGTATTTTCCGACATCAGACTCATTTTTGCAGAGCGGGTCACATATTGGGTCGAAATTTCAACACAGGAAATCAATTGTGGTTGAAATACCGGTAGGAGCATTTAGAAAAACGTACTCGCCTTTCTAGCCATTTTGTAAACGAGAACAAAGAGATGTCTCCTCAATGATACAAATTTGAGGATGATTGTACATACACATGTTGTTTGTCATAAAAAGTTTAGAGAAAGTTATAGATGAAAGAATTTGATATTTGAAAACACAATTCCAACAGTTTTCAGACTGCAACTTATGTGTTCACTATGATGTCTCCAGTTGCATGCCACATTTGAAGAAATATGATTTCTGAGATCCTCACAAAATGTTTTTTAGCACGTTTAAGGTTTTAAAAGCTAAGAATACACAGCATACTACATTGTCGTTAGGCTAGTCTTGTTTGCAAGACGATCTAATCGCGGTATGCAGCGCGCGTAGGCTGTTGTTGCGGTCGCCCTCTAACGTACATGTACGCCGTAGACCACGCAATGACCTTCGATAAGATTGTCTTGTATATCTGCTATAATCGCTCAGAAAATTCCAGGCAGAATTGTTTCGCATTTGCATGCGCAAGTGACGTTGCGTGAATAATTGCGTGAATAATTATGTGATGTGGCAAAAAAATGACCAATAAATCAGCGATTATGCATGTTACATCACGTCAGTGTTTTCAGGAGGAAACCAATGTACCAAGTAGTACTTGTCACATCCAAAAGAAAGCAACTGCTTGGTCTTACCTGTGCTGAAGAGCTAAATTAAGCATCTGGAATATGATACTGGGTACCATGGCTGCAACCGAGAAGTAACTTTCAAAAGCTGAATCCAAGGCAGAATCGTCAGTCCTATTCCCCGTCACATTGCGGAACTTGTATGAAAAGTACTGGTAAAAAAAAAAAAAAAAAAAGATTCCTAGAGATGGTGTACCGGTACATGTACATGGAGAAGTTATGTCAGGGTGATGTTATCACATGTCATGTGACGTCACATTAAAGGTGTATTTATTAAAGGTAGAATACACCACTGATAATTTGCTTGATTGATTAGAAATGAGTGGATTTGGGGGTTGTATTTTATAGTAAATATCGTTTAACTGACCTGTCTTAAGTTTTACAATCAGTTTTTTTAACCGGCGTCGGGCAGGTTGTTCTTGTTTTTCGCGATCGCCATCCGTACATTTTTCGGAACAATTTGGGATATCTAGCCCAATCATTTTGCTGGATGCCTAGTGTTATTTTTTACTTTTAAATAAGAAAGATATTTCTTAATATTTCGGTAGTAAATATTTTCGATATCTGCAAATGGTGTCTCATCCTACCGTACCTTTAAAGGGCAACTATACACATACATGTATTGAACTACGAGTCTGATTTGGTTAGACTGTAACTGTCACTGTCACGTCATGTTATGTGATGTCACATTAAAAATGCATTATTCAAAGTCTCATATTTACCCGGAACAGAACGATTTTTGAAATTAATTTGTTTCTTCATTAAACCTACCGGTAACAATCCCCATCCAGTCAAACTAAAACACCAGGTTTTGTTGAAATCTGTTAGGATGGGTACTGGCACCACTAAACTGTATAGTTTGTGTGTAAAGTTTGCCATATGGCTTTTGGAATTTGTGAATGGGTATGGTTCTCAGTAAATTAAGCTAGGGAGTAAGGGTTAAAGCATTAGGTACTGTTCAATATTTACAATCAACATGAGCAGCGACATTTTGGGAACAGCTTTCTGGTTGTTTAATAAAATTGTATTTTTTTCCTTTTCCCCCTTCTTTTCCAAATTTCAACTTCAAACTGTAAACTGTAAGTCACAGGGTATTCCTAAACATGAGTCCGTAATATTGCAAGCGTCTTTCTTACCGTGACTGCTTTAATGAACATGTTCCACTGAAGAACAGAGCTCATTCCAAAAATAAAGCAAATGGCGTAGGTCATACATCAGGGGTTCGTTCCACTCAAGCTAACGTTGCCAAAGTTGGCCAACGTTAGCGATGTTCGCGTGAGTGGAACGCAATGTGCGCAAATTTTGTTAGCGAACAACATTTCGAGCTGTTCGCTGTTGGCCAGTGTCGTAGTTTAAAGATGGCGGAGAAGTTAGCAGCCGATCGTTTTCACTTCACTGTTTTGATTTACGTTTCATACGTTTCATTATAAACGGTGAATTGTTTTGAGCAGTCATAAGGAACTGTTAAAGAAAAATAATGAGTTGGACAAAAAGCAGCCAACCAAAGGACGTCACTGTCACTGGGCGCCGCCATTTTTAAAACATAGTTTTTAAAATATCATTCCACTTCGACTAGCGGCAACTGAAAACGTAGGCGATCGTTTGAGTAAGTGGAACGCACCCCTGAGAAAAAGGTTAATGATGAAATGGGAAAAAAAAACTGACAAACTGAATCCAAATCCGACCAGAATTAATCTTATCTGAGATTGCTCTTACCAACTTGGCTGTGATGAACATATTCCAGGGCAGAACAGAACATACCCCAAGCAGGAAGAAGATACAATAAACAACTTGGAAACTGCAACAAGGGGAGCAGAAAAACAAAAGACAAACCAATGAATGTACAACAACAAAATATATCTTAGATGTGTATGATCATATAAGCATAATTCAATGGCAAACTATTTGAAGAAACAAATTACAAGGTATATTCAATGATGGAAATAGCATTTAGTACCAGTGTTATTATTTGGAATTGAAAAATCCAATGGCAAATCAACTATTGGAAGATCTAAAAAGAATACAAAATAAACTGGGACAGTAACAATTCTACAATTAATATTTTGAAATGGATCTCAAAAACACGTATGCAAACCAACTCGTACCGTACGCATGCAAACCAACTGGTACCGTACGCATGCAAACCAACTGGTACCGTACGCATGCAAACCAACTGGTACCGTACGCATGCAAACCAACTGGTACCGTACGCATGCAAACCAACTGGTACCGTACGCAGGCAAACCAACTGGTACCGTACGCATGCAAACCAACTGGTACCGTACGCAGGCAAACCAACTGGTACCGTACGCAGGCAAACCAACTGGTACCGTACGCAGGCAAACCAACTGGTACCGTACGCATGCAAACCAACTGGTACCGTACGCATGCAAACCAACTGGTACCGTACGCATGCAAACCAACTGGTACCGCGTGCAAACCAACTGGTACCGTACGCATGCAAACCAACTGGTACCGTACGCATGCAAACCAACTGGTACCGTACGCATGCAAACCAACTGGTACCGTACGCATGCAAACCAACTGGTACCGTACGCATGCAAACCAACTGGTACCGTACGCATGCAAACCAACTGGTACCGTACGCATGCAAACCAACTGGTACCGTACGCATGCAAACCAACTGGTACCGCGTGCAAACCAACTCGTACTGTACGCATGCAAACCGGCATTGTTTCCATTGTTGTATAAAACTCTGCGGTCACAGAGCTGGCTGGTCACATCTCGTGTCGGCTCACTCGAAGGTTTAAGTTCATTAAAACTTAGTTTAAAGGTAGAATGTAATTGCTTAAATGATCTCTAATGGGTGGATTTTTTAGTAAATATCATTTAACTGACCTGTCTAAAGTTTGACAATCATGGATGCCAAGAAAAAGCAACAAAAATGGCGTTCGTTTTCAATCAGAGTCGGGCAGTGGTTCTTATGTTGTTCTTGTTTTTTTTGCTATTGCCGTCCGGCAATGGTGATTTTCTTTTTAAAAATTCAATTTTTTGGAACAATTACAGGATATCTAGCGCAATCATTTTGCTGGATGCCTACAATCGTTAATTACTTTCAAATATGTAAGATATTTCTTAATAATTTGGTAGCAATTTTTTTTTTATCTGCAAATGCTGTATTCAGCCTTTAAAAGGATCGTCTGTTAAACCAGTTTGCGCCAGGACTATTGTTACATTCACCGAGCCGAGGCGTGGGATTTTTTTAAACACGAAACTCGATCGAGGCGGGTTCAGGCCGATGGTACCGGACAGCACACCCATGACATTTCCGGCCTTGCTCACTGCTGACAGACATTTCCGGCCTTGCTCGTGACATGTTTATGCGTCATCAGGTTTGAATCTTCGAAAAAAATGTGCGTGTACATGTATATACGTCCTCTGCACGAACTGGTTAAGTGGCAAGGCCTTGGTATTTGGGAATAAGACGTGCCACTGTAGGCATGCCATTGTAGCAACAAGTCAATTCATTTCTCGTTGTTCCATAACTTGACCACAACTTATTCGGTTCTTGTCAACAATTAATGCTTGCTAACCATCATTACTCGCAAGTATTTTTCACACGTAGATTTTGTCTAAAGTTCGTTGGGCACTAACATTTAGCGCATCTGCATGTATTATGACACACTGAGGTACGATTTTTAGAAAAAGTTTCCACTAATTACCAAATTTAAGGCGGACAACTTTTCAGAATTTAAGTGATTTGGAAATTTTACAAAACAGTTGTTCCTCAAACTTCTCAACCACAAGTCTCACCTACTTTCAAATTACCCTACATGTATTTTACAACTTGACCTCAAATGACCTTTGATCTCACTATGTGACCTTTAATATCCCTATCACAGGGAAGTTTCCAAATTGGCAATATGGAAACCTCAGGGTCATAGATGCAATATTGTTGCATCTACTACTTCCGGTATGACTCCATTTTGACTGCAATTGGACTTTTCAAATTAGATACATTGTACATGTAAGTTTTACAATTTAAGCCTATTTTAGAACTTGGTCTCAAATGACTTTTGACACAACTATCATATACTTAAGGTTACAATAATGCATCCATGACCCAAGTTAGAAGGAAACTGGACACAGTTTTTAAATGAGACAAGTTTTATAAATCAAGCCTATTTTAAAACTTGACATCAAATGACCGTGGACCTCAGTACTTGACCTTTGACACAGCCATCATATATTGGTTACAATATTGCATCCATGAGCCAAGTTTGATTGGAATTAGATTTCAACTACCAGTATGTATACCAATTTTTTGAAACTTTAACCAAAACGACACATATGGACGGACGTACAATGTACATGAACCGGTACATGTGCATACTTTTGTACAGTATGTACATAATACAAATGTACAGAGTGATTGCATAATCTTTCTGAACTTCGTTCAGGCAAAACAAAAATATACAGTTCTTACATGTGTACATAATACAATTAAGGTGCATGATACATGAGGTGTACAATGTGTACACATTGATACTGCAAAGGCCATCATCATTACAGTACATAACGTAAACAATTCTCAACTAATAGAACACTATACCATGGTATAACAAGATCATTTGTACAATTATCAGTAACCAAACTTGCAACATGGCAAATCCTAAATTAGAATTGAATACCGGTAATCATGCACACCACACAAACGTTCAACCATTCAATAACCATCACCACTGTTTTCAGTTACATTTCTTACCTTAAAGGTGAGCTGCAAGAAGAAAACAGGTTACAGAGGTTTTTTTACCAGATTGTCATTTCATTTATTATCAAAAAGTAAAGTGTACAGTCTACTGATAATAATTATTTGCAAAACTACAAAATTATTATTGAAAAACTTCGCTTGACTGTACGTAACAGCTGCTGTGCTGTGATTTTTAACAAAAGTGAGTTTTGATATCATCGTTGGGGGAAAACTGACTTTTTAAAATAGTTTTCCAAAATGTTCTCCAAATTTACTCAATTTACTTAGTCTACATTTTGTTTGCATTATGTTTCCGGACCCGACAACTCCCCAAACATTAACATGATCAATTGCTCCAGTTCGCCTAAAGTGTACGTGTACACATTGTAGGTTCAGCAAACTAAAGTACAAGACTTCTCGGCATCTACATTTGTACATGTCTGAACAAAAACTTGTCAACAGTTCAACGCAACAAATTTGCTATAAATTAGTATACATCTGAATAAATCCTTGCCATCTGATTGGTGGGTGCTTTGAATTATTCAAAACTGACAAGCGGTTTTTGTGCTACCGCCTGCAATATTTTGGTGAGTTTGGTCAAAAAGGGTGTGGTCACCAATATTAAAAGATCCATACCGGTACCGTACCTCCCTAACCCGTTGACTAAATTTGCTGATTTTAACCAGTTCGCGCCAGGTTTATTTTCAAGTTATTGAGACCACTGGCCGGATTATGTTTTTATATTCAGTAAAATATTCCTGTTTTGATAATGCAACTACTACAAGATGCCAACACTTAGTTTATTAGCACCGTTATTTACATGTTTTTGCAAACATTCTGTTGCCTAGGGCATTTGTGACCCGCTCCATCGTAATCAGGAATAAGTCGCTGAGGCCGTTTTATGCAATCGGCCATTAAAGTAAACGCATCCATGGGTGAAAATCGTGACCAAGTCGTTTTTCTGAACATTGTATTTTTAGGAAGTGTAGTTATCACAGATTATTGTCATTAATGTCTTGTATGTAAAAACGATCAATAAAGACGAAAATAAAGAGGATTTGTGTGCGCTGTCCGTATGATTTTGGTCAATTTTGTTTATTTCAAAGTTGTTTTTCTCGGAATGTGGAATCAGCAAATAAATATACACCTGTCATCTTCATCAGATCATAACTCGTTAACCTAAGAAGATACACACTTGTAATGGGTATCATTAGAAAGCTTATGAAATTACCTTTCTCACCATGTGCGTATCTTAAAAAGTCATTTCGGGACTTATTCCTGATTTCGATGGAGCGGGTCACATTTTTTTCTTTCTGCAGTCAGGGCGTGATATTACGTCAACCGATACCCACCATAAAATATAACACGTGTGTATACGTCATTTGTGGAATTACACACAGGGCTGAGGACAATTGTAAGCGGTAATATATACAAATATTTGCAAGCCCAGCTTAAAAGCACCCTTTTAAGAATTTCAAAGAAGAATTAAGTTACGGTTTCATTCGACCCACGTAGACGTAGCCACACGTAGGGCAGTAAATTTTCATACATAGCCATTTTTTCTACGTGGGCAAATTCTACCTGGGAGTGGTCAAATCACCTGCGTCCGGTCCACGTAGAAAATGCATTTTTTCGAGGTGTTCACATGGGTAGTGCATTGGTAGAACATTGGTGCCACGTGGCGCAGCACAAATCCTGTGCACAAATCCTATTCTTAAGCTTATATACCCTGCAAATAATGAAGAAAATTCACAAGTACTACCCACGAACCCCACGCACCACCCACACGGTAGCCACGACAAATCATCGCAGACCAAAAATTGTGCATGTCCAATTTATCTCCACATAGGAAAATGAAGGCTACGCGGGGGTCAGATAGCTTAAAATTACTTGGGTAGTGCGCGCGGGGAACCCGCGGAGGGCCACGTAAAACCCTAAAATTTCCACGTGGACCCCTTGCTACGCCTACGACCATGGCTTAAGGAACAATAGTTTGGAAATTTGAATGTCAAGAAATTACTGGAAGCAGCTGATAATTAATCCTCGGCTGTATGAATTCAATAGAACAGAGGTGTTGAAAAGGCCTAATCACTAAAGCGTGATACCATGATATAGCTTATATATATACACCATATGAAGCAATATGTGGGACAGAGAGAACCCCCCTCCTTTGTTGTGGTCATTGTGCTTGTAAGTGTTGTGGTTTCTTTTGAGGTTTTTAGGGGAGGGTGCATTAGGTAACATTAGTCTAGGGATTGTATAGGTACGGGAGACATAAGGGGGGAGTTTCTCGGGCCCATATCTTGCTGGGTATAGTATACACGTCCACTGCAAAAACGAAGCATGCTTGGCAACGTCGACGTATATTTAGTCCACCGCTGTGTGTCAGTCGTGTATACCTGTCCTCCGCAGCGCTAGCAGGTAACCTTTGGCGTAAATACACGTGAACCGCAACAGCCAAAGAAACTTTGGCGGCATATTTACAATTTCTCGTAAAATTAAACTGCTGACGGATTAAAGCGTCATCCGTTGATAGTAAACGATTTTGTCGGGCCTTGCTCGGGACGTGTTCATTCGTCATTCGTTTTGAATCTCGAGAAAATGTTGCGTACATCCTCCAGCGTGAACTGGTTACAGCAGTAACGTTTCTCAGATTACATGTACATTTTTTTTGATGAAAAATTTTCTCTTACTCTACAACCACTTTACTTCAAAGGAAATCTTTTCTCCACAAGTTTTAATACTATCAATAGCTGCAGTGCATATTACCAAGTAAGTTTTTATTGCCAATTATTTTTGGAGTAACCAAACGTATATGATTCCTTTAAGGACTGTTATTAGTCTAGGCAAAAAATCCAGAAATGTGTCTATTTAAGTTGCATAAGGCATTTTTGAGGAAAAGCAAACAAATACATGTAGGTGATTCTGAAAGATAATTTTGTGCTGAATATGAATATCTTGTTTGTGTTTCTCAAAATTGCCTAATTAGGTCAGTAATTAAGGTCAAAGGTCATTAAGTGCAAATTTCAGTTTTTCACAAGAAATGGTTTATTTTACCTCCTAAATACTATGATGTTGATAATTTTGCAATTCCTTTTTTAATAAATCATACACAGCATGTCAAAATATCGAAATGAATGGAAATTGTTAAAGAATTATTCACTTCTTTTGACAATATCTCCTTAACCATTGGACTTTCTCTTTTTCACCACGGGATGAGTTTCTACAGGCTGTTTTTCAAACCTATGCACGTTTGATCGGTGTTCTCTGGCTGATTTACATTATTTTGGGTACCGAGGGACAGGAATATGGTATTTGGTTTCATAAATTATTATAATTAGGACGGTAATTTGAGCCAGAGGTCAATTAGTGCAGAATACAAATTATTAGGAAATTTCATTTTTGTGCATCCCTACAAAATGCTGGTGCTGTAGTATGCCCCTATATACAATACCTCACATGCTTTTGTTAAATCTACAGGGTGGGAATCCCTACCCACTGTCTGAAGCAGTGATGTAGTACTCGAGACCGGTCTCGGCCTCGAGACCGGTCTCGGCCTCGAGACCGGTCTCGGGGCCTGGTCTCGGTCTCGGCTAGCCGGTCTTGGTTTTGAATCTTAATGACTCGGTCTTGGTCTCGGATGTCTGGTCTCGGGTCTCGGTGCCGAGACCGGCAATGAAAATGTAGTAATAAATGCACTAGTAATACAAAACAAAGCCCAGCAGTATACTGTATAATGATAGTAGGCCTATGTGGATATGGATAGACATACATAATGAACATGTAACAGGTAGATTTATGACCCCCCCCCCCCCCCCCCCCCCCCCCCCCCCCTACAAATTTGGTTGTATCGGCAACTTCTGTGAAGTTCCTATCAAATAGTGGGCGCACCAACAGATTAATAAACCGGTTGCACAGTTGCATCAAGTTTAGCAAGTCCAACTCACACAAGAAGAGCAAGTCCAGCCAGCCTCCACCATCTTCATCTAGCTCTATTTCATCCAGCATCCCGTGCGGTCAACGGTCCCCAAACAGCATTCCAAGCGACGATGAGTCACTTCTTCTATCCTGTGAACTAGACTTTGGCCCGTCCACATCAAGAACCACACCAACCACGGTCTCACACAAATTATCCGAGGAAAACTTCAAACTGGTGAAACTCCTTGCAGTCAACGTCAACATTTTGACATCTGTCAAGGAACACATCACCAAGGAACACAACTTGAATATAACCCACCCTATACCTTATCCGTTATATTCAAACTACAAATCTTTCAACTACCATGGCAAGAAGAAAACTCAACAAAGAAGCCAAGAGATCCCTAAGTCAATCGAAATCTAACCATTTCTCTAACAAATGCAAATCGAAAACCAAACGAGCCAACTCCAATCATTTGCGCTCACTAGCAGAACAAAGTCAATCTTTCATAACGAACCTATCCAAAGCAACACTATCGCAAACTGTAATAATTGCTTTAGGAAAAGGTTTAAACTTCGTACCCACTCCTGCTAAACCAAACCGCATTTTACTTGTAAGTGACATAAATACTGTAACGCCCGTGCCGGTTGGGCGGTAGAGGGCGCTGGAGCGATTCCACGGTGTGGGATTCGCTCTGGTGGCTCCTGCTGGTGCGCCCCGGAAACCCGCCTTTGGATTGCGCAAGCGCCGAACCAGTTCGGTCCAGTTCAGGGCCGCGTGATTGCGGGAGCCTGAAGTCCATGTTTTGGTCGGCAAGAGGTCACAATAAACGGCAGTTAATCACCGGAAATACAGAATACTGGCGTCAAGAGTCCTTCTTGTGTGTGTAGTAGAACGCAGAGAAATCTACGTTACATTGGTGGCAGCGGTCGGCATACAGAAGGACGGGAAAAGACCAGGTGAAGTGTTCATGTTTTCAGAAAACCACGATAACACGGCAGCCAACTCGCCCCACGGCGAGAGGGCAGGCCAAGGCATGGGCCCGGGGAACGGGGACCAGAGCAGGAAGCTTTCAGGCACGCCGTGCATTACGCCAGGGGAACTCTAGGGAGGTTATGGGGACTTGGGAGTCTGGATGTTTCCTGGGGGAGGAGTTGGAGAAGGATAGCGGGAATTTCGGGACATGCGCCAATGGCTGGGGGCTTCAGTGCGTCCACTCCGATTTGGAGAGAGGGCGCCCTTCTCCATATTTGTCCGGGTCCGCTACCAGGTCTGTCGGGGGGCCGCCCCATGCTGTAGACGGCGGCGCAGCAGACGGAGGGTTCCACACGGAACAATCTCAAGCTGTGCCCGTGGATGCAGTGGGGGGCGGGGCCTCGTCGAGACATTCTCTGGATCTTCTGCAGGAATGAAACCGAGTGGGGGGGTCCGGCCCGTGCTGTAGACGGCGGCGCGGCAGACGGCTCGCAACACTCGGAGCGAGCCCGAGCCGTGCCCGTCGGCGCAGCGGGGGCGGGGCCTCGCCGGGACGCCCACGCTCTCTAAGCCAGGCATCAGTCACAAAAGCCAGTCATCAGTCACAAGAGCCAGTCACAGGAATCAGTCACAAGAGCCAGTCACAGGAGCCAGTCACAGGAGCCAGTCAAGTCTTGACAGCTGGGGGTGTGCCGGAGCTGGGGGTGCCAGAGCTTGGGGTCGTCTGGCGGACCACGCATGTGCCTTGGAGTCAGCATGGCAGCATGGCAGCATGGCAGCATGGCAGCATGGCAGCATGGCAGCATGGCAGCATGGCAGCATGGCAGCATGGCAGCATGGCAGCATGGCAGCATGGCAGCATGGCAGCATGGCAGCATGGCAGCATGGCAGCATGGCAGCATGGCAGCATGGCAGCATGGCAGCATGGCAGCATGGCAGCATGGCAGCATGGCAGCATGGCAGCATGGCAGCATGGCAGCATGGCAGCATGGCAGCATGGCAGCATGGCAGCATGGCAGCATGGCAGCATGGCAGCATGGCAGCATGGCAGCATGGCAGCATGGCAGCATGGCAGCATGGCAGCATGGCAGCATGGCAGCATGGCAGCATGGCAGCATGGCAGCATGGCAGCATGGCAGCATGGCAGCATGGCAGCATGGCAGCATGGCAGCATGGCAGCATGGCAGCATGGCAGCATGGCAGCATGGCAGCATGGCAGCATGGCAGCATGGCAGCATGGCAGCATGGCAGCATGGCAGCATGGCAGCATGGCAGCATGGCAGCATGGCAGCATGGCAGCATGGCAGCATGGCAGCATGGCAGCATGGCAGCATGGCAGCATGGCAGCATGGCAGCATGGCAGCATGGCAGCATGGCAGCATGGCAGCATGGCAGCATGGCAGCATGGCAGCATGGCAGCATGGCAGCATGGCAGCATGGCAGCATGGCAGCATGGCAGCATGGCAGCATGGCAGCATGGCAGCATGGCAGCATGGCAGCATGGCAGCATGGCAGCATGGCAGCATGGCAGCATGGCAGCATGGCAGCATGGCAGCATGGCAGCATGGCAGCATGCTCGGAGTCGGACTGTGCATGCGCGACGGAGTTGGACCGCGCACGCGCCTCGGGGAGACGGCCCAGGCGTGGAGAGACATTCCACCGGAATTCTGGGAGCAGCTTCAGGCCACTTCCTACCTACTAGGCGGGAACTTTGAACTTTTCAAAATTGTTGTATGTAAATTGTTGTATGTAAATTGTTGTAATGGAAATTGTTGTAATGTAAATTGTTGTGTAATTGTTGGCGTTATGCGTTTTCCAGGGCGGTTGGCCGGGGTGCGGCAGCGGCGCCCATGGTCTTGTTTGGGGGCAAACAAGGTCTTCGTGGGGGGCTGTGTAACGCCCGTGCCGGTTGGGCGGTAGAGGGCGCTGGAGCGATTCCACGGTGTGGGATTCGCTCTGGTGGCTCCTGCTGGTGCGCCCCGGAAACCCGCCTTTGGATTGCGCAAGCGCCGAACCAGTTCGGTCCAGTTCAGGGCCGCGTGATTGCGGGAGCCTGAAGTCCATGTTTTGGTCGGCAAGAGGTCACAATAAACGGCAGTTAATCACCGGAAATACAGAATACTGGCGTCAAGAGTCCTTCTTGTGTGTGTAGTAGAACCCAGAGAAATCTACGTTACAATACCTTCAATCGAAGACTAAGAATTGCATTCTTAATGCGTAACAAACGCTCCAAAAACCATCCTTTCAAACCACCATCAAACTGGCAACCAAAATCATCCCCTAGTGCAACACTAGAAGAATATTTGGAAGCCAAAAGATTCGAACTGGCCCATATCAGGCTAAGGAATCGGAAGAAAACATGACCACATGCACAAGAACTATCGGCCATAAACAAACTTAAAAACAATCCTGACATCGTAGTCAAACCACATGACATTATGAACCACTCAGACTATCTACAAGTGGGTTACCACCACCTTGAGTCCCATCATTATACCCAACTGGACCAAGACATTACCCCACAAACTATTATGATGGTTCACAACACACTAATTGAAATGAGAAACAACAAACACATCAACAACGATACTCGACCTACGGTACTTCCACAAAACTGTCAAACATGTCCAACCATGTATTTTCTCCCTAAAATACACAAAACTCTGCCACCGGGAGAACATTTTGTTGGACAACCAATTATAAGTGGATGTACCAGCCCTACGGCCAACATTTCAGAATACATAGACTATTTTCGTCTTCCCATAATAACCGCACAGCCCACATATGTCCGCGACACAGCAGACATTTTGCGCAAACTGGAAGAAAGACAATTTCCACAAGATGTCTTAATTACAAGTATCGATTTTGTTTCTATGTACACAAATGTCCGGTAGACGGAAGCAATCAAATGCGTTTGCAATGCCCTCGAAAACACAAACCATAACCATCCGATCACAAAACCACCTTCGACTTTACACCCCAAAACTTCTAAAACTCATTCTTGGCCGCAACTGTTTCCAATTCGGAAATACAGTGATGATTAAATTGAAGTACCCCTCGCACTCGTACTCGCTCGCGATTCACCCGATAACGCACGTATCTACTCGGCCATTGTCTGAGGATTTACGAGGTCTCGCAGTTACGCGCGAGGATATACGGGGTCTCGCAGTTACGCGCGAGCGCTTCCGAGGTGCATGAAGAACGAGCACTTACGAGGGCAGTCATCCATGCATAACAATGACTTCGTGTGATTCCCAAGTACCTGTAGAGGCCCATTTACCAATCGATCCGGCTTTTCAGTTGGGACAACTGTTCTGAGTGAATGTTGCGCTACACAAAAGCCCAATTGGGAGCGCTTTTACTGTGAACGTGGAGTTATAAAAAGGACAATTGGTTGAGTGCCAAGGAACGACCTACATTTATTTTCATTATAATTAGTGCACCGTGCTTCTTTTGTGGGATCTTGTTGGGTGCTCTACATGTACATGTATGTCCATTGTGTCGGTGAGTTCTAAAGCTGAATGACAAAGTATTGTTGATCTCTATTCGTATTATCGAGCAGTGTATTCGGAAGGACAAAAACCATTGGTGAGAATGAGATCGCACAAAAAAAGAACTTCCAATCATGTCCTTCTAACAAATTACCTTTTTCATTGGTTGTAATTGTATGCCACAAAGAGACATTCCCCAGCCAATTAAAATGTGGTGGTCGGCCACATGTTGGCCAGCTTGCTTTTTGTAGGTCAGCTGTCAATCATTATCTGGATTTCTTGTGCCTACTTGGATTATATTCAAAATATTAGTTTGGGGGGTCTTGGGGTCCTGGATCGGGATTTTGTATCACCTTGATTATATTCCTACATGTATTTTTCTTGGCTGTAGGCCTATTGGTTTGGTGGAAGTTTTTGAAAGCTATCCTTGTAATTTACGGGCCATAAAATAGATCGTTTTTGTTAAATACATGTACAAGAAAAACGGAAAATAAACCGTATTAAATTTTTCCCTTAAATCCGTTTAAAATTGTTTAGGTGTTAAGGTCCCGTTTTTTGTGGGTTTTTTTTTAAACAATGAAAGCAGAAATAAATGTTATTAAATAAACCTCTGAAATTTATTTCGCTAGCCTCGAAAAACCAAGAATAAATCCTATTATTATTTACCCCTGAAATCGGTTGGGGAAATGTTTAGGAGTTCAGACAAATAAGTCTTTAGGTACCCTTTCCCCCTTTTTTCTATAAAAAGACAATATAAGGACAATTTCAAAATTAACCGTAGGAATATATTTTGGATGACTAGGGTTTCGTAAATAAACAGGCTCGGAATTTTTTACACCTTTTTATTTGTACATCTAAATATATTTTGTAAACGAGTACGGCAAACTTTTGTAAAAGTACTTGCATCCAATTTAATGACCATCGGTTAGGCCAATAGATAAATACAACTTAAGTTATATTAGAAAATTGTGGGATGTTTCAGTAAATGTACATTTATTTTGTGAGAATAGACACCAGAACTGCACATTTCCTCTGGCTTTATTATTTTCCCCTACTTTATTATTTTACCACTTCTAGTACTTGCCCTTTCCCCAAGTTGCGTAAAATAATCTCTCTACTGGGAGAACTCCCCGATCCTGTTGTGGAGCCTGTCAATCAAAACCTATTCTTCACAGTCATCAAAGCTTAACGCCGCCTCCATAGCGCCTGGGCCGGT
This sequence comes from Crossaster papposus, assembly GCA_037893245.1. NCBI lineage: Eukaryota > Metazoa > Echinodermata > Asteroidea > Velatida > Solasteridae > Crossaster > Crossaster papposus. Next base: position 144,170 of record JBAIAA010000656.1, on the reverse strand, counting down.
TTCCTTCAATTTATTTAGCCAATCAAGAACGAGTCATCGGGGCTATGATTGGTTCTTCAATAACAGAGGGTGTCTTTAAAAGGGCTCGAATTACTATCCGCGGGGAAAAGCAAAGGGTGGGGCGCGTGGGAAAGAAGGCGATTGTGTTTGCTTGTGGTGTCTGACAATTGCTGTAGCTGACAAAAGCAAAGTCAGACATTGAATGGTTTAGTGTGGGAAACGCTCGTTGATCCACGGTTGTTGATTGGTCGAGGCAATGTGGCTATTAACTGTGAAGCTCTGCCATGACAATCTTGCGGTCATCGGACATCCCCAAGCAATGCCTGGGGATTTAAACAGAGTGAGGAAAGAAAGTGAAATTTCAAATGTTATTAAATAAACCTGGAATTTATTTCGCTAGTCTCGTAATTTAATGGTCGGGTGTATGTCGATTTTATTAGATATCAGAAAAACCAAGAATAAATCGCATTATTATTTACCCCTGAAATCGGTTGGAGAAAATTTTGGAGTTCATTCCAATAAGTCTTTAAGTACCCTTTTTCTTCTTTTTTCTATAAAAACATGGACAATTACATAATTAATCTAAGGAATATTTTTGTTTAGGACTGTGGTTTCCTAAAGGAACAGGCTCGGGGTCTTAACATGTTTTTATTTGTACATCTTAATACCTTCTGTAAATCAGTACGGCAAGGTAGGAAGGTACTTACAGCCAATTAAATGATCTTCGGTTGGGTTAAGAGATAAATAAATTCGCTCGATAAATACACCGACCAACGCATTTTAAATAAATTTTGTATCTGCCAGGCATGGGTTAGTGTAAGTAAATACAATGTATCTTTGTTGGAGATAGCGGGCCGGTACAACATTCTATGAGTACCACTTTGTGTTGAGAGAACGTCCGCTCTGAAAGAAGAAAGTCAACACCCAATGACAATAAAGATTTGTTTAACTGGACTTCATGATTGGATAACGATATTGTCACTGGGAAGTAGTGAGCGGTGCTAAGGCTTTGATGTTGGTCTTTTCAAGAAATTTTTGTCGGGTCATCACTCAGTTACTTGGGGAATCCTGCAGTTTACAGTCTAGTCTGCGACATTCGGTGTACATACACACAGGCGGTCGTTCGTACATGGAAACCCAAACTGGAATTTCACGGGTCAGTGATCACCGCTCGTACGGTCGCTCGACACACGCGTGGATTTTCGAGCGGGTTCGAGCGAGTTAATTTAATGCTGAGGGTTTTCGAGACGGTAAGAGTGATTTCGAGATCTCGTAAACACACTTAAACGCACGTACCTCCTCGTACTCGCTCGCAAATTAATGGGTACTTCAATTTAATCACCACTGTAAGTTCTTTCTCCAGAAAATTAAACAATAATGGAACTTAAACAAACACTGGAACTTAATCCAAGGCAATCAAATACTTTCGGAACTATTTCCGAAACCTCCATTCATTGCCTTCAAAAAAGCCCAAAACATTCGGGAGAAACTAATAAGAGCTAAACTACCACAGCAAAATCAAAAGCTCGAACCACTCCCAACAGACTCTGGCTTTTTCGAACAACAAATTGAACCAGACGAAACCCTCAACATATTGCTCTCCCTACTGGACGAACAATTTGAAACCGACTAAAAAAAACATATGGCTCAAACCAAACTTACATGATTGGACTATACCCAATCCCAGCCACAACTTTTCCGCGAGTTAGCCCCGATTCTTTTTTGAATCGCCTATTTGCAACTGAAGAGTGCCCAAACAGCAAGGTACGAAAGTATGTTATATTGCTAGCAAGAGGATTTGCGAACATAATCCTCTGCATGCTCGCACCACCAATGACATTCACTCTAAAAACAGTTTGGTTAAAAGACCAACCAATCTAATTGGTTGACCCAATATTGGTTGTTTTTAACCAATGTGTTGGTTAAAGCCTAACCAATGCGTTGGATGTCCGTCAATTCACAGTCGTATTGGTCATTTAAACCAATATATTGGTTGTCCTTCAACCAGTTATATTGGTTGAGCTTGCAACTAAGGTATCAACCAATCTATTGGTTAATCATAACCAATATATTGGTTGTCCTTTAACTAGTCATATTGGTTGAGCTTGTAGGAAATGTACCTACAGCAACTGACCAATCAGAAGTGAGGACTTTTGACAATAGTCGATGTTAAATTGTAGTATTTATACCAAAATGCATTTGTTTTACCATAATATGTAATTATTCAAACAATTCCATGATTGAATATAGATTTTTGTGCAAACATAGTGAACAATTCACATTAAATTTCATTCGTATTCAAATTTTGACATTGTTCATAAAAAACTAGCTGTGACTTAGTCGTGGACAAAAAAGCGAACTATAAAACTAACAACGGCAATAGCTAAGTTTGTAGTAAGTGCTATGTAGGTAATATCTAGGTTATTATTGTATGTATGCGTAATTGCAATGTGTAATAAATTAATTCCATTGGTATTATTTCATTACGTAATTTGTCCACGTAGGAACCAATACATATTGGTTGTAGCCTAACCATTATAAATTGGTTGAATTAACCAATATTGTATTTTGGCATTTGTTATAAGCAATGCAATTGGTTAAGTGTTAACCAATATGAATTGATTGCAGCCCTACCATTATGTATTGGTTAGTGCTATAATCAATATGGATTGGTTACATGGTAACCAATACAAATTGGTTGGAGTCCTACCATTGTGGATTGGTTAAATTAACCAACATTGCATTGGTTAGTGTTATAACCAATATGGATTGGTTAAATAGGTAACCAATATCAAATTGGTTATTTTAACCAATATTTTGGTTATCCACATATCTACCAACTGGATTGGTTGAAATCGACAAATATATTGGTTATTTTCAACCAATCTTTTTTTAGAGTGTTTCATTATTCCACCTATCATAGTCACTCAATCTCTTATGTCCGCCCACCTACATTTTTTAAGCCACACAGATCACAGAGTAAAAGTGTCACTGAATGGGATAGTGCCATCCCTCTCTCTAAACCAAAAATGGACATAAAAGGAATTCCCTTAAAATTGGGTATTCTGCACTAATTGACCCTTGGCTCTAATTACCGTCCTAATTATAATAATGTATGAAACCAAATATCATATTCCTGTCCTTCAATACCAAAAACAATGTAAATCAGCCATATAACACTGATCAAAAGTGCATTTAGGTGTGAAAAGCAGGTACAAACTCATCCCATGGAGAAAAAGAGAAAGTCCAATGGTTACGGAGATATTTGCAAAAGAAGTGAATAATTCTTTAACAATTTCTATTATTTTAGATATTTTGATATGCTGTGCGTGATTTATTATAAGAGAAATTGCAAAATTATTTACACCATTGCATACAAAAGGGAAAATAAACCATTTCTTGTGAAAAAATGAAATTTGCACTTACTGACCTTTGACCTTAATTACTGACCTAATTAGGCAATTTTAAGAAACACAAACAAGATATTCAGATTCAGCACAAAATTACCGTTCAGAATCACCTATTTGTTTGCTTTTCCTCAAAAATGCCTCATGCAGTCATATTTTCTCAAAATCAAACCAGTCTATATTATGATTGCACATTGGTGACCAGTACAGATTAATAATGGTTTGCTTGTCAAACTTGGTCTGATAAACTAACCCTGGGAAACTGTATTAACCATATCAAATGAACTTCCTAGTTCCAAATGGTCAAGGATAACAAACAATGGGTACTCAAACTGGATGTGCAGACCAGACAATCCCATGATACATGTAAATGCCCTCATCATCACTTACAAAAAAGTGTTTGAAACAAACTAAAACTGATTTCATCATCTCTCACTTTCTGATCAATTTGTTTAATATTAACGACTTATTTTGGGAAGAAATTGTAATCCAAATATAACCCCCTTCCTTCCATCAAAGTAGTCCTGAAGTCCATCACCACATCCCTCCACACCATTAGGAAATCTAAATACATGTAGATCCAATTATCTATTCCGACAGAGAACCTGGGGGCATACAATTGTGCATTTGAAACGCAGGAAATTTACTATTTACTTGCCTTCAACCATCCATAAGAAACCTTTAACTAATTGTTAAACTGTACATCTGCAACAGCTTGACCATAATTATCTTAAATTTATCAGACTCAATATTTTCAATTCGGGCGATTCACAATGCAGTGCGCCACCTAGCGTTTGACTCAAAAGAGCCACTTTTAAACTTTACGGTCGACTTCTTCCGTATATCATACTGTAGTGAAATATCTATTCTTCATTGTTCACGCGAGGTACAACACAAACATAAATGTATCCGGAAGCGTCGTTGATTAAAACATTGTTATTTGCAGAAAAAAAATGGAAGTTTAATCGTGCGCGTCCAAAAAGACGTAAAACTGATGAGTTCATGCAAAATGAATACCGTTTTTCAAACTGATGCCGACTTTTTCCCATGATGCACTGCGGGTATAGCAGGATTTGCGCCTCCAACGGCAGCTTCTAGGTATTGTGAATCGCTCGAATTGTTGGGTAATGTCACAGCATGTATGTTTCACTCTTTATAAACATGTATGTAAAGTTTGATTGCATCAAATCTTTGATTTAACATGATTTGAGTTTCTGAAGAATTTTAAATTAATGAATCTTTAAATTTAGTTCAAATTACTTTTCACGTGCGCGCTTTTTAAAAGTCATTGTAGCAGTATACATTCACTAGGAGTGCATTATTCTGGTATCAATGTGAATATTCCACCCTGATTAGTGCTATGATACATGTAGAGCTGTATACAACTTTACACATCTTGAATAAATTGAAACTTGTTTTTCACCACGATGCATTTCTATAAGGTCCCTAGAATGACAAACCAATACTAAAAGTCTTTAACCCTAACGTCACTGAATACTACAAAATACTACTAGTAAAGTTAGATAGGTATTTATACAAAATACATGTGTACATACCGGTAGGTGAAGAAAGTACATGTACGTGGCAACAAATAATATAACTACATGTATCAGCAACAATGTAGAATCTTTTTTTTCAATGTTCATCCCGCAAGCAAGCTTGCAAACTAGTCGTACATGTAGTAACAGGTGTACCGGATTCTGCCACTACGAGTATACTCGTAGAAAATGAAAGGTTTTTGTATTGTAAATTGAATACACTGGCATCACTGATAACGCAACAAATACGCTGCTGGCAGTGGTGAGGACATGTTCAATTTATTTATTTTTTCGTGTTTGTTTTCAAAGTACCTATTAAGTATGCGCATGCGCACAATGCTCGGCAAATGATAGCCTTGGCCAAGGCCATCGTCGTTTATTTGGCCGAAATCCACCCGCGCGCTGCAGTTTAATAGTTTAGCATGCGCTCACAGTGCAAAAAAAAACCGCGAACAGCGACCTCCAGCGACCACTATACAAAAAATGGGGCTGTTTGATGGCCTTGGTTCATTCATAAATGAAATCTTATGTTTTTTCTTATTTTGCGCTAGATTTCTAGCGCATGACCTGTTATGCAAAAACAGATAAGTATAAGCGGGGCTTATTATGTGGAGTGTCCAATCACACCTTGGTTAATTCCAACGTTATATAGGCCTACTATAGGCCTGCTTCAGTTCGCAACATTACGTTCGAAAAAAAATGCCAAAGGCTATAGGAAGCATCGTCTATCGTCGAAGATCTATCGTGCTGTTTGAATTCTGCAGCAGATTATCCCACACAAATTTCGACCCGAGCAGCGGAAAAACTTAAAATCCTTTATTCGGATCGTGGCCCCAGTTTTAAGCCGTGCGGTTTTAACCATAACATTGTCAACATTCAAGCAAAAACCCGACAAAACAAGCAAACATTTCAGTGATATGATATGACCCTCCACCGATTCAATCCCGACAGTTCCCGGGACAGTTCTAACCTACATGTGCAATTCTTTCAAAGCCGTTGTTCAAATTACTATAATTATACAGATCAACTTGCAGTTCGATTGATCTCTGATATTTCTAGCACGCCGTATGTACTGTACATGTACATGTTTATGTACTTGTTACATGACCAACAATGTACATGATGCGTGCAGTCATGACCTTTCATTGCTATCTAAATATGCATTTTCTACAAAACGATCGACCAATAACATAACGACTTTATTGGTCAACTTAGACTTTATTGGTCAACTTAGGCTATTAGCATAATGAGCACCATCCCCAAAATCCTGCATGAATTAATAAACCAAGGCCATGGCGCGGCCCCATTTGCAATGATTTGTATAGTGGCTTTGTGAGGTCGCTGTTCGCGATGTATTTTTGCACTGTGCATGCTAAATTATTAAACTGCAGGGCGCGAGTGGATTTTGGCCAAATAAACGACGATGGCCTTGGCCAAGGCTAGGCAAATGAGGGCGCCCTGTTAAATTATGCCCAGCAGTTAACGTGTTAAAAAGGTAAAGATAATTTGTCACAAAACTTTTAAACTGAGTAGTTGCACTTATGCAACAACGTACCGGTATGTACGGTAACATAGTGTCTGGCACCACACAAAGAGTAAGTTCCCTTTGACTTTCTATCATGTCTGCTATGAACAGACAGAGTACACCAAAACAACACTCTGATTTTTTTGAGTTTGAGTTACCGCTACCTGGTACATGAGCACGTGAAAAAAAACATTTTGTTTGCAGCACATAATATAAATAAATAAAGTATTAATCCAGATTGCTTTCAATCTTCTAGTACATTTTAAAGGGAAAGTTTGTTTAAGAATTTTTTTTTAAATCTTATTTAATGCCAAACTATCACCTGAACTAGTTCGCGCCGGAAAACGTATGTTCATGCAAAGTTTTCCCCAGATTCAAAACGGATGACGCATAAACACGTCACAAGCAAGGCCGGAAATGTCTGTCAGCAGCGGGCAAGGCCGGAAATGCGTGGGTGTGCTTCCCGGTACCATCAACCTGAACCCGCCTCGAATCGAGTTTCGTTATAAATTATTCTGGCGAGAACTGGATAATACACGAATAGCGTTAATGCCTTTATTGAGTATTTCCATAAGATTGTAAGAGGATGCAGATAAGTGAAATGCCAGTGATGCTGGAATCAACCATTTTTTAGGTGTTATTAAAGTAAGAATATGCAAGTAGAATCACCAAAATAAAATTTGAAATGTACCCAAATATGGGAACAAATATATATTACACGGCAGGTAATTGCCACCCCTTGGGTTTTCAAAAACGTTTACATACATACATGTACACGTAGTACCGGTATGTCATTCTAGGCACCAAATGAAAATTTGCATTTTGATGAGAAAAGATTATGTTGCAATTTGTGCGAGGTCAAATCTTATTTTTCCTGTACTACCGTACACACAGTATCAGGGGGGGGGGGGCAGAGGGGGGCCCAACAAAGTGCACCACCAACGTTGAAATGTAACTCATTCATTCTTCCACGCTCACGTACGAGCCGCACATCTCACACAGTAAATACGTATAGAATGCTACCTCGAAGCACAGCATTGAAACCCGTACAAATTTGCACTCAAGCTCCATGCATCGCTCCCCGAAATCAGTGATTTATCCAACGTCCGCAAAGCCAGGTACACAGGCACGATCTACACGGAATTTGTTTGGGGAGATGTCATTTTCTACCATTTTCGTTCGAAAATAACCCGATAAAACGCATGGGGTTCACAGACAGATTTTTTTTTAAATTGGGTATATCGCTGCTACACCCTTTTTTAACGTATACATTTTAAAAAAATAGTGAGTTCGAAGCAGGATTTTCAACAATTTATCAATTATTATTGCTCTTTTTAGGGGAGGATTTTGTTTACGTTCTTTGGGTATTTGTGCACAATATTCACGTGCATCAACAGTACGGTACGTCAACTTTTAATTTTTCGACTGCTTTTTTCATTTTCAATACAATTTTTGTCATTGGATGATAAAAATTAAGGTAAATAACAACCTTTTTTTCAACTACAAAAGACAAGATGTTAAGATTGGATGCCAAAAACTCTTTATTTTTCGCGTAAAAAATTGTTCCCCCCCATTTTGAGAATGGACGGTACCAGAGCATTTCGCAATCGCAGCCTCTAAGGGGGCCCCCCTCCTCCCCCCCCCCCCCCCCCCCCCCCTGCACAGTATATACCATATACTGTCATCGACAGTTGAATTACAGGAAGTAAAATCTATCAGTATGCAGGTCTACAAGTCTACAATATACATGTACATGTATGCAGGTCTACTGGTGTGCAAGTGTGCCCAATCTTGCCTTTCCTAACCATCCTCAAAAATCCTCTCGGCAAAAGAATTTTGCAAGATTGAGGGCATTTTAGGTTTTTGCCACTGAAGGGTAATGCAGGATCCAGGTCATAAGGCCTAAACTACTGCTGGATGATTTTGCAGAATTGAGGTTACATGTACTTGGGCATTTAATCCAAATTAGGATTTTGGAGGATTGAGGTTATTTGTTACTTTGTACTTTCACATATAAATACTTTGTGCACATTCTCAATAGAGCTAGAGCTTCAGTCAAGGTGTGTGTCAAGGATAGGAAAGGTTTGCATACCAAGAGTCATGTGTGCATACTCTTGTTGTGTAGTAGTAGGATTAGCAGCTGTTTGTTTCATGTTTACCTGCTTTATAGCTCAATGGTAAACCCACTGCAGGATTTTGCAGGATTCGTCCAGGCAGTGGTCACCAGTAATATTGAATGATTTCGCATGATTTAAGCATGGAGGAATAAGTCATGATTTAAGTTACATTGAGTTTTAACACTTTGGAATTGGAGGATTTTGCAGGATTCAGGTTATGTGTAAGAAATGGGGTAGGGAGTTAAGGTTCAAAGGGCAGACCACTTTAGCCTCATAAACACCAACATATCAAAGGGCACTGAGGCCAATTGAAGAGGCACTGAGGCATAGTTCGTAGTATGTATTCCAAGTATCATATACCAGTACATGTATCCATATGCCATATAATAGTGGGGCCACTCAGTTCAGTCATAGAGGAATTATTCCTCCATGGTTCAGTTCACTTTATTTCCATACAATATAATTGACACGTTAATAAAATACAGATAGTTAATATATGGAGGGATTCCATAAAAAGCAATGCTTGTCTAGTATGGGAATCCACATTTTAAAGAAAAACATGTATTAGTATATTTTTTATTGTGGAAAATACAGTATGCAAAATACAATGAAATTGTGACTGACTGGGGAATATTAATATGTTTACTGTAAACCAGAAATATCCATACTTATTACATACAAGATGAACATAAAGAAACAGTAACAAAATGTGTTTATAACTGGTATTGAAATATTGACAAAGGAAAATGCATACATAATTATGAATTGGCATAATGTTTTTAAAGGGATGCTTTGTATTCTTTTTTTTAAAGTCGATAGTCTTTTTATTGACCTCAGTTCATACTCATCAGTCGTCATCATGTGATGTCATTTACATCTATAGGGACTTGCATTCAGTGAAAAAAAGAGTCATTTTCAACTTATTGTCAACATATTTATTTTTATAACAAAACATAAATGTTTAATATCACAGGAATCCCAAATAAATTAATACAAATTTGATTTTTAAAGGTAGAATAATCCATTGGTTTCTGCTTGAATTATCAAGAATGGTTGGATTTGGGGGGGTTGTATTTTATAGTACATTGTAAATATCATTTAACTGACCATAAAATGAAGCTGTTGAAAAAAAAATCGACAACTAAATGTTCTAGTTTATAATTAGCTGCACTTGTCGAGGGAATACACGTCTCGTAGCTGAGAAATGGAAATCTCAGAGATATTTTTCCGAGGACAAAACTACTAATCAGCAATTATTGTCTTAACAAAGCTCTTTCAGTTTGTCATGTTCTGGCAATCGTTCTACGAAGAGAAGTAGATTTTCCCGTCCGTGTCACAGTGAGCAGGCCGGCATGCCTCGGTAGTTGAGTCTGATACTGTGCCCGGCCTGGCACGACCCGGACATTGTGTGATGGTCCAAACAAATCATAACGGTTTTGTAATGAACGATAACAAAATGATTTAAAGGTAGAATACACCATTTGCTGATATCGAAAATCTTTACTACCGTCTTAATAAGAATTGTCTTACTCATTTGAAAGTAAATAATGATTTTAGCATCAAGCAAAATGATTGCCCTGTAATAATTGATTACCCTGTAATTGTTCCAAAAATGTAATTTTATTTTTAAAAAAATCACTATCACCAGACGGCTATCGCGCAAAAACAAGAACGACAAAAGAAACACTGTCCTACGCCGGTTGGAAACGTACGCCGGTTTTCTTTCTTTTCTCTGCATCCATTATTGTAAAACTCTAGACAGGGGTGCTTTAATCTTTTTTTAAATTTGTTTGTACATTGTTTCTTAGATAAATTCTTTACGAAAATTATATACAAATGTTAAAGAACTCATTTTCATACAATTAAGATAATGTATTTGACTTCGTGACATTCAAGTAGTATTCGTCATTTCAAAGCGGTGTAAATGCTGGTAAATTGTTGTTTAAAACCAGTTCGCGCCGCATGACGTACCGGTATACACACAAAATTCAAAACGGATGACGAATATACTCGTCCTGAGCAAGGCCTTAAATATTGTTTTACTATCTATGGATGGAGTGTTAGTTCGTCAGGCACAGCAGTTTAATTCCGCGGAGGACATGTATGCTGCCAAGGTTTTTAGTTGTTGTTGCGGTTGACGTGTATTTACATCGAAAGTTACCCCCTAGCGTTGTGAAGGTATACATGACTGACATGTATGGCAAACACAGCGGTGGACTTGAATATACTTCGACGTTGCTGTTTTCAGCAGCGGTTGACGTGTATATATATGCTGCAGCCGCGTTGACTCGATAACACTTTTTAGTGATTTTGCTTGCGCTGTGCACAATAAGCCCTCGTTTTCAAGCTATGGATGGTTTGAGGTTTTGTTTAGTTATTAATAAGTAATTACAGTATGTTTATTTCAATGAAAATTCTTTTTAGAATATATTATGCGAACGAAGTATTTGATAAATAATTTTTTTACACGGGCAAGACATTACGAATGGTGTAATCAAAGTCTAACCATTTTTTATTCTGGAACGATTGTTTGTTGTTTGTCCAATAATGAGTAAAATTGGGAGAGAAAAAAACTAATTGAGTCGAAGCAGGAATATAATATATTACTTGCAATTATTTTTTTTCGAGGCAATGGATAAGCCTGTAGGCAGGCGCAGTTTTAGTCCCCCTCAAAATGTAATATTTTGATGGGCATCACACCCAAACCTAACCTGCGAGCGTACTGAAGCAGAGAACTAATGATGGACACTCTGTTCTTCGCCAAACCATGCCCAGAGACAGATTTCTCCAGGTGCTGAATGTTCTACATAGACAGGGCCCAGACCAGGAAAAACTGACGTTTTTTCCTGTCAAGGTTTTCTTAACGGTTGGAGCTCTGGAGCTAAATTTAAGGGGTGTTTATTCTAGATGAAAGAATCACTGGAAAAAACGTTGATATTTAACGTAATTAGCAGTATATTTGTAATTTATGTAATTTTGGCGGCCATTTTGAATTAAGGGCAAAATTCAGGGTGGCCTTCAAGCTAATATCAAATGGTTGAGGTTCAGGATGAAGAAACCGTTGAGAAAACGTCAGTTTTTCCTGGTCTGGGCCCTGTCTAACACTTCAACGACAACGCCGAGGATATTGGTACCGACCACCTCTTTATACTGCGCCCAGTCATCGATGTACCCTAACAGAGAAGTTCAAGACTTTGTATGCTTTATCGCAGGATGCAACTCCCGATGAGTTGCTATGGAAATTCCATGGTCGCCTAGAGTTCGAACAGTTCAACCCTTCCAAGCGGGCACGTTTTGGTATCAAAGTTTACAAAACGTGCCAGAGCAACGAAAATGCAACCTGTGTAAGACAGGACTGCATTCTGGCTCCCTTCCTTATGGTCTGGATCCTTTATCGGGTGACCCGGATGTGGGCTTCACCATTGGCCAGTTCAAGTTTTCAGACCTAGACTATGCTGATGATGTCGCCCTAGTCTGTAACAAGACCAAAGATCAAAGCAACGTACTCCAGTCTTTTCAGAGTGAGGCTGCCAATCTCAAACTCAACATCTCCTGGCAGAAAACAAAAATCTAAGTTTGGCCCCTAAGTGGCACCAGCACTCCCTCTCACATTACAGTGAACAGACAGTCTGTCGACATTGTGGAGGATTTGGTATATCTTGGAAGCAAGATCTCCAACACTGGGCGTAGTGTATCTGACATCCTTAGACGACTCGACCTTGCTTCATCTGCTATGAACAGCCTACGCAAAATCTAGAGGCTAAAGAGTTTGAAACTCGCCATCAAACTGGGTATATATAGGACATGCGTCATTCCCGTCCTACTGTACGGCTTAGAAACCTGGACACTCTTCAAATCCGATCTCAGAAGACTTGAGTCATTCCACCAAAGGTGTCAACGCTCTATCCTAGGTACCCAGCGGTTTGACTTCGTCAGTAATAACGAGGTCACCCGCAAAACCAGATTGCCAACTATCAACAACCAAATCCAACGTCGCCGTATCGTCTTCTTTGGTCACGTCGCTCGCCTGGCTGACAACATTCAAGCCGAAAATGCTCTGGGCATTGCCATCAGTTCCAGAAGAGGTCAACCGCCAACTCCCGGCTGAAAGAGACCCCATGGCCGTCCAAGATCATCCTGGTCGGAACAACTGGGACGGCCTAGCGAGATTGACTACATGTAGAATGAGGCTGTAGGACAGGGGCACAGGAGATCGGCGCGACAGACCTTTGCTGTCATTGCGGATAATTGACACGTGGAACCTGAAAGATTAAACCGGGCAGGAGAAAAGTGATGTTCCCGCAAGTTCTAGTGCTCAACGAAGACCTACACGCTAATGGTTACATCTACTTGGACAATTGGTTCAGTAGTCCCGACCTTTTCTTTCAGCTGAGAGACCGGCAAACAAATGTTTGCGGACTTAAAAATTGAAGCGAGGAGAACAGGCCTTTCGTTCAAGCGACAAAGGTCTGATGGCCCTAGTTTGGAAAGACAAAAAAAACATCAAGATGCTCACTACAATACATTCTGCATCAATAGAACTCACTTAGAGAAAAGACAAAGATGGCAACTTTGTGGCAAAACCGTCTTGCGTCGTCGACTATAACACCGGGAAGTGCGGGATTGATCTTTCTGATCAACTTGCATCATGTCATCGTTGTGTTCGCAAATTAGTGAGGTGGTACAAGAAGGTCTTTTTCTACATGTGCTTGTGTTTGGTAAACTCATTCATCATCTACAAGATGTTGGGTCAAGATACCACCTACACAGATTTCCGCATCAAGCTCATCAATGAAATGCTGCAAAAACTAACACTACCGAAGTACAACGCGCGAGGTCGCTCGCATATCCTTCAGGGTCTAAACAGGCTGATAGGGCGGCAATTTCCCGTCGATCTACCCGCTACTAAAAGCAAAGCGAGACCCAAGTGCAGACGGTGTGTCGTTTGCAAGTCTAACGGCCGAAGGCATGAGACAAGGTACAAGTGCGAAACTTGTAACACATCTATGCTTTAAGACCGTTCATACATGTACTCAAGCAGATTATTAAACATTTGTTTCACTTTTACAAGTTCCCAATTGCATAATTTTAGCCAATAACGTATATGATAAATATCCAAGTTACATCCAGTTGTTAGTTTTTACTTTTAGCTACTGCTACTTTCAGTTATGATTTCATAACCGTTTTCATTGGATTTTGCATTATTTCTTATTACAAAGAAGTGTAAGCGTTATTTTTCTATCATTGGATTTTGCATATTTTCTTATTACAAAGAAGTGTAATCGTTATTTTTCTTTCATTGAATTTTGCACATTTTCTTATTACAAAGAAGTGTAACCGTTATTTTTCTTTCATTGAATTTTGCACATTTTCTTATTACAAAGAAGTGTAACCATTATTTTTCTTTCATTGAATTTTGCATATTTTCTTATTACAAAGAAGTGTAACCGTTATTTTTCTTTCATTGAATTTTGCATATTTTCTTATTACAAAGAAGTGTAACCATTATTTATCTTTCATTGAATTTTGCACATTTTCTTATTACAAAGAAGTGTAACCGTTATTTTTCTTTCATTGAATTTTGCACATTTTCTTATTACAAAGAAGTGTAACCATTATTTTTCTTTCATTGAATTTTGCATATTTTCTTATTACAAAGAAGTGTAACCGTTATTTTTCTTTCATTGAATTTTGCATATTTTCTTATTACAAAGAAGTGTAACCGTTATTTTTCTATCATTGGATTTTGCATATTTTCTTATTACAAAGAAGTGTAACAGTTATTTTTCTATCATTGGATTTTGCATATTTTCTTATTACAAAGAAGTGTAACCGTTATTTTTCTATCATTGAATTTTGCATATTTTCTTATTACAAAGAAGTGTAACCGTTATTTTTCTATCATTGAATTTTGCATATTTTCTTATTACAAAGAAGTGTAACCGTTATTTTCCTTTCATTGGATTTTGCATATTTTCTTATTACAAAGAAGTGTAATCGTTATTTTTCTTTCATTGGATTTTGCATATTTTCTTATTACAAAGAAGTGTAACCATTATTTTTCTTTCATTGAATTTTGCATATTTTCTTATTACAAAGAAGTGTAACCGTTATTTATCTTTCATTGAATTTTGCATATTTTCTTATTACAAAGAAGTGTAACTGTTATTTTTCTTTCATTGGCTTTTTTAAACATTTGGACATGATCTGGCAATACTCCGCCCGCGCCCATGTTTTCAGGTGACTGTTGCGCAAATGAAGACACCCGTACCCACCCGGATCGACCCGGCCCTGGCCCCACGAAAAAACGTACCGGTTTTGATCCTCAAAAACATATTACTATATGGGTCATTCCAGCAGGTTAGGACACATGCATATTTTGCCATTTCACCTATAAGATTTAGTTTTCTTGGGAAGAATGAAGTAGCATAAAAGCACAGGAGAAATAGTAATTGTAAGTCATATCTTTCTTGTTTACGTCATTTATTTTGTTAGAGCTCATCAAAAATGAGTAGTTAGACGTAACACAAGGTGTCCACTTTTGTAACATTTTGTTTGCGGGTGTAGTATTTTCTCTTTGCTTCAAAGCAAGTCTAAAAATAAATGACTTAAATTCATCACATCTGACTTGATTTATACGAAAATTATTCATAAAGTTGGAAAATAGTCTCACTTTTTCAAATATGACGAGAAATCAGGTCATTTGGGGGTACGGTGTCCACGTTACGTCTGAACAATTTAAAAATATTTGTTTCTATAACTGGTAAATAAGCTCAATAAGATGTGTGGAACTAACGCTGTACCAAATAACTGGACACAACAGATACACAAAATACACAAACTAGACTTGCATTTCATTCATCTGTGAATTATTCCATTTTAGAATTTTGGTGTCCACGTTACGTCTGCTCTGTGGTTTGGTAACAAATGTTGCAATTGAACACAATATGAAACATTTACCAACTTATGAACAATAAAAATAGAATATGGTGACATGTTCAGATATTTAAATATCAAACATTTTTGTTTAAATACATTATGCATAGCATTTATGAGTGATTTAATAATTATACACCGTGTCCATGTTACATCTGCACTGTAAAAATGCTACTTTTGTTTGGCATTTTCTTGTATTAGGTTTTAGTTACCTGTTTTATGCATAATCATATCAAACAACTGACCACCTAAGCTTAGAGCCATGTAATTCATTGCTTTCATGATATCATAGGTGATTGTTCTCAATATTTGACACATGATGTAACATGGGCACACATGGGCACGGTGTCCATGTTACGTCTGCAACACACCATTTTAAGATGCAATTCCAAAGATTTAAGACAAATTGTACAACATACCTACTAAAACTAAATTTATATTATCCAAGTCTATAAACTAAGCTAATACATGTATAATGTTACTTAGCACAGTAGTTGTTGTTAATTCAAGTTTTAAATAAGTTTTCTTTTTTTGATTACACAATGAGAAAAAGTAATTTGCTACAATTTTGTTGTTGTGATTTTCAACCCTTTGTAGAATTCATGTATAAGAAAGTTTACTTATTTGCAAAAAAATTAATGGTTTCTATCATTTTGACTAAGATATGGCAATATACAATGATGATCCAAGCTGATTATTAAACATCTAATCCTAAATTGGTGTCCATGTTACGTCAGCACAGATAATCGACATTACTACCTTAAGGTGCTATTATGACAAAAAATGAAAAATTATATGGCAATAATAATATTGTATGTTGAATGTACATACTGTAAGTATAGGATAACATAATGATAAAATAGTAATCTTACAAGCAATTTGAAATGTTCACTCATATGTCACACTCTGTCTCCCAACCTGATGGAATGACCCATGCTATTAAACACATGTGAATTTCACATCAATTGAAAGCCAAGTTTCATCTTTCCAAATCTATTTCCATAAAACAGCTGCATAATGTACCTATGTTGACCGAGAAATGTATCAATGAACGCCCACGTTTATTGGCTGTTTGTATTTAAATGCCACAAACCTAGTCCATAGGTCCACAAGTCCATAGCTGTCCCTAGACGTACCTTACGATCCCCGTAGAGAAAGGGGGTTTAAACCGTTGGAAGGTGCCCTTTAACAAGCTTGACGACCAGTTATAAAAATGCACTCATCCTCAATCCTCAAAAATCCTCAATTTTTTAACTTGTGTTCAAATCAAAGGGTACCCAATGCCTCAATCCTCCAAAATCCTCGAATTGCCCAATAAAAAAATGCATTCATCCTCAATCCTCAAAAATCCTAGAATATTTCTTGCCCAATAAACAAGTGAGAGGTAGGGGTGAGTGGAGGGAGGGGAAATTGACAAGGTGTTGTCATTCAAGATTTGTAATCATTGCCTTTGGGATAGGGGTGGGTACGAAATAGGGTGCATAGGTTTGTTTTTGGTTTTTTTATTTGTGCTGGCCAGGTCGACTGCTGGATCAAGTTGGTGGTGGGACGGTGGTCAGACTCGGCGGTGGTACTCGGCATTGGGTTGGGTACCGGTTGTTGTGTTGGGCGTGGTGGGTGGTTACTCGGATGTTGAAGACAGGTGTGGTTGTGCCACTCTCGTGGTTCTGCTTGTTGGCTGCATATAAGCTAGTGAAACATTTGCCTCGACTGAGATTCACTCAGCAGACCACGCAGCCCTTCCTGGTTGTGGTGCGACCTTTTCTGGTGACCCCATCATGCAGCAGACACCACTTGCACCATTTGGGGTAGAGACCTGGCATTGTGGTGCAGAAGTGCCCATCGATGCTGTGGCTGGAGGTGGTCCTCAACCCTTGAAACTGTTGCATAGCCATGGGCATAGCCATCATTCATCTCAGTGGGGAGGGTGACCACAAATAATGAATTATTGAGGGACTTGGTGGATTTATCTCCCATGCTTTCGTCACTGACACTGCCCGATGGGTCACTGCCATGGTGATGCTGCTTACAGCTGATCCACGCACTCACCCGAGCAACATCAATTATGAAGTACACCACCTTCTCCCACCAATACTGCGCTTTGCGACTGCACGTGTGATAGGCATGCAGCTGGTCATTCCTATCCACCCCTCCCATAAATTTGATGTAGTCACCTGGGGTGCAGCAGGAATGACAGTGGACTTGAGAAGCCCGGTGTTTTCATCAGGAACCTTACGTTTCACTCGGTGGACAGCCAGATTCCGCCATCCCTGGTGGCCAGTTGACAACGTCAGCATACACTTGCTGTCCTTCCAGATAATAACAATAGCTTGGCCCTTCTTCCCGACATAGAAAGTCCCCCTAGGCACCTTCTTCATCTGGGCAAATCTCTCTCGCTGGGGATTCTCAGCCACGTTGTGAAGGTCATTTAGAAGGCCTTTACTGTTGGCATTGACTGCACCTGTCGGGTAGATTTTAGATCTAATATAAAGTAGGTTGGTTGCATGCTCAAAGATGTGTAGAGGCGGTCAGTGAAGAGGTGGTGGTACTTCCCACAGTGGTGCTTTGTGATGGAATTCACCACCGCTGCCATGAAGCCATTCGTTGCCTCTGTCATAGCATATACCTTGAAAGCAGCGCGGATAGGCTTCATAGGCATAAAGGATTTCTTTATGTTGGCCTTGAAGCCCCTGTATTTTTATCATGGCTTCATCCACTGTGGGCTCCCGGCTGGTCTTTAATATTTCCCCGCACCTCTTCCTCACCTTGTCCCACCATGGCTGAAGGGGGTAGACTGGGTGATTTTTCATGAAACGGTAGAGGTGAGCCTCATCTTTGATGTTTCAAGGGTCTTCGGCTGGATCATTGCATGCCCAATACTGGTTGAGCATGTTTGTTTGTTCCTGGTCATGGTGGCACTGATGAGTCGGTTGTTCAAACCAGGATGGGTCGACCAGTAGTTCCTGTTTAACTACCAGGTTTAACTACTCCCATCAACATATGTATCTCGATGAAGGCCCGCATCTCGGCTATGGAAGTAAGCTTTTGCCCACTTTTGCCCAAGCTTGGTGTTCCTCCATTCGGCCACCAGGGAGAGGCGTACCAAAAAGAAAAAAATAGTACAGTGGGGATGTACTCCGGTGGAAGGTTGGGCCAGGTGGTTTTGTTTCTTTGAACCGATCATTGGGGAAGTCGCTAAGCTTTCGGGTCAGTCCATCCTTCTCTTCAGGGAAGTCTGGCTAATAGGCGGATAGAGGGTCTGGATCGTTGTCAGACTTCGGCTGTTGGAACTTGGGTTTTTTTCTTGGATGTTTTGTAGACTTCTTTGTAGCCTTCCTTGGGAGTGGAGGCTATGGGATGTCACTGACTTCCTCTTGATCCTCTTCCTCTTCATCCTCCCCTCTTCTTTTTCCTCATCCTCATCCTTTTCGCTAGTAGATTCCACGCACGACTCTTCAGTCAAAAATGATAATTTCAAGTTCGTATTGTAAATAACAGCATAAATTTGTGGTTTTCCGCCCCCAAAACCAATACCATTAGCAAAAATTCTAGAAAACCAGAAAACTGGACACCCGATGTCGGAACAAGTAGACTGATGGGTTTAATCAAAATTCCGGAAAAAATCCCTGTATCGTCTTAAATCATAGTACCCTCGACCCTGATCACAGAATGAGTGGTCTTAAGTTGCACTAGATCAGACAAAGACTAATTAGCGCCATGCAAAATGAGGCCAATTTTACATTTAATCAAAATTTTTGGAACGAGAACGTAACCAGTTTTATTTGATAGCTTGGCACTTGTGCATACTGGAAATATACCTTAACCCTAACCCTGCCAGATCCAGCACACTGCATCTGTGGTGACTGCTTGACCTTGCTGGACTCTGCACACAAGTCAATGTGACAAAGTATGCAATCTGTTGCGTCTGGCAGGGTTTCTAGCCAAAATACCTTGGAGGTTTAGGGTTAATTAAGAGTGATTTTAGATCAGACTAATTAACTTAAGAAAAGTGCGGGGGGTGGGCGTGGCTATCACCCCCTCCTTTAACTTTTTCGCTGAAGCCGTAGCAACGCAACTGTAGGACGAAAACTAAACCTGTCTGTATTGATGCCTTGGCACCTGTGGAACATGAAAATATCACTTAAGAGTAAATTTAGGTCAGACTAATTAAATTAAGAGCAGCACAAAAAGCGCGGAGTGGGCGTGACCACTGGCCGTCCCCAACTCTATATAATTTCATGAAAATAGAACACACTGTTCCTACAAAATATCCATTTGGGTAGGCCTAATGTTAACTATTCCTATTAACCACGTTAAAATGAACATGTACCGGTATATAGTACGAGTGCCGACTTTAACATAAGTTACATAACACAACCGAAACTTCACAGATGTACTACTATACGGATGTGTACGGAGGTACTTTTATTATGGCTTTTTAAGGTCTTATGTGAAACACACAGTTAACAAGAGATGGCTACATATACAGGTAAATAACAATGGTATACAACAGTTTTTGAGCTTGAGACTGAAGATTGAATTAAAGCTAACGGGTAGCAGGTGTAGGCCTATAGGTTGCTACTTCACAGTCGGTGAAGCATAAAAACACCAATAAAATAAAAAAATTGTGTAGTATGGAATTGGTAGTGACCAAGAAGCCCAAAAAAGTTACGTTAGTTTATGTCTATAATTATTGAGATAATAGACCACAACAGTAATGTTGTCAGGTTTGTTTGAAAACTTAATTGACAATAATTTAAGTTTAAAGGGATCATAACGTTAGGTAAATAGAACCCACTGTTTCTTTCAATCCTATATAGTTATAGACATATACCATAAAACTAACCTGTAAAAATTTCATTTCAAAAGGTGGTAGCGATTTTGAGATATTGCCGAAAATCTGAAGCGGTTATCCACGCAGGAAGAATAATTTGCATGGGAATACACAATCTGAGAAACGTCACTGCAGTATTACGCTTCTCAGATTCAAATTTTGGGGGATAAAAAGTGATATCTTTTTCCATAAGGTCTTTTTCCATGTTATGTTGGCGTAAACCGACCGACCCTAAAATATGGCCGACCCTGGAAAAAAAAATTTTCAAGGGACGAAATTTCATGATTAAAATCTATAGAAAGGATCGATAGGCCACGCTTTCACGGTCTGTATTCATACTGAAAATCAAAATCAAACGAGCTTTTGCCCTTTTGCTTCACGCGAGGTTTCCGTCCTCGCTGAGCTCGCCTTAGGACACCTGCGTTACCATTTGACAGATGTACCGCCCCAGTCAAACTCCCCGCCTGACGCTGTCGTCGGAGCGGGTCGCGCACGACGCGCCGGGAGGCGGCCGGGCGCTTAGCGCCAGAAGACTGGGCCCGCGCGGGGCCCGCTTCCCGCCTCACCGAATAAGTAAAGAGACGACGAGAGTAGTGGTATTTCACCGTCGGCACGAGGCGAACCCGGCCTCCCACCTATCCTACACCCCCCGTGTCTCTTCACAAGGTCAGACTAGAGTCAAGCTCAACAGGGTCTTCTTTCCCCGCTGATTCTGCCAAGCCCGTTCCCTTGGCTGTGGTTTCGCTAGATAGTAGATAGGGACAGTGGGAATCTCGTTAATCCATTCATGCGCGTCACTAATTAGATGACGAGGCATTTGGCTATTAAATCACGTAGACTTGCACGAAATAAGGCCTCGTGTAGGCAAGAGATAAGTACTGCAGCTAAACCGCCCCCGCGATTATACCCATGACGGGGCCCCCGCGATTATACCCATGACGGGGCCCCTCCGCGGGCAGCAAGGCCGAGCGGAACCGCACCGTACAGCCGCAATCCCGTCGATCCAAGGCAGGCCTACTTTACAGGAGCGCAACATCCCCTCAGGGCTGACAGGCTTACCCCGAGAAGGGACCACCGTCCCCTACCCTTACTTACGCATAAAACAATTGAATATAAAGACAGAGCCTTTGATAGCATTTTGCGATAAGATGCTAAGCTGGTTTTTGCTCAACTTTAACCCACAATATATAGACTTACTAGAGAGTAGCGCACCTCTAGCACCAATGGGAATACCCTCTACAGAGGTAGTGGATACCCCAAAACGGCTCTTTATAGCAGCCGAAATAGGCCCAGTGTTGTATTTCGTACATTTACTGGTCTCGGAGTCCCTGAGGGTGTACTTGTGAGCCTCATAGGGAATAGCAATATCAGTTATATATGCATGATTTTTATTACGATCAATAATCACTAGATCGGGACGAAAGTTACCTGAATTGGTATTAACCAGAGGCTCAGTAAAAACCAAATCTTCACCATATCGTCTAACCATATAGCGGGCTACCTGCAAACCTTATTATGTCTTCTCATTCGTGCTTGAAGCACCGTTGGACAACGCTGGAGTATATGAGAAGACGTCTCGATCGCACTGTTACATTGTCTGCACGAGGTAGGACCACCCGTATACGCTAAGTTATTACGACAGGGAAGTGTTTTAGCCCTGAGCACAACAGCTTTGGTATAGAGGTCGCCCTGTAGGATCGAAGGGTTGTCTACCCATGAGGAGGCCGCCGGATGGTCAAAGGCTGCTTTGTCTTCGAGTGTTCACCAAGCCTCCGCATGGTGGAGTCATGGATGTGATGTTTAATCTGAATTTTATAAGCTTTGATATTAGCTAATCCAAGGGCTTTACTAAGGCCACATAATTCCTTTTGGACTGATCTGGAGGCATAGAGATTTCGTATCACCTCATCCTTCGATTTGGCCAGTCGTGACAACGCTCCATGCCGGAGCCTATTGGCTACACAGAATATGTCAGGGAGACCGAGACCACCTAACGAAGTCAGAGTGGTGAGATACTGGGTGCTGGCTGAGTTAGGAAGATAAACTATCGATCGCATAGCTTTGTTCATACATCTATGGATAGCCTTAAGCGCACATGCCGGATAGGTGTTCATACAAAAATGGTATATAAGCCGAGGAACGATATCAGATTTAATCATACTGAGTTTTTGTTGTGGCTTGAGATAAGCGCCCGAAATTGAAACGAGCCAACGATTTAGCGGTTCGATGAGATCGTATTTGGATTTACCAAAGATACCAAATTTCTGGCCCAGATATTTGGTGGTGCCCGTCGCGGGCACTACAGGGATAGACGCACCCTGAGCTTGCCATTCGGAATCAACAACTGGTATGAGTTTAGATACATGGCGACCGTCAATACAATACAAACCATAGTAGCTCCAAAGATCGCAGATTTGAGAGCATTCATTTTCATAAATCTAGCTTCGAAAAATTTCTGACATGAATCTAGAAGTGTGGAAAGTCCACATTTGCTCTCAGCCATGAGAACAAGATCATCAGCGAACGCAAGGGAGTTAAAACGCACACCTCCCATCTCCAGGCCGATGTAATCGGGGAGCGAATCGATCAGTTCGTCAAGAACTAGATTGAACAATCTTGGACTGAGAGGGCATCCCTGCTTAACGCCGCATCTCATAGGAATTGGATCAGTGAGAGTGGAGCCGGACGAAATCCGAGTCCTGACATTCATGTAAAGGTCATCAATGCACTTGATGAACTTATCAGGGATGTTATGTCTTCTAAGGGCTCTTGAAATCGAGCTGTGGTGAACCAAGTCAAACGCCTTCGATAGGTCCAAAAACATGACGTAGTAAGATTTGTTCTCAAGCCTATATTTTGATATGAGATTATCAAGTAAGGAAACATTTTCCAAACACCCATCGACAGGGATTAAAGCTTTCTGTCTCGGATTGAGACTCGTAGCATCGGTAAGTTAGTCTAGTATTGATCACTTTGGTGTAAAGTCGAAGCAAATACGAACCTATAGTAATAGGCTGACATTTTGACATGTTGGTAGGATCGACTTCTCCTTTCGGGATAAGAATGGTATTGTTAAGTTTAAGTTGCTCAGGCACTTTGCCTGATTCCAACCAAAGATTAAAAAGAGCAGTGATGTCGAAAGCGTCAGTTTTATTTAAATCCTTAAAATGGATCTTATCAGGACCGGCTGCCCCGTTCTTCTTCATGTTCTTAAGGGCTTTGGATACCTCGTCTTTCGAAAAGGGGTTATTGATGCCAACCAGATCAAAGTCCCCTACAAATGATTTCGATATAAAGGACTGGTCGTCCTGTTGGGGTTCTTTGCCGAAAATACCCATATAACAAGTATGCCGCACCACAGGCGGGGGCTACCGGTCCTAACGGTTGACCATCCAAAAGATGGCTGGCCAGTTTCTTCGTTTCTCTATTAAAGTAATGCTGGTGCACTTTATACAGTAGCTTCTTCTTGAGCCTACTAGAGGCATCGTTAGGCACGGAAGGCACAACAAATTGATTATTTTTATTATTATTGGTAAATTTCATTCCGATACTCTTGAGAACATTGTTATAATCAAGAGAAACAGAGTTATCCCTCTGATCGAGTAGCTAACTCAGATCATTGCTAACATTGGAATCAATCCGTTTGGAATCAATTGGAATCAATGCGGTATGCAGTGAAAAAGTCTGAAAACCTTTCGTCGCTCTTGGGCTCAGCGACGCATATAGGGGCTCCAAGCACAGGAGCATCAAGTAACAATCTGGTTTGGACGACCAGATCCCTGTAAATCGCCTTCCTTCGCTGGCCCTTGATTGATTCAAGGGTCCTATCCTTCAAGACTTCATGTATCGCCATGTTCATAAATCTAGTGTTGGTGGGAAGTTGAGCTTCAATATTAGCCAGAATCGCAAGATCCTCCTCACTCCACCGGTCTCGGCGGGTATTCGAAGCCTCGGAAAGGCTAGCTTCTTCCTGGTTAAAGTCCACGTGATGGGACCGCTTCATATGAAGTCTGAGTCCCGGGTAGGACCTAAAAGATCAACCGCACAGATCGCAAGAGAAGCCGGATGGAGGAGTTGGACTCACGGTTCTGACACAACATTGAGGATAGTGGCACGCGACACTATTCAAAGAGTGGAAGTGCTTACCACACTTATCGCAATTATAGGTGATTTTTAAATTATGACTAATTAGATGCTTCTTGATATTAGGATGACCAACTAAGGGCTTATCGCATTTATTACAAGTGAACAGCGATGTGTCAGAAGGGTACGTGAGCAGAATGGTATTAACGAGATTCTCCGGGCTATCCACAGCCAAGACAGCGGAGTGACCGAGAGCGGAGGATCGAAGACCCAGAGCTCGAACATCCCTCATCATCATGCAACGGGCACAGGGAAGCGGACCAACAACAATTTTAAAAACTGATTTTAATTTTTAATTAAAAAAGTTTAAGTTACTTATTTTTCAATTGGTTTTTTCAATATTTCCCTAGTATTTTCCTAATATTTCCCTAGTATTTACCTAATATTTCCCTAATGTTTTATAAATAAACTGTTAAAAACGAACGAAAGGGTAAAAAGGTGGAACAAACACGTCCTAACGGACGGGAGAACCGCAGTACTCCGTGGACAGCAGTCCAGTCACGACAAGATCAAAAGAGGGAAGCAGCACTGCTCCCTCCGGAAGCGTCACAAATATTTTGATCACAGATTACCAGGGGATACCACGAGGAGGTTTTCTGCCATAGAGTCATAGTTACTCCCGCCGTTTACCCGCGCTTCGCTGAATTTCTTCACTTTGACATTCAGAGCACTGGGCAGAAATCACATTGCGTCAGCGCCCCGGTTGCGGACGTCGCAATGCTCTGTTTTAATTAGACAGTCGGATTCCCCTGGTCCGTACCAGTTCTGAGCCAGCTGTTGGGTGCCAGCCGAAGCGACCGCAGCGAGGCGGCCGCGCAGCCAGAACTGTCCACGAGGCGGGCCCCACGCCGGTCCGGGCTCGCACGACGCCAGAGGCTCGGGAGCCGGCGCGCCAGCGGACGGGAGCCGGCGCGCCGGCGGACGGGGGCCCCGCACCCCGACTGGAAACCGCGGGCGCTGCGCCGCCGCGACACCCCGTCGCCGACCGCGGAAGATACGGAGAACCAGCGCGACTCTTGCGAGACGCCGGCCCCGCTCCCGCGGAGGCAGACGGGGGCGCTACGGGCGAACCCGCGGCCCAAGAAGGGGCGAGGCACCGCCGCCCACGACCCGACGCGCGCGGCCGACCTCCGCCGACCCGACGCCCGCTCGCCCGACCCGCGTCGTGGTGCCGCGGCGACCCGCTTCCAGCCCCGGCCCGACCGACCCAGCCCTCAGAGCCAATCCTTCTCCCGAAGTTACGGATCCGGCTTGCCGACTTCCCTTACCTACATTGTTCTATCGACCAGAGGCTGTTCACCTTGGAGACCGGCTGCGGTTATGGGTACGACCCGAGGCGACGGTCCACGCACTTCCCCGCATTTTCAAGGGCCGGCCGGAGCTCGCCGGACGCCACCGGAGACGCGGCGCTTTACGGGGCCGCAGCCCCTAGCTCCGGACAAGCCGATTCCAGGGATCCCGCACCTTACCAAGAAAAGAAAACTCTTCCCGGGGCCCAGGTCGGCGTCTGCGGGCTCGCTTGCTTTGCAGCTCGGACCGCCAGGAAGGGCAAGCTCCATACCAGAAACCGGAGACTTATTTTTTTGGCCTAAGGTACTGTTTTTTTCACGTATGCTTGAGGTATATTCATGCAGTATGTGTGCGGTGCCGGCCATCCACGCCGCGCCAATGCATGCGCTAGCTAACAGCTAGCCGGCCATCGCGAAAAAACACAATCCTATCTTTGCAATGCATGTGCGCGTGCACTGTTGTGTAAATGTACTGTACATGTACCTGTAGTAAACAGTTGATCTTGGAAATCACATGTGATGTATTCAATATTTTAACTCGCAAGCCAGACGACCGAGAGAAGTGTTTCGACTCGTCTGTGGCTGTTTTCACTCGCATTTTGCGAGCGGGCGACCGCTAAGGGGAAACCCTGACGTTGTACAGTGTGCGTGAGATGTGACCGTGTACCTGTACATGTACATGTATGCACAAAGCGTACGCGATTCGTACACTGTTGGTACTTGTATCCATCTCGTACCTACATGTACATATAGACGTCGCGTACCGACTATCAAGAATTTGTCCAGGTTTTGCCTCAGTTTACGTCATTCATTTTGAGTGGCCGCAAAATTTAAAAAGGGGGGTCAATTTTTGGACAACAAATTACCGCACTAAACGTACACTAGAACCAGTTCTGCTGTTTATTCACATTTAATACACATAAATCAATTAATTTAAAACAAAAATTGCATTATGAAAATGTTAGACTGCAAAATAAATGAGACACCAGCAAAAATGTCAGACAAAATTGGCACAATTTCCAAGTACATTGCGACGATATACATGTAGGCAAAACTGTATAGGTGACGCCCCCCGCCCCCGCCCGCCCCCCCTCCGCGCTTTTTACGCCACTCTTAGGTTAATTAGTCTGACCTAAATTTACTCTTAAGTAATATTTTCATGTTCCACAGGTGCCAAGGCATCAATACAAACCGGTTTTGTTTACGTCTCTACAGTTGCGTTGCTACGGCATCAGCGAAAAATGTGAAGGAGGGGGTGATAGCCACGCCCAACCCCGCACTTTTCTTAAGTTAATTAGTCTAATCTAAAATCACTCTTAAGGTATATTTCCAGTATGCACAAGTGCCAAACTATCAAATAAAACTGGTTTCGTTCTCGTTTCAAAAATTTTGATTAAATGTAAAATTTGCCTGATTTTGCTTGGATAGGTCAGTTAACAATATTTACTATAAAATACAGCCTCCCAAATTTCACTAATTCCTGACAATTCATGCAATTACCAATAGTGTATGCTACCATTAAGGCAATAATGATAGTTTCAAGCTCGTTTCCGCCCAAAAACCCCTACCATTGGCACAAATTCCACAAAACTCGACAACTGATGTCAGAACAAGCCCTTAAAGGTAGTATACACCATTGGTAATTTTTGGAATTATCATGAATGGATGGATTAGGGGGGTTGTATTTCATAGTAAATATCGTTTAAGTGACATGTCCGAAGTTTTACAATCATGGATGCTGAGAAACGCAAGAAAAACGACGTTCGTTTTCAACCGGAGTCGGGCAGTTTTTCTTATGTTGTTTTTGTTTTTTCGCGATCGCCGTCCGGCGATAATGAATTTTGGTTTTTACAATTCAATTTTTGGAACAATTACAGGATATCTAGCGCAATCACTTTGCTGGATGCCTACAATCATTATTTACTTTCAAATAAGTAAGATATTTCTTAATAAGTCGGTAGTAAATTTTTTCGATATCTGCAAATGGTGTATCCTACCTTTAAGTCAAATCCTTCAATAATCTTCATTGCATTTTTTGAGGATTTAGGAGGATGTAAGATGATTGGCAAAAATTGATTTAGGAAGATGCAATGGGTTAAGGTTGTAGACCAGCATTCTTTATTGATGTTTAGACATGCAACCCAGCATTATCTCGATCTCCGCATTGCTTTGGAATGTCATCGCTACTGACAACCTATTGATCAAGTTGGCAGAGGGTTGAAATAGCAGTCACTGGTCACCCCTCCACAGAAAGAACTGATGATTTTAAATGAATCAAATTTTTACATGGTAGCAATTGGAGGATTTGAAGAATTGAGGATGATAATTCCTAGCCAAAATGGTTACTACGGGGTTAAGGTTAAAGTAAAACAAATGATATTGGCCTGAGTAAAAATTATAAATGAAAATGGGCTAGTAAAAATTCCTGAGGGCTAGTAAAAATTCCTGAGGGCTAGTAAACAAACTTATTTAATAGGCTAGTAACAAAACAAGCTTAAGGCCAAAGTAGACAATAATAGTTCTGAAAGAGAAGTATCGCAAGAAACTAATACCTAAATTAAAGCTGTGACTTATCTACACCTTACTTTTTGTCGGTCAATGTTTTGAGGGGTGCGGCCTATAACTATGCCTTCACTTTTTGTTTCCAACTACTGTACCAACATCAAGATTTATCACACATTCATCTTTCTACGTCAAGTATCACCCTTGCGTATAATTTATTAGGCAAAGATTCACCAAACTGTCACAGGTTGGCCTCTTGTACCTATGTTTATTTTTGACTCCCATTCTGCCTTCTCTTTTTATTCCTTTTTGCAGGTTTGTTTTTGGTTTTAAGTTGTTTTGTTTTCATTTTGAGTATGTTTGTCTTGTTTCTATCTTATATTCCGTATTGTTGGGTCGAATAAATAATAATAATGTAGCAAACGTACTTGTTGCCCGAGTAGGCATCAATCCCAACGTTCCACCCACCCGTCCCATGCGACGTCACCCAACACCAACAAAAAAGCGATCAATAGCCCACGCTCAGCCCATGGGAAAATGTGGAAAAATGTTTACACTGTTCAAGGCAGGCTAGGCAGGCACAAAATATATGTACCCCATCCATTAGATGACATTACATCGCACAGCGTACACACCCGGCCCTAGCGTTTACAATTACATGACGTACATAATACATGGTGCCGGCAACGGGCACAAGACAAATTCTCTCTACTGAAAGAGTCAGGTTGGCATAGCGGTTCTTTCCTCACCCTCCACTACTATGACGCGGGTTCGAACCCCGCCTGGTCCAACATGTGGATTGGGTTTTCAGTCCCTGCCTGACTTCGTGGGTTTTCCCGGCACCGGTGCGCATATACCGGCACGCATATACCGGCACGCATATACCGGCACGCATATACCGGCACGCATATACCGGCACGCATATACCGGCACGCATATACCGGCACGCATATACCGGCACGCATATACCGGCACGCATATACCGGCACGCATATACCGGCACGCATATACCGGCACGCATATACCGGCACGCATATACCGGCACGCATATACCGGCGCGCATATACCGGCGCGCATATACCGGCGCGCATATACCGGCGCGCATATACCGGCGCGCATATACCGGCGCGCATATACCGGCGCGCATATACCGGCGCGCATATACCGGCGCGCATATACCGGCGCGCATATACCGGCGCGCATATACCGGCGCGCATATACCGGCGCGCATATACCGGCGCGCATATACCGGCGCGCATATACCGGCGCGCATATACCGGCGCGCATATACCGGCGCGCATATACCGGCGCGCATATACCGGCGCGCATATACCGGCGCGCATATACCGGCGCGCATATACCGGCGCGCATATACCGGCGCGCATATACCGGCGCGCATATACCGGCGCGCATATACCGGCGCGCATATACCGGCGCGCATATACCGGCGCGCATATACCGGCGCGCATATACCGGCGCGCATATACCGGCGCGCATATACCGGCGCGCATATACCGGCGCGCATATACCGGCGCGCATATACCGGCGCGCATTTACCGGCGCGCATTTACCGGCGCGCATTTACCGGCGCGCATTTACCGGCGCGCATTTACCGGCGCGCATTTACCGGCGCGCATTTACCGGCGCGCATATACCGGCGCGCATATACCGGCGCGCATATACCGGCGCGCATATACCGGCGCGCATATACCGGCGCGCATATACCGGCGCGCATATACCGGCGCGCATATACCGGCGCGCATATACCGGCGCGCATATACCGGCGCGCATATACCGGCGCGCATATACCGGCGCGCATATACCGGCGCGCATATACCGGCGCGCATATACCGGCGCGCATATACCGGCACGCATATACCGGCACGCATATACCGGCACGCATATACCGGCACGCATATACCGGCACGCATATACCGGCACGCATATACCGGCACGCATATACCGGCACGCATATACCGGCACGCATATACCGGCACGCATATACCGGCACGCATATACCGGCACGCATATACCGGCACGCATATACCGGCACGCATATACCGGCACGCATATACCGGCACGCATATACCGGCACGCATATACCGGCACCGGTGCGCATATACCGGCACGCATACCGGCACCGGTGCGCATATACTGGCACCGCTATATAACCGTTAAATAAAATGTACTCAATGTGCTACATGTACATATGTTTACACTGATTACATACCGATCATTTGGAGCATCCTTCACCAATGCACTACTACTCAGTGATGACGAGTCCTTGAGTAATTGATTGGATTCCTCATCTGATTCCGAAGTATCATACTGAACTGCAAGACCATTGGTGTTGCCTTCTGGAGCTTTCATCGTCTTCTCAATGATACTCATCTCAAATTAACTGCATACAGAATCGGTCAATATATGTGTCATTAGTAAGGTACATTGTACTAAAGTTTGTTTTATCATAATATTCACTTTGCTGATACTTGAGTTATTTGCGTTGATGAACACTAAACCAAAAGTGACTGATCAATAATACCAGTACCTTCACTATTTTGTTTATTTTTAGGCCAAAACATATACATGTACATGTACGGTAGTTCTGCTTCCTGTGCTTATATAGCACTTTATCACCAAAGATTTCAAAACGCTTTAACATTATTACCCCGGTCATTGGGCCCATTAAACATTCCAAATACCATTTCAGCTCCCTGGGGAGTATACAGCTCAATGCTGCCATTTCAGCGCAAAGCAGCTAAATCTACCAGAATAATCTCTGCCCTCAAAGGTACCCATTTTACTCCTGGGTGGAGAGAAGCAATGATTGACAAAGTGCCTTGCCCTAGGGTACACACACCAAAGTCCCAGGCCGGACTCAAACTCAGAACCTGCAGCTAAACCTACAGATTACAAATTAAATGCTCCAGACCACGATACCCTGAATATAACTTGCGAAAATAAATAAACAAACAAACAAACAAACAAACCATAGACATCTAATAAAAGCTAGA
Organism: Crossaster papposus; assembly: GCA_037893245.1. Classification (NCBI taxonomy): domain Eukaryota; kingdom Metazoa; phylum Echinodermata; class Asteroidea; order Velatida; family Solasteridae; genus Crossaster; species Crossaster papposus. Next base: position 112,865 of record JBAIAA010000656.1, on the reverse strand, counting down.
CACGACACATACATGTACATACTTTTATCATTGTAGTCATTGTTCTGAAAATAGGCCGCGTCAGAAAACACACGCATATTGCGCCGCGCGCATCATATCATGGATGTCTGTGACGTCACAGGTCAAAGTGTATCGACTGTGTGGTAAACTACAAGCGCCCGGCGCAGTGACTGTTTTATGTCATGGCACAAGCTGTACTGTGGCTGCGTGCCGAGGAGACATCAATCGCTCTCGGGCGGAGATAGCGCACAATGCTTCCAATCGCGAGTATAGTATGGCAATGCAAAATAATAAACCACATTTAATACATTTCACTGAATTATGTTGTATTTTCTCGAGATCTAGTATCGCCAGGTCATGTTTAAATCTTAAAAAAGCCATAACTAGGGGGGGGGGGATTCCTATGGCCCAGTAACTCAGACCATGGAGGAATATTCCTCCATGCTCGCACAATGTAGAAACAAGCGCTCTTCAACATACGTTGAACGAGCAGCACCAACGCTATTTTTACAACACATACACATGTAGCAACGACTTACGGCACCTAAACTAAAGTAATGGCATAGGTTACAATGTACGCGAGTTACTCCATGTTCCGATAATTCCTAACTTTCGTAAAATCCGTCAAAAAGTTATTGCGCAAGTCACTTAACTTACGCAATAACTTAATTATGCCGTGGACTTTCGCAAGTAAAGTTTCGTAAAATAAATTACTACCAGCGACAAATTCAAATAACTTTTTCACTTACACTTTTATAGCATTATCCCCTTGTCAGCTTATTAAATGTATTACTGGTGGCACTAACCTCAAGAGCTCAATCACTAAACTGCAAGTACAAAGTACGGGTAACCCATAGTACAGTGTATGTAACGTACGCGTACTGACTGTGAAAACTCCGCGATAGTCGGGCAAATGTGGCCTTCCAAAGTTTAAATTTCACTGGCGACGTCTGGGGATCCGACTTTGGTTGATACTGTTTAGTGAGGGCGCTGTTTGCATATTATGGGCAGAGCCGTAGATACGGCTCTGATTATGGGCCTTTTCGAATCCCTGGCTTTGTCTTTGTCTTTGGCTTAAGGCGAGATCCTCTGCCACATTTAATGCATGTTGTGCTTCAGAAACATTCAATTGATTGATATGAACCCAAAAATTAGACTATTTATATTTGCTTTGATTTGTATATTTCAGGTCATTCCAGCCAGTAAGCAGTTTGCAGCATTATTAATCTTATTCATGCTTTAATTTCTATTAGCTTCTGAGTAGCACCCTTGTAAAACTAGCCTGTTATTTAGGTCTAACGATAGGCCTACTTAATAAGTAAATAACCAATATGCATAGGCCTATATTGTTTGATTAATTTTGAGTTATTTCCCCCCTAATTTCCTCAGGAAAAACGGCTAGAATTGCGTTGACTTGCGTGTAACTGTAAGACGTCCAAATCGTATTGCCACGGCCACCGAGCTGCAGCTGGCTGCGGTCAGTGTGCTCAAACCATTTGGAGTCAGAATGATTGATGTAGGCTAGTGGTACGGGAGAAAGAAGACGAACTAAAACTGAAGCGAGGGGCAGAGCTAACAATTACTGCCCTTGGATGACTCTTTGTATTAATAAATTGATGTATAAGAGTGGTTTTTTTAAAGCTCATTCAATTCAAAATAATTGCCTTGACTCATTAGCCGAGTATAAGAAGACCAGAAATCTTGTCACATCTAGTATTAGGAAATATAAACGTGATTATTTCGATCAGGTGTCCACAAAGTACAATTCCTCTAAACATTATTCCTCTAAACGTCATTGACCCCTGCCCAGCGCAAGATCGACACCATATGCGCTGGTTTCACCCCGGATACATCTACCCCACTACCAGTTCAGACATCTGCAGTCATGAATTCAATTGAGCCTACAATCATCGCAAAGATTGTCAACTTGAGTCTCAAGAATGGGAATATTCCAGCAGCATTAAAGATCGTCCATGTTCGTCCATTGCTGAAGAGGCCAGGACTTGATCCAGAGTCGCTTCAGAACTACCGCCCCGTGTCAAACTTACCGTACTTGTCTAAGGTCCTAGAGCGGGTTGTCTTCTCTAGACTGACTGATTATTTACAATCTATCAATTTGTTTGATAACCGTCAATCTGCATACCGTGCCAATCATAGCGTCGAGACCCTGCTAGTTAATTTATCTAACCACATTTTGTCAGAAATGGATGTCGGAAGACTTACAACAGTCGTTCTACTTACTGGACTTATCGCAGCGTTTGACACGGTCAACCACGATATACTTGCAAACATTATGTCATCTTTTGGTATTTGTGATCGTGCTCTTGATTGGTTCAAGTCATACTTGGGTGATCGTCATCAGCTGGTATGTTTTGGTAACGCCAGATCCGATATTGTTGAACTAAAACATGGAGTTCCCCAGGGATCTGTCGGTGGGCCATTGTTGTTTAACATCTATCTCAGTGGTCTGAAATATGTCTTTGAATCTCATAATATCAGTTACCACTGCTATGCTGATGACGTTCAACTCTTTGTGTCATTAGCACCAAGATGACGCCTTGCTGACTCTCCAGAAACTTGAATCATGCATAAATGATGTCAGTGTACGGTTGAGTTCTAATACTCTCAAACTCAACACTGATAAATCTGAACTTATCATGTTTGGGTCTAAGTCACAACTTGCTAAGATCAATGTCCATGGTATCAACATCCAAAATTCACCTGTTAAGTTGTCGGCGACCTGTCGAAATCTGGGAGTCACCTTTGACTCACTTATGTCAATGTCTCATCATGTTTCAAACACATGTAAATCTGTCAGATTTTAACTTCGTAACTTGGATTTAATTCGGAAGTATCTAACCTGCTCAGCAACAGAGAAACTTGTTCACGCCCTCATTTCATCTCGGTTGGATTTTTGTAATTCCCTGTTGTATCAGCTACCCCGTAACCAACTTGCTCGCCTACAAAGACTCTAAAATTCTGCCGCTCGAATTGTGACCCTGACACCCTCTAGAACCCATATCAGCCCGATTTTGCAGTCTCTGCATTTGCTCCCTGTTGCTGACCGGATTAAGTACAAACTGTTACTGCTTGTTTTTCATTGCCTTCATGATTCAGCTCCTGAATACAACATAGACCTATTAACTCCATATTATCCATAGGCAATTGAGATCTTCTGATGCTTCTTTGCTGGTTGTCCCTCACACTCACAAATCTTGGGGTGATCGATAATTTTCTTATGCAGGTCCTCATCTTTGGCACAAACTACCCCTCGGTATTCGCAATATCTCATTGCTTTCTGAATTTAAAGTTGCCCTGAAGACATATTATTTTGTTTCAGACCACTCAGAATATTCTTGTTTAGTTAAATGTAGACGTTTTGTTACTTCTGATTTGATAGAATTTTGTTTGTGCCATGAGCGTCATTTATGGCGGATAATGGCGTGGTATAAAATTCCGTTATATAGCTCTGTGGGGCAAAACGACTTGTCGTTTAATTGTTTCGCGTAACCGTTACCGCACGAGTTCTACGCGCCTATTGCGCAACGCATGTGCACGCGCGTTTATATAATTTTGTACAATATCTTTTGTTCGACGTGCAACGCACCGCGCGGTTTTACGTTTTGTGCACATACTGGGCAACGCGCTTAACATAAAAATGGGCCTCAAAGTCTTCATTTGAAAGTATCAAGATTGACACTGGATAATTATGCTCAATCTACATGGCCTGTGGTTTAACTATATGTAATTTTCTTTTCAATCGATAAATGCGTTCATATCATTATTTGACTGGAACTCTTACTCTTCGAGTGTTGAAACCGAGGGGTACATTTGCCTATAGTTGGTATTTTACTCGGGCGCCGCGCAAATCACGAAATCATCATGTAGTCTAGAATAGGACCTGGCAGTCTATGGGCTTATTTATGTCTGTGAAATAGACCACATAGACATATAATAAAAGCTAGACACGACATGTAAATCAACCTCGATACCATGGCTACGATCTTGCTGCGCCATGTATTCCCATCACGCCTTGCGCGATCTTAATCCCGGGGAAACTTTGCGGGTATTATGACGTCAGAGACAGAGGCGGGTTGCCGTGAGGCGCGCGCGTAGTGTGTCACTATAGTAACCCGACTTCGCATGTTATGTAAAAGTCTTCCAAAAGTGTGACACTGAAAAAGTCAAATGTACCGCGAAATTGTAGACGTGTTTGAAAAGAACTTGTGCTGATAAAGTAAGTTCAAATTAATCATTCGGATAACTGCAAGTTAAGTCATGAATACAAATAAAAGTATCATCAGGTATTAATTGATGATTTACACCTAAACGGTGTTTATGTTTTCGTTTGAAACACTTTGTCACGATGGCCCAAAATTATACAAATAACAAAAAAACTATCGAGTTTTTACCTGTTCCTGTGCGGTCCTGCGGTCGTGTTAAATTAACATTGTTCTTTTAATAAGACTATAGTTGAACAGAAAGATCTTGATGTTAACTTGATGCGGATTCAATATGATATTTTAAGTTTGATAATTTAAGATTGTATTCTATAATAAAAACAGCGGGAACTATTTAAGTACAATTTTAAATATCTGATTATTATTATTTTTATTTTTTTAAAGAATGAGTAAGATGAACGTTCGACGCAAGACAATCTTCGAGCCAAGACGAGATTCGCTAAATATCTCCAGGTCGGAGGCTAGTCATGCCGGGGATAGGAAGGTATAATCTTCAAATTATAGGTTCCATTGGAAAATGGATTTTTAAAAAAACTTCAGTTCAATAAGTTTCAATTTAAGAAACTTCTTCAGAACCAAGAGTTAGAAATATATAAATATATATAAATAATTCGAACCTAAAGACATTTCGGAGTTTCAGTTTTACTACAAAAATTCTCAAATTAAAAGAAAACAAATAAATGTGTACTTAACAAACAGTAACCGCTTCGAGGTTTCGAACCCATATTTGTTTAAATTTATAGGCCTACGCCTTCCACCGTATCGACCGGGCAGAATGCTTGGCTAAAAAATGGGAATTATATAGCCTAGCCGCATATACGTATATTAAGTAGACTCATCACAAAAAGTATCAAAACAATTACATATGAGCGACTAATTAACGGCCCGAAAGGCGTATTTTGACACCTCGATTGTTGAGATACGATGTTGCGGAGCGAAGTTATTGTCATTTAAAATAGTCGTAGGTCCAGTTTCAAAAATGACAACCATCCCTATAGAAGCAGGTTTGTATTGATCATGTTGATGTTAAATGATCAGCCAACAAGATAATCTCTACATATGCCCGCCTTTTCTTTTCTTTTTGCTTGGCTAGGCTCAGGCTTCACCACAAAGCAAAATGGCGGCAATTTATCTGATCTGAAGTAATAAAACATGTTTATTGAACGATGTGTTCATGTGACAGGTTTCCAAAGGCTCTATGGCTGGTAAGCAACAGGGTGACCAGACGTCTCAAGCAGGGAGTAAGGGCGCCAGACTGGAAGATGAAATGAACAATGATCACCTGAAGAAACTACAGGAAATGTTCCAGGTAAATCCAAAACAAAGACAAACAAAATCACGAACAAAATGCAGAAAACTAAATGAATACGAAGTTATAATTACATCCTAAATAGAAATTACTTAATTGCAGGAATAATGGGTACTTTGGGAGACAATCCCATAGAGACGTGCACAATCTTGTTTGTACCCTAACCCGTTTTTACCTGGAGCTTTTGCCACGAAATTACATATTTATGCTATTTAGACCCAAATCTGTCTTCTCCGAGCCAAAATAACTCCCAAATATCGTTTTGTGGGGTAGCTAGACACTTAGGGAGACACTGAAATGTCTCCCTAAGTGCCACTGTCTCCCAAGTGAATCAAAACTATCACTAATTTGTCTCCCAAAGTGCCCATTAAGTGAAATAACTGTAGGCCTACACTGTTAAAAAAAACATGAGCAATATTCACCCAACTTTTACCCAATATTGGTCGAATTATAAACTGCCTATTCACACCGTTGGGCTTTTATTGGACTGAGTTAACGTACAGACGCCTTGCAGCTCAGTATCACGTGATACGCAAGAACTTCCATAACATGGGCAACGTTGTGAGAACTGTGTTATAGTTAAATATAATAAAATCAACATTTCCACAATGAAGTGCGACCGATCCCCGAGGGTATGAATGGAGAGGTTCTGTCGCCATATCTTGACTGCATGAATGTTAACCTGGATCCTTCCGCTAATGCACTTTTCTCTTCCCTCCATGTAATAATTCGTAACCAATCTGATCTCATCGCAGGAGGCAGATGAAGATGGAGGAGGAGGCTTAGACATCGATGAGTTTCGGCAGTCAATGAGAAAAATTATGGGAGAAGGGATGGTGAGTTGTAACATATCTCTCTTTTTTTACTCTTAACATTAAGACATTAATTGTGCGTGTACACTACAAAAATGTGTATGGAAATTGTTGCATGTTGTATAATTAATTGTATTATGTAATACTCTATGGCTTGATTGACCAATAGTTTAATTGGCATGAATCGTTTTGTTTTAGACAACGAGTTGCTGTATCACACATTAAACCAACACACGAATGTACGGAGTTCTCTCCGTATATACCTGATACTGTCTTAATCTATATAGGCTGTCAAATTGGGTTGGTATATAGAGTCATAAAACGTCCTCGAAGAACGTTCATTTGTAACCCCTTTTTGTGACCCTCACGTTTTCCGTGTCGACCTTTTTTTTTCAATTAAAGAATGTTTTCTTAAAGAAAAGCATTACAATTTGTTTTCTTTTTGAATGTAGTCTACGTTTGGTCAATGTGCCAATTCGGTTATTCTTAATCACTTCCAGGGCGTTTAGTTTCGTTTTGAGACGTTTAAATTCGTTTGACATTCAAATTGCATGAATTGTTAATTTCGACGGTTATTTTGTTTAAATCGCATGATGCAAGAGTAGTTTTTGCAAAATTGAACGAGCAATGATGATTTGAGTTACCCAATTTGCGCGAAACCGAATGACGAGTGATTAGACGCTTATTTGCCGAAATTAACCGAGAAAACCTATATAATACGCGTATTGTTAAAAAAGCCGAGTCTTGCAATTATATAGACGTAGTTACTAATGGGCCCGTTACAAAGGGCTGTGACCTTTGTGCCACCTTTGAGCGACCAACATTTAGCCAAGACGCTCAATGGTCGCCTAAACCCAGAATATCATGTTTCTATGTAACTGCTCCATCGATACTTGTGCCTCCCTTGAACCACCAAAAATGTCATTTTCGGCCATTTTCATGGCGATCTACGAGCGCGACCATTTTGGCGACCACTGTGCCTCCACTCTGCAACCACGGCAATGCTTGAACCTCCCTTCTGCCACCTTTGAGCAACTAACCTTCTCGGCGATCTTTGTGCGACTGTTTCGAACATGTTTAACAATATGCGGCGACCATGGCGTCCATGTGGCTTTCTAAACCTCCTGTGTACCACCTTTGAACGACCTAGGAAACCATTCTGCCTCCTTTGAGCCTTCAAAGGCGACCTGGCAAATTTCATGGTCGCACAAGGGAGGCACAAAGGTAGCCATCCTGTGTAAAGGGACTTTAATATATAGCAAAACACTTGTGTGACAAAACTTTAACACTAACGTCCCAAAACCGAACCGATTTCATAACCTTTCCCGAAGTGAATAAAAAAAGCGAAATGCCATACTTTATTATTATTCGGCTGGAGCTAGGAACAGTTTTACAAATAACAGTAAAATATTCATAAACTTAAAAGAAGGGTGCCCGTAATAGATCCACTGAATTTTACGTCGGTCATTCTTTTTTCTTTCTTTTTTGTTAAGGTTGACGATAAAGAGTTGGCTATTGTCTTCATGAAGGTCGATGCAAACTGTGACGGAACTGTTGACTGGGTAAGGTCTCCATTACATAGTCTACCCATCTTTGTGTTTCCGTTTTGTATACGAAAGTAAATGCTCGTCCATATGAACACGTTTTCGCCTAACAGTGGCACACGTACGTCTGTCCTTTTATATAATGACAGTCCGTCTACCATTCGAAAATACCACAATAGCTCTTTCGCATACCAAATCTTTACACATTGTTGTTCAAAGCTGTCAAACTTGCGGACATGTAACTCATTTCTATGCCTGTGTGTAATGAATATTTACAGCCTTATATTTACAATTCCTTGATCTGATGAATATGTTTTTGACAATGCATACTGTGACAAATTCCCCGCCCATGCAGGATGAGTATCTATCGTACATGCTGATGGAATACCAGGAACGAGATCATATGAGTAATCTCTTTAAAGAGGTAGGCCAAGTAGACTACAATATCCTAAAGTCGCTAATCTAGCCAATAATTCTGTATATATTTCGGTATACATGTATTTATTATAGGTTTTCCCAGTCAATTTCGGCAAATAAGCAGCCAATTTAACCACCGCACCATTCTATATCGCGCGAAATGGAATGCTGCTGAAAACAGTAATTTGATTTCGTTTTATGACTAGTTTTATGACTGTTGCGTCATTCGATTTAACAAAATAACCATTCAATTTAACAATTCGACAAAACAGCATTCAAATTCGCATGAGTTTTTTCGAGACGTATATTCGGTCATTCAAATTCTTTATTAGGCAGGCATTTCTGCCATTTGTGCAATCTAAAAAACGCCTGGTTTAAATTGTGTTTCTTTTAAAATGGCATGAAAACGGTTTACTTATTGGTGAAGGAATCAACATAAATAAACAATATATATGTTTGTTTCTTGTACACAGCCATTTAGTCTCTGAAGAAGATCTTGTTAAGATCGAAATATTAGGCCCTCTTAACTTATTTGCAGCAGTATTAATCTTATTCAACATAAATAAACAATAGAAAACCAAGGAAATAAAAGAAGAAGAAAAAGAAACACCCAAACAATAAAAAACGTTGATATTTCACCAACAAAAACACAAAAACAAATGTTGTCTTAGTCAAGTGACCAATATAGACTCCCCAAAAAATATATAACATAGGCTAAATACAAAATATACGAGAAACATAGGACTAAACAAATAAAGAAAAACAAAGTTTTTTGTTTACTTGTTAGTGAAGATACCAAACAGTTGTCTACCATAATTTATTTAGTTTATCTGTTTGTTTCCTTTCTTGTCGTACCTATGTGGTGGTATACACCGGGTTCAACCCAAAACGGTGGTCTATTCGACGGTTATTTAAAACCCCTTCTGAATGATGTGAATAAACTTAATCATTTGACATCTTTTAAATCTACGTGATTTTATCGCAGATACCCTTCCCGAAGCCGCTTAGAGAAATCCACAGGTAGGCCTATTTCAAAAAAAAACTAAATCTAATTTCAGTGTAGAATTGTCTTGGGGAATAGTGAAGAGTTAATTTCGTATGATAGGATTGATCTGGAACACACAGACAAGTTAAATGATGTACATAATTTGTGTGGGGGATATTTTCAATTTTATTATCGTTTATGAACGTTTCAATTTTATTATCTGCAATGATAGTGTTCTAGGATCCAGACTTTGTTAACGGAAAACTATATATCAGTGTTGAAATGACATCTACAATCACGTCTTCATACGTCTTAATATTTAATTTTGTTATGCAACGACTATTTTGCAGCAACCATCGTGACATGCTCACAAAAGTTGGTTTCTACCAAAACCTAAACCTTCGCCATGGTAATCTACATGATGAGGGGGAACATGGAGGGCGCTATATCTCAGTCAGCAAAGAGGGAGTTATCAACTTCTGGAGCATGGATATGCACTTACAGCGTTCAGTGGCAGTAAGAACAATGAATTTGGTTTCAGAATGTATGTGTCCCAATTATTCTTGGAAGCATGTACGTTGACAGGCTGACTGACTGACTGGCTGACAGGCAGGCTGGCTGACTGACTGGCTGGCAGGCAGGCTGGCTGACTGGCTGACAGGCTGGCTGCGTGCTGACAAGCTGGCTGACGTGCTGACTGACGGGCTGGCTGACGGACTGACTGACAGGCTGGCCGACGTGCTGACAAGCTGGCTGACGAGCTGACTGGCGTGCTGACAAGCTGGCTGACGTGCTGACTGACGGACTGATAAGCTGACTGACGTGCTGACTGACGGGCTGACTGACGGACTGACTGACGGACGTGCTGACAGGCTGGCCGACGTGCTGACAAGCTGGCTATGAACGTGCTGACTGACGGGCTGACTGACGGACTGACTGACAGGCTGGCCGACGTGCTGACAAGCTGGCTGACGTGCTGACTGACGTGCTGACAAGCTGGCTGACGTGCTGACTGACGGACTGACAAGCTGACTGACGTGCTGACTGACGGGCTGACTGACGGACGTGCTGACAGGCTGGCTGACGTGCTGACAAGCTGGCTATGAACGTGCTGACTGACGGGCTGGCTGACGGACTGACTGACAGGCTGGCCGACGTGCTGACAAGCTGGCTGACGAGCTGACTGGCGTGCTGACAAGCTGGCTGACGTGCTGACTGACGGACTGATAAGCTGACTGACGTGCTGACTGACGGGCTGACTGACGGACTGACTGACGGACGTGCTGACAGGCTGGCCGACGTGCTGACAAGCTGGCTATGAACGTGCTGACTGACGGGCTGACTGACGGACTGATTAACAGGCTGGCCGACGTGCTGACAAGCTGGCTGACGTGCTGACTGACGTGCTGACAAGCTGGCTGACGTGCTGACTGACGGACTGACAAGCTGACTGACGTGCTGACTGACGGGCTGACTGACGGACGTGCTGACAGGCTGGCTGACGTGCTGACAAGCTGGCTATGAACGTGCTGACTGACGGGCTGGCTGACAGGCTGACTGACTGGTTCAGAGCTTAACTTATAAGCATTACATTGTTATATATAACTGTGTTACACCAGTGAATAGATACATACAAAGACTTCCAGTGAACTGAATCAATTGTACAAACCTTTACGGTACGATCAGGTTTAGCAGAATGCATTGTCTTGCTTAATATTGTTTCTGTATACACTTATCACACCAATATTTGAAGCAATCCTACTCTATCACTGAACTTGTTCTATCTTCATATTCTTACAGATAGAGCATTCTCGGGAGAAGTCGAAACCTATGTGGTTAACAGACATGGTCTGCATGCCTAACGTGAACATGATAGCTATATCGTCTACAGAGAGAGATATCAGTGAGTCATTATCGGATCTGCTTGCCAAACTCTTAACAGTTTTAGAACAATGCAATAAATAAACAATAAATCGAACTGAACGGCAATTTAATTGTTTGAATGTCTGTATACGATTTGCTGCAGATTAAAATCCAGAGTCCGACATTGAATTCAACCAAAGTTTGTAACATTCAAACCAAATAACTGCCCTGTTGCGATTTATAACTGAAAAAGGGTGGTTTAAGAGTATTAATTTTGACGAATAATTATTTAGTTTAACAGTGCTAATAATATACTCAATACCTTACTCCAATTCATCCTTGGACTTTTTGCTGTGTAACTATGCTAATTCGTTTTATTTTCACTCTAATTGTAGGTTTTTATGATGTGAATGCGACCAAATTTGATCGGTGTTTTCAGGTCTCTGGACTCGATAACTGCGCTCTGACGATGGATTACTGGTAGGTTGTTCGAACAATCCCACCTTCCTTCACCACACTGATACATTTAATCAAATAAATGTTCATTAAAATAAAGTTATAAAACAGACCTATAGGAAAATGTCAAGATCGCGTATGAATATTGAGTAACTATTCAAGGTTTGTAGCGTACTACATGTTTTGCTTTCTTCTGAACAGGGTTGATCCTCGTAACATGAATAAAGCGGTGTTGGTCTTTGGAGATGCGGGAGGTAATGTGTGTTGTATCATCTTCACAGAGATAATAGGATCTGCGCTATTTGGTTCACAGAATACCAAATCAGGTCAGTCTATTATATCACGTGTAACATCATTCTTACACAAACATTTCTGATCATGTCCATTCTCACGATTGTGACCCTCGTACGGAATTCGGGCTTAACGACAGAATCTGCTTTCGTTTGTTTATTTCTGTTGAGGAATCCAAGACAGAGTGTTACTGTTAGGCTACATCCGAAACTCTTGTCTATGGCTAACTTGTTGTGCGCCCATTACAACTACGTGGGGAAATGCTGACAATAGCCGTGGCCGTAGCTCTGGAATCCTGTTTTGGATACGGCCTACTACTTATATACTCTTCGACCGAAAACTGTAATGTCAAGACGTCGAAACTGCAGGCTAGGTGGCCGGTAACGACAGTAATAGATCTTAACGTATTGCAGTTATTTTAGCTGCTGCAACAGTTCAAGTAGCCCATATAACGGCTTTTCAAAAAAGACAACACATCTGCATAATTAGCAATAAAATAGTAATATTAATATTAGGCATTTCTTTAGATGTTGATTTTAGCCAACACGAGCTTCGATTTTATGCAAAACAGAAAAACAATGGTTCGAAAAGCATTTATTATTTACCTTACATTTTTCTCTCGAAAACACTAGACCATCGCAAACCGAATGTCAGTGGAACGTATTATATTCGGAAAACTTAAGACTTTTCAAAAACGCATTCCTTCCGTTTTGTTCACGTGACATTGGCAGCTTAGTACTGAACCGAATGTTTATCAATTTGGTCTGAAAAACCAGACTAAAAAAAAGGAAACACAAATCTATATACAACTATCTTTGACACGATTATGAAATTATTCTAAGAGAAACTCGTCATGATGTTCCCCTCAAATAAAAAAACAAATTATATTTCTAATCAATAGTTGGCTCGAGGAGGGTTCCCTTTCCAGAACTTCTCAAAGGAAGCGTCAAGGGAGTGGTTGCTATGAGATTTTCGGTATGTATCATAATGTTTGCTACAGTATGAATTGTCAGGAAGAGATCGTATACCCAGTCCCCCAATGAGTATCGCCGTGATATAATTTTAAGTGCCCGGATATTATGTTGGACGCGAAAGCAGATTGCCATGTCGTCTTAAACTTAAGTGACTGGTAATCGACGATAAACCTGGTTCTGCGCTCTTTTTGCAAGGCCAACAGTATTACGAAAGCTTGAGCTTGGATATAAGTTTACTTCACTGGTTATCCTAAAAAATATCAAAAAACCAATCTCACCCCTAGCCATAATAGTCTTGGTTCCAGTATGCAGCGCGCATAGGCCGTAAATGCGGTCGCCTGCATCGCATACCCATAGGACGTCTTGGAACCACGACTAACCCCTATGGTGCGCTCAGGGTAGATACGAATAAAGAGAATATGAATATTCATGTTACATGCTTTTTATAGCGAATGTGATGAGCAATTAAGCCCATTATGTACAATGCACACGTACGTACATCACAACGCGATATGCTATATAGGCTAAGCATAGGCCTAATTCTTTATGCTGCTCTCACACCGTGGCGAATATGCTAGCGAATGTGCCTACGAATGGAAATATTTGACAATCGCTCAAACTTCGCAACATTCGCCTTGTCTTCGTAAGCGTTGGTAACAAATTTGCAACATTCACAAGTTATTCTCCACCTCCTTACGAAGATCGGTCAATTTAGGAAGCGCTTCCTAAATTTCAGCGAATGTTGTGAAGATGGTCATTCGCCGTCGATTTTCGTAAGCATTGGTAAGCCATTGGTAACGTTGGTAAGCATTCGTAAGATATTCGTAAGATATTTAAAGAGAGGTCGGGGGACGACCGAGGACGACCGACGGGTGACCGAGATACAAATATTCACTATCCAATCGTTAGGCGAATTCACCGCGAAATTTTAATATTCATATTCGCTAGCATATTCGCCACAATGTGGGAGCAGCAGTAGGGTGGGTTTTCACGAAGCACGCGAACGATTTGCGAAGGATGCGAATGCCGAAAAAATTGCAAAGTCCACCATTCAGAGAAGTTTTTCTCCTGTGTCGCGACAATGCAGTTTGTGCGTAGTTCTCACAACGTATGTGCGAATGTCGTGTGTTCCGAACTATGGCCAGTCCACATACACGAAGAACATGCGACTAAAATGCAAACAACACGAATGTTGCACAAATCTCGGGCAACATTCATGTGGACATTTCGCGACACATGCGACACATGCGAACATTTTGCGCATATTTCGAGATTAATGAACGTCGTGCGACATTCATGCAACATTCGTACATAGGCCCTATGTCACGCGATTATCTTGCAAAAAGCTCGCGTTTGTTTCTTTGGCGAAGTCACCTGTTCTCAAGAAGTACGCGAATAGTTCTTGAATAGCTCGAGAAATGATCGGACGAACTTTGCTGCTTTCGCCAAACATGCGTTAGACAATCTCCAAACTGTCGGAATCTGTTTGGGGTTTCACGAGGATTTTGCGAAACATCCACGCACGTCGTGAGTAGGTCGTGCTTATGACGAAGCTTTTAAGACATTTTCGAGAGCAAATCACGACCCGGGATGCTGGAAACGTTTGCAAGAAATTTCAAGCTTGGACTTTGCAATTTGTTTTCGGCATTCGCATCCTTCGCGAATCGTTCGCGTGCCCCGTAAAAAAACACACACCCATATCTCGAGCTATTCACGAACTGTATGTACGAATGTCGCATTAATGTCGCACGACGTTCATTATTCGCGAAATATGCGCAAACAATTCGCATGTGTCGCATCTGTCGCGAAATGTCCGCACAAATGTTGCCCGAGATTCGTGCAACATTCTGTTGCATTTTAGTCGCAGGTTCTTCGTGTATGTGGAGTGGCCATAGTTCGGCAACGCTACACACAACATTCGCACATACGTTGTGAGAACTACGCACAAACTGCATTATCGCGACACATTTGGAGAAAAACTTCTCCAAATGTTGGACTTTGCTTTTGGGGGGCATTCGCACCCTTCGCGAATCGTTCGTGTGCCCTGTGAAAACCCACCCTTAGGTATAGCACCGAAAGATATATATCATGTTCTGTTGATTATGGATTGACAAAACCGGGGATTTTGAGTGCTCTGAAACCCAAACGGATGCAATCACACTTTTTCAGCCTCGATTCATATGGGTCAAGTTGTTAGACATGTCCCATCACGAACGTTGAGCAGTGGGCATGGTTGCTCAGTGCTGGTTCATTTTGATGCACGGACAAAGACGACAGTGTCTAACTACTTGATTTTTAAGTCTACCGGGCCTGACGCATTCTCGTTACTATAGATTCAATTAATTGTATACTTATGGTTGGGCAGCCCCTTCATGAGGATTGGGTACGAAAGGTGAAATACTGCGGCAATTTGAACTCGTTCGTCTCATGCGCTACGACCAACGAAACATCTATCTACATCGGTGATTTGAGCAGAAAGAAGTCGTAAGTTAAAATGCAGCCACGTATGACACTTCCTGAATCCTAATCAAGGGGAAGAAATAAATAGTTGATTTAAAAACATTACCAGAAAGATTAATGCGATTTATAAATTCAGAATCATCCACAGATAAAAACTAACAAGGAATGACTGTCAATTAAAAATCTGAAATTTGGTTGCGAGCCAAATCGTTTGCTCTATTTCGAGACAATATTACGATGTTGTTCAGTAATCCTTATTTGAAGAAAAATTATATCAAAATCAATATAAAAAAAATAATAAAATCTCTTTCATTTCTGTTTTGAAGTAGGCATCTGTGGCCATCGATTAACATTTATTGGGCTTCTTCGCTGACAGTGTTTATCCGCAATAATCATGAAAAATAGAGTATGGAATAAAACACATATTTCTTGTCTAATATATTTGTTGGTTCCATTTTCGGTTTCCCAGCGGATCGTTTATCAAGATCAGGAAAGGTATTCTCTGTTTTGACTACTGCAAAGAAACAAACGTGATTGGTAAGTATCGTACTTGTATTAAATGCGATAATACAAAATACAGTCGGTTTTGCCGACTGGGTTGGTTGAAGAAAACGTGTACACATTTTATGGAGAAAACTTACCTTTAACGTGATGTCATATGACACATATGACACCGATCCATAGAAAGATTTCACGAATAAATGGTATTTTATTTATGTGTAGTTACCGGAGGAATGGATCGGTCCGTAAGGACGTGGAACCCCTACGTGACTACCAAAGCAACGTCTGTCATGAAAGGTCACACTTCGGCTATCGTACACATTGTTGTCAATAGTACACATGGTCAGATCATTAGCGTTGGCAAGGATAAGGTATGTATTACGGCCAGTGTTTCATTTGGTTTCGAATAGAGGTTTATTCATGGGTGTGGTCCTATGGTATATGTACATTGTCATAGTTGAATGGGATTTAAATAGTTACTGGACCGTAACATTCTACTGGACTGTGACAGTATGATATCGGACTTTACCTCTCTTTAAACAAATCCTCCTGAGCCACCAATTAGACAACAACAAAAAAGAAAAGAAATAAATTCGAACCTAAGGAGAAATCCGCCAAAGCCGCAACAAAAACCAATCCACAATCTCCAATATCTACGCCTTCCACTGTACATATCGACTGAGCATTCGGGATATGATGCTCAAGACGAGGATTCATTGCAATAGTACATAGTATATGTACATTCGTTGTATTCATGTTAGTACATTCGTTGCATTTGCGTACGTACATTAAAAATACTGACAATCCATCCACTCTGATGTCGTTTTTGTGCCTTTGTGGAAAGGGTAGAATGTCCTCTGTCCATTGCTAGGTTCATCATGTCATTGCCGTGGATGACTATAACGACAGTTACGAAAGTTGTGATGAAGTTGTTTACTCAGGCAAGCTTTAAAGGACAAATTATTTTGCTGTTTGAACACATTGAAAAAGTAATGACAGCGACAGGGGATACTGATATATTTTCCGATCCCTTTTTTGTCCCGTACACTTTAGTCCGGCAGTCAGAGGGATGGACCTTGTTTTGTTGGATTATAATGTTTCTATATTTGTTCAACACCAGGATACCATACAATAGTCGTTAGCTCACCGCCGGCCTCTGGTTCCCGCCGTGTGCGGACTGCCAGTGTCGGTCCAGGTAGGGTTTCCGCATGAAGATGCGGCGTCTCAAACCCGAATGTAACACGAAATCTCTCCTGCATTCTGCGCACCGGTTGCGTTTGATTGCTCCTCCGCTCAGTCGGTGACCGGCTCCTACTGCGTCCCATCCTTGGCCTGTAGAAAGACAAAATGAATGAGGGGATCTGGTTAAATTAACACACACCAATCACCAAACTGATCAGGGGGGTTGAGCTTGCGCTTGGTGGTTAGTGGTTCGTTATTAGCGCCAGCGCAAGGCAATGTGGCTTGGAGGCTTTCTTCCGCCCTATGCTCTGTCGTGATTCCGTGTCTTGCTTCAGCGTCCTGTCGTCACCGTTCGGATCATCGCCGGCTTCACTTACCCCTTCTGGAACAGGAACCATGTCTGTCGAATATTGATCGGCCTCGTCACTCGTCGCCAAAGCCTCGTCGGATACATCTGGTGTCAGCTCCACCGATGTCTCTTGAGTTTCACGCTTGAGCCACGACCAATCAACTTCGCCATATAATGGGCTTCAGCAAATTCGTGTGAACCACATTCGGCTTATTTCTAGGGCCCTGAGGGTTCTTATGAGGTAGAGACCGTCAACATTATGCTGCCGTTTTGGGGGATATTCCAACCTGCCGCGTGCAGATTATCATCCTGTTATGGTCATAGTATCGGCGTTAAAAGCAGGTAGATATCTTCGTGTGCTTCCTCGCCGTTTCATGAGCCACCTCTAGCTTCTTCGCAAGGTCAACAAAATAGTCTGGTGCTTCCACTGGCTTGTTGGGTAGGACCGAACTACTACATATCACATCAATTGGGAACGTTCGGCTAAACCTCTCCACCTGTCCGTCGCTTGGCGGGTGGTACGGGGTCGTTCGAGTCTTGTAATTTAGAAGGACATTGTTGTTGAAGTAGTGCTCATTTGGTCTTGTTTGGCAAATTTTGCTTTGCGCACTCCAGGCACTCTCTCGTCAAGTCCCGGACAGAGATCTTGCAATTTCGGCTAATATAAACGGCACTTAGCCTTTTCATACAACTTGGTTGTTCCAAGAGGTCCTCATATAGGAGCATTATGCAGCTGAAGGAGAACATCTAACGATGGGGAGGTAGCGAACCGCATTCCCAGTGTCGTCCTCCCCTTCTTTAACTGATCGATGACGTGCGTAAGTTGGCGCTGTAAATCTGATGTTCCTGATGAACTTATTTCAACCACATGTTTCTCGACTTCTGAGCTTTGATCAGTGCCTCGAGTTCCACAGCAGCTGCCACCGCTTGGTCGAGTGTATTAGTCCACATCTGGATTATTCTTGCCCGTATATCTCGCGTCATGGGAAGTATCTAAAAAGTTGTCGCAGGCCCATTCTGTCGCGACTGTTTTAAAGTCCTCGAACCGGGACTAATGACTGAACAAGTCGATCGTAGTCCTTTGCCTCGGTCTGCAGACTACTTAAGTTCTAAGATAAGTAGTTTGCGGTAACACCACGACACCCTTTAGTGAGATAAGTAGCCCACAACTGACGGACACAATCCAAGAACACGGGTTGAAAATACTATACTTGTTATACGTAATATATCACAACACCCAATTCAATTCAAAGGTGATACATAGTTTCATTTCTGGAACTTAATTGTAAATCAAGAACACAATTAGTCAAGAGCTAACCTGGATATTATCGGCAGTTCAACTAACCGCCTAACACTTCAGCATACTTTCTGCTGACTATGGAGCTAAATATAAAAAAGGGACTAAAGATTATCCTCAAAATTTCTTCCAGGTTTCAACCAACTTCCAAAACTTGGTTGATTTGTTTTCCCAATAATGAAACCAGAAATACAAGTTACAAACAATATATGAACAAGAGCACGGGAAAGTATTCTTAACTTAATAAAGACAAAATCTTGAAAAAACCACCACACAACAGGTCAATCAAAACAACACTTAATAAAGAATGATATCTAAAACGACCAAATTGCACTTAGACTGACAACCTCCATCTCATCTTATCTTAACATTTAACGGTGTTTAAACAATTTATATGCACAGATACAAGTGTTGCCTGCTTCGCGTATGTGACGTTGCTTACCATGTGTGTATACATATTTAATACCCAGACACACATAATGTACATGAGCATATATTTTGTCAAACGGTTCCAGTCTATTCAAAGTTGCCATACCCAGGCTTTTCTAAAAACATGAGAAAGAATTTGGTTTCTCGAATATATATATAAATATTTTTCATAGAGTAAGAAGTTATAAAATGTTGATGAATATTCCGATAAGCGCCACCAATATTTTGTGCACATTACTTTTTTTTTTTACCCCATTTAAAGGGATTGTATACGTTTGGTAATTGGAACCCACTGTTTGTTTCAATGCTATATAGTTGTAAATATATACCATAAAACTAACCTGTAAAAATTTCATTTCAAAAGGTGGTAGCGATTTTAAGATATTGCCGAAAATCTGGAGCGGTTATGTCCACTCCGGAAGAATAATATGAGAAACGTCACTGCAGTAACGCTTCTCAGATTCAAATTGTTGAAAAAGTGATATCTGTTTCCATAACCGCAGTACTTGGAAGTGAATAGTTTCTAAAAATGCATTATACTATCCAAAGCTGCTGTACTTCTTACTAAGTAAGTTTGTATTGCCATTAATTTTTGGAGTAATTACCAAACGTATACGATCCCTTTAAATAACGAAAGTTGAGATGAGTGTTTTTGTTCCTCATGACATGTTGTGCCCTTTTTGTTACCGAGTTGAATAAAAAAAATTTGAATCTCTTGTATATACCTTAAAACACTACGGGAAACAAAAATGTCGACTCAAAACTCAGCAAAATATTTCGGTCATTGATTCATGTACGCCATGGACTAAGCGATGTTTGGGTGTTCAAACCTTTCGATTTGGAGAAAACCTCGTTGGAGAAAACCGTGTTGTTCTTATTGTAACAGACACGGCTTCTCACAAACTGTAATTGTCCTTTTCTCCAGAAATGGCCGGTAGACTATTCTTTCTTAGCTACTGCAATAATATGTTTAACATAGTGTTATATTGTGTGCCATTTGTTTCAGGGAATCAAAGTGTGGGATATGAGAGACCAGACTTGTATGCAGAATATCAATCCGCGTAGTATCAACATGGGACCTCATTCCATCAGCACAGTGTGCTTTCATGCTAAGACCGAATCACTCATTCTTGGCACTAACCAGGTAAATCGTTACTTTATATTAATTCTCGGATAAAATGAAACCAAAGAAATTAAAAATCTGCATGAAATTAGAGAGATTTTAGTAAATATTTAATATTTTGATTTTAATGTAAAGAAATATGTCAGTTTAATAATAAGGAACGATATTTTATTTTTTCTTTCTTTTTTCATGTCGCCAAACTCAACGCTTATTGACATGTCGAAATCTAACTCGCGTGTCAAGAACACTTTTGGTATTTCTAACGTCAGAAGAATCGTATTATAAAATAATAATAACAACTTGCTCAAGAACTTTCAAAATGTTGGCACTTTTCTAAAGAGTAGGCCTACTTCATGTACCGGTATGCTGGCAATAATTTACTGTGATTTTATACCATACAGCTTGCACTCTTGGAACACAAATGGGATACTGACACTGAAGACGACGATGTAACGTCACATAACCGACCAATCACAGCAGCGATCTATAATCACCTGTTTAATCAGGTGGTCAGTGCTTGCCACGATTCCGTCGTCAGTGTTTGGGATTTAGCCACCGGCACCAAGACGATCATGTTCTCAAAAGTATGGAAATCAAACTGTCTAATAGCACCCTTAGATTTATGAAAACAGTTTGTTGATAAGAGTTTCGTGTTTTTATTCACACGCTGCACACATGAGTAGATTGACCTATGGCTGCTAATTGTGTAAAGTCTATTAAGATAAACACACAAGTCTAGTGTTTTGAATGAATCCATTTGTATTAGTAGATTTTAGTAGAAAGAATATGAAAAGTACATAAACCGCTGTCTACTATATATTGCCGTAGTTAAGTATCACATATTATAAGGTACTCTTCAAAAGTGCTGCATATGCCCTATCAAAGTTTGAAAAGTCATCAATAGAATTTACCGTTTTTATCTCTCTTTTTTGCAATTCCTCCGTTGCGCATTATTTTGGTCACAACAGGCTCATAAATACATGGAGAAAGGTGTTGAGAAGTGCGCTGAGATAACAGCCATGACCTTTGACCCGTCGTACCGACGACTAGTGACGGGTGGACGGGATGGATTTGTGAAGATTTGGAACTTTAATAATGGCGCGTGTCTGAGAGAATTGGAGACATTTGACACAATGGAGGTAAAAATGTGATTCAATTTCTATTTAAAACCTAACTCAATCAGACTCTCTTTAAATACAACAAAACAAAGATCGTGCTTTTCGGATAATCGCAAAAACTTGCTGAAATTGAATAAACCCCCTTGGTAATACAATTCAATAATGTATTTAATAACAAATCTCCTGCATTAAATACCTCGGTGTTTATATTGACTCGCATCTAAGATGGTCCGAACACATTAATCATATTTGTTCCTTTGTCTCTAAACGTATTGGTCTTCTGAACAGAATGAAACATTCCCTTCTAGTTGATACACTAAATCTTTTAGTTAAAACCTTGATTTTCAACCAGTTTGATTACTGTGATTTGATCCCACGTACTGAAGCAAAAACACACCTTAATCGACTTTTAAACAGGGCAGGAAGAGTTTTATCTAAAGTTCCCAAAAGAACATCCATCTCACATGTCTACAAGCGGCATGGCTGCAAAATATTACATAATCGTAAAACAAATCTCACACAAACATTATGGTGTATACATTTATGGTGTATGTGTGGTATCTAGATTGGTGCCCTCTTATCTAATGGCCCTGTCACACTAGAACGTTTTAGGCCAACGCGTGAGTAGCGCGTTAAAAATAGTTGATACGCTGGCAAACGCTGAACTTCCACAGAAAAAGTCAAGTGGAACCGTGATTTCAGCGTGTCCATAACGCGTTGTTAACGGGTTCAATGCGTTCGCCAGCGCGTGAGAAACGCGTTAGTAACGCGCTCGACGACTGATAAACGACTGCCCAGCGCGCGCCAGCGTACTGCAACGACCACATGATTAGTTGTATAAAAAGCCGACGCGCTACTACACTAATGGCCCTGTCACACCAGAACGTTTTAGGCCAACGTGTTGGAATTTTGGTAACACGCGGGTAAACGTT
The DNA here is from genome assembly GCA_037893245.1 of Crossaster papposus. Taxonomy (NCBI): domain Eukaryota; kingdom Metazoa; phylum Echinodermata; class Asteroidea; order Velatida; family Solasteridae; genus Crossaster; species Crossaster papposus. The sequence continues at coordinate 90,582 of JBAIAA010000656.1, read as the reverse complement.
GACCAACGCTAGGCCAGCGTTCGCAACACGCTAAGCGCGTTACCCACACGCTGGAACACGCTGGAACACGCTGAGGCAAAAATACATTTTTCAACATACCTAAAATTTACAGCGTTTGCTAGCGTGTGACTGCACACGCTGGCGGCGCGCAGGATGGTCGTTACTCACGCGTCGAACGCGCTAGACGATCGTTACCAACCCACTACTCACACGCTGGCGACCCGCTGTCGTATTTTTACTATAAATCAGTGATACGTTCCTCACACGCTGAGCGCGTTCCTCACACGATACTCACGCGCTGGCATACGCTATGAACCCGTTATCAATCTGTATGGACAGGCTGAAATCACGGTTCCACTTGACTTTTTCTGTGAAAGTTTAGCGATTGCCAGCGTATCAACTATTTTTAACGCGCTACTCATGCATTGGCCTAAAACGTTCTGGGGTGACAGGGCCATAACCAGCGTTTCGCCAGAGTACGCCAGCGTACGCCAGCGTGCGCCAGCGGGGGAGTAGCGGGTTAATAACGATCGTCTAGCGTGTTCGACGCGTGAGTAACAAACCTCCAACGCTCCGCCAGCGTGTGCAGTCACACGCTGGCAAACGCTGGAAATTGTATGTATGTTGAAAAAAAAAATGTTTTCCTCAGCGTGTGACAGCATGTCCCAGCGCGTGAGTAACGCGCTCAGCGTGTTGCTAACGCTGGCCAAGCATTGGTCAGCGTTTGCCAGCGTGTTGCCAAAATTACAACACGTTACTCACGCGTTGGCCTAAAATGGTCTGGTGTGACAGGGCCATTAGCGGTAATTTGTATTGAAGTAGCTCATCAACATTCCCACCTTACACGATCTAATACGCCTGAAAACATTGTGCCCCCTCAACCTAAGTCAGAATCAGGAAAGAAGACCTTTAATTTCAGAGGGGTGCAAACCTGGAATGACCTCCCATCTCATCTGAAATATATCTCTGCTCCAAATATTAAGAACTTCATCATCAACATCCACATAATAGTTAATTAACTAGTCCACCTAGTTTCCGGGTTAACTTTTTTTAAACTATTAAAACTTTGTAAAACAATATGTTTCTAACTTTACTTTGATGTGAAGGTGTATTGTTTAATGTTTATTGTCAATGTATGCCAGTTGTCTTGTTTGGATACGGAACCCATGGGAGACCAGTGAATTTCACTGAATGGGCCACCCAGTTAAAATAACTAAATAACTAAACAACTAAACAACTAAACAGCGAAACTAAACAACTAAACACTTAAACGGCGAAACAACGAAACAGCTAAATAACTAACTAAATAACTAAATAACTAAATAAAAAAATAACTAAATAACTAAATAACTAAATAACTAAATACACATCCATCAATACATAAACCATTTTCTCTGACTATGGTTATGAAGAAATCGTCAAGATCTCGTTTATATGGTTTTTTTTCAATAACGGGCAATATTGATTGCCATTTTGAATATCATTAAATCTTGAGATTGTTTCAGGAAATATGAAGATAAATTTGATTAATTGTTTTGTTGGAGCAATTATGAAAGTTGACGATAGTTGTATTATGATAATTGTGGATAGGTGACAGGGATAGTTTGCCCGAAGCAACGCATTGTGACTGCTGGATGGAATAGACGAGTCACTTCCTATATGTAAGTTAAAATGATACAGATGACAAAACGTAGATGACTTAGAAAGAAACTCTGATAAAATCACTTCGTAATTACAAAGTAGGTAAAGTCCAACTAACTTTTAATTTTGTGTTCAAGCGCAAAAACAGACTTACAGTATGTTATATGTTATATGTTATAACGGGGAACTATTTTACATATTACAACCAGAACTGCTCTTTGCGATTATTTACATATTTAGTTTTTCATTTAATTCCGCATTTTTAAATTGTCAACAGTGACTCTGATGATGATGAGGATTCACGCCAATGGATGGTCAAACACAACGAGGACATTTTGTCCCTTGCAGCATACGATACAAGTATTATTGCCACGTCTTCTTACGACGGTGACATCATCATATGGTCCTTAGAGACCGCCCATCCACTGTGTAGACTCAATGCTAACGATGGCGTTAGTCCGCGTACAGGTAGCAGGTCAATTAGTTATAGTTCTAAGACTGCAGGTGTTAGTACGAAGCCAGTAGACGTGACACAGCTAACACGCGTAGCATCTAACGCACGCGTAGCATCTAACGCAAGCCCAGCGTCTCATGTAGAAAGCACAGACGGTACCGATGTAAAGGAAAAACACAACGCAAGCTTTACTAAGACTCTCCAAAAACGTCCAAGTACTAAGGGCTTGTTTGACCCAGGCAACACGTCTAAAGCAGTCCAAGATTCCGATGACGATCCGATCTACCGAAGGAACAGTCTTCCTGCTATTTGTACGCCAAAGGCTAGCTTCGTAAATACTAGTCATCAGAAGCAATCCGAGGTAGTCAATAAGGAGCCACAGACGCTCATCACGGAGAATAGGAGTAGCTGCAAGCAGAAGCCCCCGAGTGAACGTGTTTCTAATTCGAGTAGGAAGTCGTTCTACGTAGACGTAGAAGACTCTAAGGAATACACAATGAAACACGAATCAGCTGTTGACAAGGTGAGTGCCACCTACTATCAGCTAACTGTCTTATGTCTTATTATCCTATATACTAGCTATTGACAAGATATATATTAAGACACGACCTTATTTCACAATTAGAATGACGTGGGGAAACCATACACATTAATCTTAATTAATTGACTTCTGCCCCTGTCCACTTTTAGTTGGTATTTCTTCAGTCTCGACCCAATGATAAGGACACAGCAACTCTAATGGCCAGCGGGGCGGATGGCTGGGTGCGTGCCTGGTCGGTTCATCATAAAGGCGGTCTACTTGGTCAGTTCAACGCGGCACATAAGGGCGGTGGAGAATCAGTTCTTGCAATGGCTACAGATTCAAAGAATGAGTTCTTGATAACTGGAGACACATCCGGGTACATCATGGTAAGAATAAGACATAGGTCACATGGGCCACTTCAGAAAGATATCTTGAGCTTCGACCACCCTCTCCAACAACAGTTTGTATTTTAATGTCTTTTTTAAAACTTGTCTTAAGATATTACAAGTATCTTTGTATTCCTTTAGGTTTGGGATATTACAAGCTATTGCATCGGAAGCAGTAACACACCCCAGTCTGGTGTTCCATCAACCGCCTTACAACACATGCGCAAGGACAGTAAATTCCTATTTCGAGGCGGCCATCCGGCCGTACTCGAGCTTCAAGAACGTATGGAGAAGAAACAGCGAGCTGAAATGAAAGCGCCCCCATCGGCCACCAATCCCCGAGAGACAATCAAATGGCCTGAGAAGCTGAACACGTTCCGTGCGCACGTAGCATGTATTACGTACATTGAGTATTGTGAAGAAAAGAGTTTAATTGTATCTAGCAGTGACGACTGTTCCGTGAGGTTGTGGACACTTTGTGGACGATACATAGGTAAGCGTATCGTAAGGAAATAGTTACCAAGAGTATAGTGGCACAAAATACTCAAAGCAACTTAAAATGTGCTTGCTGAAAATTTGTTTTATTATTAATCTATATTTAAACCAGCCTTGACCAATGTTCTAGAACAAAAATAATTACCTCAATCGACGATTTGTTTTTATCTTTGAAAGGGACCTTTGGTCAATGTGGCGGTTGGCAGAAACTGCCCGAAGAGATAATCCCTAAAGAGTTACCCCGTCGCTTACCACGTGACGTTCATCGAGTTGCGTCAGCCGTGACGTTGAAGGTGTTGAATGGAGGCATTATGCCAAGATGGAAGTAAGTTTGACCCCTAAAGAGTCTAGAAGTCAAAATGGAGGCATTATGCCAAGATGGAAGTAAGTTTGACCCCTAAAGAGTCTAGAAGTCAAAATGGAGGCATTATGCCAAGATGGAAGTAAGTTTGACCCCTAAAGAGTCTAGAAGTCAAAATGGAGGCATTATGCCAAGATGGAAGTAAGTTTGACCCCTAAAGAGTCTAGAAGTCAAAATGGAGGCATTATGCCAAGATGGAAGTAAGTTTGACCCCTAAAGAGTCTAGAAGTCAAAATGGAGGCATTATGCCAAGATGGAAGTAAGTTTGACCCCTAAAGAGTCTAGAAGTCAAAATGGAGGCATTATGCCAAGATGGAAGTAAGTTTGACCCCTAAAGAGTCTAGAAGTCAAAATGGAGGCATTATGCCAAGATGGAAGTAAGTTTGACCCCTAAAGAGTCTAGAAGTCAAAATGGAGGCATTATGCCAAGATGGAAGTAAGTTTGACCCCTAAAGAGTCTAGAAGTCAAAATGGAGGCATTATGCCAAGATGGAAGTAAGTTTGACCCCTAAAGAGTCTAGAAGTCAAAATGGAGGCATTATGCCAAGATGGAAGTAAGTTTGACCCCTAAAGAGTCTAGAAGTCAAAATGGAGGCATTATGCCAAGATGGAAGTAAGTTTGACCCCTAAAGAGTCTAGAAGTCAAAATGGAGGCATTATGCCAAGATGGAAGTAAGTTTGACCCCTAAAGAGTCTAGAAGTCAAAATGGAGGCATTATGCCAAGATGGAAGTAAGTTTGACCCCTAAAGAGTCTAGAAGTCAAAATGCAGGCATTATGCCAAGATGGAAGTAAGTTTGACCCCTAAAGAGTCTAGAAGTCAAAATGGAGGCATTATGCCAAGATGGAAGTAAGTTTGACCCCTAAAGAGTCTAGAAGTCAAAATGGAGGCATTATGCCAAGATGGAAGTAAGTTTGACCCCTAAAGAGTCTAGAAGTCAAAATGGAGGCATTATGCCAAGATGGAAGTAAGTTTGACCCCTAAAGAGTCTAGAAGTCAAAATGGAGGCATTATGCCAAGATGGAAGTAAGTTTGACCCCTAAAAAGTCTAGAAGTCAAAATGCAGGCATTATGCCAAGATGGAAGTAAGTTTGACCCCTAAAGAGTCTAGAAGTCAAAATGCAGGCATTATGCCAAGATGGAAGTAAGTTTGACCCCTAAAGAGTCTAGAAGTCAAAATGGAGGCATTATGCCAAGATGGAAGTAAGTTTGACCCCTAAAGAGTCTAGAAGTCAAAATGGAGGCATTATGCCAAGATGGAAGTAAGTTTGACCCCTAAAGAGTCTAGAAGTCAAAATGGAGGCATTATGCCAAGATGGAAGTAAGTTTGACCCCTAAAGAGTCTAGAAGTCAAAATGGAGGCATTATGCCAAGATGGAAGTAAGTTTGACCCCTAAAGAGTCTAGAAGTCAAAATGCAGGCATTATGCCAAGATGGAAGTAAGTTTGACCCCTAAAGAGTCTAGAAGTCAAAATGGAGGCATTATGCCAAGATGGAAGTAAGTTTGACCCCTAAAGAGTCTAGAAGTCAAAATGGAGGCATTATGCCAAGATGGAAGTAAGTTTGACCCCTAAAGAGTCTAGAAGTCAAAATGGAGGCATTATGCCAAGATGGAAGTAAGTTTGACCCCTAAAGAGTCTAGAAGTCAAAATGGAGGCATTATGCCAAGATGGAAGTAAGTTTGACCCCTAAAAAGTCTAGAAGTCAAAATGCAGGCATTATGCCAAGATGGAAGTAAGTTTGACCCCTAAAGAGTCTAGAAGTCAAAATGCAGGCATTATGCCAAGATGGAAGTAAGTTTGACTCCTAAAGAGTCTAGAAGTCAAAACACGGAAGAATATGAATGGTCCAAACCAAAGAGTTATATTATAAAAACCAGAGAGCGCACTCCCTTTCACTACAAGGAGATTGCTCATGGCGGAAGAGGTCACGAAGTGGCAGACGCAGAGAGCAAAGGCGTAAAGCAGTGGACTGCAGTTGTATTACACGATGATATGACAGGCCGATTTTGCATGTTGCTTGATTTAACCACCATTATTTCACTCAAACCGAATGCATTTTTTAAAATAACATATAAACAGGTGACAGTGTCAGGATAATTGTGGTGGTTAGCAACCTCAACTGCCGGCACACCTGTCCTAGAAAGTATTTACTTGTAAAAAGAGACGTTTCTGTTCTTGTTGACGTTGCTCTAATTTGTGCAGCCAAAGAACGCACAGGTCTTTGGCATCTCACCCCTGGCATTTCTTTGCCGCGCGCGTCAAAAAGATGAAAGATGTCAACTACGTAAATGCCCACTTGCAAAATGGCGTCCATGCATCCTTGTCGGAACTGGGTCACGTGATAAGTGCGCCATCTAGTTTCTTATAACTCTATGGTCAAAACAGACTTGCATCGTGTACTGATATTGATATTGTCCTTGTTCCGTGTACATTACGCTTACATCACTTACATCACTATCGCTGCTTACTTGCCACAAAACACACTTAATTCCATAGTATGTTAGAGATAGTGTCTCGTGAAGCTGGTTTGGTTTCTAATGTCGCATGCGACACTATAGCCTTGTAATGACCCTGCCAGAGGGACCACCCCCCCCCCCCTGTGAATTCTTATGTTTCCTGTCAAAATTTAATGTATCTTATTCCAATCCGATCTCTGTCTTAATACTTGATAGACTAGCTAAGAACATCATGTTGATGTTGGCTCGCAACCAGCTCGCTAAAGCTGCACAGGGCCTGGATGATTTGTCTCTTGGAGGCGATGACAGACAACTGCTTGGTGAGAAGGTAGAAGATAGCGGCAAGACCAGCCTCGGGACTAGTACCATCCTAGGCAAATCCTACAAACCAAAGACAAGACACAAGATGCCACCTACATTGCCTGAGATCAAACATAGTCAGAACCAGGTAAGGTAGTAACAATACGAAATACACTACGAAGAATAACGGTCGTTATTTCAGTGAGGGGCTTACGAGTAGCAATATGTCTCGGTAACTCGATATAATGGAGCAACAGTGTATCATTATCTTTTATTCATCAAGACAGTTTACTCATTCCTCCAGGTCGAGAACCCGTCATAATGGCCGGTTTTAAACGGATGATAAAACACCGGGGCCAGTTTTAAACACTTTTCAAATGTCACATGAAAATCTGTGGATTCTGGGGCCTGTTTTGGCGGCCCATGACCCGAAACATGTTTCTGACGTCACAGTCATAACCTGACATTTGTTTCCAGTGCAACACAAAAACGCCTCCGACCTAAATCTTGTTCGTGACGTCGCCTTGTTAACAAACATGGCGCAGACGTTTCACGATTTACAAGAAATACTCCGGCAGTTACTTTTCCCAGCATATTTCTCAGAAAAATGTATCTTTAAACAATACCTATTATATTGGTATATTGGTTGCAGATTCTATGTGTAGCAGTATATTAAATTATATAAAACTATAATCGTTTCTATATAAGCAGCATGATTCACAAGCTTGCACCAGAGATGAATTCCCTTTAAATATGCTCGCGATACTTAGGCTAGACGTTTCCTTGGAAAGTATACGTTTGAAATTAGGAGGTTGTAATGTATAACTAACCCTGGAGTTACATTAAAGCAGCTTTTATAAGAGTATTTATATAAATACTACCTCCTTGTTTTGAAAAATCTCTCAAAACCTCTTTATGCTCAATACATTTTTTAATAATTTATACAAATCATAGTATACCAGCAATTTTTGTAATAATCGTAAAACTTTTTTTTTAAATGCTCTTTACAAAATTATTGTCAAATAGAGTCTTTATAAACGTGAAAAGATTATACAGTCCTTTCAAGATAGACAATGTTAATACGCTGATTTGCACAGTGAAAACAGAATCGAGTCTGTCATAAAAACACCTCGACTCAACGAGGTGTAAAAATAACAGGAGGGTTATTTCAAATCCAAATCTAATATAAGAGCTTTGGAGGTACAATAACATTTTGAAGAGCCTATTGAACTAGCGTTACATTTGCATAGACATAATACAAATTGGAGGGTGTATGCCTCGACGAACAGTTAACGTCGCCAATGAAATAAAAACATTACTAACAGATTATAAATCGATAAAGGAATCTCTCAGGATAATTTTTTTTAATATAACAATTTGGAAGAACCGTCTGATGAAGATAAAGCCAATTTATAGACGATCAATCTGAAAAACATAAAACTAGATTATTACATGTAGGTGTAGTTTCATCCGGTGATTCAATCAAGTATCTGAACTATGGCGCCCCTAATGCGTCAATGGCGATGTTAGGGAGCTTCCTGTACGTTCACAGTGCGATTATACTGCGATTATACTGCGTGTATAGTACGTTCTGACTTTGACATGCGTAATGGCCACAAATGGTATAAATGCAGCCTATATAAGTGTATTTAAACATCGTCTTTTGTTATCGAAAAATGCTGGAAAGGTATACTATGATTTTTTGTTTTTTTAGTTATTTACGTTTATTATTTACAATAATTATACGTTAATTACTGTACATGTATGTGTTGCAACAGGTAGTCGTGTATTCTTCCCTTCCATTCACTGACCTCGAACCCATCGAAGAAATCCAGGTTCCCAGTACACTAAAAGAGATTCAGTTACGTCACCAGCAATCCATGGAAGCAATGCGTGGGGCTGACAACGGATTAGCTGGGGGCGCACTCGGCAAGAAACACGGTGGTAAACGGTCTCGCCTGCAGGAATTCCTACAGAAACAGAAGGCGGTACGGATTCTGACTAAAATGGGCTTAACGCCAGCAGCCATAGCTAAGGGGGGAAATAAGGCAAAATAAATACCATTTACCATATGAAGCACGATATGTGGCAGAGAAAACCCCCCTCTTTTGTGTTGACCATTGTGTTCCCGGAATCTCAGGAATTCCTTTTAGGTTTCAAGGGGGGATGGGTTAGGTTACAAAAGTGTTGAGTGCGTATAAAGTATAGGGATAAGAGGGGGGTACCCCTCTGCCACATATCGTGCTGGGTATACCATTTACGAGTGTACATTGTTTTTTTCAAGAACGGATGAGAGAATTATTTGCAAAGCACCTTCAATCAATCACAAACAACAACATTAATGTTTTGTTCAACAACTAGTAGACTATCCTACCAAACGTGTTTGGTAATTTAGTCACTATAAGTTAGGCTTATGCATACATTACATTACATTTATATATCATACTGAGAAAACAAAAAAAGCTTTATTAATTTAAAACAAATCAAATGTGTAGCTCCTATTTTATATAGGAACAGTAAACTGAACAAAGAGGGTATGAGTGCTTAATACTGTAAAAGCACTAAAATGTGGAATGGAAACTATTAAGTTAATATCAAATACTGTATATGTATATGTAGTCACTAATTAACTGTGGTTAGTTTAGACAGTGATTATTTTGTAACTAAACGTCTATAGTCTTGGTTTGTCAGGGTTTTGCGCCAAACTCTAGCCGGAAATTATATTTATTGCAAATTATGAGTGCAATATGTTCTTATTTTAAATAAACTGTAAATACTCACAAGTTTGTAATGCCTTACTGAAAAAATAAAATAGTAATTATTCATAGTTTGGGATTATATACTGAGAACTGAAGGCAAAATAATATATTATGAATTTGAATACGGTCGAGATGTGTGTGCCTTTGGATCGCACAGCGTCAGTAATGGGTAAAGTTATACCCCGCATTTCTATTGTTTAAAGTAGTAACATTTCCAAAAAATAAATAATGAATGGTGCTTGAAAACCAACCTGTCGAAGTTGAGCTTTGTAAATGTTGTATATCCTGATTTTGTCATTTAAAGATTTTGATTTTGAACCAACTATACCAATTAAAATTTCCAAACGTGCGTCTCTTACACGCATGTTTTGCCTTCATTTATGATTTTCTTCAAAATGACAGCATGCCAGGAGAAATAATTTCACAGGGAGTTATTAATATCTTTACATCAAGTAAGACTTTGAACAATTCTTCCAAATGGGCACTTTGGGAGACAAATTAGCAATAGTTTTGATTCACTTGGGAGACCGTGGCACTTAGGGAGACATTTCAGTGTCTCCCCAAGTGTCTAGCTACCCCACAAAACGATATTTGGGAGTTATTTTTGCTCGGAGAAGACAGATTTGGGTCTAAATAGCATAAATATGAAATTTCGTGGAAAAAGCTCCAGGTAAAAACGGGTTAGGTTACAATAAAGATTGTGCACGACTCTATGGGATTGTCTCCCAAAGTGCCCATTTGGAGGTATAATAATTTGGTTTGTTATATGTTTTGGATAGTTGCAAACAAAATATACTGCCCCTTTAAGTCAAGATAAAACTCTTGTTCAATTTGTTGGCCTGTAGTGCAGTGATGTGGTTTAAATTGCATTTTACAGTTTGGAATGATTTTAGATCATTTATAGCGATGATCAGGCGATGCATGTCTTGTTATAGTGATGTGCACGATGCACCGTGAAACACATTATAAGCGGATCTGTACGGTGGTTTGAAAAGGCCATCGATGAAATAAAAATGACCAAGACAACGTTCCTACACTGCAAATTTATTGGTCAATTATAATGTTGGGTAAACCGTTTTCACCACTCGTTGGTCAAAAATGCTGAATGTTGGTAAACATTATTATTTGCCCAACACATATCTTTGTCTTTTACTAAATTATTGGTCAATTAATGTATTACCCAAGAATTGGTCAACGGGAGTGCGGCATGAAAATAGACTTGCCCATGCCTAAATCTACCGGCAAAAAGTGCAGGCAATTTGCCACGAGTGATATGCATCTAAACCTTATATTAAAGTGTACTTTAGATTATCTTTAAAGTAATTTTCATTACTTGAATTGTTTTTGCATTTTAATTGCAAAATTGTAGGCCGTTGTTTGCTTTTTTTTATTGGCGGACTTGGAAAAAGTCTACTAGGTTTTTAACCAACACAAAAGCAAAGTTCCCGCACCGCCGGCCAATCGTGCACACAGCTAGTACATGTACATGTACTCTACATCCAAACCGTACGTACGCAGTACATACGCACGTAGTATGCAGTTAAAGAAGACATTGATGTTGGAGATCTCCTCCAGGAATGGGGCATGGGAAGCCTCAATAAAACGTTCTCAGGTAATGTAAGAACTTAGAATGTTGTTTATGTTAATATAGAACTATCAAGGCCAGGTGTGTCATTATTGTCTTGTCATGTTCATCAAAGAGAAACAGTACTCCTAACTCCCTATAATGTGTGCAAAATCATACTGAGTTTGGAGGATTTAGGAGGGTTAGGGTTAATCTGCAATTCCAAATTCGTGCCGAACTAGTTACAATAACCGTAACCCACCATCCTCCCGATGGCCGAAGACCGAAGGGTTATGAGACAAATTGTGTACAAAATTACCGTTTTTGCAATTTTGACCATGTTTACATGTGGTTGCCACTGCGCCCCAAATTTGCCACCTGGTCAATACGTGCACCTGGATAGTTCTATGTTAACATAAACAACTGTTTTAGTTCTTACATTACAGTGAGAACGATTCATTGAGGTTTTCCGGGCCCCATTCTCGGAGGAGATCGTTAACATCAATGTATTCCATAACTGCATACTACGTGTGTACGTGTATGTACTGCGTTCATTTAATGAATTTGCTGAATAAAATTGAGGTAAAAAAGGATGAATACAATTATGAAAACTGTTATTATTTCAGTCGTCCCAACTCGTTCGATAAAAGTCTTTAACCAACACTATTGCCACATGTTGGGTAAAATATCAACTGCCTCAATTCTTGGGTAATTTTTAACCAACATTTTTGTCAATAAATAGCCCAACAGTTGGTCATTATTTGTTACCCAATAGTTGGACAATGTTTTTCTCACCAACAAGTTTTGTCATTTTTTACCCAGTAGTTGCATAGACCTATTGCCCAACAAATGTTGGTTAGAGTTTTGCCCAATTTTTTTGAACAGTTGATATTTGACCCAACGTTGGTTAACAATGTTGGATAAACTTTGACCAATAAGATTTGCAGGGTACTAAAACAAACACGAAGTGCTTGTCAGTCGATCACAAACCATCAAGAAACGAACATTTTGTAAGTAAACATTTCGACTTGTCTGAACCCGACATAGGTGACGATCTACCCATGCCAGCACGCGGGCATCATCAATAATCTTTTCAAGTCTCGAATCAAAGCTTATTAGTGTCTGGTGACTTGGCGTTGGAGAGAGTGTTTGTCGATTGAAATGTTGAACGGTTGTAGCGAGATAATCTATCTTCATCAATGTTGACTGATGCGTTTCTCTTTCATAGTAGCTCATCTCTCTTTCACAACGTGTGTCTCACTCTTTCAAGGGGCAAGTTTATTGTTTCACAGCGATGCATTCCTCATTTATTGCGATTAAATCGCGGCCGCGACTTGCGACTCTCCATGTCGCAACTTATGTCGCAGCCGCGACTTAATCGCAATAAATGAGAAATGCACCTCTGTGAAAAACGGACTTGCCCCTTGAAAGAGAGAGACCACGATCTGAAAGAAGATGAGCTACTATGAATATAGCCTTGATACAAGGCTGTGCTGTATCCACCATTGTCATAATGTCAATTGTCATTGTCAGTTTTAGTCATACTTCCGGGATTTGTTGTTATGTTAATGAATGCGCTGCTTTCGAACCACGGGCTCCGATTGGTCTTTGATTGCATCGTCACGTTGAATAGCGTTTGCGAATTATAAGAGTATGATACAGGAGTATGATGCAAACCGCACAGTCGGTGATCTGTGATTGGCTATTGAGAAATACCCCCATTCGCCTTGGATTCGCGAAGCATAGTAATGAAAAACATAAAACCTGAAAGAACTAAAACTTCAAGGCTGTGAATAAAACTGCCAGTGATTAGACGAGGGTGGCCAGTAGTACACATGCACAATGTACATCCAGTACTGATCACATACAAACACGTTGCAGATACATCAACGCCTTGCACTCAAGGCTACTATGAAAGAGAAACGCGCCAATGTGACAAAGAAAGATGTACCTGTCCCTAACGGGCTTCCGTAGATACATGTTCTAAATTACTGATTTCAATTAGTGAAGTGTCTGACTTGGTGCCTCCATAAAACCCACCAACGTGTTTAATCTATCAAATAAATATCACTACTTAAAGGTAGGATACACCATTTGCCGATATCAAAAGAATTTACTACCGAATTATTAGGAAATATCTTACTTATTTGTGACCCGCTCCAGGAAAAGGTGACATAAGTCGCGCTATGCATTTATGTGTAATGGCCTGTTAAAGTTAATAGGGTCAATTTTTGTTGTCAAAATCTAATTTTCATTTTTTGTCTTAAATGACATCTTTAATATTCAAAGTTTCAGATTTAATTAGCAAAAAGCTGGAATTCGATAAATAAAGTGAAACAAAACCTTTTTAAAAGTGCATGATTCCAATGTATTGTCTTAGTTTTGTTGTGTTTCGAAGCCTGTTTTCTCAGTTGCGTGTTTTGAATTCCATGCAACCATTAATATGCAAAAACGTCATATCACCGAAACGGGAGGGGGTATGGACCTGTACTATGTACCAAATGAAAGCTTATATCCTGGACATTTTAATCATGTATATAACTCTATTTTTATTTTTTGCGACTTGTGTCACGTTTTCTCAGAGCGGGTCACATTTTAAAGTAAATAATGATTGTAGGCATCTAGCAAAATGATTGCACTAGAAATCCTATAATTGTTCCAAGAATTTAAATTTTGTTTATTTTTAAATCACGATCGCCACACGACGATTACGAATTTTTAAAAAAAAACAACAACATAAGAACAACTACCAATGCCGGTTGAAAACGAACGCCGTTTTCCTTGCTTTTCTCAGCATCTACGATTGGAAAACTTTGAACAGGTCAGTTAAACGATATTTACTATAAAATACAACCCATCAAATCCACCCATTCATTATAATTCAAGCAATTACCAATATGGGATCCTATACCTTTGACAATTCGTCATGTTTGTTGCGAAACTTGTAGCAGGACTATTCAGTCGAACAAAATATTCCTCGAGGGATTTGTAGGCTCGATCCCCAAGAATTGAAATGTTTATCATATGGGGTTGAGATATAACTATAATTTTACAAACACCGATCGCATATAAAGTGCAGTTTTCTGTGTATCATTGCGAGCCACGTTCAAAACACCTGTCACTATTGGCCTAAGGCTGGCTATCTATTATAAACAAGTTACCCAAGCCTTGAATAACAGCGAATTATTCCTATCCCTGAAATCACGTGGTCTGTTAGAATTACGTATAGTTATCTATTGCAATTTCTATTCATACAAGTGTATATTATTAGAGATTGATGCGATGACAATCGCGCTGGTGATTAGTTTAAAAACAGTTTTACTGGGGTAAACGCAACCTCCAGATATCAATATTGTCCTGGTTGAACATTGTCAGACAAGCACAAGACACTATGACTGATACCGAGGCTGACCCGTTGAGTTCAGTGCAGATAGACGCAGTACAAGAGTCTTGGAAGATTATTGTGGCAAACTCAAAAGAAAACGGAGTCACTCTGCTCAAGAGGTAAGCGATGGGAGATGTGAATGGGTTGTGGACGGGGTAATAAGAGTCTTACATGACCGAAAACAAGATTGTATCACACTGAGAGCCCATCCCAGAGATGCACAGTGCGAATCAAGCCCGCGGGAACGGGGAGTGCTGGGGGTGCAGGGGTCCAATCATTCAAGTCATTTTCTATTAATTTGTCCAGTATTTCTCTTCTTTTTTTATTGGGCGATGCCTTAAAAATCGTCATAAGTAATATCACTTACATAAATTATTATATTAGAGTGAAAAAGTTTACTTGAGCAATGACGAAAAACACTGTTTAAAACTGTAGAAACTGGCCTGCAAAAAACAAAAAAACCCACACATTTAGGCTATGGTCGTTAGAATATATAGGCTAAGGAAAATAACATCGATATTCTGAAAAAAGCCTGTCACACCAACTTCAAATAAAAAGATCGAACAAATTGAATGGGGTATATATATATATATTTAATAATTTTTATTAAAAAAAATTATGAAATAAATTCAGGATACTAGTTAAATTCGTACCGTGTGTCACTCATCAGCAGAATGACAGAATACCATGTAGCATCTTCGTACACATCCAACCATAGGACCCCAGAGCTTCTGGGATCTGTGAGCGGGCCCGGGACCCGACGCCGAATTGATCGTCTTCAACCAGTTCGAGCCGGAGGACGTATATATTCGCAAAATTGTTCCGAGACTTAAAACGGATGACGAATAAACACGTCCCGAGCAAGGCCCCTCCAAAATCGTTTACTATCCACGGATGACGCGTTAATCCGTCAGGCACAGCAGTTTAATTCCGCAGAGGACGTGTATATACGCTGCAAAAAATTCCTTGGTTGTTGCGGTTGATGTGTATTTAGGCCAAAAGTTACCTGTTAGCGCTGCAAATTACGGGTATACACGACTGACATGTATGACATACACAGCGGTGGACGTGAATATACGTCGACGTTGCCAAGCATGCTTCGTTGACGCTGTGGACGTGTATACTCTTTAGTGATTAGGCCTATTCAACACCCTAGTTCCATTGTCTCCATTGAATTATCTCCATTGAATTAACACTGCGTCCAGTAATTTCTTGACATTTACATTTTCCAACTATTGTTCCTTAGTCTCCTTTTAAATTCTTGAAGGGGGGGCTTTTCAGCTGGGCTTGCAAATATTTGTATAATACCGCGTACAATTGTCCCCAGCCCTGTTTGTAGTTCCACGGATGACGTATAAACACGCGTCCGATTTTATGGCTGGTAGCGGTTGACGTAATATCACGCCCTTACTGCAGAGAGAAAAAATGACCTAGGCGACAGAATGTTGGCAAATACATGTAAATAACGGTGCTAATAAAGTGTTGGGATTTTGTAGTAGTTGTATTATCAAAACAGGAATATTCTACAGAATATAACCCGGCTCGAACTGGTTAAAATCCCAGCATCCCCTGGAAACAAATGTGTTCCAGCGGACCTGCACCCGATTTCACTAAACTTTGCGACGCGTCGCAACTCGAGTTACGAAGAGTAACGCGTCGCATCTCGCGACGCGTCGTACGATCCATTTCACTAAAGTTACGATGCGTTCAATGCGTCACAAATACCTTGACAACGGCAAGTAACGTTACGAAGTGTATTTGGGTCGTCGTAAAATAAGATGCGTCTTTTCATAGCCAGTTTTACGCCACAGAAATAAAACAAACGAGACTAGAATACTCAGACACTGTGTTGGAAGTTGTAAATGAAACATTTATCGTAGTCATATGAATAAACCTTGAATAGTGCACTTGAAATTTCAAATTACCTAGAGGTCCACAGCAAGCTTGTTTTTCGTTAAAATTGCATCGTACGTCAGCCATTTTGATTTACATTTTTGAAGCTTTGCGAGAGGAAATTCGACGACTCTTCGCTGAATACCAGACGGCTATTTACTGTGCGTTGAATAGGTACATACAACAGTCACTGTTTTGTGCTGTAAATACACCTACGACGCGTCGCACGTACGATGTGTTTCGTGAAATCGATTTCACGACGCGTCGCAGCTGCGACGCGTCGTAGAGATACGACGCGTCGCAGGGCTGCGATGCGTCGTGAGTTAAGAAGAGTTTAGTGAAATCGGGTGCTGGTGCGAACTAGGCTCTTCATGTCAAGCTGGGCCGATATTCATAAAAGCCTGCTAAGCCTGATGGCTGCTGAAATGGCCCCTAGTTGACAGCTAAGCCTAGTTGGCAGCTAGGTGATATTTATACAACTTTGCTAAGCTTACGTGGTTGCTTATTTGGCTGCTAACGTTAGAGTTGATCTAGGGTGTCGCTAAGTCACTAGTTGGCAACTCAATAATTTGTTACGATATATTTTACATTGGATAACATAGTTCTTTGATTCAGATTTGATGTTTTGAGATCCTATTTAATTTTAGGTCTCCCAATGTTCTATTGGTTGTGGGGAATCTATCCCTATGCTGGGTGAGAATAACTTCCTAATCATCTTTCTTATTGCGATTGTTGTTGACGTCTTTGTGCTTACTCTCAAAAACGTCTTTCAATTCGTCGTCGTTTTCACGAAGAGGCAAATTTAGCCTTTCACGGTCCGAGGAAACTTTCGAGAAATTCGCATGTAAAGTTGGTCCTTTTTATCGTTTAGCATTTTGAAACATAAGGATCCATAGAATATACAAGATTAAGGTATCATGGGGAAAACAGAGATTCTTAAATATAGCAAACTGTTAGAAAAATAGGTGATTTTGCAGAATTAATCAATTAATAGAAGCGCCTTTTCGTAAAAACGAACAAACGATAAATTAGCAAATTTGCCACTGTGGCCGGCTGCGAGTCGGAATGTATACATTTCCCCACTGCGCCCCAAATTCGCCTCTTCGTGAAATACGCTAAAGGGGAGTACGCGCCAAATTCGCCCAAATTCGCTAAAGTCAGTACGCGCACCAAAGAGCCCCTTCACAAACACGTTAAAGTCAAGTTTTTGTTTTAATTCGCCTCTTTGTGAAAACGCAAAACGGCACTTGAGGATAAATTCGCCCATTCGTTATTTAGGTTAATTAGGATTTTAATGATTTTGTTGATGTATAACTTCACCATTTATCGTTTTCATAAAAATAAAAAATATATATCGATAAACAGACGATTTTCTATGAAATTCGCCCCTTCGTGAAAACGGTGACAATAGGTTTTCTTCATTCCTTTAATTGGTTTTACGTTTCTTCCCTCTAACATGTTTACCTTCCACACTACCTTGATCGTGTAGATTTCAATGCACACATACAAGCCTCATGTTTCAGATTTACTGCTGTTTCTAAAAGTCATTTGACCTACCCAAAACATCACCATACCCTATTGACCTTCAAATTCACATTTTCCTGTGCTAGATTTGTGTATGTGTGTGACGAACTGCCCATATAATGTCCTAGCTGCGTGCTTAAAATATCTAGCTGGCAACCTTTTTAGCAAGGTTTTATGCATACAAAATTAGTTGGTAACCACGGAGCATCAAACTACGGAATTAGCAGGCTGCTAAGGCCTAGTTGGCTGCTAAGTTAGCAGGCTCTTATGAATATCGGCTCTGGTCTTTTACTATATTAAATATTAAATGTTAATAAACAGAAAAACAAGTACAGAAAGATATCTGTACCTATTGTCGATTACGGATTATATTTAGTATTTTTTCCATGGGTATCTACCGTTACTTTATTATAATCATTTATACAAATACAATATAAAAAGGTAAGTAAATGGTTACCTTTTATCAGCAACGTCGGTACTAGTGAATGAAGGGGACGGGCACTTGCGCCGACCACTATTTGTCAAGGCTTTCAGGGTGGAGTGCGTATATAGGGGGAAGTGGGAAAGAGCACTGCCTGTAATAATACTTCAAAAAATGCCCTAATATTAAATGATGACGTTATTTTACGTACATGCATATTGATTGCATAACTTTGTAAACTTCGTTCAGGCGAGGGAAGAAAAAGACAGAAGACTAACAAAGTTACAAACTTGTGAACTTCTTTTCAGAATGCTAACAGAACATCCTGAAATCATCCCGTTGTTTTCCTTTGGCCGTTGTGGATTGAGTGGCGAGGCAATCTTCCAACATCCAACCTTTTATTGGCATTGCCAGTACGTCATGGAGTCATTAGATGCTGCAGTTAACGGGCTTGTAGACTTATCTGCATTGGTTCCTGTGCTTCAGAAACTCGGCGAAAAACACAAATTGTTGCAAGTCAAAAGGGAACATTTCCAGGTGAATAATAGCCCTATTTGGAAAAAATGTTCCTGCTGCAGTTCAATTATTTAATTGTGTCCTATTGATGTCAAAGAAATATTAAACATTATTGTGTTCTTATACGAGAGCTAGTGGCAGTTGCGGATCTCAGTAGAGGGGTGGGGTGCATGCACCCATCTTACTTCCACAAATGGACTCAAACTTTCAACAATTAGGTAAATAATTACTAAAAAGCCACTCAAAGCGATAATTTAAGGTTTCACACCACTATAACTGTGGTGGTAGGGGAGGGGAGGGGAGGGGTTGGGGGTTATCCAATGGCCCACCCCTGGTCAAAAAGTGTGTGGATCTATGACCTAATCCGAGGGATTTACGCCCACATAAGAGGAAGGGGGGGTGAAGCAAACAAAACGAACAGCCTCCGGCATTTTGCAGGTTAAGAACAATACATTATTGCTCATGAATATATACCTCTGTCTTGGATATTGTATTTTAATGGTTTAGAACGTCTACGACAGCATCAGTAATAATGTACATCCGCCTATAGGCCTATATGAAGGCCATGCCCCTCTCCACACACACTCATGTTTGTTTATGGTGTAAATCGAGGATTTTTGTGTTCCTCTTTTCTTTGTTTTTTCGACGGCTCTTATTGGTTTTGTACACGAATCTCAATCGAGGACGTCCTCGATTACACACCTAACCCCGATTCACCAACGTGGCGTCAGATATGTGTTCTTCATTTACACCATATACAAACCCGCAAGTTTGTTTTTTGGGGAAACAGCTGACCAAGTAGTGGGGACATTTCCGTGTCCCCAGTAGCGCGTTGGGTCACTAGTAAAGGGGTCTAGAGGTAGAATTGCGTTAGCGTATAATGGAAGAAAATAGAGACGACAAATTAGGGTGACGTTGAACATTTTAGGTCGAAAGAATTTTCTAAGTTTGAGTTTAGAGAGATTCCCATTAGCACACAAACCCTGCGGAGTGTCTCCATAACTTCATGTACGAAAAGAATTGCTGGACATCCTATTGTCCCTGCCTCCCATAGGTTTTTGTACACGAATCAGAATCGGGGACCTTTTTATAAATAGGGGACCCAATTGTCCTCTATTGTTATACGTACCTATTTCAATCAAAAACACTCACAAACAAAATAAAAAAATGTACCAACTATAGCATTGTCCCCAATATTGTTAAAGTTACCTCAAGCATGGAGTACATTCCCCTTGTAACGTCGGGACTGTCCAAACTATAGTCGGGACCATTACTATAGACGATGTGCCCTCTGACGTCACGTGTTGACATCTGTATTCAAAATATTGTGCCCGGCAGTATGCGCACACATCGTGTTTTACATAAAAATTTGCTTAAAGAGTGACGTCGCAGGTCAGATCGCCTTTGAATTATGTGACCTCTGATGTTATCTCTTAACCAAATTTATGTAAAACATGATGCGTGCGCATACTTCCGGGCACATTTGAAAACAGATGTAAACAGAGGGCACATCGTCTCTAGTTTTTGGCGTAAACAAGAGCACCAGATGTTATTTTGTTAACCGAATTCATTTTCATTTTGTCAACAGTATCTGTAGGAGGCATTTGTTTTCTTGCTTCAGAAAGTCCTGGGTGATAATCTGACTAAGAACTTAGCTGGTTCCTGGTTAGCTGTGTGTGCTGTACTGACGGACACTATGGCGTCTAAAATGTAACCTACATGTACTGCTATCCTCTGTGCCAGAACGTTGAACATGTTATACGGTTCTTAGGCTGTAATGGCGGATGGCGCAAAAAAACAACAACATAACCAATTATTGTAACCCCTGCCTTTTGCCCATACTGGGCGCTGGGAAATGCCGATGTCCTATTGAGCGTTCATATTAACTATAAATGTTGCTAGATATAGTTAAGCTCGACTAAGTCCGACGCCTCATCCGACGTCTCATCCGACGTCGAACAAACGAGGCGTCGGACATGTAAGGTGTCGGAGCTATGCATCGTGTACAAATATAGGTTCATATTTTGTCGGTCAAGGCAAGAACGTGTCTATACAAAAATGCATGTTCGTTTTCCCGCAAAAAGTGTTGTAGAACGTACTTAGTCCAACCTCCGTTTTTCCGGATTCTATAAATTTATGGATTTTGAACCCATTTTACTCGGACAATATTAAGAACCAAACTGCACGCTCGGCCCAGTGGATTTTTTATCAGTGGTGGTGGCGACGATCAATAAATAAATACAAAATTGATACATAAATAAATAAATACCTGTTCATCGGACCCTCCCTTTCAGAAATCCTGGATCCACCCCTGTTCAGAAACATTTTTGTCACGACAAAACGGGTGTAAAAACATGCAGATGTATTGCTTTCAATATTTGCAGAATCAAAATCCAAGTCCTACCAATGCATAAGTTATGATAGTGCAACAGTTTTGTCGCAATTTCTTTCGGTTGCACAAAACTTGTCTAACATCACACGTGTCAGAATGCGTACGATAAGAAGGTTATGTCCCAAGACATCGATGGTGCAACACATTTTTGTTCTCAACTTTAGTACAGCACTTGAGACCTTTGGTGCAAAAGGGCCCTAGTTATATAAAGACACAAAAACGTGATATGAGCATGTTGATGTCCCCTTTTACAAGGCAAACGATATTTTAAGGGTGTTTATAATTCCTACCCTCCTAATTTATCAAAACAACTTCACTTGGAATTAATGAATACAAGGGAATTGATGAATACAATTCACATCAAAAGAAGTGTTTAAAACAAAAACACTTTTAATCCTGATTTGAACTATTATGAAACTATTTTGTTATACCGACACTGTTTTGTTACACTGGTGTATGAATATTTTTAATTAATTAAAATTTAGGGCGCGGCCGTTTAAATAAAGTGGCCGTCAGTCTGGCTTGGGGACATGTTTTTACAGAGTAAGTTTGGTTCAGTTCTATTATAAATTATATTTAAGATCATAGATTGCTTCAAGGATTCTTTTATTAAGTAGTCACTTTATTAAAATGATCCCGGGCAAGGGGAGTTACCATAACAATACCCATCCTTGGGTGTACACACAAGTGTGTAAAGACCTTCGATCGTGGACGGGGCATTGTCCGACCGTTATCCCTCTTTAATGTTTTCGGATGATCTCCATAGGATTTGCGCACGAGTCGAGATCGTGGACCTTGTGTCAATCGTGGACAGCATTGTTCCCCCGTCCACGATCGAAGGTGTGTACACACGCACAATTACACATACACGTTTGTTTATGGTGTAAATCGAGGAGTTTCTTTTGTTCCTCTCGATAATTTCCTTTGTTTGTACTACAAACTTTTTCAGACGGCTTTCATTGGTTTTATACACGAATCTCAATCGAGGACGTCTTCGATTCTAACCATAACCCCAATTCACCTTCGTGTCGCCAGGCATGTGTCCTCCATTTACACTATAAACAAACGTACACACTGTTGGACTTCGATTCCTCATGTATGCCCAAGACAACCAGTTTAGGAGGTCCAAGTACCCATCTCAGGACAACTTTTACCAAACCTGGTGTTGGTGTTTGACTGGATGGGGATTGTTATGGTTAGGGACAAATATGTCCATGCCAGAAGTTGGCCCCCTAATTTATGGAATGACCATAATTTATGGAATGACCCTAATTTATGGAATGACCCTAATACAAAACGCCTCCAATTAGACGTCTCCGCCCACTGTTTTCCTATCATATTCTAAAAATGTGCAGTTTTAGAGTTTTTCAGCAAAATTCGTATTTCGAATCTACACCCTTGAACCTTCTATATTCCAAAATGGATGAGGTGCACTAATGAGCACCACGGAAATCGGAAAAAAGAAACATTTTTAGCGATCATCCATGGTCTAAACGCAATGGTACGGCAAAATAAAACTAGATATGTCTGTTCCATGAACAGAAGGCTTTTCCTCACTTTTCATTTGTTATAATTCTGTTCATTTTTTATTTCATTTTAATTTTTCTTTTAACCCAGGCAATAGGCCCAACTGTTTATTCATTCTAAACATTTATAAACCTGCCGCTCTAATATTATATAACTTTCAAACTGCAACTAGAGAGCGCTATAACAATTCATGACGTCACCGGTAATTGTTTTTAATCCTAGCCAAAGTCTAACATTGTTGAAAGCAAGTTCACATCATTTTCCACTTTAAAATTATAAAGCACTTTCTGTTTGGACCAGAAGGGGTCATGTGATTTTACGCACACAAGATAAAATAAAGATTGGATTATTCTATTAAATCTGACAAACTTGAAGTTCCGGTTTTTTAAAAGATTATTTCAATCAATCTTTAATTGCTTGTGATTTTATACATGATGACGTCATCGTGACATCCGAGTAATATGCACGAGTTTAGTACGAGTTCCGAGTATGTGCAAAGTTTCATTGAAATTCAAGTTTGTATGGCAAAAGTGACCCCGAAAATGAAACGTGTACAAAATATACGGGATTTGAGGTCCCAATAACATGGGGGAAAAAACCAAAAACAAACCAGAACAAAAAGACAACAGAACAAAAAAAAAGGCTATTGAACTTTTGAGCGGAAAAGCAGTGAAAGCTAACACCTCAAAAGTACAGTATCTCCGCGCGCGCCATCGCGGCGTACTGTAACAACCACACACCGGTTAAGCACACGGCCAACAAGAGAGCGCGTACCACGGATTATAATGCGTGGGATCGTTACTTTCTTCCTTTGAGCTGATGTAGATGGGACTATTTCTCCAGCTTCTCAACCTATTAAATCGATGTGAAACACTCTTAACCAGTTCGCGCCGGGATTATTTTAACATCACCGAGCCGAGGGGCGGGATTATTTTTAACGAAACTCGATCCGAAGCGGGTTTAGGCCGATAGTGCCGGGAAGCACACCCACGCATTTCCGGCATTGCTCGCTGCTGACAGACAATTCCGAACTTGAACTTGGCGTGTTTATGCGTCATCCGTTTTGAATTTGGGGAAAACTTTGCGTTTATATACGTCATCCGACGCAAACTGGTTAACCGGTAGTCGAATGGCCGAGTGGTTAAGCTCCTTGGCTGCGGACTTCCACGGCCCTGGTTAAACTTCCAGGCCGGGCCGACGCTTTTTTTCAGTTTTAACGCACGCAGTTTTGCTATTTTTATGGGAATTACTTTATCGTCGTCAAATACCAACATGAATTAGCTCAATCGCTTAATTCGCCGTGTTGGGACTGTTTGCGGGGTTCAGGTTAGCACCTTCGTATAGGTACGGGGTTTGTTTTCTGGTGAGGCAGCAACGCTCAGGGGCCACCTCGTTTTCGGCCATTTTAGTTGCTTGGCCCGTCAGGTTATATGAACATAGACAGGGAAGGAGGTGTGGTGGGCCGGGAAGCGATATTTATTTTCTGCATGTAATTTGGCACATAGTGTACATTTATTAGCCAATCAGAGCACAGATGGTGTTGACGTCATCGACGATGTTAGAGTTGTCTAGGATCTGACTAGGGTTAGTGGTAGGGTTTAGGGTTTAGGGTTGTCCCAGACAACTCTAACATCATCGATGACGTCAACACCATCTGTGTTCTGATTGGCTAATGTACCAACCTACCTGCAGAAAAACAAATCGCGGCCGGTAAATCCTACACCCTGGAAGAGTCATATTAGTCCAGGAACAATATGTTTTGACCTCAAACAAATTGCAACAAACAATTTTTCACCACAATGCATTTCTAAAAGGTCTCCACAATGACATATTAAAATTCTTTAAAAATTAAAGGGGTGGGAAATATGACTAATTTGCATAAATCGTTGATCCCTGCCGCGTAATATATTTATTCCCTTATTTGGGTATATATATATATTTTTTATTTTTTATTTTGGTGAGTCTACTTACATATCTCTACTTCAATAACATTTTTTTAAAGCATATAAGTGACTGAATAATTATGAGAACATAGTAATTATCCAAAATGACAACTTTGTGACCCTATAAAAATGTGCGCACATTACACTGTCTCCAAATATCATCAAGTAGTCAGTATTGGTGAGCTTCAAATTCACCAAGTTGCTTACTGGCACAGTTATCATATTAAAACGTTATGGAAAAATCATATGAACAATAATAACATTGTGATATTTAGCCCAGCAATCAAAAACTGGAGAAAATGGTGTGTCTATAAATTAGACGGAAAAGTAGTTAAATGATTGCCTAACATGGGAGACTTAAACAAGTTTAAGGAAATCCCCAAAATACATTTTAACGTAGATATGATTTTTGTAAGGGACAAAAATCGTTAATTTGGGGGGGGGGGGGGGGGGGGGGTCTCACCTTAGGCAACCCTCCATCTACTTTTTAGCTCAATTTATAGACACACCATTTTCTCCCAGTTTTTGTTTGCTGGGCTAAATATCACAATGTTAACATTGTTTATATGATTTTTCATAAGGTTTTAATAGGATAACTGTGCCAGTAAGCAACTTGGTGAATTTGAAGCTCGTCAATACTGACTACTTGATGATATCTAGAGACAAGGTAAATGCGTGCAAATTATAGGGTATTATTGTAGTCATTTTGGACCATTACTATATTTTCGTAATTATTTAGACACTTTGCTTTGAAAAATGTTATTGAAGTAAGGATGTGCGAGTAGAATCACCAAAATAAACTTACAAATAAAATAAAATATATACCCAAATATGGGAATAAACATACTACACAGCAGGGATAAACGATTTATGCAAATTATACATTATTTCCCCTACTTGGATTTGTAAAGACTTTTAGTATGTCATTGACTAGGGACCTTATAGAAGTGCACTGTGGTGAAAAACAATTTGTTGCAAATTTTGTTGAGGTCAAGAAAACAAAATTAAGTAGTTTTACTGGATTATA
Organism: Crossaster papposus; assembly: GCA_037893245.1. Lineage (NCBI taxonomy): Eukaryota > Metazoa > Echinodermata > Asteroidea > Velatida > Solasteridae > Crossaster > Crossaster papposus. The sequence continues at coordinate 65,013 of JBAIAA010000656.1, read as the reverse complement.
TAGGGAGTCCAATGGGCTCATTGAGTTAAATCCTAAGTCCATACCCCTAAATGCTTGGTCAAAAACACATAACTCGTGTGTTTCTTTATCACAACCAATGCAGACGTTCTATTCTTTTCTTGATTCCCTTATTTATACCCTTTAGTTGGGTCATTTTCAAATATTTTTGAAAAATCTGTGAACAAATTTATTACCAATAGTTTTTTCACCAATGTGTTTATGTAGGCGTCTACAAACACCTCTCAATTTATTCCTTTTCAAATCCTTGGGGGAAAAGTCATAATTCAAAATTGAAAAATTGTCAAAAAAATCATGTATTGATCAAAACAATCATAAAATGACCAAAAATAATCATTAATATGGGGATAATTTCACAATATATTGTTCTAGGGCCATTGTGAACTCTTACCAAGCATTTTCCACAGTGGCACACTGGAAGTGTATGTAAAGACATCGTTTATGTATATCTGTTTTGTGTCAAGGATATAAAAGTTGGCTTACCAAGGGTAAAGTGTGTTGGTTCTTTTTTCAACTGTTTTTTTATTGGCTGTCCATGTACTTAAATGTATCAAAGGGCTTGGGTTAGAGCATAGAGAAAAAACCCAGTGTGGATACCACAATGTCTGGTTTGCTTTTGGGGGGGTGTCTGACTTTCGAATGCTCACTTCTGAGTGTAAAACTTAGCAATTTTTCTGTTTGCTAGATTTGGTATACAGAACCTGCCTAAACCCACTGCATGATTTTGCAGGATTCAGGCAGTGGTCATCAGTTACAATTATTGGAGGATTTTGCAGGATTCCGGTTATGTGTAAGAAAAAAGGGGTAGGGAGTTAGGGTTAGACCTAATTGGCAGGTTTAAAGGGATCGTATGCGTTTGGTAATTGGGACCCACTATTTGTTTCAATCCTATATAGTTATAGATATACACCATAAAACTAACCTGTAAAAATTTCAGTTCAAAAGGTGGTAGCGATTTTGAGATATTGCCCAAAATCTGGAGCGGTTATGTCCACGCAGGAAGAATAATCTGCATTGAAATACACAATCTGAGAAACGTCACTGCAGTAACGCTACTCAGATTAAAATTTTTGGGAAAAAAAAGTGATATCTTTTTCCATAACCGCAATTCTTCGAAGTGAAAAGTTTCTAAAAATGCATTATACTATCGAAAGCTGCTGTACTTCTAACCAATTAAGTTTTTATTGCCATTAATTTTTAGAGTAATTACCAAACGTATACAATCCCTTTAAAAGAGTTAATCACTATTATAGTTATTAGTTATTAATACAAAATGATGTACAGTACCAGTTGATAATATTTATTTACATTAATGTACAAAAATAGTATAAAAAGAGTTTATAAAATCAACTGAAGCACAGGGAAACAGCCTAGCTCAATACATATTAAAAAACTGAATAACAAAATTGACTGGAGATGAATATGAATATACCACCTCTGGAAATCAGCATACTAGTGCATATGCAATATATTTAAAGGTAGTATACACCATTTGCAGATATTGAAAAAATTTACTACCGAATTATTAATAAATATCTTACTTATTTGAAAGTAAATAATGATTGTAGGCATCCAGCAAAACGATTGCCCTAGATATCTTGTAATTGTTCCAAAAAATTGAATTGTATAAACCAAAATTCATTATCGCCGGACGGCGATCGCGAAAAAACAAAAACAACCGATTCCGGTTGAAAACGAAAGTCGTTTTTCTTGCTTTTCTCAGCAACCATGATTGTAAAACTTCGGACAAGTCAGTTAAACGGTATTTACTATGAAATATAACCCCCTAAATCCACCCATTCATGATTATTCAAGCAGTTACCAATAGTGTATACTACCTTTAATAATACAAATAACACTCACTATAATCAATCGAATAGAAAAGTACCATTAAAAGGGCACAAATGAATTAGGAGAGTCAATAATACCTTTTGCCAAGGTGGGAATAAATAGATGTTAGGGCTTCATCATCATCAACTGGGAAAGATGTAGAAGGTAGGAAGAACATTAGAACTCCCAGGAGTCCAGCCAATGTAGGCCAGCCATGTTACTAGTTGCATTGACTGATGATTTGGTAATCCCATAAGACAAAGGGTGAAATAGGTAGAAACTACAAAGAAGAAAACAGGGTAAAATAGAAGAAATTACATCTGAAATGGTGGAGCAGATAGGGGAATTGTGCCTTTGATGACACAAGCATGACATTTGGCAGTCAGTCAGAGTATGTTATGAGAAAGATATTTGCATATAGGGCCAACACAGATGTCCAAATGGCTGTCATTGCTTGTTAGTCTACTGGTACCTATGCTGATATTCCTCCTTTCCTGTGAGTGCATGTTAATTGGCTATAATAGAAAATGACCAATACGATGCTATTTTCATTTTCAAATATAATTTGAGGTAAATAGAGCATCTTGTAAAACCTTACCTATGCACAATGATAGACAGGGAAATCACAATGCTGCTATTGTGCACACCAAACCTAGATTTGGCTGGGAAGAAATCCTCCACAGTTTGGAAGATAAAGTCAATAAGCACACCTGAAAATGGAAAATATGATCATGGTTTTAAAGTGATGTAATACAAAATGTACGAAATAAATGCACCTTCAGGATGAACAAAAAATAACTAGTGAACAAAAAAGATACTTCACTTTGTCAAAACTGTAATACATTTAGAAGATGACGAAATCAAAAGCTGTTACTCTTATAAAGCTAACAGGGCTTGAATCAAAAGGTGTCCGTTGAGAAGGTGGTTGTGTCAAACCCTTCCTATTACTCGTCGTTGTTGGTAAGGTCATGTGTTAGTCAGCTAATTGCTCTAATGAATAGTGTTCTGGGGAATGCAACAGTGCTTGAATCCAAAGTTGGGGGAAAGTGGTTGTGTCAAACCCTTCCCATTACTCGTCGTCGTAAATGTCCAGTACTGTCTGCTTTGGACAGGGCCTGCTACTAGTCTGATCGGGTCAACTCCTTCCAACATAAAGTGGTCTGTTGGTAATTTTGCTGTCACACCCCCACTCAATTTACTAGAGTTTAGTGATGACATACCGGAGAGCATGCTGTTAAACAGCATTGCTGGGAAGTAATGATGGAAGTAGAGTACACGTCTCATGGTGTAAAATGGAACATAATGAAGGAACCAGCCACTGAAGAGGAAGCAACATACAGCAAACGTTGAATGGCACCTATCTGTAAAGACAAGGTACAAATTAAAGAACACTTCAGCAGGGGTTGTTTGTTTCATCAGATATAAAACAATATTTGAAATATTAGATCAACTGACCTTGAATTGCACAACTGACTGCGGCTAAAATGTGAGTAATGCTGTTTCACATCTTATTCCAGTCTTTACCCGTCTCTTGGGGTGTTAATACATACCTCGTCATTTCTCTCACCAATCAGATCACTTAAAGGTAGTATACACCATTTGCAGATATCGAAAAAATTTACTACCGAATTATTAAGAAATATCTTACTTATTTAAAAGTAAATAATGATTGTAGGCATCCAGCAAAATAAGGGCCCTAGATATCCGGTAATTGTTCCAAAAAATGGAATTGTATAAACCAAAATTCATTCTCGCCGTCCGGCGAACGCGAAAAAACAAAGATAACATAAGAATAACTGCTCGACGCCGGTGGAAAACAAACGCTGTTTTTCATGCTTTTCTCTGCATCCATGAATGTAAAAATTCGGACAGGTCAGTTAAACGATATTCACTATAAAATACAAACCCCCAAATCCACCCATTCCTGATAATTCAACAAATTACCAATGGTGTATACTACCTTTAAAACAACTCAAACGAATAATTAACACTCTTGACTTTTTTACCTTTCATCGTTGAAGTGAATTCACATTTCCTCTCCTCCAACAAAGTCCAGATAACATAAAGAACCAAGAAGACTGCTAAGCAAATCAGATTTCCAACAAAGATGACAGGATTTCCTAGAAGGTAGACAGAGTATGCTTCTTTGGCTCCCCCTGAGAACAACTGGCCCTGCAGATAAAGGGCAAATATTGGCAATAGTATTGATCAACATCTGATGTGAAAGTGGATACCAACGAGTACAACCATGAAGACAAATCACAACTAGAGACCAAGTATCCTGTTAGAAAGTGAAAATGTACTTATAGATAGCACTACATGTACAAATGCAGTATTTTGTCATAATATTCTTACGCAAATCAATGTATAAAATAAAATTCCAAAACCTGAAACAGTTCCCAGAAAAAAAACCCCAATCTGGTTCCAGCCTGTCAATGTTAATTGTTCACATGCTTGTCAATGTTAATATTTTACATTATGGAAAAAAGAGAATCGGAGTTGTATTCGAGTCCCTGCAAGAGTTGTATTCGAGTCCCTGCAAGAGTTGTATTCGAGTCCCTGCAAGAGTTGTATTCGAGTCCCTGCAAGAGTTGTATTCGAGTCCCTGCGAGAGTTGTATTCGAGTCCCTGCAAGAGTTGTATTCGAGTCCCTGCAAGAGTTGTATTCGAGTCCCTGCAAGAGTTGTATTCGAGTCCCTGCAAGAGTTGTATTCGAGTCCCTGCAAGAGTTGTATTCGAGTCCCTGCAAGAGTTGTATTCGAGTCCCTGCAAGAGTTGTATTCGAGTCCCTGCAAGAGTTGTATTCGAGTCCCTGCAAGAGTTGTATTCGAGTCCCTGCAAGAGTTGTATTCGAGTCCCTGCAAGAGTTGTATTCGAGTCCCTGCAAGAGTTGTATTCGAGTCCCTGCAAGAGTTGTATTCGAGTCCCTGCAAGAGTTGTATTCGAGTCCCTGCAAGAGTTGTATTCGAGTCCCTGCAAGAGTTGTATTCGAGTCCCTGCAAGAGTTGTATTCGAGTCCCTGCAAGAGTTGTATTCGAGTCCCTGCAAGAGTTGTATTCGAGTCCCTGCAAGAGTTGTATTCGAGTCCCTGCAAGAGTTGTATTCGAGTCCCTGCAAGAGTTGTATTCGAGTCCCTGCAAGAGTTGTATTCGAGTCCCTGCAAGAGTTGTATTCGGGTCCCTGCAAGAGTTGTATTCGAGTCCCTGCAAGAGTTGTATTCGAGTCCCTGCAAGAGTTGTATTCGAGTCCCTGCGAGAGTTGTATTCGAGTCCCTGCAAGAGTTGTATTCGAGTCCCTGCGAGAGTTGTATTCGAGTCCCTGCAAGAGTTGTATTCGAGTCCCTGCAAGAGTTGTATTCGAGTCCCTGCAAGAGTTGTATTCGAGTCCCTGCAAGAGTTGTATTCGAGTCCCTGCAAGAGTTGTATTCGAGTCCCTGCAAGAGTTGTATTCGAGTCCCTGCAAGAGTTGTATTCGAGTCCCTGCAAGAGTTGTATTCGAGTCCCTGCAAGAGTTGTATTCGAGTCCCTGCAAGAGTTGTATTCGAGTCCCTGCAAGAGTTGTATTTGAGTCCCTGCAAGAGTTGTATTCGAGTCCCTGCAAGAATTGTATTTGTTTCAAATGTGTTTCAAACATATTAGAATATAATATGCATGTCTGAAACTACTGTTAAACACGTGTCCATTTGAAACGTGTGTTTGGATATTTCATTTTACCTCGCCAAAACACGCAATTTTTGAATCATAGTTTTGCTGACTTGGTCCAGTCACAGAACAAGTCCAGTCACAAGTACTTACTACTGAGCATAAAGCTAGTGATGCACAGCTAGTACAATTTGGAATAATAGTACACTTTTGTTGCCATGGATCGGCCAATCACATGTACATGAGATGGTCATACCTTGTAGTTGATTGGCCATTGCCACGGCCGAGATGTTATTTCACCAGCTTTGGGTTTCATCTCACTGTTACTCTAAAAGAGAAAAACAACACAGCCTTCCGATTAGTCACAGGTAAAATCATCTTTAAGCATTTTCCCCCCATTTAAACATTTAAACATGTTAATGTCACAATCATATGAACAACTATTTACCTGCAACATAACGATGTGAGATTCAATGAATTTCTCAAGAAAGGATGGAGCAATGATCTGGAAACTCATGTTGGGCACTGTAAGTAAAATAAGTAAATAGAAAGGTGTGAGTGTCTTTTCATAAAACATCACACAAGACATAAACAGCAATAAGTGAAACTCAAGCAGTTTCAGGTGAGACGAGCACTGCCAAAAAGTGAAATACCTCAAACAAAGTGTCATATTTATATTACTACTTGCTTGTTGGGAAATGTTTTAGCAGATAATTGTTTACAACCAGTCTCTTTATTTTGACCCAAGACCAACAAATTGTGGTTAGTTACGTTACGGTTTGTCCGCCCATCTTTGGCTGCAGTTTAAACATATAAGAAACTAATAATCAAACAAAAAAGCTCGTTTGGCACAGAACTTGAACCTTTTGCTTTGTCTTAAAAACACTAACTCACAATAACACTCACGTTCTGCATGTTAAAACTAGGTGCCACAATGAGTACCAAAATCATGATGACCCAAAATCATGCTAAACTACATTCAATCTCACAGTCACACCACGCAAATGAAAGATCTTCTTGTTCTCTTTAATTTGATTCCACACTTGTTGTGATGCTGGTAGTTCTAAAGATAGTTACAAATTTAAATTGTTTTAATTTGTCTACTTCATCGTGGAATTGCCCATTACCATTAAAGGTAGGATACACCATTGATAATTGCTTTGATTTATCATAAATGGGTGGATTTGGGGGCTTGTATTTTATAGTAAATGTCGTTTAACTGACCTGTCCAAAGTTTTTACAATTACGGATGCAGAGTAAAAAGCGCGAAAAACAACGTTCAATTTTAACCGACGTAGGCTGTTGTTCTTGTTGTTTGAAACAATTCCAGAATATCTATCGCAATCATTTTGATGGATGCCTAGAACTGTTATTTAATTTCTAATAAGTAAGATATTTCCTAATAATTTGGTAGTAAAGATATTCGATATCTTTAATGCAGTCTGAGCCAGTGTTTCTACTACATGTACATATCGTCCATTTAGGCAAAATAAATTGCACGGCATTACATGGCCGATTACATGGCATTTAAGAATAGGGCAGGTAGATGGGTAAAACAAAATATTTGCAATTTTTGTGTGCACATCATATCGTACCTGTGTATGTGTAGTCAAAGGTAAAAAGTAGTAATTTATGTTGGTTTTTTGTGTGGTTTTTTTATTAGGGTCGGGGATGTCAAAATAGGGTAGGTGGGGTAACAGAAGGCAGAACTATTTTTTGTTTTGGCTTTACTGGTAAATGCTCATTGGTATACCTTACTGGTATATTTTAAACAAAGAAACACTTTTGTCTTTGTGATATAAATTGATAACTTTGTGGAGTTTGACGAGTAGGACAGTTGCACACGCACAGGGTGTATGAATCATGCTTTATTAGTGACCTCTACATTGAGTAACTTCTACAGACAAACGACACAGTAATAATGCAACACATTTGTGAACAGCAAAGAATATTTCTTTCTCTATCTTTAAAGATATACCTGAGACAGTTTAGCTCTTCTCATTGGTTGAGAGCCTGTCACGTGAACGGTAATAAACACTTTTCCAGTTTCACATAAAATATGGACTTCTATTAAATTAGTGCCTTTTACCATTTTTTGGGGATGAACGTTTACAATCCTCATGTAGTCATGCTCAATACTATACCAGTAAGTCAGTATTTATGGTCCTATATTCAGAATGCACTCGTCACAGCTGCATGTACAGGACGTTATGCGATGCGCGCTTCAATTTCTATATTATAAGTTGTTTACGTCTTATTTGCGAGCTGGACAATCAATTATATACCTCTAAATGAAGTGATAATCTTGAAGAAAGTTTTAATTTTTGACCTGTGCTTTTGCACCAACAAGTTTTGATTTGTTTTACCTTTATAATGCACTTTTTGATCATTGTATTTGTAATGTACAATGTACCGGTACCAGGTATAATTTTAAAATAAATAATAGTTGGCCCCTCAGGGAGATGTATACATGTACATATATACACGTTTTTCTAACAAGTTAACAACGATTTAGGCAGCTATTCATGTCTCCCTCAAGCTCACTTAAAGACCTACAGATATAATTCTAATTAAAAACTTTTTTTGGAAATAGCCTTTTTTTTTCATGGAGTAAAACCCAATTTTACAATTTGTTGATGGGTACATTGGTTGCATTGGTCCTATAAAACATAACAGTGTAGTTCCAGCAGTTAGGTTGAGTGACATGTAGGACAGTGTAGTCTGGGTTTATTTTACCCCTATATTATGGTTCACAGATATGGGTAATCTTGGATGATGATTATAATTATTAGTGTCTTCTTGAACTGATTTTGACATGTGTTACATCTGCTGGAATATCTTGATCATACTCTAGAAGTATACATAAGAGTCTTAACATTAATAACATGTTTTGCTTTGCTTTGTTTAGAAAATAATCCAAAACAAATATCTGGCTTTTTAACAGATATTTTTGGGGGGCTTGTCCGGGAAGAACTAAAAGCCAATTTGTTTTTAAAACTGTCAACGTATTCCCTGTGCTTGTTTGATATTAATTGTGATTATTTTCTCTGCTAAAATGAGTTTCTCGGTTTTAACAGTTTTTAGGCAGACTAGAGTTGACATTCTTAGATGTAGATGAATTGTCTAGAGATGAATTAGTTACCCTGGCAGATGGCCTCGATGTTAAGATTATCAGTGGAGTCAAAAGGGCACACTTGAACCGAGTGGGTACTAAAGCTGTTGCTGTAACATTTATTTCATGTTGCCCTTCATTACACAAAATATGTACACTCATATAGAAATAAATATATAATTCAAGAAGTTGATAGAAACTATGTATACACACCAAGTTAAATAAAGAAGCGATATTAAAATAAGTGACAACATTTAGGTATAAGGTTAAGCGTATAATGCTTCTGTGCCCTAACCTATGGACAGACAAATATACAAACAGGAAACCACACAAAGGACAACGAAATACAACAAAAAGACAGACTAGTGTGAGACAAGGCAACATTATTAGTTCACAAATAAGACCAAAATTACAAGTTTTTAAAGAATCAAGCTTTTAAATTCTTAACAAAGACAGACAGAGAAGGTGATGATTTAAGTGAATTATCTAAACTATTCCAGTATGAGGTGCCTCGATGAGTAACACTATTTTTAGCCATTTTTAGCGCTCATAGAAAATGGGTATATAGAATCTAAAACCAAAATTTCCTCTAGTCAGCATGAATTGGAGACCCTAAAACTTAGGACAAGAGAAATTGAAAAGAGAACAGAAATTCAAAGGTTGAGTATTGAGCACGAGAGAAAGAATCATGAATTAAAAATGAAAGAATTAGACCTTCAAGGGAAAAACAAAACTAATCATGTGGGCTTTGACTTTGCCCCAAAACACCGGACTGGTCCCGAAATTCTATCATAAAGAAGTTTCAAAATATTTCACTTCGTTTGAGAATTTGGCACAAAAACTGAAGTGGCAAAAAGAACACTGGACCACCTTGCTCCACAGTGTATTTAAAGGAAAAGCTAAAGATGTTTATTCTGCATTGACTGTATTGACTGCATAATCTGCATTGCATCCAGGACCCGACCAAAGCGGCCCCACACCTCACATGCCTCCAAGAAGACGTCAAAGCTTGTCCCAAGACGTAATAATATTACTAACGTTTGCAAAATGTGTTGGCAAAAACGTCAACGATAGCATGGGCCAAGGCCAAGGCCTGTGCTGCGTTGCTGGCTCAGCTAAAGAGTGACTCTCTGTAGGACCACGCGTCCAACAAGAAACTATACTGAAATGCAAGGAATTTATCAAAATAATAGCCCAAGCATTGTAATTCTAAAAACTAGCCGAGTTTAGCGCACAGCCTGCTATATGTAAATCAATGATTCGACTATAGGGCACCGCCAGGCAAGTCGGTTATAGGAAATAATTTCAATTGGTGGCGCTATTTACAGTGCAAACAAAAACAATCTACAAGTACCAGGCAGCGTAACAGTCTGGTTGAATACAGAATGATAAAGACCTTTTGCCATGACCAGCAAGATGATTGGAATGAGGGAAGAGATTTCCCTGCTATTTGCCAAAAGAGAAGTTCCATGTGAAGCAACTGGCTTTGGTCCATTTGAGTTGGTTTTTGGTCACGAAGTCCATGGACCGCTGAAATTCATGAAGGAAAGATTGTTGTCACAAGAACACAAAATGAAGGAAAATGTTGTTGATTATGTGTCAAACATGAAAGAGAGAATGAATGCAGCATATGAAATTGCTCAGACAAATTTGGTTCAGTCTCAAACACTTACAAAATGTATGAAGTCAAGATTTGATAAATATGCACTAGATAGGAAATTTGGGGCAGGTGATACAGTTCTTGTGTTATTTCCAGTACAAGGCGATGCTTTACGTACAAGGCGATGCTTTACGTGCAAGGTTTAGTGACCCTTATAAAATAAAGAAACTAAATAGCGTAAACTATGTAGTCAAGACACCAGATCGTAGGAAATGTGTCATGTAAATATGCTAAAGAAATACCATGAGAGAAAAGAAAGTCCAGTGGTTGTAGCAATCATTGATCAGGTAGATGAAAAAGCACTTGACTTGCAAGTTGGAAAGGAAAACGCTGTTCCTGGCATACAAGTCTCTGCCATTATGACGAAGAATTCAGAAGTGTCGAGTCATTTGGAAACTACACTCTAGCACTTGACCAGCAGATGGAAAAATTTAAAATTATTTAACTTTTCACAGATAAACCAGGGCGTATGTCGATGCTTTTTCATGATGTAGATGTCGACGAGGCCAAAAGATCAAACAAAATAAACTCCCGGTTGTCAATGAGGAGATTGGAATATGTTAGACAATGATATCATTTCACCCAGTCACAGCCCTTGGAGTTCTTTAGTTTGGCTTCTTCCAAACAAAGATGGTTCGTAAAGATTTTGCATAGATTATCGGTGAACAGGTGAACTCTGTGACAAAAACCGATTCATTTCCTATACCGAGGCTGGATGATTGCATTGACAAAATAGGTCATGCTGCATATGTTAGTAAATATGATTTGCTTAACCAGTTCGCGCCGGATGACGTATATAAACCCAAATTCAAAACGGATGACGCATAAACACGCCAAGTTCAAGTTCGGAAATGTATGTCAGCAGCGCGCAAGGCCGGAAATGCGTGGGTGTGCTTCCCGGCACTATCAGCCTGAACACGCTTCGGATCGAGTTTCGTTAAAAATAATCCCGCCCGTCGGCTCGGCGATGTTAAAATAATCCCGGCGCGAACTGGTTAAAGGGTACTGGCAAGTCACACTTACTGAAAGAGCAAAGGAAATATGTGCTTTTTCAATGCCAAACGGCCTGTTTTCTTGTAATGTTATGCCATTTGGCATGAAAAATACCCCTAGCACATTTAGTAGATTAATGAGTTGAAGGCTGTGTAGTACACATTGACGATGTGGTAATCTATTCAAAGTCATGGCAAAAACTTGTTGACCGAACAAGATCCTTGTTTGAGAAGTTTTCCGCAGTAAACCTCACTGTAAACCTAAATAAAAGTGAAATTGGTAAAGCTACATGTAGTGGAACTTATCTTGGTCATGAGGTTGGAAATGGTAAAATATTTCCGAAAAGTGCCAAGGTTCAAGCAATCTGTGATTATTTAGCACTTTAAAACATAAGAGAACTTATGAGGTTTCTTGGAATGACAGGTTTCTTTCGGAAGTTCTGTTCAAATTTTGCAATGGTCGACTATCCACTAACTTCCCTTTTGACAAAAAGTGACAAATTCCAGTGGTAGCATCGCATCAATGTCACTTAGCTTTTGAGAAATCATGGAAAGTAAGCCTGTTCTAACGAAAGCCAACTTTGATAAGCCTTTTAAGATGGCTATAGCCAAGGTTTTGATCATCCAACAAGTTACTTTTCTAAAAAACTTCATAAACACCAGAATAAGTACTCAACAATAAAAAAAGAAGCACTGGGTTTAATTCTAGCGATTCAGTATTTTGAGATATATGTAACTGGCCCTTTTGCCATCGAGGTATACATGTATACTGATCATAATCCGTTGATCTACATCAATAAATTCAAGAACAAGAGCCAGAGGCTTATGAGGTAGAGTTTGTTCCTTCAAGGTTACAATCTATAAAAAGTAAATTTATAGAATATTAACAAGTAAGATTATGATGTGGATTTAGTTTTAAAAACAATTCTTTTAAAGTCGTTTTTTTATGTGGGAGGGTGTTACATCTGCTGGAATATCTGAATCATACTCTAGAAGTATACATTCAAGAGTCTTAACATATATAAAATGTTTTTGCTATTTAAGCTTATTATTTGTGTAAGCATATATGTTTACGAGCCTGCATACATAACATTATTGCTATACTTGATGTAAGCTTATTAGTCTCCCGAGTTATACATGTATATGTTTACGTAATACTTTTATCAATGTTCAGTTAAGTGTCCCTTATAAGCCACGAGTGTGTCGCGATTACGGCAGAGCATGTTTTACTCCTCTCGAGAGACGAGGCGTTGCTGCCGCTCTCCAGCCAGACACCCCAGGACAGACGCCCGTTTAATATTGCGAGACACTAGCTAATTCCAGAGCCACTTGAAGATATCTGTCAAGACCCGAGCCAAGATACCAGTCAAGAACCGAGCCAAGACACCGGTCAAGACCCCACCCAATATGTGACCTGCTCCCACAAAACCAGACATAAGTGGTTTGTTTTTTTAAGTGAAATATTGTCATTTACATTTAGTACACATCTTCAGCTTTCATTTGGTACCAAAACCACCTTTATACCATACATACTTCGAATTTTATGAGGATTTAGTTTTGATGTATTTGGGAGATGAATTATAACTTTTAGGACAAAGTTTGCTTCAATAAATGCAAGATTTTGGTACTTTCTTATCAATAAAGTTGATTTTGTTTTATCTAACTGAGGGTTAAAGTATACATACATGTATTAAAGAATCAAAAAAATACAAAACAAAAAAATTGTTGTCCGCCAGATTTTTTACCCCCATTTCAACTTTGACGAGCTGTATCTCTAAATAACCTGTGCGACTTATGTCGGGTTTCGTAGGAGCGGGTCACATATACCGGTACCAGTCAAGACCAAAGCCACGACAAGACGATGGGCCTAGCTATGGATCACCCGACTCCGACCCGCTGCCTCATCGCACCCATCTTTTGTTAAATATATCGGTATATTACATAGTATGGTTTTCATTTAAGTAAATTGTTAACATCTTTATATTTTCCGGTTTGAGAGGTTTCAATTTAATTTTGCTCCTAAAACTTAATCTTTGCCTCGGCCAAACTTTCTTTATGTGTTTTGCAAGAGCTTTGTTTGAGAAATATTCAAAATCAAATATCTGACTTCGTAACACGTGGAAAGATGTGACTAACAACTGTATATATAGGGTCATTCCATGAAGTTGGATAACAAAGTGTGACAAAGAAGCTGAAATTTCAAAATCATTTATTTATTAAATGCTTCTCAAATTTGGATAGACTATTAACCATATTTCACTGAACTAATAATATTTTTCAAATAACCCTGACACGCAAAGAAATATACGGCCTCGTTTATCATGCATCATGTGGCAGGTTGTGGATGTAACCTCCGGAAACCATACCGAGTTTAGGTGACAGTTCCTCTAGGTAAAGAAATATTTTCAAGATACATTTGTTACATTCTGAATGTTTGCAAGTATCCTTACAAAAAGAATTTAAAAAGAAAGAAATGTTCTGCTACAACTGACTTTAAGGTGAGTGTCTTAAGGTATTCGGTAAATTCCATTATTTAAACTATACTTATCATCATTTGTAATTCATATTCAACTTGAAGAAATATATATTTATGCAAGTTATTATGTTTTTTGTTTGCATTTGTACTCCCCCTATTTCAGTCTTCAACAAAATTTGCCAGAAGAATTGCATTAATTAATCTTGAGGTTATTAAAAAACTCCCTTCAATGGGTTGTGGATGTAACTGGAAACCATTTCCTGTTAATCCACATCTTAACCAGTGGGAAAAAGAGGAATTGTCCCAAAAAAGGAAGCGAGCGAGGGCACTCATGTTTTGTTTTTTATTTTGCCTAGGCCTAATTGTTTGTAAAGCTGGATATTTACCAGTTAAACCGCCTTTTGTAGTCGGCATAATATTGGGACTGGGGTGGGAGATGGGCTGTCATTTTGTCAAACTCCAACATGTCCACCACGCAGTAGCAAAAAAACCGACCCAACCATTTTAAAACAAAAACAGATTCGACCATCAAGACATCCACAAAATTACTAAATACGCCGCCTGCGAGACAAGTAGAGGTCGATGACTAAAACTGAGGTTTTAAAATGTACTTATCATATGAATACAAAGTGAATTTTTCCGTTTATTGGCGATATTTCGTTGCGAATTCCACGCGGGTGCCATTTTGAACGGCTATGTGTAGTGCTGCAATTGACTAGTGGATATGGCTATGCGTAGTAATGACAGGCAAATCGAAATAGCTGTATAATAATTACAGGCGCCTCCACCAATCACATGCGACTTTGATTTGGTAGAGGCGCCTGTGATTGGCCTGTATATGCTACGCATAGCCTTATCCACAAGTCAATTGCAGCGCTGCAAATAGCCGTTAAAAATGGTGCCCGCGTGGTTTTCGCGTCAGAATATATATTTGCCGATAAACGGAAAATTTCACTTTTCATCCAGATCATTAGTAAACATTAGTACCTCAATCTTAGTCATCGGTCTGTACTTGTGTCTCCGGTGGCACATTTAGTAGTTCTGTGGCCGTTTTGATGGTCAAATCTGTTTTCGTTGTCAAGTGATTCGATTCGTCATGTTCGTCATGGTCGCATTTTGGTTCGGATTAACGTTAAAACGACGATTTGTAGGCTACAAAAAAAGTCGTTACTCGGACTGGATATTTAATCAGATTGTCGAGTTACAATCTAAATATTCACAAGGTCCATTTTCATAAACGATATTAATTTCAACTCCAATAAGTCGTGCAATTTTGTAGAAAACTGTTGCCGATAATTCCACGCGACATAACACTCACAGCGCGGCGCGCGCGCGAGTTCGCTATAGTATGGTGCTCTGACATAGCACTGCATTATTGATGCTCATAGGATATAGGGACTAGACGCATTACCAACGAGCGACAAGTAAACACAGAATGTACCATTTGTCAACAGGGATTATGTAAAAACTTACCTTATTTTGTTTCTTATAAACTTACCTTGTTTCTTATTTTATAAAACTATTACCGAACAATACAAATACGGATAATGTGATGACTATAAATGATTAACATTTCCAGTTTGAAAATATCCGTCTGTTTTTTATTTACTGGTTGGAGTACGACACCTCAGAACGGAATATGATGCTTCCCCCATCGTTAGTTATGGTGCGGTCCTGGCCATGCGGTTACGGGCGTATTGCGCGGAAACCGTGGGAATCTTTCTCAAATCGAACTCAAATTCGTGAAACAAATCGAAAGTAAATACACACGCGCTAAAACAAAATGTATTGTTCGCAGATTTGGTTTGGTTATATAATTTGGCCCTGCAAAATCAATTACGGCTTCATTTAATAGTTAGATTTACTTCCAAGAAAGTTGGTGACGTAACTACCCCCCCGGACGTAGCGTGCGGAAACCCACATTTCACCAGCGGTTATTTTCACACACAGAGAATTTGTCTGACATGTGAGTTTGTTTGGGGGTTTCCCAACTTGGTCTGCGGGGCATGGAAGAAAGCATTTCGAACGCGGGGGCGTGTATTGTGGTTTTACGGAACACTGAAGGTTGTGGACGTAAGGAAATGGCTCCGGAAACCGTGCCGCGCTTGAACCAAAAAAATATATATATCGTAAGATTGAAACGCAACACGTGAACGATGAGTTGGGGAAAGGTGCACCAGATCATAGCTAATAAAATGAGTTATAGCACTTTAAAAAAAAAAATCCAGGGCACACAAATTAAATCTCGTTCTGGACGTATTGCCCTTATATCTAAACGGAAACCACAAGATACGTCCGTACCCTTGAACAAAAGTGGAGGCCACTTATAAAATAGGGGTGATCAACATGAATAGTGTTATGGAATATACAGGGTGCATTATATGCCAAGAAATAAAAACGAATGAGACTTTTTTGTATTATATTTAAACCACTTAATTGGTTTTTAAAATGCCAATTTATTTTGTCACAAATATTTCACTTTTACATAACCGGAAACCACCTTTTTATGATTTTTTTTTGAAAAATTTTACCACAAATATCAACAAAATCAGTTTTAAAATAATCCTTTATTTGTGTTCTTTTCTGTTAAGTAAGTTTACAAGGTTTATTTTTTAAACATGTTCATGATTTATTCTTTAGTTTTATGGGACTTGGACAATAACCAGGTGTTCCTCAACTTCGTGGAATGACCCTAATATAATGAGAACTATAAACGATAGAGTGTTACGCGTATTGTTACATGTAACTACTTTGTTTGTACGCATGCTAATGCCGAGCCTGTCACAGACTGCCACGAACTAATTATTCCCATTTGAAAACAAACTGTATTTGTAGATTAAAAGAAATAGGTGCTACTGAATAAAAAAAATACATGTGTGAAATAATCTAGAAAGAATTGCAATACTTACATCTAGGGTTGACATGATCTTCCACATTCCAAAAACTATTGGAATCTCTGGAGTCAGGATTACATGTAACCTCTCTCTGTTCAAAACCCCTGCAACAAAAAAAGAGAAAATAAGTGTAGATTAAAAATTCAGTTGCCCTAAGATTCAAGTGAACTAGTATTTTCAATTTCACTAGTGAGAATTAATCAAGATAAGTTGCGTCATTCACTGTTTGAAGCTATCCTTGTCTTAAGTATGTAGGTGACCCCAAAATACGATATATTTGAAGAAAAAATTTACGGTCAAATTTGATTTGGGTAATACATTCATCTTCTCAGAAATGTTGGTGAAAAGATAAGTTTCTCTTGTACAATAAAAATATACAGGTGCACGAGCACCTTGTAAAAAACTCTTATAAAGGTGCTAGATAATGGTTCTCATAATCTCATAACAAATTTATTAACCTTTATTTAAACATCACAGAGCGCCTTGAGCACCAGTTTAGGTAGATACGTGCGCTATATAAGAACTGATTATTATTAATAGCAAGGGGTATTACTTATGTACATGTAACTGGGATGGACATGAGGGTAGCACATAGAGACTACCAAGAATATTCATGTTAAGAGTTTGAGTAGATTGCCAACGCCACAGCAGACCACAGACCTCATGTATGACTCTGGTATGAGGATGACACATTTGTTATCTGGCAGCATAGGAAGGATAACCTCTGGCTCTTCTTGGAACACCCTAATGGGCTTCACAGCAACATCCAGTGCACCATGATACAAACAAAGAGATAGCAACATGTCATTTCTTGACGTTGAGGTGTACAGAAAGCAGGACGGGAGTTTCGCTCGCAGAATCTACCGCAAACCAATCCACACTGACAGATACCTCCACAGCAGTTCCTTTCATCCCCCAAGATCAAGACTTCCATCAACAACCCAGGAACTTCACCACAGCGCTGCAATGTAAGGGATACAAGGCCAGCCATGTCAAACACAAGACCCCAGATCCAATCCCGGCCGAAAGGTCACCTATAGGGCCTACCTAAAGACATCTAGTTAGGGCCTCTTCTTCCATTACCCTCCCTTACCTTAGTAGTACTTCACACCACATTTAGCGCATCCTCCATAATCATGGAATTCGAGTTTTCCACACAGTACAGCTCCCCTCAAGATTCACAAAAACCGGCCAGACTCGAAGCGCAGAACAGGAGTACTGTACAGGATCCCCCGCCAATGTGGCAAAGTTTACATTGGCGAGACTGGCAGGGACCTCGGAGTGTCGTGGTCGGGCGGTTAAGAACTCGGTTTTCTGTTCCGCAGAGCGTGGGTTTGAGTCCCGATGTCGACACGTGTGTCCTTAAGCAAGGCAATTAAACCACTATTGCTTCGTCCTTCGGATGGGACGTAAAGCTGTAGGTCCCGTGCGTTGTGTAATGCACGTAAAAGAACCCAGTAACACTCTTCGCTAAGAGAAGGGGTTCGCCCCGGTGTTCCTGGCAGCGCCTCGGAATAGGCAACTAGATAGATGGCGCTTTACAAATGCTTGATCATCATCATCATCATCATCATCACCAGACTCAACGAACACAAAGCTCATGACAGAAAGGGAGACTTCGACCAATAATTGATTGTCAAGCACTCCCACATCGAAGACCATCTGAAACAAGGCTGAACTCATCGCCAGCATTAAACACTGGTACCCCCACCTCACCAGAGAAGCCATCAAAATCACAGGCAGTGCTCTGTTCTCTAAAACCAGTCAAGGCAAAACCAGACATTAATTTATTACCTTATCTACATTAGGATTCTACATTAATAAATACCTAGGAGAGTTGAAGGCTTCTGATTGGCCGAGACTCTATCATGTGCAGGGCATTATATGTAGTAATATCATGGGTTTTCCAAGGGCCGTTTTCTAAACCCCAGCTTTGGGCTGCATTCTGGCCACATTACGGACGTTTTCCTAGTTCCGGATCGCAAAAAATATTCAGGCTGTTTTCGGCAAGTCTAATCCTCGAAATTTAAATGAAATAGGTTTAGTAGTTTACCTTGAGTGATGAAGAAACTACAGTTTTTGTTTCGATATTTATGCTCTTCTTTATTTGAAAATACATGTACGACGTCAAATATACCGACATCCCTTTTTCTAGTTGCGGATCAGTTTAACCAATTCCGGATCGAGTAAAAAACTGCTTCGTACATGAACAATTATCACGTTAGAACCAACCCGAATCAAGCCTATATTTCGTTAAAAAGTTATTTATTAAAGGTAATAACAGTGCGAGAACCCGGTTATTACTGCGTGGTAATGACCGGGTTGAGGGATGACCGCTGGTAATGGACCTCGCCTTCGGCTCGATCCATTACCAGCGGTCATCCCCCAACCCGGTCATTACCACGCAGTAATAACCGGGTTCTCGCACTGTTATTACCTAAGTATTTGCTAATATTAAGACTCCTGCACAGAGACTAGTTTTTACTTTAGGAAACAGTAGCCCATTTATAACCACGGAGTCTTTGGATTGGGCAGGTACATGTAGTAGGAGAATCAGAGGTTGAGGGGTCAACCTCTTGTATTGCAAGGGTGCTGTTTAATACAAGAAGCAAACTACGAGGTTTTATCTTGGATAGGCCTGTATGCATAAAATATTGATATTGGAGTTGTACGCATCATTTAGGGAGCCATTTAGAAGTTGTATAGATGATGTTCCCTTTGTTTACATCTGTATTCAAATGTGCCCGGCAGTATGCGCACGCATCATGTTTTAAATAATTTGGTCAAGAGATGACATCAGAGGTCACATAATTCAAAGGCGATCTGACCTGCGACGTCACTCTTTAGGCACATTGTATGTAAAACACGATATTAGCAGTAGTATCAAAGTAAAACACAAAGGACCCAGCACAGATCCTCGTGGGACACCACAATTGGTCACACGGGCATTGGACTGATCATTGTGGATGACAACACTCTAAGAGCGATTTTTGAGGTAGGATTCAAACCAACAGATTGCATGGCCGAATATGCCATATCTGTTTGTTAGATGCTGAAACATGATTTTGTGATCTAGGGTTTCGAAAATAATCGAGGAGGACAAGAACAGCTTCTTGTCCCTTGTCAGTAGCCAAAAGTAGGTAATTATAGACATGGAGAAGGGCAGTCTCAACGCTGTGATGTTTCTTGTACACAGACTGCATGTTACCATAAAGATAATAGTCAGAAAGATCTTTGAGCTGAGCAGCAGCTGCACGTTCGATTGTCTTTGAGAGAAACGACAGATTGGCGAATGGTCTGTAGTTCATGAGAGGTTTAGTGTCAAGGTTAGGTTTCTTGAGGAGGGGGTGATGGGTGCTCGTTTTAGTGCTTCAGGAAAGTATCCATTGAGAAAAGAACAATTGGTGATCATCGTGATGATGGGAACAAGTTCATCTTAACACATCTTCAGAATCCACGTAGAATTCGGATCAAGCCTGGATGTTGTAGAGGGTGAACCAGTGATAAGCTTTATCATCCAGTTTGCAGACAGGGGTTCCAACTGGGGAAAAATAGTCATGCACGTGTCAGACAGGACTGTGGGAACAAGAATGTTGTCAAGTTCTTCAGTATTAGCAATAATAAGTGTAGTAAATCAAATTATCAATGCTATAGAAAATAAACAAGTATCTATTGGCGTATTTTTAGACTTGTCAAAAGCATTTGATACTGTCAATCATATAGGTAATAACAGTGCGAGAACCCGGTTATTACTGCGTGGTAATGACCGGCTTGGGGGATGACCGCTGGTAACCGGATTCTCGCACTGTTATTACCTTTAATAAATACCTTTTTAACGAGAAAAATGGTGAAAATACTCTGAATTTTGCGACTTCGCGGCTTCTTCTAGGCCGTTTTACAAACGCAGCTTTGTTTCCGTATTTTGGCTTTGTTCATGTAGTAGCAGTGGTACAGTTGTTTTCCTAGTTCCATCCGGATCGCTTCAAATAAAAACCTACCTTGTTATGGCTTGGTCTCCAATACTATTTGTTTAGATGAAGTGCATTTTGAAAAGAAACATACAAGCTTCTTGATACACAAGTAAAAATAAGTCTAAAAGTCTCCAGTATTAACAAATCTGCCAAAGACTGAACGTTCATTTTTTTCCTAGTTCCGGATCGCCCGTAAAATACATGCATCAACTACACGCGCGCAAGCGATTTCATATGACGTGTTCTGTTGGACCATGGAGATTACAAAGTTTATCGGCTCGTTGCAGCGCGCCACACACGGACGTACACGGACAAAACATTTCAAAGCATTTCCTTGCAAGTCCTCTTTTTAAACTTTATTGGAAGTGAAAGTATTTGAAATTTATTTTTAATTTATATAAATTAATGAATACTTTATCAGAAATATAGGCTTGATTTGGGTTGGTTCTAGCGTGATAATTGTTCATGTACGAAGCAGTTTTTTACTCGATCCGGAATTGGTTAAACTGATCCGCAACTAGAAAAAGGGATGTCGGTATATTTGACGTAGTATTTTCAAATAAAGTAGAGCATAAATATTGAAACAAAAACTGTAGTTTCTCCATCACTCAAGGTAAACTACTAAACCTATTTCATTTAAATTTCGTAAACGTCTGTAATGTGGCCAGAATGCAGCCCAAAGCCGGGGTTTAGAAAACGGCCCTTGGAGAACCCATGATATTACTGCATATAATGACCTGCCTGTGATCGAGTCTCGGCCAATCAGAAGCCTTCAACTCTCCTAGGTATTTATTAAAATTAGATAACTTTATGAATAATATTGTTTACTCCATAGATTGTCAATTGTCAAGTTACTTGCATTGTATATCAACACGAAAATAAATGTGTGTGTGTATACGCACGTTCATATACTACAAACATAATATTCTATGTTTTGTTAGGTTCAGATGACAAATCAGTGGACGAGAAAGATTTTGGAGACTTTGGAGTGCACAATTTGTCAACTTTGTAAAACAAGTTGGCAGGAATCACAGTCCTTTAATTGTGTCTTGTGATATTCAGATTTAGCCTTGATTATCGGTTGATTATAGCGATAACTATGCTCGTTGAAAAGTTGTTTGTGGATCTCTAGTTTGGAAAAGTTTCACATGCGTTTACACTTTCTTAGTTGTCGCTTTGCTTTCCGAATGTCTTCACTGTACCAAGGTGCATGAGGATGAGATAAAATGGTACGACAGATCAGGGGGGCATGTTTGTTTAGAAGATCTTTCAAAGTTGTGTCATATTGATGAATAAACGAATCTAGGTCATTGGCTGGAGTAGTGCTTAATGGTGAATCATCACGAAGATTAATGTTTAGCGAGCATTTTACAGCAGCATGATCGGAAGACAGGTAATAAGTAGTGTCAACATTTGAGATTACGTCATCTGTTGAGCGCGTTAAAATATGGTCTAGTGTGTGAACTTCGCGGTGTTTGAACTTCGCGGTGTTTGAACTTCGCGGTGTTTGAACTTCGCGGTGTTTGAACTTCGCAGTGTTTGAACTTCGCGGTGTTTGAACTTCGCGGTGTTTGAACTTCGCGGTGTTTGAACTTCGCGGTGTTTGAACTTCGCGGTGTTTGAACTTCGCGGTGTTTGATCATCGCGGTGTTTGAACATCGCGGTGTTTGAACTTCGCGGTGTTTGAACTTCGCGGTGTTTGAACTTCGCGGTGTTTGAACTTCGCGGTGTTTAAACTTCGCGGTGTTTGAACTTCGCGGTGTTTGAACTTCGCGGTGTTTGGGGCAAGTGACATGCTGCTCAAGATTAAACGAGTCGATGAGATCACAAAAAATCGCAGCTTCACGGTTAGATTGGTCATCAAGGTGAAAACTGAAGTTCCCCGAAATCCAAATGTACTCTGGCTCAGAAACAACCAATTCGATGAGGGTGAAAAAGTCACTGGGAGATGTTGGACCAGTCAGACGGCCATTTGCTAGTCTTTGGGGTCGGTAGATGACAATGAGGCGAAGAGGGGTATGAGAACGAGCGTTGATAGATACATCAATATGTTCAAAGAATTCAAATGATCTACACTCGTTTTTGTGAACACGTTTTTCTTCCGAAGAACAAACATCTTCACCAGCTCGGTTTATATGAGGGATGTGATGAATTTGGTAATCAGGTAGTGTTGATGTCAAATCAGCAATTGCACATTGGTCACGTTTATCACCAGATAACCAGGTTTCGGTTATAGCAAGATTCTCATTAGAACTGGGGATGATGAGGTCGCATATGACAGAGATTTTGGGCTTCATTGATCGCACATTCCACAATCCGAAATTGATGGGGAATATGCTTTATAGAGCATGAAATGGGTACAAGGTTAGTACGATGTACATCATTTTGCCTTGGTTGGTGTTCTGGGTGAAAATCTTGGTTGTGAGTTCAGTACTGATAGATATTAGAGTTTTACGCACCATTTAGGCAGCAGTTTAGAAGTTGTATACAAGACACAGCCAGTATTGTAGTGGATGAGTTTTATCTTGGATAGGAATGTCGTGATACGTACTCCTGCATTCTGATTTGTCAGCTCAACCTGCCAAATATCATTCATGTCTCCTGTACCATTCTACAAGATTAAAAAAGAAAAAAAAGAAAAAGAGTTATTAAAAAATGCTACAAAAAGAGTTACACTATATGGATTATAGTACAGTAATCATGGTATTGCCGAGTGACCAGAGTAGAAAAAAATAAAAAAATCATTTAATCACCCAACCCAAAAAAACAAGTCAACAATCTGGCCTGCACGCTTAATGTACATTCACATCTTAGTACTGGTACTTGTATACACAACAGGGTGTATACACAACAGGGTGAGTTCAGACACCGTTTTTAATTCGCCTAAAACACTAGTTCAACTCGATTTGGTTAAAAGTTTTAGCTAAAACGGTGTCTGAACAGTTTTAGTTTTAACAGAATCTGTTGACCCGGTGTTGACCTTAGTGTAAACAAGTGAGGTTAATTGTTTACGTGCTCCGATTCACAGTCATGCATACATGTGCGCGCTACCAGCGAATGGGTAGATGCACGCCGCATACCCACGCCATTATTAGCCGCCATTGCAACGTTTTACCTTGATGGTTTACCACTAATTTTGGTTTCGTTATATCTACTAGTTTATCTGTGTTAACGTTAGCTGTACTTCAAATTATTGTCATCATCATGGCCAATGCTCCGACGACATCGACTGCAGAAAAAGGCTTAGAAAAAGTACCGCGTGGTGCGAATTGGTCGAGGGTGGAAGTGAAGTCCCTCACTAGCGGTGTGGGCCGCACTGACATCGTTTCTTTGCTGCACTTGCATTTTTTTAATGCTCAAGAAAGCTACTATCCTTAAGGCTATCGACTGCCGGTTAGCTTCTTCATTAGAAACAATCATTTGCTGAATTGCGATAATTATTTCAAGAACAAATTCTCGAGACAGCACCATGTTGAAAATCATGCATTTTAATAGGTATGCTATTGTGCGCGCAACCAAGCAATGAATGCATGCATTACGCACTGTTTTAGGAAGCAAGTATACCTGCAGCTGCACACAGAATATTTTGATGTGCACACAAATTGTAGCGCACAAAATATGTAAACGAGCGGAAGTTCTACATGACCCAAGAACAGAGATAAAACGCTTTGAAGTTAAAACTCGCTATACCTAAAACGGTGTCTGAACGCTCGGTGCTTTAATTTTACGACTAACCACCCGTGGTGAGCGACCGTTTTAACTTTTACTGTTTTAGCTAAAACGCTGTCTGAACATGGTCACAGTAAACCCAGTGCACAGTAAACCCGGTGCCTAATGGTAGCGTATGTACATGTACATTGTGTATCTACATCTACAATACAATCTGTGCGCCGAAGACTGGTAGGATTAAAATTGCACTCGTAATAAAAGTCTTTGTGCCATTTTTATCAAATTCGTTGAAATCTTTTTTAGACAAATCAGAGTTTCGGGTTTCCAAAAAAAATGTTGTGTAGTAGGTTCCTGCTTACTATGTTTGTATCTTACAAATGAATGTTTGTGAAATGCCACAGTTTTGTTGAAAGCCATTATCTCACCTGAATATAGGTAAATTTTCGTATTTACAATCGGCAAATTATAAAAACCACAGCACTACTTGGTCTTTGCTTTGTTATTAAATGCATTTTTGGTTACAAAATGCATTGCGTATTCCATCAAATACAAGTTGAAATAATCAAATACCAAACTATATGAAAATGAACAAGTTTGATAGATTGTGCAGGAACATGCTTTAGGTAATACATGAACTTACAATGCCATATCCAGATACTTGGAAGTGTTGCTTTGTAAGTGGTGCAGGTTCCTCATGACTGTGAAGATTTCTTGCAGTTCTAGGTTTAAGAAATTATAACATGGGATTATAATTAAACTATCCTTGTAGAACATTTAAAACAATATGATGTTTAAATGCATAATGGGTATTCTTGCTCCTAGAGTGTGTAAACATTCTTGTGTGAAATTGATGGATTCATGTATTCATGTTTCACAGTGGAGACATGGCTTTGTTCTCGTGTACAAAATGGTTGGAGAGTCGAGCACGTTTTTCAAAATGCTCCTATTTTAACCATATTTTTTTTCCTGGTTTGAAATTTCGACCCAATATACCCTATATTATACCCTAACCCAAACACTAACTCTAACCCACATCCTAATCCTAGTTTTTGAGTAATTTAAGTAAAATCCAAAATACTAATTCGTGAAATTCCCAATGGAGACCTATTCATCTATAGAAATTTACCCTCCGGAGACGTTTTGTCTCCATTGTACACATTGTGTTCATGTCTCCAGAGGGTACCGTATTTCGCACCATCCCTGTTGGGGTTAAAAGTTGTACAAATGGTGAAAGTTGACATGGGGGCTAAAGAATAATACTCTGTGTACAAATTATCAGACCTGCAACTATTCTGATTGCAGAAGGGTGAATGGAAGTTAACCACCCACAAAAGCACAGCCTGTTACTCCCTGTACAACCTCAAACCACGCCAGCAATGTATTGTAACGTAGCGTCATAAAGTCTCAATCCAGTAAATCACATGTCAATTCACACATCAATTCACATCCCCGCATCAGATTTATGAAGAGCTGTGACATGTTGAGACACGTAACGCATCACAACTTGCAATGCATGTTATGATCCACTTCACAAAGTTGTAAATATGCTTTCAAATATAAATAGGAATTAGCGTAGAATATTGCAGTTGAAATGTCACTGTAGCTGATAGTGAAACACAAGCTTCTTTCCCTCAAAAACTTCATAATTTGCCAACCATTTTGCTGTACATTTCACTATGTTGTGCTATTAATACATGTATACACTTATAACTTGTGTTGTGAAATAAATCGCATGACACATCAAATACAATGCATCGTGTTGATACAATTTGTAACAGTGCTGCAATGCATTGTATGTTACGAGTTTCATAAAAAGGTCTGGTGCAGGTGATATGAATGACAAAGAAATGCGTTTGTCATGGTTGATTGGAATAGCCTAATGCTCGAGTTGGCACTTGATGTGACCTGCCACAGCGACCTGCGACCGGTCTCAGCGACACACCTGCGACTGGCTACAGTCACCTGCAACCGACCACAGTCACCTGCGACTGGCTACAGTCACCTGCAACCGACCACAGTCACCTGCGACTGGCTACAGTCACCTGCAACCGACCACAGTCACCTGCAACCGACCACAGTCACCTGCAACCGGCCACAGTCACCTGCGACCGGCCACAGTCACCTGCGACCGGCCACAGTCACCTGCGACCGGCCACAGTCACCTGCGACCGGCCACAGTCACCTGCGACCGGCCACAGTCACCTGCGACCGGCCACAGTCACCTGCGACCGGCCACAGTCACCTGCAACCGGCCACAGTCACCTGCAACCGGCCACAGTCACCTGCAACCGGCCACAGTCACCTGCAACCGGCCACAGTCACCTGCGACTGGCCACAGTCACCTGCGACTGGCTACAGTCACCTGCGACTGGCTACAGTCACCTGCGACTGGCTACAGTCACCTGCGACTGGCTACAGTCACCTGCGACTGGCTACAGTCACCTGCGACTGGCTACAGTCACCTGCGACTGGCTACAGTCACCTGCCACTGGCCACAGTCACCTGCGACTGGCCACAGTCACCTGCGACTGGCCACAGTCACCTGCGACTGGCCACAGTCACCTGCGACTGGCTACAGTCACCTACGACTGGCTACAGTCACCTGCGACTGGCTACAGTCACCTGCGACTGACTACAGTCACCTGCGACTGACTACAGTCACCTGCGACTGGCTACAGTCACCTGCGACCGACCACAGTCACCTGCGACTGACTTGACTACATCTCTACTAATTGGTTAAAGACTTACCGGATGTGTTCCAGTCGTACATAATCACCATGGGTAACAAACTGGATCGGTCGTGATGGGTCATACTCCACATCAGCTCTTTTAATCAACCAATCATTATTTTCATCTTTGTAAGAGTATGTTGTAATCTGTGAAATAAATAATTTAACAAAAACACACAAAAAAGTATCTTACATTTAAGCAAATTAAACGTACACGTACAGGCACAGGCACAAGTATAGGGAAAAAACTATAATATAATTGGGTTTATCATGCAAGATTTTAAAAACTTTGTAAAAGGAAGAATATTGCAGTTGAGCTGAACTGTTTGTTTATGCTAAACAATTTCACGACCTTCTGTCCAAAGTGTTGGAATACTCGAGACTGCCAGCGACTCGACCACGTTGTAGTCGCGTCCTTCGCAATTCAGCACACCAACTGCGAGTAAGGATGATTAGCCTCCCCAATTATTATTATTATTATTATTATTATTATTATTATTATATTTTGTTGTTGTCAGAGTCTGGCTTGCTCTTAAATATTAAAGTCCTTGGTCTCAGTCTTGATGTCCAGGAATATGATTATAACTATACCTGTTGCTGTTTAGGGCCAAAGCCTTCAGGATAGTGATGCATGTGTGAATGAAGGAGCCCTCTACCTGCTCTGTGATTTCTTAAAGTAATTATTGATCCATATGCAACATCTGCAATATAAACAAACATTGATTGAATACAAGGATTTAATAACCCTGTTAATGCCATATGCTTGAGAGGAAATTGTACACTACTCAATAAATCCTTATAGAATGCACTGCCACTATGAGAGTTTCAATTCTTTGATAGACGCATTTCTACAAAAGTTGCATGAAGTTAGTCTTTACAATCCTTGAATGTTTTCCCACTTACCCCTGGGCATGGAAGCGTTGTACAGATTGTTACCCAAGAGACTTGACTGGAATTGTGAACTGAAATGAGCATCACCATTCCCACTGGAAAAAGAAGACCAAAATGGTATTAATAACAGTATTAGGTCAGTTAACAGGTAACATATTTTACTTCCCATTCATGTTCATGCCATTCCCTCCCATAGTCAATTGACACAAGAGAAACAACTAAGCAATCAAGTTAAGACAACTGGTACTGATTAATAGGGTAGACTGTGTGAACTGCGTTCAACTTACATTTGTATTGGGAAACGATCACTGTTATACATCCCACCAAGTCACAATACACTGACCAATGTTTATATCAATCCCCAGCTGTCTCAGACCAGGGCCCAATTTCTTGGCTCTGCTCTAGACAGAATTCCGCACTTACGGTCACCATTCTCCGCTAACCGCGCTAGCAGAAAAATTATTTGCTTACCATGTAAGCACAGAATCCTTAGTTACGGGATGTACGCATGCTCAGAGACCAAAATTCCTCGCTAACGCGTGAAATATGTTTACCGTAAGCACCAAATTTTCGGCTATAGTAAGCAGGAATTTTTCGCTAACGGTAAGCAGAGCCAAGAAATTGGGCCTTGTACCTTACAAGAAAGTTAGTCATTCTATGCATGTACCTACAGGCATCAATTTTGGTTTTATAATTACTTCAGAGGCGGAGCTCGTTCCGCCACTGATTATAAATATAATGGCGTTAATAAAATGGGGCCAATTTCAGTCAATTTGCAGGAGAGGCGTAGTCAATTGCAACATTTTTCAGAGGTCATACTCATTCCTTTTTGCAGTAGCAGGGATGTATGACAACTCGTACATTTAACTCAAAGTAGTTGTTGTAGCAAATAAATCTAATGTATGTTTTCTGCTAATTAGATGACTTGTACCATTTCTAGGTCTGTCTGCATCGTTGTATAGTAGCAAGGATGTACAACTTGTATTTACCTCATTGTCATTGTCCTAACTTTTGCAACTTCACCATACATTTGTCCAGTTGTACATTTAGTTAAAAAATATTTAACCTAGAGGTATTAGCAAAAAATGATTTAATTTTCTTTTGATGAATTGCCTTATTCCAACTAATTTTGTTTTCCTTTCAGAACGTCTAATCTGCTGAATAAAATGTTGTTTTGGGGCACAAACAAAAACAGAAGGGCAGACTTCAGTATTGTCTAACAGCTAAGAATCATTTGCAATTTAATAACTACACATGGGCAGATTTCTTTTTCAGTTGATGTCTTGTTTAACTTTTGCATTGTTGAAAAATAGCATTTCAAAAAGGGATTTTTTTTGGGGGGGCACTAAACTTGAAAATAACGGTAGCATGGGTAATGCCAATTTAATTAAGGACCATTCAGGATTGGTGAAGAGTCAAATGCCATACAAAGTAAAGCAGATAAAGATGTGTGACAGTTCTCATACAACAACTTTTTGTAGAAATATCTGATCAATATAAATAAAGAAAAAAACAACTGCGGTACGATAAATATGTTTCTCTTTTCCTGCATTGAGAAATTCCTCCATGCTTCATTCAGGCTAAAACCTACAGCTTTAATTAGCACTACTGTTTACTACATGGCCTGCATTTCAGTCACAGGTATGAAGTCTAACAACTATGTACATGTACCTACACAGAGATAAGCTTCTGAACTATGTACACTATGCTTGCAAAGGGACCAACTAGGGGCTGCACATGCAATAAAGGGTAAACTCTATGGTTATGGGCTTACCTTGTATTCAGAACTTGAAGATGTACTGCAAATATCACAAGGTAAACAAGCACTGGTAGAAATATCAGACACGCAACTCTTGCCAACAAATGGTAAAACAGTCTCATCTGCATATGACAAAAATACCACAGGAAATCTGTTTTAATGTTAATTCCACTTAGATAGACAGATACATAGAATTATTCAACCAATGATTTTAAACAAACAGAAAATTGTATTGTTAGACTCGCAAAATACAATACATGTCAGTTATACATCAATTAAACCAGTACATTAAATACATATTTATACACTTAGGAAGCTGTTGTTATGTAAAAATGTTTAGAACAATTACAATTAAAGGTTTCCCTTGTTAAAAATGCGCACCGTCGATGGTATAAAATTGCCTCTCAACCAGTTAGTTTTAGCACAAATTGACTGCTTTTCCCTGAAGGCAGCATGTGGACAAACTCATTATAGCTGGGTGGTAAAGTGTCTCTCACAATATTCTTGACTCGCTTCTTCATTCTCTTTTCATAGATTGTTTCCATGTCATCCAGCTTGACTTCAATAATGTATTATTTTGTACTTTGCATCAACCGTATAAAGTATGAACCCATCTTAAATCAATATTTATAAACACCCAAGACAGTTTTACTCATTCCCATTGATCGAGAGTCCATCACGTGGCTGGTATTAAACGGATAACGACATGGATGGCCGGTCTCAGGGGGGGGGGGGGGGCGGAGGGGGGGCCCTTCGAGGCTGTGATTGCGAAACGCTGTGTTACCGTCCATTCTCAAAATAGGGGGGAACAATTTTCTCACGCGAAAAATAAAGAGTTTTTGGCATCCAATCTTAACATCTTGTCTTTTGTAGTTGTAAAAGGTTGTTATTTACCTTATTTTTTATCATCCAGTGACAAAAATTGTATTTAAAATAAAAAAAGAAGTCAAAAAAATTAAGCGTTGACGTACCGTTGATGCGCGTGGAGATTGTGCACAAATACTCAAACGACGTTAACAAATACCTCCCCTAAAAAGGGCAATAATAATCGATAAATTGTGAAAAATCGTGCTTCGAACCCACTCATTTTTTTCCATGGATACGTTAAAAAAGGATGTAGCAGTGATATACTGAATTTTTTTTTTAAATCTGGCTGTGAACCCCTTGCGTTTTATCGTGTTGTTTTCGAACGAAAATGGCAGAAAATGACATCTCCCAAACAAAATCCGTGTAGATCGTGCCTGCGTACCTGGCTTTGCGGACGTTGTATGAATCACTGAATTCGGGGAGCGATACACGGAGCAAATTTGTACGTGTTTCAATGGTGCGCTTCGCGGTAGCTATCAATACGTATTTACTGTGTGAGATGTGTGGTTCATGAGCGTGGAAGAATGAATGAGATACATTTCAACGTTGGTGGCGCACTTTGTTGGCCACCCCTCCGCCCCCGCCTCCGCCTCCGCCCTCCCACCTGGCCGGTCTTAAACACTTTACCAGTATCACATGAAATTTGGACGCCCGTGACATCTGGTCGCTTTACTGTTTTATTGGTTGAAACCTCACAAGGCATGCTCAAACGAGTGCGTGTTTTATAGCCCTTTTTATCGTGCAGTACCGGCATCATGCAGTATGTGTGCTCCAAACCAAGAAACGTAGCTAATAGGGCGTTTAAAAAAAAATATGCAGTATAATTGTTTAACTAAATTGTTAAAAACATACATAATTTTGTTGTACTTTTGTTGACGTATTTTATCAAATATTAATGAATTTTATCTAATTTTATATGAATGGAATTAAATATCTCATTGGTTGGTATGAAACGTATGTTTAAAATTGGCTCATGGGCTTGTACATTGGTAATGGCCCTCACCATCGGCTCGGCTCATTACCTAGTCCAGGGGCCGATTTCACGAAACTCGTCTTAACTTACGACTCATCTTAGGACTTAGAACGAGACCTAGATCAAAGATCAATCTTGGCTATAAAGACGTGTCCTAGGATCGATTTCACTAAATCGATCTTATGAAAGACGCATCGCAACTACCAATTTGATCGCTGTTTCATGTTTGTTTTTACCGCTAGAGGAAACAGTCGTTGAAAAGAAACACGCAAACCAACTTCCAGCGTGCGCGCCTGCGAGAACACAAACTTCTGCTAATCTGCGCAGTACAATCACCACGTACGGCGGTAGTTCTGCATGTTCTATATACGACAGAGTCCACTAGTTGGCGTATCAATAATTAGTTTTTAAAACTATACACACATAGCAAAATATAAATCAAATCTGTTTCTTTTTTCAAAACTAAAACTCTAGGCCGACATTCGTCTTTAACGACAAGATAATTAATGCAATGGTTTTCAGACAAATACAGATTAACGCACGTATTAATGAGATAAGATAAGACGACCCTCGGACCGATCCTAAGTTAAGACGAGTTTAGCCGCGTTGCTATGGAAGTTAGAACGTGTTGAATGCGTCGTCTTAACTTTGGTAAAATCGATCCTAGGACGAGTCACGAGTTGGGACGAGTTACTCTTCCTAAGACACGTTTTAGCGGTTCGTGAAATCGGCCCCAGGCCCATGAACAGGTTTTAAACACACCGGTCTGTTTTAAACCGGCCAACCGCATATTTATCCCTTATTTTAACTTCTTTTTTTTGTATTGTGCTTTAAGTCTCATTTTTGCCTTGATTTCTACATGTGCATGTGTGCGAAACTGTTTTCGAGCTGATATAAGCAGTTTTTATTAAACCACATTCATAAATACCCGAGACAGTTTAGCCATTCCTAATAGACGAGAGCCCAACACTTGTGACAAGCCTCGTGACAGTCCTCCTGATTTGGAAATCACAGGAGTGTGGAAAAAGGCAAACTTGGATTTTGCTAGGTATATGATTTTGTTCAAGTCGTGTACATGTAGGTGTGTGATTCTGTGGTCCAAACTGGGACTAAACAATGACTTTTGGGGGGTAATATTCATCTTGGTTTACAAGGCATATATTTTCTCCACCAACATACTTAATTTTTGAAAATTAAAGATTATAATTAAATGCCATAAATATATGCTGATAAGCAGTACAGTGGGATCCAGGCAGGTAAATAATGCTTACTGCTTGTAAAGCTTTGAGGTGTGCATGAGTGGGGGTGCAATCGCATGCCTCAAATCAAAAAGATCGTTGTGTAATGGACCAACCTTTGTTAGGGCGAGTTCTCCTAGCAGAGCCCAGAGATCCTGAATTGTGGTCACCCCAGCCAAGATGATTATAAATAAACCAACAAACTTCACACTGGGGAAATAAAATGTAGTTGATCAGAGTGAAAGTTGAACTTCAAGATGGGGGATGAAAATTGAAGGGGGGTACATGTAATTAAAGCTGTTGTGTCTTGAGTTTCTCAAACTGTTAAACTGTTTGCTCATTCAAATTAGACCAAAATAAATGTTGGGGCTTTATGAACATTTGTGTAAATTTTCTTACTAATTAGTTTTTGTATAAATCTGGCCAAATTGTATATACTAGAGTAGCCTTGGTCAAGGCGAGTTCGTCGTTATCCGTCCGTCGTTATCCGTCC
The DNA here is from genome assembly GCA_037893245.1 of Crossaster papposus. NCBI lineage: Eukaryota > Metazoa > Echinodermata > Asteroidea > Velatida > Solasteridae > Crossaster > Crossaster papposus. The sequence goes on along the minus strand of JBAIAA010000656.1, from coordinate 31,800 downwards.
AGAAATACACTGTGCGCGCACCCCGCATATGCTGCTAGCTTGCGCCCCGTGCAAAGATACAGCGCGAACAGCGACCTCATACGGACACTATTTTATGCAAATCAACTGAGGCTACTTTTTCGCCTTGGATCATTGGGTTTTTGAAATCTTATGTTTTTCCTATATTTTGCGCCACATTTCCAGCGCATGACCTCGTATGCGAATACAGATAAGTATAGGCGGGGCTAAGATGTGAAGTGTCCAATCACAACGCGGTTGAATCCCGACGTCATCAAATTTGATGCAGTATTATAACATTCAAGACAAAATGGCAGATATTCAGCGTCGTCTGTCGTCCGAAGATCTGTCGTGTTGTTTGAATTTTGCAGCAAAAATATTATCCTTCAAAATTTTAGACCCGAGCAGCGAAAGGCCATTATAATCCTTTCTTCGTGGTCACGGTGTTTTTGTGAATTTGCCGACAGGTTATGGGAAATACGTCATTTTTCAGGCAGCCTGAGCCTCATTTTGTTTGGAGCTAGCACGTACGTATGTACAGCCAAGTACTCAGCGTCAGTTTTCAGCGTGTTCGGTCAGTTTCTTATCGCCGCATAATCGGCATTAACCCAGGCATGCTGGTCTGTGCGTTATCGCCACATTGTATGGTCCAAGCATGGTCCAACGCTGTGGGGAGGGGGCATGTTTACGGCTGCAGAACCAACCTTCAAAGTGATCGCAATATCGTAATTTAAACAGGGACAAGTGTCGTATATCCTCAATAACTCCTCAGATTATTTTCTTGGCAAAATTCAGCCGGCAAGGCATTTAATTATCCGAGTTCCGCGTTTTACCGAGCCACGGTTTTTGGATCAGCTGGATTAGATGCGTGCGATATAATGTAGGGCCGAGTTCGACACGTTTCAATAGAGTCGCGGCCTTCTCCAGTCACCGCGGTTGAAAACTCAAAACTATTAAGCAGCTAAACACAACTACTAAGTTTTGACCATAACATTGTCAACATTCAAGAAAATACCCAGCAAAACGAGCGAAAATAACTGCGACCCTCACCAATCAAGCAAGACAGTTCAAATCTTCATGTGTAATTCCTACAAGCCTTCGTAAAAATCACTCAACTTTCTCCGATAAAATAATTATGTCAACGATGGCGGTGTACTGTTCGTAAACACTTGCGAGCTAGCTATGACCTTTCACCGCTAGCTCAAATTATGCAGTTTCTACGCAACGATCGACCAATAAGAAAACGACTATAAAGGTCAGCTTAATCTATTAGCATAATGAGCACCGCCCCCAAAACCTCAACTTAACCAATGATCCAAGGCGTTCAAGTATCTTCAGTTACTTTGCATAATAGTGGCCGCGCGAGGTTGTTGTTTGAGCTCCGATTACCGCTGCGCTGTACGTACGGACAGACGGGTAACGATGAACGCCTTGACCAAGGCTAATACTAGAGTAGTGGAGATTGACAGGAGTAGACCTAGAATAAATAGCGAAAAGAAAACAAATCTTCACTCTAGCCGAAGAAAATGTTTCAACCCATCAAACAAAAGAGTAACCCAGTCAAAGTTGAGGTCAAGGTCGCACCACTCTAATCTAAAAAAGGGAAATCCCCAAATCCCTAAATCCCCGGAACAAAAAACTGTTTATCTCGAATTTTATTGATAAAAAAGCAAGGAACTATACCGAGATTTGTTTATAAATCTAAAGGTTAAGCACTTGGGAAGCTAGTGTCGTTATATACCGCCGCGGGAGTGTAATCTGAAGGAGCTGGTGAAAGCTATGGAGAGTCAGAGGCTGATGTAATTTTTGCGATACAAATTTGTTTTTCTTTAATTCTGACATCATCAAACATAATTTTGGGATTAATGTCTCCATCTTCTACAGCTTGAGAAATAAGTTCGCTTATTGTATTCATTTTAGCCTCTGCTAAAACTCCAAGCTCATCGTGTTTTTTAGCTATACGTCTAAATATTTTTCTGAGGTATTTCAACACAACCGCGGCACAACACCAACCCACTGCTACTCCCCCTGGCGCAAACCCTATAGGTGCAGTGGGTTGCGGGATCATCACGGCTCCTATAGGGTTTGCGCTAGGGGGAGTAGCAGTGGGTTGCGGGATCATCACGGCTCCTATAGGGTTTGGGCCAGGGGGAGTAGCAGTGGGTTGCGGGATCATCACGGCACCTATAGGGTTTGCGCCAGGGGGAGTAGCAGTGGGTTGCGGGATCATCACGGCTTCTATAGGGTTTGCGCCAGGGGGAGTAGCAGTGGGTTGCGGGATCATCACGGCACCTATAGGGTTTGCACCAGGGGGAGTAGCAGTGGGTTGCGGGATCATCACGGCTCCTATAGGGTTTGCGCTAGGGGGAGTAGCAGTGGGTTGCGGAATCATCACGGCACCTATAGGGTTTGGGCTAGGGGGAGTAGCAGTGGGTTGCGGGATCATCACGGCACCTATAGGGTTTGCGCCAGGGGGAGTAGCAGTGGGTTGCGGGATCATCACGGCTCCTATAGGGTTTGCGCTAGGGGGAGTAGCAGTGGGTTGCGGGATCATCACGGCTCCTATAGGGTTTGCGCTAGGGGGAGTAGCAGTGGGTTGCGTGATCATCACGGCTCCTATAGGGTTTGCGCTAGGGGGAGTAGCAGTGGGTTGCGGGATCATCACGGCACCTATAGGGTTTGCGCCTGGGGGAGTATCAGTGGGTTGCGGGATCATCACGGCACCTATAGGGTTTGCGCTAGGGGGAGTAGCAGTGGGTTGCGGGATCATCACGGCACCTATAGGGTTTGCGCCAGGGGGAGTAGCAGTGGGTTGCGGGATCATCACGGCTCCTATAGGGTTTGCGCCAGGGGGAGTAGCAGTGGGTTGCGGGATCATCACGGCTCCTATAGGGTTTGCGCTAGGGGGAGTAGCAGTGGGTTGCGGGATCATCACGGCACCTATAGGGTTTGCGCCAGGGGGAGTAGCAGTGGGTTGCGGGATCATCACGGCTCCTATAGGGTTTGCGCCAGGGGGAGTAGCAGTGGGTTGCGGGATCATCACGGCACCTGTAGGGTTTGCGCTAGGGGGAGTAGCAGTGGGTTGCGGGATCATCACGGCACCTATAGGGTTTGCGCTAGGGGGAGTAGCAGTAGGTTGCGGGATCATCACGGCTCCTATAGGGTTTGCGCCAGGGGGAGTAGCAGTGGGTTGCGGGATCATCACGGCTCCTATAGGGTTTGCGCTAGGGGGAGTAGCAGTGGGTTGCGGGATCATCACGGCTCCTATAGGGTTTGCGCTAGGGGGAGTAGCAGTGGGTTGCGGGATCATCACTGCACCTATAGGGTTTGCGCTAGGGGGAGTAGCAGTGGGTTGCGGGATCATCACGGCTCCTATAGGGTTTGCGCTAGGGGGAGTAGCAGTGGGTTGCGGAATCATCACTGCACCTATAGGGTTTGCGCTAGGGGGAGTAGCAGTGGGTTGGTGTTGTGCCGCGGTTGTGTTGAAATACCTCAGAAAAATATTTAGACGTATAGCTAAAAAACACGATGAGCTTAGAGTTTTAGCAGAGGCTAAAATGAATACAATAAGCAAACTTATTTCTCAAGCTGTAGATGATGGAAACATTCATCCCGAAATTATGTTTGATGTCAGAATTAAAGAAAAACAAATTTGTATCGCAAAAATTACATCAGCCATTTTTTTACATTGCCAGCAAATTTTCCAGTTATTCAAATTTCTTCAAGGGAAAACAAACTAATCTTTTACATGTAGATACTATACTTATACCGGTCCCGCCAAATCAATCCTCAAGACCTATTTACGTTGTATATATTTTTTTTTTAACGGTAAAGTGTGAAGTAATTGATAATCGAGACTAGTATATAACGTTAAATTTGCATTTAAAAACCAAAAAATGTTTGTTTATTAATAAAAACATGACGACTCTGTATCCTAACTTAGACGAGAAAGAACTCTGATTTGGATCGGATAAATTTAAAAGATGAAGATCAATTGAGCATTTAGTCTTAAAAAGGTCGAAGATGTTCGAAACGAAATTATTCGACAACGAGATCAACAAATACGGCAAGTGGATTAAAATCGTGTCAACAACGGAAATGCTGGCCGAAGGTTTCGGTGTGATTTGCAGGAGCCTAGGAATTGTCGCTATCAGCGTCGTGTATCTTTGGGAGTTTAGGTACAGGTTACATGTGGCAAAATAATGCTTTCGTACCGATGCCGGGAAAAAACTAACTCGACCGTCACTCCCGGCAGTGCTAGGGGTAGATTTTTGGGCCAGGACGATCCACCCAAAACTGGAAATCGTTACAACGAATTAACCGTAATATACCTCAGACAAAATGAAGCCGTAAAGACAGTGTGGCATAAATGGATACTGGCCGAATTTTAAAGATGCCTGTATGAAACGAATCTATTAGAGCGTATGCTATATTGGGTGCCCAAGCTCAAACGAAAACTAGTATATTAACACCAGGTACCAGTCTCGACGCACAAACGCTGTTTTTCACTGTTGTAGACGATGTAATGAGTAGTCCGACAGATTTTAATAGAGGCTTCTATCACTAGGTTTCAAGATTCTATGCAATATGCCTGAAGTTTGTTAAAAGTTTGTGAGTCACCCCGGGTTATATCTTATTCCTGTAAACATGGGAGAGTCGGGGTACACGAAGGATATAACATACAGATAGAAACCTCAAATTTATCTCTGGGATTAAACACAAGTTTAAACTATAGCGTACCGCTACCCGATACCCTAGAAGAGGAGCCTACCGGTATGCCAATACCTACAAGTACACACCAGCTCTACCACAAGAATTAAATATAGTAGACACCAGTGTCTCTCTATCTCCACCTAAACAGAATCAAATATATAGTAAAACCTCAGACACCGACTCCCGAGTCTGCTATAGCACCAGTTAGAGATACTCATGAAAATGAGAAAAAAAATGGCATTAATCGTCTGGACTTAAGCCATTTGAGCTATAGGATACTTACTTTACGATCTAGCCAGCTAAACTAACCAACACTCAATAAAAGTGACCAAACAAAACCAACCAATGTCGAGGCATTTTTTGTTTAGCTATGCTAACCAGCTAAAACCTAGGTTTTAGCTTAACCAGTTTGCGCCGGATGAGGTTTATACAAGAAACATTTCCCCGAGATTCAAAACGGATGACAAATAAACACATCCCGGGCAAGGCCCCAACAATTGGTTACTATCCGACGCGTTAATCTGCAGGCACAGAAGTTTAATTCTGCAGATTTAATTTTGCATGATCTGTGTGCATTGAGATGCTTTGACACCGGAAAAGGTTTAACTTGTCTGTAGTGTAGGGACTTGAGTGGAATCAGCCAACCATTGGTTTCAAGAATTGTAATACGTGTAGCAACTGCACTCTAAGGGAAGTTTTTCAGAAATTATTACTTTCCCAAGATTTTTAGAAAGTCAGGACATCGTCGATAAGTGGCTCTGTCTACACAAGTTTGGTAAGATTGCATTTTGAGTTATATTTTTACAGTTATAACAGTTATACAAAGCATTACAAACGTTAATTATTTCAATTTTGTTGGATTGTTGAGCATCGTTATTGTGCCTCACCACACTTTCTTTCACTTTCAGCAGTAATATAATTGTCACTCCGCGTGCATCTTGGTGTACATGTATACTAAACGCTGTGAACAGTACACGTCGTTTTATTAAATTATCACCCGACTTGTCGCCGCACTTTCACTTGCAGGTGCCCGCAGAATGCGAGTCCGCTAAGGGAACTCCAAGTGTGTTTTGTAAATACCACTTAACGCAAATCTTACGTGCCGTAACATTCACTTACGGGTCACCGCAAAGCAGTTTTTGCGGGTGCTTTGTAAATAAGGCCCCTGAACCGTACATTTGAACCAGTATGGAGACAATATACAAATACATGTAGCGATTTCGACACCATTTTTGGGTCCACCTTAGAGACATAATATTTCTATCTAATTTTTTGTTACTATCATGGGCACTGTAAATTTCTCTCTTTTTATGCCTCTACATCAGAAAACTAGGCAGTACCCTCTGATCTGTTTGTCATGATGAAGCTATTTATTACCTGAATGCACATGCCAATGAGATTCCTGTTGCTGCCATCCATAGCCACCATGATAGATGAAAGGCTCTGCGTGACACCGAGTGGAACTTAACCAGGCAGTAAGTAGACAGTGAAATGAAGAAAAGCAGGATTGGGTCCAAGAGAATATACTGGGATAATGTCAGGCAACCAGTGTCTGCAAATAAGACAAATAGAAATAGAAATATTATTGTTTACTGACTACAGCTTGATATGGCTCAGACAGCAAGTGTGGAATTATTTAGAAACCCAGTTAATTGAGATGGCCCTATATAATGACAACTGTCATTGCAATAATTCAAAATAGATTTATATAATTTAATTACAAACTGATTTAAACAACCAATTAGCAACTTGTCAAGATTTAGAGATTCTCTAATGCATAGTCCAGGAAAAATATGTTTTGACCTCAAACAAATTGCAACAAGACAAATTTCACCACAATGCATTTCTAAAAGGTCCCCACAATGACATATTAAAAGTCTTTAAAAATTCAAGTATTGGAAATATGACTAATTTGCATGAATCGTTAATCCCTGCCGCGTAATTTATTTATTCCCATAATTGGGTAAATATTTTATTTTTGGAAAAGTTTATTTTGGTGATTCTACTTACATATCTCTATTTCAATAACATTTTCTAAAGCATATAAGTGACTGAATAATTAGGAGAACATAGTATTTATCCAAAATGACAACTTTGTGACCCTAATGTGCGCACATTACAATGTCTCCAAATATCATCAAGTAGTCAGTATTGGTGATCTTCAAATTCACCAAGTTGCTTACTGGCAGAATTATATTAAAACCTTATGGAAAATCATATGAACAATGATAACATTGTGATATTTAGCCCATCAAACAAAAACTGGGGAAAATGGTGTTTCTATAAATTGGGCGAAAAAGTAGTTAAAGGATTGCCTAACAGAGGAGACTTGAACAAGTTAAATGAAAGCCCCAAAATACATTTATTGTAAGCAACAAAAATCGTTAATATGGGGGGTTTCTTGTAGGCAAGCCTTAATTACTTTTTAGGCCAGGACTTGATCCAGAGTCGCTTCAGAACTACCGCCCCGTGTCAAACTTACCGTACTTGTCTAAGGTCCTAGAGCGGGTTGTCTTCTCTAGATTTACAATCTATCAATTTGTATGATAATCGTCAATCTGCATACCGTGCCAATCATAGCGTCGAGACCCTGCTAGTTAATTTATCCAACCATATTTTGTCAGAAATGGATGTCGGAAGACTTACAACAGTCGTTCTACTGGACTTATCCGCAGCGTTTGACACGGTCAACCACGACATACTAAACATTGTGTCATCTTTTGGTATTTGTGATCGTGCTCTTGATTGGTTCAAGTCATACTTGGGTGATCGTCATCAGCTGGTATGTATTGGTAACGCCAGATCCGATATTGTTGGGCTGAAACATGGAGTTCCCCAGAGATCTGTCGGTGGGCCATTGTTGTTTAACATCTATCTCAGTGGTCTGAAATATGTCTTTGAATCTCATAATATTAGTTACCACTGCTATGCTGATGACGTTCAACTCTTTGTGTCATTTGCACCAAGATGACGCCTTGCTGTCTCTTCAGAAACTTGAATCATGCATAAATGATGTCAGTGTACGGTTGAGTTCTAATACTCTCAAACTCAACACTGATAAATCTGAACTTATCATGTTTGGGTCTAAGTCACAACTTGCTAAGATCAATGTCCATGGTATCAACATCCAAAATTCACCTGTTAAGTTGTCGGCGACCTGTCGAAATCTGGGAGTCACCTTTGACTCACTTATGTCAATGTCTCATCATGTTTCCAACACATGTAAATCTGTCAGATTTCAACTGCGTAACTTGGGTTTAATTCGGAAGTATCTAACCCGCTCAGCAACAGAGAAACTTGTTCACGCCCTCATTTCATCTCGGTTGGATTTTTGTAATTCCCTGTTGTATCAGCTACCCCGTAACCAACTTGCTCACCTAGACTCCAAAATTCTGCCGCTCGAATTGTGACCCTGACACCCTCTAGAACCCATATCACCCCGATTTTGCAGTCTCTGCATTGGCTCCCTGTTGCTGACCGGATTAAGTACAAACTGTTACTGCTTGTTTTTCATTGCCTTCATGATTCAGCTCCTGAATACAATATAGACCTATTAACTCAATATAATCCATCCAGGCGATTGAGATCTTCTGATGCTTTTTTGCTGGTTGTCCCTCACACTCACAAATCTTGGGGTGATCGATAATTTTCTTATGCAGGTCCTCATCTTTGGCACAAACTACCCCTCAGCATTCGCAATATCTCATCGCTTTCTGAATTTAAAGTTGCCCTGAAGACATATTATTTTGTTTCAGACCACTCAGAATATTCTTGTTTAGTTAAATGTAAATGTTTTGTTACTTCTGATTTGATATAATTTTGTTTGTGCCATGAGCGTCATTTATAAGGGAATAAATGTGTGTTCGGTCGGTATTAATCACTCTGTTTAATACCGCTTGGAGTCTGGGTGCTGATAATTAAACAGAGTGATTAATACCGACCGAACACACATTTATTACCATTCATAAATACTTTTTTTTTAAATTCAGCCATAAAAGCCCCGAAAATCAAGAAAAATTGTCGCAAGTAAATTTCTGTGTTTCGCCAATCTGTGCGTGTCAAATGACATGTTTCCGCCTCTGTCGCTCTACACAATACATGCAATAAAGCGTATTCACTATAGTCCAGCGGATAAGTGCAAAAATGTGAAAGTTTCGTGCACTTTGTGGTAAAAGCATGAAACTTGGCACACATGTACTTTGTACCAAAACATGAAATTTTTGATATAGTGCCATCTCTGAATTGACCTGTGGTGGCCTTGGCGGCCATTTTCCAAAATGGCCGCCATTTCTGATATAAAACTACATAACTCGGAAAGTAAAAGGCCTAGAATCTTCATTCCAGTGGCTATGTATATGTTTTCCGTGTCCAACAGTTAACAAAATGCATTATTGAGTTCGTCAGACGATTGGGTCCGCCATTTTCAAAATGGCGTCCTCATTTTCCAAAATGGCCGCCATTTCTGATATAAAACTACATAACTCGGAAAGTAAGAGGCCTAAAATCTTCATTCCAGTGGCTATGTATATGTTTTCCGTGTCCAACAGTTCAAAAAATGCATTATTAAGTGTGTCAGACGATTGGGTCCGCCATTTTCAAAATGGCGTCCTTTATCCTTCAAAATGGCGTCCTTATTCTTCAAAATGGCAGTCCTGCAGCCCAAAATACTGTAATAAAGAACTCAACGGCATTCATGGTGAAAAAAATTAGGTTATAAGGGTCAGTCACTTTCACATAGGTACATGTACTAACAATACCTCCGGACCACAGTATCTGTCATTTTTAAAGACGGCGTGCTATCCCCTATGGTGGCCCTTCAAAAATGTAGAAACTATATAGCTGTAGCCTACACATATTGCAAGTTTGGAAATAATGGGATTATGCTAGATCTTGAAAAAAACCAAATCGTGTTTATTGGGAAGCAGCGTAATCATACATGTTACTTACGTTTGTTTTAATTTTTAGAACGATTCTCGGTCACCTGGGAAGGACATTAACGTGAAGGACGTGTAATACTGGGTTTTGTGGAATTTTCTTTCTTTTTCTGTGAGACTATTAGGTTTTTTAATTCTAATGGAGTGCTTTTGCAAGAAGGTTTGCACAGAAAAACCGGTTTATGCAGGCATACTTCAAGGAATGATCAGTTTATGTTTTATTTATTTTTTTGATCAATTCTAGAGTTAGCTGCAGTGAATCAGAACTCATTCTATGTGGGAAGGGGAGGGTGTTATGGGAGTTGTCACAAGTCAGAACTTTTTCTCATCGTTTTCGATATTTGTTTTGGAGATGCTGAAGCAGTTCTGCTGCGTGAAGTATCATTGGATTGTAGATGTGTGGCTGGTCTGCAGAGATAAATCTGTATAATTTATGATGTGCTGGTATGCTAGCAGTGTGGTTGCGTAACTATCCCGCCCAGAGCGCAATTCTTAATTTAAGTTTTTTTTGCTAGTGATATACGCTTCATGGGAGGTCAGTTTAGGCCACATTTGTTTCCCGCGAGATTGCAGTCTGTAGGAAGGGGGGGGGGGGGGGGGGGGGTTTGTACAAGTTTCAAAAGAACCCCTCCGTGCTTTTTCGTTATTTTTTTGAGACGCGGAAAAGGTTTTGCTGACAAGTATCATATGGATTGTATTTGTGACTGGTCTGCAGAGATAGATCTGTAATTGTACGTTAACTAGTGGGTATGCTAGAAAGTGGTTGTTTGACTGGTCTCTCCAGAGCGTAGTTCTTAACTCTTTTTTTCCTTTTTTGTGTAATACACGCATCTGGGGGTCAGTTCTAGCCACATTATCTCTGCTAGATGACAGTCCGTGGTTGGAGTTCGTACTTCGTGGACGGGCAAATACATCAAACGTCTGCAGGCCAATTGGGTTAGACATTCCCTAAAAGCGGGAGTTTCAAACCCTGTCTCTGGTTTTGGCAACGCGATGACTGGTTTGTGTATTGCAACAGTGGTCCCTTTGTTTTTAGTTCACACAGTGATTGATTATTACCGGAGATAATATGCCGTCCCCTCTTTTTTCCCCTTTTTTGGAAGGGGAGCAGGGCATATTTTCTTTGCTATATCATGCACGTCATCAGTCACCTTCTTATATAGTTCATTTTCCTTTCCTTGTTTTTATTTGTGTGTCGGTTGATATGACACGTGGCAAGGACAAAGGGGGGGGGGGGGGGGGGTTTGACTTATTTATTTTGTTTTAGTCTTGAGATCCATTTCTTTGATCATTGTTTTGTTCTTTCAATAGTTCCAATAGAATTTGCAGATTCTCCTCATCAAGATTTTGTTCATCTTGGTTGGATTGTGGAGATGCTTTAGTCCTAGATCGAACAAGTTCATCTTTTATGTTTTTGTGCCGTTTGTATGCCAGGATGGGTTGGGTATCAAATATCCTATTCAGATATTCGTTTTCGCTAATCAAGGGCCAGTGTTTGAGGAAAGCCCGTTTGAGGGCTGGGTGCGCGACATGTGGGTAGTATGGTAGGATGAACACCAGTGGGATATTGTTTTTGTTTTTTTCACGCTTAGGGTCCGCGGGAGTCTTGCCCCTTTGAGAAAGGAGGGCTAGGTCTTCGTTTGTGTATCCGCGCTTTTGAAGTTTGTCTTTGAAGAATTCAACCCTCTCCTCAAAGTCTTTTAAATGGGTACATATACGTTTGTATCTGGTCACTTCGCCCTTGATTAATCCGCCAAATACCGACTTAGGGTGTGCTGAATCTCGAGCTAGGTACTGAAATGTATCAGTTTTTTTGGTAGCGACTCGACTATCCAATATCTCTTCATGTATGAATCGTTCGCCTTTGTAGATAATAAGGTCGAGAAAAGTGACTTGGCGGTGCGAGATCTCAGACGTGAACTTCAGCGTAGGATGACTTTTATTAAGTGATTGCACTAGGTCAGCAGCCTGCTTTTCATTTCCGTTAAAGATTATAAGAGCATCGTCTCTATATCTCATGTAGCTCACAATTGAGGGATTGTGAGGGAGGATTTTGTCTTGTTCGTATTTGAATAGGGTTATGTCACAAATCTCCGGACTGCATTCGCTGCTCATGGCCACGCCAATTTTTTTTCAAAAAAACTTGCCATTGAATTCAAACGTGTTTCGACGCATAATGAGTTCAAGGAGACTTTGTGCGTGGTCTGTCGTGGGCTTGGGTATATTGCGTATAGTCCGTCCTGAGGCAAGCAAAGTGTGCAGAGAACTCTTGCGCTGTGGCTGCACCAAGGGATGTCGAGCTAATTGCAAGTGCATGAAAGCTGCACTGACATGCACAGCCCTGTGTAAATGTGGAGGCTCTTTTTCTTGCTAGTGTGACGGATTTCCAAGTTTGTTCTTTGGGTGTTTTTTTTTTTGTTTTTTTTGGGGGGGGCTTTTTTGTTTGCTCAATTAAAACAGGTGAGCAATATTGTGATATCCACTATGTGCAGAGTAGCCAATTAGTCTTTATTCAAGCCTTTGATCCTAAAAATCACCATGTGTCACCAGAATAAAGGCTTCATGTCGTTGAGTGCTTTAGATATGGAATTTATGGCCATTGAAGACCACTATTTTGAAGAATAAGGACGCCATTTTCAAAATGGCGGACCTAATCGTCTGACACAGTCAATAATGCATTTGTTGAACTGTTGGACACGGAAAACATATACATAGCCACTGGAATGAAGATTCTAGGCCTCTTACTTTCCGAGTTATGTAGTTTTGTATCAGAAATGGCGGCCATTTTTAAAAATGGCCGCCAAGGCCACCACAGGCAAATTCAGAGATGGCACTATATCTAAAATTTCATTTTTTGGTATAAAGTACATGTGTGCCAAGTTTCATGCTTTTACCACAAAGTGCACAACATTTCCTCTTATCCGCTGGACTACTAGGAACCAGACTATTACTGCTATTGGCAACCTCATTTTCAGGGTGTCAAGCTGTACGCGCCCAACACCACCCTACTATTGGAGACGATGTACGGTTGGAAATAAAGTGAGCCCTGGGAACGGGTATAATGCGACATCCCATGACGTATTTTGCTGCCAGCTGGTTTTAAACACTTCCATCCATGTCTTTATCGTCCATTTAATACCGGCCACGTGACGGGCTCTCGACCAATAGGAATGCCTAAACTGTCCCAGGTATTTATAAATGGCAGATAATGGCGTGGTATAAATTTCCGTTATTATTATTATTATTTTTAGCCCAATTTATGGACACCATTTTTTTTCCAGTTTGTGTTTGCTGGGTCTAAACATCACAATGTTATCATTGTTCATATGATTTATGTGTGCAAATTATAGGGTATTATTGGAGTCATTTTGGACCATTACTCTATTTTCATAATTATTTAGTCACCTACATGCTTTAGAAAATGTTATTGAAGTAAGGATGTGTGAGTAGAATCACCAAAATAAATTTAGAAATAAAATAAAATATATACCCCAATATATATTACACGGCAGGGATTAACGATTTATGCAAATTAGACATATTTCCGCAACTTGGATTTTTAAAGACTTATAGTATGTCATTGACTAGGGACCTTATAGAAGTGCACTGTGGTGAAAAACAATTTGTTGCAATTTGTTTGAGGTCAACAAAACAAAATCAAGTATTTTGCCTGGACTAGCACAACTTCACAAGTACATGATGACTAATATTGTGACCCTCTTTTAAAGGTAGTATACACCAATTATAATGAATGGGTGGATTTGGGGGGTTGTATTTTATAGTATATCGTTTAACTGACCTGTCCGAAGTTTTACAATCATGGATGCCGAAAAAAGCAGGAAAAACAGCGTTTGTTTTCAACTGGCGTCGAGCAGTTATTTCTTTTGGTTTTTTTTTTTTTTTTTCGCAATCGCGAATCGCGAATCTGTCTTTATATCGCGAATCTGTCTTTATAAAATTTTACTTTTCAGAACAATTACAGGATATCTAGCGCAATCATTTTGCTGGATGCCTAGAATCAATATTTACTTTCAAATGAGTAAGATATTTCTTAATAATTCGGTAGTAAATGTTTTTGATATCTGCAAATATCTACCTTTAACCAGTTCGCGCCAGATGACGAATATAAACGCAAAGTTTTCCCCAGATTCAAAACGGATGACGCATAAACACGCCACGAACCAAGGCCGGAAATGTCTGTCAGCAGCGAGCAATGCCGGAGATGCGTAGGTGTGCTTCCAGGCACTGGCGGCCTGAACCTGCTTCGGGTCGAGTTTTGTTAAAAATAATCCCGCGCGTCAGCTTGGTGATGTTAAAATAATCCCGGCGCAAACTGGTTAAATGCCATCATTCGTGTCGTTTAAATAGTTATTTTTCATTTGTTTGTTACAACTCACCACATATTATGATAGCAGCAGTCAATATTCCAGCCTGTATTGACCGAGTTAGCTCCAGTACAGTGAGGAAAGATAGTGGGACAATAGCCGACCCAAGAAGGGCACAAAACTAACAAAGAAAAGTAGAATACAGGTACTAGGATTCAACAATTAGTGTCATACTAAATAATCAGTGCTGATCCATGCATGTGCATGTATATCAGTAACCTAAGACATCTCTTATTTTTATGCTTTATACTTTTATTGGTGCTGCCTGTAGATCTACCGACTAATTCCACATACATTGTTAACATGAGCGAGATGCCATGTTACAGGCCTCAAATGTTGTTTTTCTATTAACACTAAATAACGATCCCCATCCAGCCAAACCCCAACACAAGGGTTTGGTGGAGTCCAGCTGTTTAGTGAATATTTTAATAGCACATGGTGTTAGGATTTGCAAGGATGAGGAAGGTTATTTCCTATAATTATCAAAAGACGTTAGGGTTTTATTTTTGTAGCATGCTTTAATATTCAATGTGGTTTTTTAAGTATGCATTTGATTATTTAACTTTGTATGCACTTACTGGTACATGTACATACATTACTTGTACATTGCAGCAAGGGCGAGCCTTGTTCATCCACCCAGCTTTAGTACATTGTCCTTAGTTTTGCAAAGTCCTGGCTTTTATTATCCACAGTGCTCAATGTACCGCTTACTTGTAGTTGAATATGGAGTGCCAACAGTTTTTTCCAATTTTCTGCTATTGTGACAAGTGGTTTTTCAAAACACTCAAACTCATACGATACATGCCATGGAACATCTACATGTACTTATACTGTTGAATCAATTATAGTTGTTGGATATACCGGTACTCTATTTTCTATTTTTATGTGAGTAAAAATTTGATGTCTAGTGTTTGACTTATACCTTTTCTGACTCAATGCAATTCTCAAGAATAGCCATGTCCTGACCGATTATTCCTTGGGTAACTTATGGGTAAGCATTACTAGGGAACATACAAAGGTACACAAAATGTTTCTGGCAGATGACTTACAGCTCTCATTCCCACATAGTTTGTGTCATTGTAACTTTCTCCTGGCTTATCAAAGGCAAATGTGCCATCATACCCAGTCAGTGCCCCTGACAGACCAATCAGCATCTAAGTAACCAAAAGAAAATTTAAAAAGTGTAGGATACTGTATCCAATGTATAGGTTTTTAACTCATTCATGTCATACATCATAGGCATAGGGGCTAGTCATGGTTCTCTGTGCACTTTAATTTGGCAGTACAGTACATATTGTACCGCCGTGATCCCTTTCTAATGTTTTGTGAACACTCTTAAGCCGTGTTCGCACTGGACATTTTTTTTTAAAGGTTGAGACGATAGTAAAATAAAAATGGTCAAATCTTTCCACTGTCAGCACTTGTACTTGGACTTTTGACACGGGAAAATGTTGACGAGTCTGCGGGAGAAGTGAGTATAATGACTCGTGAGGGTGTTTGCGTGACCTTTCTGCATTGACCCCATGTACCCAAGCGCGGGCTCCTTTTGTCCGATCATTCATGCCAATGTCGACGTTACTACTCACGTACGTGCAGACACTTGTTTTTAGTTCTGTTTCTTTTTGTACGACGTGCTACCAATCCAAACCAATCAAACTTCCGATTGTATCAATAATTATGTCTGCCATGATTTCAACCAAAGGACCAACAACGCTCCTGATTGTTTTGCGGAATTGGCACATGCGATGCAGCATGCCGCACTTATCATCTTATAGACTTATCGTCTCGGGAAAAGGAAGTTTTCCTGGGCAGCAGTTGGCCGGTAAACGTAACTGCTGGACTCGGGAAAAGTAACTGTGAGGAAAATGTCCTAGGCTGTTCGCACTGGACTTAAAATGGGAAAAGTACCCATCGTCTCGGTTAGTTTTACCAAAATAAGTCCAGTGCAAACAGGGCTTTAGTGAACATGTGCAGTAAATTTTTCTCCGACTCAAAATGAGATCTGTACTCATTATCTGGGACCTTTGTTTACTCAGACTGCACCTTTAAGCTACATGTACGGTACATGCATGTGTAAGCGAATAGGACATGCAATTTTTCTGATTTTATTTCCACTTGATAACAAAAACTTACAATTTAAAATTTAACATTTTCTAACTGAACCAGTTCAAAATACCATGTTACATCCCGGCAAGTGTGCACATGTACATGTATGTATAGAGTCAGAGATCATGTCAACATGCACAAACGCAGATTTGTGCATTGTACCATTGTAACACTTTGTTCTTAATTGTCTTTCTATCGTCCTTAAATACCTATTTCAAGAACTAGATCTGAAATACATGCAAATAGACTTACCTTTCCAAGAGGTGGGTGTACATCAAAGAAGAAAGTTCTGTTGATATAATAACTCCCCATTTTCCCAAAATGCGTCTCATCCCAACTGCAAAAAAACATGTAGACCAAAATGATATTTAAATGGCCACTATGTCCTGGAAGCGCCCAATTGAGCTACAAAACGAAATCAGAACGAAATCAGAAAGATTATTTAACAGTACTTAGGATATAAACATCCACACAATCATCCCTTAACTGTGCGCGTCACCGGCCCAAAATCCATGCGTTTAGACCAAGGTACTATTTGGAACAGTACATGGGGTTTGGTCGTAATAATCATGTGGGGTGAGCTCAATCTTTCATCAAAAGTGTTATTTATAAAAATTTAAATAGTCTGAACCAAACCCAACAGTTTTAGCCAAACAAAATTAATAATTTATTATAAAAGTCATTAATTACTGAAAAGTTCACTTAATTGTAAAAAAATAAATTCCAATTATTATAAATAATCGTTTGGTGCAAAATTCTTTAATTATGTAATGAAAGTTGTCCGTCAATTATATATATAATTGCATGTGCACAATTAATTATTTACATATAAAATATGTCTGTCGACATTTACATGTATATATAATTATAATGATCTATTGAAATATAATGAAACAATGAATAAACAATTATATACTGCGTAGCGCAGTGGGCCGTTATGGTAAGAAAGGCTTAACGATGTGAAAGAGAATAGTGCACGTATGTGCGGCACCCTGTGCCCTAGTTTATTACTAATCTCACTGAAGCCCACCAGTCTACTGTGTTCGTGAGATCGCAGTGCACTGCATGCACGCGTGGATAGAGCGCTCCCACTCCAAGGCTATCGATAATCATTCCGAAAAACACAAACAAAAAGACAGTTTATACTCAGTTTATTTGGATCCGATATTTATTTAATACACAAAGAGACAATAACAATTTTAACATGTATTTTGAACTAAACCTTTACAGGTAGGTTACTGAATTTTTCACTAGCCCACCGGGCAACCAAGGAAGTGGGTCTGGGTAGCCCAGAGCAGTTTTCGCTAGACTTTGTACGCCGGGCTAGTACTATTTCGAGGCCTGGTCTTTGGAAACCCCACTCTAGATCATTTGTCCCAACATGAATCATTACAGTTGATGTCATGCTGATGAAGCAGATACCTTCTAAGGCCAGAAATTGTAGTACCGCGATGAGTCGTAGAGGCTCCCGACATGCTGGCGATGGCTGCGGTGGGCATATGGCGGTGGGCATAGCCATGGTGGTGGACGGCATGACCAGGGCGCAGAAACTAAACAAAACTAGACATGGCCGAAAAAAAGTTGAAATCGCTCGCAGAATACATGAAAAACATGGCGCCACAGGCTAAATTGTATATCAAATGAAAGATCATTGCTTCCTATATCGATGTGTAATGATCATTTTGGGCAATATTTGTTAGTCCAGTCAGGGCGCAGAAACTAAACACGACAACAAATTTCCTTAAAATCATACCATAACTTCGAGTGAACCAAATTCTGCCAAAAACATACTGAATCTTGTCATATTTTATATCATTCGATTCAGAAAAACGTGCGCTTTCCACTTACCACGCCATCTTGGAGAATCACTGTTCGTTTGCAACGTGTAGTTCGTTAAAACAAAGCTGCCGAACTCTCGCAATTACTCGCGTATATCTCGTGGCCGATTTGCCGAGGTGTCGCGCTGGCAATTGTGTCGAGTGGGTGTCCAGTTGACGAGGTGTAGAGTTGGTGCCGGTGGGTGTCGAGTTGACCGGAGACCCTTGTTCTCATTTATTTGATATTCATATTGAGCAACATCTTTTTGGAGCGTTATCCTAGGTCCATCATTCTGTTAATATGGGTATTTAATTTTACTTACCACACATGTTCAGGTTCACTCAATTTGTAGAATCTTGTAACCAATGAAGCCAATGCGAAAGCAATCGATGTAATCAATTTAACGTTGTTAATGACGTTATTCATTTTTATGCAGTCCGTACATGTATGTGCTGCAACGAAATTAATCAACGGATTTCCATTGTACCGTGTAAATATGGTAAATGCGTTCAGGTGTTGTCTTCAACTTAAGACACAAACGTCTGTTCCTTGCTCTATGCTCTGGGCGACCTATAAAACAAGAACTGGATTCTTATTTTAACTCTAAGCAAATGTTTTGAGCTGGGCCTGCCAGCTAAAAAAAGTACTGTGGTACTGGTACTAAACCTTAGTGTACAGTATTATGGAAATGTTGCTGCTATGCTTAATATAATACGCTTTACAGTCACTTCGCCCCATTTCCACTTCGCCCCATTTCCTCTTCGCCCCATTTCCACTTCGCCCCGTGTCACTTCGCCCCATTGCCACTTCGCCCCATTGCCACTTCGCCTTATCGCCACTTCGCCTTAGGCTACATACAAAAAATTGATTGTTTCTCATCAGCGGCCGGGCCAATTTTTCGTGCCGGGTGGATATTTTTTTATATTTTATAAACAAAATATAAATGTACCGGACGCCCGAAAATTCCGAGATTTTTTATTTTTTTATTTTGTATATGCTGTAAAAATACGCTGTTGAAAGCAATAACAGTTAAAACTCACGCGGGCCAAGTGAATGTTTTTAGTGGCCATACATGTTCCAGCAGAAGCAAACCGGAAAAATCTAAATCGACGGCGGACAGGAGATCGGAGAAGCCGAGTGTAGTAGTGAGAACGGTGTCTGTGTGCCTCTTTCATTAACAAAAACTGGGGTGCTCAAAATAACTGATGGGAAAATAAATCGACTTAACTATATTTTTGTGTTTCTACCAACATTATTTGAGCTTTTATTCTATATGAAATGTGTGCATTGGTCAGTTTTGGAAAGTAAATCAACGAAAACAATTTGTAATTTAGATAAAGAATGCAATGTCCCAACGAAGTTTTTGTCAACTAGCGCTTTCACCCCCGCACACTAAGCGAGCGCGCCTACCGCGGTGGCGCCCATATTATAACTGGGCGCTGGAAAACACCAGACGAGCTTCATAGATTTCTGTGTCGAAAAACGCACGGCATTCTGGGTAGCGTACATGCTCTGCCGCGCAGCTGAGCCACGGAAGTAGTAACCTATACGTTCGCAGGTCGCAACAAAAATTATCATATCGGAGCTAAATGCACATCAGCGCTTACCACCAACGCCCGGTTCATCAACATGTACATGTATATGTATGTATATGCGGTAGGCACGAACGAAACCAGCGCGCCTGTTGTTGTTTAGTCAGATACCGGTTTCAAAGATTCGGCGACATTTTTATTCTATAAAATATAAAATATAAAATGCCCTGACGGACCATTTTTTCAAAAGGGTTCTGATGAGAAACAATTCATTTTTTTTATGTAGCCTTATCGCCACTTCGCCTTATCGCCACTTCGCCTTATCGCCACTTCGCCCCATCGCCCTATTGGCACTTCGCCCCATCGCCCCATTGCGACTAACGTAGGATATCAGTGAATCTAATTGCCATAGCAAAAACATTTACAACTCTTTTTTCAGACTTTTACCTGACAGAGACAGCGCAAACTTCCTTTACATGTTGCTTTTGTCTCGAATTACCCAAATGGGAGGTTGGAAATTAGTTAATATGTCTTTGGGAGATGTATTTGAGAAAAAGATATAACATCGTCATATAATTAGTGACGAGCGTGAAGGGATTAACGTGATTCCCACTGTCCCTATCTATTCCACTTTTAAGGAAATGTCCTAATTTATTAATTTCTTACTTTCCAACGAATTTCGAACAAAATGAAAACATAATATGCCTAAGGAAAGTTGTGATGAAATCCCCCAGAATCTAAAGATTTTTAATAAAATTATTAAATTCTGAGCAAACAAATTAAGGGGTTCATATAATTATTATGTTCAATGTTCAGCAAAGTTGAGTTGCTATACAAAAAACACGTTCCCGATGTCTTGTAATTGGGCTAGTGGGATTCGTGAGGGGAAAAACTTCCATACTTTGCCGCTACTCATTCATTCCTTAAATGACTTTAAAAGTACCACAAGTTGTAAATCTGATGAAGAGACACTAATTTAGTAAACACAGTTAAAGTTACTCTCAGTCTTTAAAAATACTTTGTGCAGGAGATCTGAGAGGCTAGGCGGCGCGGCCGTGTAGGCCTATGGAATTTAGGCCCTCACTTTATTGCAATTATTAATGTTATAATATAAATTATGAATTATCATAAAAAGGGGGGGGGGGAAAGAAACAGTAAGGATACAAATTAAACTAGTTGTTTCGGCTGTTTGAAATGACTCTGTAACTTGTGGTGGCGTAATGATGTTCCGAAATGTTGATGTTCGAGACCATAAATCAAGTTACGACTCAGTGAATCGGACCTCTAGTTCTTTACTGTAGTCATCGTCATTAAATTTCATAGCACAAAATACCGCTGTGGACAGTAGGGTCTACACCCTACGAAACAAAAAGATATAGAAACAATTATGTAGGCCTATTAGTGTAAAACAAAGGCTAGACTAGCTGTAAACGTTTTATATTGTTTTGTTATATAGTTTTTCTTGAAATGTATAAAACTACTGTAGATGGTAGTTTGAGCACGGCCGATAGTAGTTTGGGCATGGTTTGGGGAGTTCTTTTTGGCTCATTTTCCCTTTTATTTGTTGTCGCCCTCCAATTATATCATAATGATTACATGTACCACCAATGAATCCGTATTTCAAAGAAAGTAACAACTTTTTAAAAATCATGCTGCCACCGACGCGGGCAGCATGGGGCAGAGTGGCGATGGGGCGAAGTGGCAATGGGGCAGAGTGACGATGGGGCGAAGTGGCGACGGGGCGAAGTGACGCGGGGCGAAGTGGCAAGGGGCAAACTGACCCTTATGTTAATACGCTTGGCGTGAGCGTGTCTGCCATAATAAACTACCACTAGAGTGGTTACCAGTCTCTCTGTAGTAGAAAGTACATGTACGTAGTAGGGGATTGTCCTTTATTATTATTGGACAATATATCCAGACAGTCAGGGCCCAATTTCTTGGCTCTGCTTACCGTTAGCGAAAAATCCCTGCTTACTATAGCAGAAAATTCGGTGCTTACGGTAAACGTATTTCACGCGTTAGCGAGAAATATGAGCATGCGTATGCGTACACATGCGTACATTCCGGAACTAAGGTCTCCCACCAGCCACTGGCTGATTTTAAAGAAATTGCCCAGCGGCCGGCCGGTAATCGACGGGGCATCGGCGGGTGTCTCGTAGGCGTACTGGCGGCGGCCCACCAGGCTCTACCGAAAATTTCTCACGGGCAACCTGGGATGTGACTTCCCCAGACTGGTCATCATCAAAACCGCTTTTGCTTTGTCATTATTGGCTAGACGTCGCGGTGAATGGAGCTGGTGCTGCTGGACGCCGACCGATTTTGAACTCGCCTCCCAGTGACCGATTGATCTCCCAGCGGCGACCGGGCGGCGACCGCTCGGCAGCCTCTGACCTAGCGGCTTAGATTTTTTACTTAAATCGCTCAGCGGCGAACGCTCGATTAGGTCGGTGCCCGGGCAGCGACCGCCCAGGCACCGAGCGTATTTTGGGCGGCGAGTGAAAAGTGAGCAGGCGCCGCCCAAATTTTAACTCCCGCGCTAAAACTTCAGCGGCGACCGAGCGATGCCCTAAAAACGAGCGGTGCCTGGGCGGCCGCCGCTCGGTGGCCGGGAAGAATTGGTTAAAAACTCGCCGCTCGGCCGCCGAACGGGTTACTTTTGGGTAATGTGACCATAGCTTTAGGAGTGGTCACTATAGTGCAAGCATGTATAGTGGGGATCTAATGTAAACAGATGTCTGGGCCAGGGGATATAATGTAAACATAATACTCTCTGAGAGTCAGTGGTCAGCTTCTTTGAGCAGACGGTCAATTCATTGAGCAATTGTATTTAGTTCAAAGAACATAAACTACTACATTTAAACCCTCTATAGGTGCCGTGTGTAATACCCCAGTCACAATTAAAGCGGAGCCCATGCAGGCGGCGTGTGCGATTTATAGGCATCGGCCGGCGTGTAGAGGTCGGCGAAAGATCGTGCGATATGGCGGTCACAGTCACAATTAAAAGTACCCTGTACGCTGCCATGACGGCCGGGCCCGGGGGGTCGCCGACCGGCGATCGGCTGACTTTCTTGGAAATGGGGTCGAACTCTTGGCCTGTTTATCGGCCGGTGTCCGGCAGGCACTCGTCCGGTGCTCTGCTTATGTCCTTGCGATACCCCTGCGGTATCCGGCAGGGTGCCAACCAATTCTTACAGGTCGTACGGCGGCCGGACGGGCATCTGTAGTGTGCCTGTCGAGTGGCCAGCGATCAACAGCCGGCGGCAGAAGCTCTCCTCTGACCTTCTTTAAATAAGAAAATGCCGTTGATACCTCCACAACGCTTGCGGGCACCTGCACAACGCGTGTAGGTCGCCCGGTTGAGGGAGAGGTTGGCGTTTGCACGCTATACCGCTACAACCTGGTTCTTGTTGCATTGGTGGCTGAAGAAGAGATGTAGTACTTGCACTATGAAACTTGAGTGATAAACTGTGTGTAGATGTAGATGTACCGCTTTTTTTACCCTGCGAGCCCCGGCCGATGCATGACCCGGCCTGCGTGTGGGCGGCGCCTGGCCGATATATTGATTGTCTGGGTTGTCCAAAATTTGGCTCGGCGCCCGCCCGACGTGTGCGATGCCCTGCCGGACATCGGCTAGGCATCAACCGATTTATTGGCGATCAGTTTGCGATGCGAAACGCCGCACCAGGTTTTAAGTCCGAGTTAAAAGTAACTCGATGCCCGCCCGATGCCAAAAAATGACCCGGCAGCCACAAGGAGTCCCGTGGGGCCCCGGCCGAAAATGCCTAGAAATCCGCCACAAACTAATCGCAAACCCATCGCAAGCCAATTGTAAACAATGTAAACAATAAGATATGACATTAATTTTGTAAAACAAATGCCAAATGAAAAAATAAATTTTCAAAAACATGTATGTTTCATTCCTGAAATTTCAATGCTTCACTATACATGCTTGATATAATGCCAACCTTTTGATGGAATATAGGGCTATAATGTGGATTACACTATATGTTACAACCAAACTAGGCTTAAAGACGGGTTACAGGCAACAGTGTTGCAACTTTGTTTTATTTTGTATCCATGTATACTGTTATATTTTTAAATACTGTAGTCCAAGTCCAAAAGAAAATGTTTGACATAAAAAGTCACTTGCCAATTCCATGTTTCTTAACATTATAGGCCTACATATCAAGGTTCACATTTAAAAATCATGTCTCTGGCAACACTGACTGCCTTTAATGCCATTTAAGTTATTTTTCTCTTCATATCAACATTCATTTTATGTATTCTATGCACACTTCTTTTCCTTTACATATTTAACTCGAGGGCTTGTTCCGACATCAGGTCTCCAGTTTCGTGGAGTTTGCGCCAACGGTTCGGGTTTTGGGCAAAAAACCCACTAATTTAGGCTGTTATTTACAGTACATAGAAGCCTGAAATTATCATTTTTGACATCATTATTGACTGTAAGACTGGAAATTTCTAATGCACACTTCTTTCCCATTACATATTTAACTCGAGGGCTTGTTCCGACATCAGGTCTCCAGTTTCGTGGAATTTGCGCCAACGGTTCGGGTTTTGAGGAAAAAACCCACTAATTTAGGCTGTTATTTACTGTACATAGAAGCCTGAAATTATCATTTTTGACATCATTTTTGACTGTAAGACTGGAAGTTTCTAATGCACACTTCTTTCCCATTACATATTTAAATCGAGGGCTTGTTCCGACATCAGGTGTCTATTTCTGTGGAGTTTGCGCCAACGGTTCGGGTTTTGGAGAAAAAAAAAACTAATTTAGGCTGTTGTTTACGGTACATAGAAGCCTGACATTATCATTTTTGACATCATTTGTTACCTTAAGACTGGAAATTTCTAAGGCACACTTCTTTCCCATTACATATTTAACTCCAGGGCTTGTTCCGACATCAGGTCTCCAGTTTTGTGGAGTTTGCGCCAACGGTTCGGGTTTTGGGGAAGAAAAACCACTAATTTAGGCTGTTATTTACTGTACATAGAAGCCTGAAATTATCATTTTTGACATCATTTTGTTACCTTAAGACTGGAAATTTCTAATGCACACTTCTTTCCCATTACATATTTAACTCGAGGGCTTGTTCCGACATCAGGTGTCTATTTCTGTGGAATTTGCGCCAACGGTTCTGGTTTTGGGAAAAAAAACCACTAATTTAGGCTGTTATTTACCTTACATAGAAGCCTGAAATTATCATTTTTGACATCATTTGTTACCTTAAGACTGGAAGTTTCTAATGCACACTTCTTTTCCATTACATATTTAATCGAGGGCTTGTTCCGACATCAGGTGTCTATTTCTGTGGAATTTGCGCCAACGGTTCGGGTTTTGGGAAAAAAACCCACTAATTTAGGCTGTTATTTACAGTACATAGAAGCCTGAAATTATCACTTTTGACATCATTTTTGACTGTAAGACTGGAAATTTCTAATGCACACTTCTTTCCCATTACATATTTAACTCGAGGGCTTGTTCCGACATCAGGTGTCTATTTCTGTGGAGTTTGCGCCAACGGTTCGGGTTTTGGAAAAAAAACACCTAATTTAGGCTGTTATTTACTGTACATAGAAGCCTGAAATTATCATTTTTGACATCATTTGTTACCTTAAGACTGGAAATTTCTAATGCACACTTCTTTCCCATTACATATTTAACTCGAGGGCTTGTTCCGAAATCAGGTCTCCAGTTTCGTGGAATTTGCGCCAACTGTTCGGGATTTGGGAAAAAAACCCACTAATTTAGGCTGTTATTTACAGTACATAGAAGCCTGAAATTATCACTTTTGACATCATTTTTGACTGTAAGACTGGAAGTTTCTAATGCACACTTCTTTCCCATTACATATTTAAATCGAGGGCTTGTTCCGACATCAGGTGTCTATTTCTGTGGAGTTTGCGCCAACGGTTCGGGTTTTGGAGAAAAAAAAAACTAATTTAGGCTGTTGTTTACGGTACATAGAAGCCTGACATTATCATTTTTGACATCATTTGTTACCTTAAGACTGGAAATTTCTAAGGCACACTTCTTTCCCATTACATATTTAACTCCAGGGCTTGTTCCGACATCAGGTCTCCAGTTTTGTGGAGTTTGCGCCAACGGTTCGGGTTTTGGGGAAGAAAAACCACTAATTTAGGCTGTTATTTACTGTACATAGAAGCCTGAAATTATCATTTTTGACATCATTTTGTTACCTTAAGACTGGAAATTTCTAATGCACACTTCTTTCCCATTACATATTTAACTCGAGGGCTTGTTCCGACATCAGGTGTCTATTTCTGTGGAATTTGCGCCAACGGTTCTGGTTTTGGGAAAAAAAACCACTAATTTAGGCTGTTATTTACCTTACATAGAAGCCTGAAATTATCATTTTTGACATCATTTGTTACCTTAAGACTGGAAATTTCTAATGCACACTTCTTTCCCATTACATATTTAACTCGAGGGCTTGTTCCGACATCAGGTGTCTATTTCTGTGGAATTTGCGCCAACGGTTCGGGTTTTGGGAAAAAAACCCACTAATTTAGGCTGTTATTTACAGTACATAGAAGCCTGAAATTATCACTTTTGACATCATTTTTGACTGTAAGACTGGACATTTCTAATGCACACTTCTTTCCCATTACATATTTAACTCGAGGGCTTGTTCCGACATCAGGTGTCTATTTCTGTGGAGTTTGCGCCAACGGTTCGGGTTTTGGAAAAAAAACACCTAATTTAGGCTGTTATTTACGGTACATAGAAGCATGAAATTATCATTTTTGACATCATTTTTGACTGTAAGACTGGAAGTTTCTAATGCACACTTCTTTCCCATTACATATTTAATCGAGGGCTTGTTCCGACATCAGGTGTCTATTTCTGTGGAATTTGCGCCAACGGTTCGGGTTTTGGGAAAAAAAACCACTAATTTAGGCTGTTATTTACAGTACATAGAAGCCTGAAATTATCACTTTTGACATCATTTTTGACTGTAAGACTGGAAATTTCTAATGCACACTTCTTTCCCATTACATATTTAACTCGAGGGCTTGTTCCGACATCAGGTGTCTATTTCTGTGGAGTTTGCGCCAACGGTTCGGGTTTTGGAAAAAAAACACCTAATTTAGGCTGTTATTTACTGTACATAGAAGCCTGAAATTATCATTTTTGACATCATTTGTTACCTTAAGACTGGAAATTTCTAATGCACACTTCTTTCCCATTACATATTTAACTCGAGGGCTTGTTCCGAAATCAGGTCTCCAGTTTCGTGGAATTTGCGCCAACTGTTCGGGATTTGGGAAAAAAAACCACTAATTTAGGCTGTTATTTACAGTACATAGAAGCCTGAAATTATCACTTTTGACATCATTTTTGACTGTAAGACTGGAAATTTCTAATGCACACTTCTTTCCCATTACATATTTAACTCGAGGGCTTGTTCCGACATCAGGTGTCTATTTCTGTGGAGTTTGCGCCAACGGTTCGGGTTTTGGAAAAAAAACACCTAATTTAGGCTGTTATTTACGGTACATGGAAGCCTGAAATTATCATTTTTGACATCATTTTTGACTGTAAGACTGGAAGTTTCTAATGCACACTTCTTTCCCATTACATATTTAATCGAGGGCTTGTTCCGACATCAGGTGTCTATTTCTGTGGAATTTGCGCCAACGGTTCGGGTTTTGGGAAAAAAACCCACTAATTTAGGCTGTTATTTACAGTACATAGAAGCCTGAAATTATCACTTTTGACATCATTTTTGACTGTAAGACTGGAAATTTCTAATGCACACTTCTTTCCCATTACATATTTAACTCGAGGGCTTGTTCCGACATCAGGTGTCTATTTCTGTGGAGTTTGCGCCAACGGTTCGGGTTTTGAAAAAAAACCACCTAATTTAGGCTGTTATTTACAGTACATAGAATCCTGAAATTTTCATTTTTGACATCATTTGTTACCTTAAGACTGGAAAATTCTAATCCACACTTCTTTCCCATTACTTATTTAACTCGAGTGCTTGTTCCGACATCAGGTGTCTATTTCTGTGGAGTTTGGGCCAACGGTTCGGGTTTTGGAAAAGAAAAACCACTAATTTAGGCTGTTATTTACAGTACATAGAATCCTGAAATTATCATTTTTGACATCATTTGTTACCTTAAGACTGGAAATTTCTAATGCACACTTCTTTCCTATTCAATATTTAACTCGAGGGCTTGTTCCGACATCAGGTCTCCGGTTTCGAGGAGTTTGCGCCAACGGTTCGGGTTTTGGAAAAGAAAAACCACTAATTTAAGCTGTTATTTACAGTACATAGAAGCCTGAAATTATCACTTTTGACATCATTTTTGACTGTAAGACTGGAAATTTATAATGCACACTTCTTTCCTATTACATATTTAACTCGAGGGCTTGTTCCGACATCAGGTTCCCAGTTTCGTGGAGTTTGCGCAAACGGTTCGGGTTTTCGGGAAAAAAACCCACTAATTTAGGCTGTTATTTACAGTACATAGAAGCCTGAAATTATCATTTTTGACATCATTTGTTACCTTAAGACTGGAAATTTCTAATGCACACTTCTTTCCTATTACATATTTAAATCGAGGGCTTGTTCCGAAATCAGGTGTCTATTTCTGTGGAATTTGCGCAAACGGTTCGGGTTTTGGGGAAAAAAACCCACTAATTTAGGCTGTTATTTACCGTACATAGAAGCCTGAAATTATCACTTTTGACATCATTTTTGACTGTAAGACTGGAAATTTCTAATGCACACTTCTTTCCCATTACATATTTAACTCGAGGGCTTGTTCCGACATCAGGTTCCCAGTTTCGTGGAGTTTGCGCAAACGGTTCGGGTTTTGGGGGAAAAAAACACTAATTTAGGCTGTTATTTACAGTACATAGAAGCCTGAAATTATCATTTTTGACATCATTTGTTACCTTAAGACTGGAAATTTCTAATGCACACTTCTTTCCTATTAAATATTTAACTCGAGGGCTTGTTCCGACATCAGGTCTCCGGTTTCGTGGAGTTTGCGCCAACGGTTCGGGTTTTGGAAAAGAAAAACCACTAATTTAGGCTGTTATTTACAGTACATAGAAGCCTGAAATTATCACTTTTGACATCATTTTTGACTGTAAGACTGGAAATTTCTAATGCACACTTCTTTCCCATTACATATTTAACTCGAGGGCTTGTTCCGACATCAGGTTCCCAGTTTCGTGGAGTTTGCGCAAACGGTTCGGGTTTTGGGAGAAAAAAACACTAATTTAGGCTGTTATTTACGGTACATAGAAGCCTGAAATTATCATTTTTGACATCATTTGTTACCTTAAGACTGGAAATTTCTAATGCACACTTCTTTCCTATTAAATATTTAACTCGAGGGCTTGTTCCGACATCAGGTCTCCGGTTTCGTGGAGTTTGCGCCAACGGTTCGGGTTTTGGAAAAGAAAAACCACTAATTTAGGCTGTTATTTACAGTACATAGAAGCCTGAAATTATCACTTTTGACATCATTTTTGACTGTAAGACTGGAAATTTCTAATGCACACTTCTTTCCTATTACATATTTAACTCGAGGGCTTGTTCCGACATCAGGTTCCCAGTTTCGTGGAGTTTGCGGAAACGGTTCGGGTTTTGGGGGAAAAAAACACTAATTTAGGCTGTTATTTACAGTACATAGAAGCCTGAAATTATCATTTTTGACATCATTTGTTACCTTAAGACTGGAAATTTCTAATGCACACTTCTTTCCTATTACATATTTAAATCGAGGGCTTGTTCCGAAATCAGGTGTCTATTTCTGTGGAATTTGCGCAAACGGTTCGGGTTTTGGGGAAAAAAACCCACTAATTTAGGCTGTTATTTACCGTACATAGAAGCCTGAAATTATCACTTTTGACATCATTTTTGACTGTAAGACTGGAAATTTCTAATGCACACTTCTTTCCCATTACATATTTAATCGAGGGCTTGTTCCGACATCAGGTGTCTATTTCTGTGGAGTTTGCGCTAACGGTTCGGGTTTTGAAAAAAAAAAAAAATAATTTAGGCTGTTATTTACAGTACATAGAAGCCTGAAATTATCACTTTTGACATCATTTTTGACTGTAAGACTGGAAATTTCTAATGCACACTTCTTTCCTATTACATATTTAACTCGAGTGCTTGTTCCGACATCAGGTTCCCAGTTTCGTGGAGTTTGCGCAAACGGTTCGGGTTTTGGGGGAAAAAAACCCTAATTTAGGCTGTTATTTACAGTACATAGAAGCCTGAAATTATCATTTTTGACATCATTTGTTACCTTAAGACTGGAAATTTCTAATGCACACTTCTTTCCTATTACATATTTAAATCGAGGGCTTGTTCCGAAATCAGGTGTCTATTTCTGTGGAATTTGCGCAAACGGTTCGGGTTTTGGGGAAAAAAACCCACTAATTTAGGCTGTTATTTACCGTACATAGAAGCCTGAAATTATCACTTTTGACATCATTTTTGACTGTAAGACTGGAAATTTCTAATGCACACTTCTTTCCCATTACATATTTAATCGAGGGCTTGTTCCGACATCAGGTGTCTATTTATGTGGAGTTTGCGCTAACGGTTCGGGTTTTGGAAAAAAAAAAACTAATTTAGGCTGTTATTTACGGTACATAGAAGCCTGAAATTATCATTTTTGACATCATTTGTTACCTTAAGACTGGAAATTTCTAATCCACACTTCTTTCCCATTACATATTTAACTCGAGTGCTTGTTCCGACATCAGGTGTCTATTTAAGACTGGAAATTTCTAATGCACACTTCTTTCCTATTAAATATTTAACTCGAGGGCTTGTTCCGACATCAGGTCTCCGGTTTCGTGGAGTTTGCGCCAACGGTTCGGGTTTTGGAAAAGAAAAACCACTAATTTAGGCTGTTATTTACAGTACATAGAAGCCTGAAATTATCACTTTTGACATCATTTTTGACTGTAAGACTGGAAATTTCTAATGCACACTTCATTCCTATTACATATTTAACTCGAGGGCTTGTTCCGACATCAGGTTCCCAGTTTCGTGGAGTTTGCGCAAACGGTTCGGCTTTTGGGGGAAAAAAACACTAATTTAGGCTGTTATTTACAGTACATAGAAGCCTGAAATTATCATTTTTGACATCATTTGTTACCTTAAGACTGGAAAATTCTAATGCACACTTCTTTCCTATTACATATTTAAATCGAGGGCTTGTTCCGAAATCAGGTGTCTATTTCTGTGGAATTTGCGCAAACGGTTCGGGTTTTGGGGAAAAAACCCACTAATTTAGGCTGTTATTTACCGTACATAGAAGCCTGAAATTATCACTTTTGACATCATTTTTGACTGTAAGACTGGAAATGTCTAATGCACACTTCTTTCCCATTACATATTTAATCGAGGGCTTGTTCCGACATCAGGTGTCTATTTCTGTGGAGTTTGCGCTAACGGTTCGGTTTTGGAAAAAAAAAACTAATTTAGGCTGTTATTTACGGTACATAGAAGCCTGAAATTATCATTTTTGACATCATTTGTTACCTTAAGACTGGAAATTTCTAATCCACACTTCTTTCCCATTACATATTTAACTCGAGTGCTTGTTCCGACATCAGGTGTCTATTTCTGTGGAGTTTGCGCCAACGGTTCGGGTTTTGGAAAAGAAAAACCACTAATTTAGGCTGTTATTTACAGTACATAGAATCCTGAAATTATCATTTTTGACATCATTTGTTACCTTAAGACTGGAAATTTCTAATGCACACTTCTTTCCTATTAAATATTTAACTCGAGGGCTTGTTCCGACATCAGGTCTCCGGTTTCGTGGAGTTTGCGCCAACGGTTCGGGTTTTGGAAAAGAAAAACCACTAATTTAGGCTGTTATTTACAGTACATAGAAGCCTGAAATTATCACTTTTGACATCATTTTTGACTGTAAGACTGGAAATTTCTAATGCACACTTCTTTCCCATTACATATTTAACTCGAGGACTTGTTCCGACATCAGGTCTCCAGTTTCGTGGAGTTTGCGCCAATGGTTCGGGTTTGGAAAAAAACACACCTAATTTAGGCTGTTATTTACGGTACATAGAAGCCTAAAATTATCATTTTTGAAATCATTTGTTACCTTAAGA
This sequence comes from Crossaster papposus, assembly GCA_037893245.1. Lineage (NCBI taxonomy): Eukaryota > Metazoa > Echinodermata > Asteroidea > Velatida > Solasteridae > Crossaster > Crossaster papposus. The sequence goes on along the minus strand of JBAIAA010000656.1, from coordinate 161 downwards.
CTGGAAAATTCTAATCCACACTTCTTTCCCATTACATATTTAACTCGAGTGCTTGTTCCGACATCAGGTGTCTATTTCTGTGGAGTTTGGGCCAACGGTTCGGGTTTTGGAAAAGAAAAACCACAAATTTAGGCTGTTATTTACAGTACATAAGCCTGAAA